>OX465571.1:7315944-7923795 GCA_950022955.1 Xestia ashworthii | reverse complement strand
AAGTTGCGTGGGTTAGCTAGTAGTTTTAATAATTTCAAGTAGTGTGTTAATAATCATAACGTGTGTTTCTTTTCAGCCAGTCATATGGTTTGGAGCGAAAATGTGAACCAGAAAATCGAGGAACCAGCGACACCGCCGCACCGTGGTCTGAAAATCGAGCCAAATGATCATAGAAACTCAAAGTCAAGAATTAAAAAAAAACGAAATGTCTCTGGTGTATACTGATGCCTTCAGATTCTGTTATGGGATGCTATGCTGTGATGACCATAAGAGGTGGAAAAATAACTGCACAGCTAGCAAATACCTCGTCGCAGACTTGTGATATATGTAGAGCTACTCCTTCGGATGAAATAAGTGAGGTATTCCTCAGAGTGCACCTATTTTTAAGCGCAACCATCTAAGCGCAACTAAGGTCCATGTTCACCGAAAAGATAACAGTCTGATTATTTAAAAACAGCTGTCACTGTGACATGTTCCCATACAAAAATATGTTTTAAACAGCTGTTTTTAGATAATCGTTCGTCATCTGTTTGGTGAACATGGACCTTAATCATTCCTCAGAGCGCAACCATACATGATAAAAAATAGAGAGGGGTATGATGAATTCATTCATTATATCGATACACAGTTTTAAATCAACTGTCCTAACTGTTTTTATATTAAAACGGACTTCCAGGCAAACAGATATTTACTGGAACTAAGTGTTCAAGCAACTTTTGGTCAGTAATGTACAGAAGTACTAGGCTATCAGGAATTAAAGACGTGTACCTATCTACCTGCTTGCTATGAATCCTGTCAAAGCTAACTGTTGTTAAGACATATCTTCTTGGAAAGATTAAAGTCCATGTTCACCGAAAAGATAACGGTCTGATTATCTAAAAACAGCTGTCACTGTGACATGTTCCCGTACAAAAATGTGTTTTAAATAGCTGTTTTTAGGTAATCAGTTTCGTCATCTTTTTGGTGAACATGGACCTAAAAAGAGTACAGGGACAGGGAAAGGTGTGTAAAATACTGAGTGACTTTTTGTCATTTATTTTGTAAACAAAATACAAGTTGATTAATTTTCTGTATCTTTTAGGTGCATCCGAGACGTCCACAAGCAGTTCGCCTACGACGCTTTTTCTTTCTTAGCTGATCAGAATAAAACAAGGAAACGTTTAGAAACTGTAAGTACCTACTTACTTACCTAATTATAAAAAGATTGAATTGTATTGTACAACGGGCTGGTGTCCGCAACTCCACGTCAAAGCGCGTTTTTTGCGTATGGGCTTATAATCCACCACGCGGGCCCAGTGCAGGTTGGTAGATGTCACATGTCTTCGAATTTTTGGTTCTAGGACAAGCCGGATTCCTCACGATGTTTTCCTTCACCGTTTTTGAAAGCAGTGGTGATGAAATAAATTACACAAAGGAATGCGCCTGCCTGGGTTCGAACCCACAACTTACTGTTCGTGAGTCGGGGAACTAGTTTGTGTTGAAAATTAGTTGAGAGGTTCCCAGAAATCCCAGGTCTGTATGGTCTAGAATAAAAAAATATCGCAATGACGATGAAGGGGAAAACAAGTGCCTTTCGGTTTCGTTAAGGGTACTTTTACTCTCATTATCTGAACTCCTTGGCACAAGAAAAATAAAAAAAATCTTTTCAAAACAGGAAAAAACAACTGTAGAACAAGGTGAAGATGATCATCAGAACACGGCGCGCGCGCAAGCCGCCTCGCGCGCCTACTGTGCAAGCCCCAGACGCCTCGCGCGCCGGCTGTGCTAACCCAAGACGCCTCCCGCGCCCACTGTGCAAGCCCAAAACGCCTCGCGCGCCCGCTGTGCTAGCCCAAGACCCCTCGCGCGCCCACTGAGCAAGCCCAAGATGCCTCGCGCGCCCACTGAGCAAGCCCAAGACGCCTCGCGCGCCCACTGTGCAAGCTCAAGATGCCTCGCGCGCCCATTGTCCAAGCCTTGCGTTTTGCGTGAGTTCTATTTACTGTAACTGTTGATGCTGTAACATGATAATAATATTGTAAAACGAAACGATTTTAGAAGATTTTGATTTCGATTAATAGCTTTCAGTTGATCCGAGTGGAAAACGAGTTTTCGTCCTATATTTTTGAAATAAACTATCATTCGTAACATCATTCTTTTATTTTATTTGTCACCTTTTCATGATAAACTATCATTCAACCGCTGTAGTTCCAAAGTTGTCGGCTTTAGCCGAACGGTGGCGTGTTGGGCACGTTGTCATTATCTGACGTGACGCTCAAAAGCATCGCCTAGTCATAGTGAAAACGGCTACTAATATCATTTGCAGTTCCTGTAACCAATGTTTCTCTTCCATTCTCGAACGCAGTATAAAAAAAAACTTTTCAAACTGAATTGATTCAACGTTCAGTACAAAAACTTCCACCATTCGTTCTTCACGGCGGCAGAGCGAAATAGAACGTAAATATTGATCCTGCAGCGGCATGTAGTTTTAGGGTTCCGTAGTCAAATATCCATTACAACTTCGTGTCATGTCTGTCAGTTCGGTTTTACAGTTCTGCCAATTTTGACAGTGTCACCTTGTCCCAATTTATTTGTGGTCGGTGCAGCATGTCTTGTCCTTCCATACTTGTCTATTACTCGTCGTCTCATCCGAGAACTTCTTCGCCTTACTCTATCGCTCAGCCGCTGCGCCAACAGTGCCGTCATCGGATATGCTTTGAGACTTTTTTTTTGCACCGATAAAATCAGAATTGTGTAGACTATTTAGCGTAACACTCATCTCTACTTGTCTTCTTCCTGCCTTGGTCCCATTCTATTTCGTAAGAATCAAATATTCTAACATTTTCTTCTTTCGTTCTCCCCTGTCAGACGTCACGGCCTCATTTACTCCCCTCTCTTTCATATCATTCCTCACACAATCTTCTATATTTTCTTTGGCTTTACTCTTCCTCTCCACCCGCCAACATTCATGCCCATCAATCATGTAGTCACATGCGTTTCATCCTTCATCATACACTTATCCCTACCACGGAACCCTTTACTGTGCGTGGTCCGACACCTTCGTAGCCGATAAAAAAATACATGGTGTTATTTTTAGGTATTTTTACTATCTGTTGACGTTTAGTTTTCTATTTTTGTTCGCCTATAAAGTTAGCCGAAATGGCACTGGGCCGGCCATATTAGCCGTAAAACCGATTACCGTTGGGGTAGACGTGTTCTTGATTGGAGACCGCGAATCGGTATCGCAGGGTCGGTCGAGCGTAGCGGCGATCGGCGGCGGCGACCTCTCGCGTCCGTCCCTGGTTCAATCCATGGTCCGGAGCGAGACGGAATGGGAAGCCGTCACCTCCTTCTGCGAAGCAGTCATGCTAGCGAAGGAGGTGGCGGAACGAGAGAGGGAGAGAGCCTCTTTTCCCAGCCGCCGCGGGAGACGCACCGGGCGTCGGGGGCCACGTGGTGGCTACCGGCCACCGTAGATGCGGGCCTGTGGACGGTTAGCTATGGGCTAGCTAGCCGTCCGTCCGTCTAATGACGACAGGCCGTGTCGACGGCGCATTCGTGTTCCACGCGCGCCTCAAAGAGATGTCAGCATAAGGGGAGGGGCCCGCAAGGGCCGAAGCCTGCCGGGGTTGCGGGCCTGTTCGAAAGAGATACCGCGGCCCCGGAACATAAACGGCGAGGAAGGAACATGGATGGGTTTTAGTCAGTAAAAGTCTAACACTCCCTCCCGCTCCGCCCAGAGTGGGAGAAGTCATTTGATGATTTCCCATCAAAAAAAAAAAAGGGTCGGTGGAGCGACGGTCTTGGCATGGTGGCTGGTAGCAACTGGATGAGAGTTGCTGAGAATCGAGTTGAGTAAGTAGCATGCGATTGGAGAGGCTTATGTCCAACAGTGTACAGCATGTAGGTACAGTATGCTGGCGATGATTCAGGTAGAATATCAGAAATAGTGTTTAATTTACCGGGTAGGTACATACATGGAGCGATGGCGCAGGCCGCTGATGCTGGTGGTGCCAAGGGCGCGCACTTACCTGCTGGGGCGCGCAGCGCTGACTCGCGCGTTGCGCACTCTCAACACGGTGGCGGATACCATAGACATTATACACCTGTACACTGTCTGAGTTCACAAGGGCCACGTACTGTGTAGCTTATAAGGTATATAATTAAGCAAAATATTTTTAAGGATATTTTTAAGTTACTTTGTCGCATTAGATGTATCATCATCTGTAATGGCAAAGGAAACATGGTGATGAAAAATTGTTGATGATGATCCTGGATGTACTTGTAACCTGGACAAGTAGTCTGACTTCAAGAATTATATAGGTTTGGGAAGGTTTGACGCAGAATGTGCACTACGAAAAAAAGTGCACTTGACGAAAAATGTGCACTTCTCAAAACGTGTAGGTACCTACTTCTCGAAATTGGCATTTATCAAAATGAGCACATACTCGTAGCATGAGCGTATTTATAAAATTACTCAAGTAAGTATCTTTATAAGATAGAGGTATACCTAGAAACCAGCTGAAAACAGACAGCGCAAGATTTTTTTATTTGTTAAGGCGATTCCTGCCCGGCTAGCATGGGCAGGGGATAAAAATTTTATCCACCGGTTATTTCCACTTTTGTTTGAATTTTGTCCCTTGTCAGTGGAAATAACGGGTGGATAAAATTTTATCCCCTGCCCATGCTAGCCGGGCTGGGGTAGACAAATTTTTAGAAGGACAGACTAAATCTTTAACTTTCCACGGATACAGTTGGCCCCTTAATAAAATGTACCTAATATCTGTACCGGGTAAAACGGGGTGAATGGAAACAAAACTTTAAAAGCGATTTTATCGCTGAACTTATATTGTATATTGCCAACAAGGTACCTTTATAATTAAGTATAATTTAGTTAACACAATAGAGTACTTGTTGGTACCATGTGAATTCAACTTTAAAATCCATTCCAAAGTTCTGTTTCCATTTACCCCTGCATTTCTATTCACCCCGTTTTACGGTAACAACAATCGTCAAACACTGACCTAGTTAAAAACATCCACGTGTAGTATTTAATAAGGTAGAAACACCAAAACATGGAACACAAAAAACAATAATTTAGCCAATTTCAGTCCATCTCGCTGTTATGTAGCTATGTCCTTTGTATTTTAATAGACTGACGCCGGGCGATTTATTAGGGGAAAAAACAAGATGGGTGGGCGGGCAAATGGCGTTGTTACCTTATGGTTGGATGTAATATTTAAAATCACATTGTATTTTTGCGTGTACGGAATGTTTTACTGACTGAAAGGCGGTAGTCGACTTTTTACGTTATGATGACGAGAATTACAAGTATCCACTTAAGATTTTCGTGTCCGTAGCTTTAGTGATTCTAGACTCTAGATAGCAGGGGTCCGCCACTAACTCAAGCCAAAAACTAACACAGGGACTTGTGTTAGTTTTTGGCGCCAAGTAGGTAGGTAATGCCTAATAATCAAATGGTCTACGCATACCAAAATAATGCATTATTAATACACTATGCAATGATGGGTAGTGGTATGTATGATGGGAGATTACAAAATGTACCTACTGCATTATTCAGTAATTCAGGCAGCATCAAAGGAAATATCCCAATGCAAAAATGGACTTTATTTACACTTCCATAAAATTCATCCCTCAATTCGCACAATACTCCAGTCAAGTTAGTTACCTAAGCCTTATGTAGAAGCTCATGTAACTGTTCCTAAATTACCCTAGGCTGATAAAATTTTAGTTTTTCCTAGTTCCGGTTAATATTAGTGTACTTACCTAATGGTCAGCTTCTCCAAAATAATCCATTATTACTGGACTTTCCTATATTCGCACAATACTCCAGTCAAGCTAATTACCTAAGCTATAAGTACCTTTACCTTACGATTTACCGGATACAAATCCAGACTCATCATTCTCCTGCCGTTAAGGGGCCGGCGGAGCATGCGTTTTTCAGCAGGCCTCTTAAGGCGACTACAGGAGCTAAACGCGAGTTTTAAAATGTTTGAAAGTATATGATTCACTGCAATAAACAAAACCAGAAAAATATTATGATATCCTTCAGGATATATGCTAATAAGATAGTGTTTTGAGAACATGCTACAATAAATATTACTCGATAAAAAAAATCACGAACTTATCTCTAAAAAATTCTTTTAACGAGTAAATTCCAAACTAAAATACATGAGGGAGACCGGGTAGACCGTTTCGTCTGCTCATAAACATCCACCCGCAATAACTTCAGTTCATCCGTGACCATGGCGCTTGTAACAGTGCCGAAATATCGGAAACTCAAAACAAACAATAAACATGGTAAATATCCCGTTTTTAATTCTAATGTTTACATGCGATCATTCTGATTTTTTGGCAAATAATTCTACAAGTAACATTATTAGCATCATAATTATACTGTTGTATTTTTTTAGTCCAATCAATAGATTTTCTTGTAAATCGAACGAAACCACTCATTTCGCACTATTCGGCCCGCAGTGACTGACGTAACCACTTTGTAGTGCAAGCTGATTAGAACTTTATTCTAACAGTATTTCAAACCAAGTTTGAACCACCACAAATAGAGTTGCTTTAGCTCCTGTAGGCCCCTTAACCCGATTTATCGGCGCAGCATGTCTTCTTCTTCCGTACATTTCTATTACTCGTTGACTCATTCATCACCCCCCCCCCCCTTTCTAGACTACATCTCCATTTACAAAGGGTTGACCGTTGAGGTCAAACAGACGGACCATCATCAAATGTAGCCAAAACTCAAGGCAGCTTGGAGTTTTGGACACAAGGTGCAAACTTCAAACTACTATTGTACATTTCGATCGTTGCCATTCCCAACGAGCCCAAAATCTAACATCTGCAACTCTCAAAACATAAAATAAAGCACCTTGAAGATGCTAATCAAAGTCATTTGTTTCAACCGAATCAATAGGTACCTATCATTCCAAAACTAAGCACCGCGCTGTACTGCATGCAAATCTTGTGGTAGGTATTTGAACAAGTTGCGAAGTGTACCTACTCTGTATTTCTATTGTTTCAACATATTTGTGGGAAGTGCCATGAGGTAAAGAGCTGCAGAAGTTCCATTTGACCGTGTTAGTATAGGACTTTTGTAGGAAAAAAAACAGAAAGGGGGTACCTATCTGAATCTTTTTGATTTTGAAGTATAAACTTCTTTAGCACTTTATGAGTGAACAAAAATCATAGAACTCCCGTGACCGTCACAGCTTCATAGCACTCGTTGCCGATCAGAGCACGAGTAGCGGATCGGCTACGAGTTTTCACTTTTTTCGGCAGTCCCCAAAGACTGTTGTTTGACTGTTGTAATTTTTTTTTTTTAAATTGGTACCTACTGAGTAACAGTTGTGTAAACTCCACTAATATGCACGATGACCGCTGGACATCACACGATGGTTGCCGGAAGACGGACGGCGGCGGCGCCGCTGAGACCGGTCTAGAACGAGGTGGCGAGACGGTCTGGACTCGTACCGTAAGGGCTGGTTAGAGGCTCGGAAAAAGAGCACATGGAAGGAATTGGGGAGGCCTTTGCCCTGCAGTGGGGCAGTACAAGCTAACAAAAATAAAATAAAAGTTGCAGTTTGCAAGTAGATGACTGTATTATGCTTGGAGAGTTTGTTCTGCGACTTCTTGTACCTACCCAGCTAAAGCATCAGAAAGTGGCGTCGGGACTGTATTTTCTAATTTTGTCGTTCAATAGTGTTGATTCTCATCAACAATGAGCTTTGATGACTGGATCATCACATTGAAACATCACAAGTTCACAACGAATAGCTGTTCTTCGTGACGCTGATCATAAACAAAATCTGAAAGTTGGGAGTGCTACCTACTTCAATTTTCACAGAGGTCATAACAGCCTACTCGTCTAGATACAGACACACAGTGACTACAGTGGCTATTGTCTGTTGGTTTGGCGCACCATGCCAAGTTTTACCGAAATAGATTGCCACGATCATCGACCTAACCTCTACACAACATATAGGTACATGTAGGTGTACCAAAGTTTATTTTATCATACTTTCCACATGAATGGACCTTCTAAATTGACTATATTCTATTTCTGCTCAATAGAACTGAAACTATAGTCATTGTTGCACAACAAGGATGGCACTATACGTGAATACTTCCATCTCTGTTTCGCAAAGAACAATGTCAGGTCTCTCAACTTTCAAGCTCCGTGTTGAAGAGTTTTAAAAGGGACTCAAAGGCCTCAACAGTACTTACATATGTGGCCCCTTGTATATTCAATGAGTTTTAGATGAAATGGAGAATGGAAAGTGATTTAAGTGTGGCTTAAAATGAACCCCAGCTTCTCGGTCATTGGGTGGGTACTTCGGGAGGTAGTCGAGGGATTATATAAGATTGGAAGATGAAGGTAGAGGTATTACTCTGGAAATGAAGTTACTGTGGAAATGTGGATGCTGCTGGGACATGCCAATTTAGTTCTTACATAATCTACTCTGGCGTCGGATCTGTTTTTGTGTGTGTTTTTTTTAAGAGAAAACTTTAGGCGCGTTGACTGTTTTTGGGTTAACGAAAATCATAGAACTCGCGTGACCGACACCTAACGCTCCGCAGCACTCGTAGCCAAACCGCTACGGCGTAGCACCACTTAACCTGCATCGGCAGTTCTCAAAGACTGCCCCGCATATTTTTTTTACTGGCAGGCAGATTTTGATATTTGTTTAGTTCTACTACTGAAAGGGTTGATATTATTGTTTCGACGTAAGAGTTGGAAAAATATACGGTGTGCATCGATTTGAAGCGAAGGGCAGGTCACACCACCGCCTGCTAGCGAGCGAGCGAGCTGGGTGAGCCTCTTTTCATACTTCGCTTCGGCTCTTTCACGGTGTGAATCTAACTAGGCCCGTTTTCCACTAAAGCGGAGACGAGCGGACCGGAGAGGAGATATGTAAGATTCGACAAATCATAGGAGGGACGATAAACACGATGTATATTTCAACCAATGTGACCTCTCCGCTACGCTCGTCACCTGCCGGCCAGAAAAGAGGTGAATCGATAGCTCGCCCTACTCGCTCGCTAGATGGCGGTGTGGCTTGCGCTTGAGAACCTCCTTTCTCCTTTTTTTTTCCTGATCGCAGACTGGATTCTGGTTTAAATCGACCCCTTAAAACATGGAGCATAACTGTTGAAAGCGGATGAAGTATGGATGCTGCCCCCCCTTCGGGGAGGATACATATTGACGTTTTGCTATCCCATAGTTATATTATGAGCTAGCTGATGCCAGCGGCTTCGCCCGCTTACAAATTATACACTAAATCCTTCCTCGAGGACCACTCTATCCATTGGTGAAAACAGCATGAAAATCGGTGCTGTAGTTTTTGGGTTATTCGCGAACAGACAGACAGACAGACGCGGCGGAGGACTATGTTTTATAACATGTAGTTATGATAAAGTTACTGTCTGTCTGTTCTAACATGGTATACTTTTATTTCAATTGCTAAGTCCCGTGGAATAATTTTGATCCCACTTGCGAAGATGTGGGACACAAAACATACCTGTGTTTGTTATCTTTATGTACTTGCATTCTTATACTGAGGTTGTAGTGTCCACTTCAACTTCAACAAATAACTGAAAACAACAGCAAGGTAACATAGTAAACGGAGCCATTTATTTGAATTAACTCTACACAAGCTCTAAGTCGGAGACAATAGATTCTTCTTAGATTCCCACGCGTATAGGTACTGTGGAGTGTGGTAGGTTTCTAAGTGATTGATTTATAGATACGTACCAGTTTTTGTTCGTGGGTTAGCTAGGATTATGTACGGAAATTAACCCACGGGAACGTTTTAAATGTAGCCTATGACACTCTGGCATTATGTAGCTTTCCGTTATTGAAAGAATTTTCTAAATCGGATAAGTAGTTTCGAAGATCACCCCCTACCTACATACTGACAAACTTTTATCTGTTCTAATACTTACAAGTACTTAGTTAAAGAAGTATAGCTTATAACTTCCTCTACTTGATTATTTTCCAGTTTCTAGTCGGTTAACAGCAACACATCCTAAGTGTACCTAGTGTACTTAAAGTTGGTTTTGCAGGTTTAAGACAAGACCTGCAATAATTTTGGCCCAGGGCTTTTCTCATACCTACTTACATTGCTGTTAATTAATGTAATATATCTTGCCTGATTCAAATTGAGTAGACAATCGACACACAGTAATTTGTCGTTACTCAAAAATTAGCTCTCGAAACGTTAAACCAAAAGATCCGAGAAGATTTTTTTTTCTCCTGTATTGTGGGTGTGGGTCACAAACAGACCGACCTAAAACAACAATCTGGAAGCCATACAAATATTTGTTCCGTGTGGGAATCAAACCTGCAGCACAGAAGTCAATCACTCAGCCACTGAACCAACCGTGCCACCAATGTCAATCAACCCGCGTTGGGCCTGGGCCCATTTTCTCTCACAGAGAGCAGGCTTATGCCTCAACACCGTGGGACCATTAGGATAGTCATTAGAGGTGCTTTTGACCACTGCTAAGTGGTATAAAGCCCCATACAATCAATATCTGTAATATCTATTAACTTGTCAAGCAAATACGAAATTTAGACCAGCCAATACGTCCGCCATTTTTTAAACCCGATCATAACACTTTGGTGCCAATTATGTTCCATATTCGAATCAAAATGGCATCCAATCTAATCACATTGGCAGTTGGCTCCAAGAATCGGGACAAACCGGACCAATCCCGATTTGATTGCTATCCGTACTGTTGTATTCGAATCCAATTTTCTTTACTGGCAATCTATTTTTTTTGAGGAGAAAAAGATATTTTTGAGACAATGCGAGATTGCGTGATCTTTTTAGCGTTTGGAGGGCCGTTGCTCGTCGTTTCATTTCTGATTTTCTGCGTATTTCGAATAAGGTCCTAGACAGTAACATCTTTACGAGACGACTTTTTGGTCTGAAAAATCATGTTTTACGTTAAAACTCATTCTAACGCACTCGAAACTTTGTGCCTGTGGATGGATTGAATAGTGTAGGAGTCGTGGAGGTGTTTTAAGTAAAGTTAAAAAAAAAAAACTTATGAAAAAAAAAGTTGGAACTTCGACCCCCAATATCTCTGTCACTAGAAGGTTCCCAGGTATGATCTAGAACAGTGGTTCCCAACCTTTCTTAGGCCAGGGACCACTTTGCTATGTTCATTGTTAACAATGGTCACTGGTCAATGGTCAACAAACTATGGTCCCATAGGGTCCTAGATAACTGCCGGGGTTGCGGGCCTGTTCGAAAGAGATACTGCGGCCCCGGAACGTATAGGGCGAGGAAGGAACATGGATGAGTTTTAGTCAGTAAAAGTCTGACACTCCCTCCCGCTCCGCCCAGAGTGGGAAAAGTCATTTGATGATTTCCCATCCTAAAAAAAAAAAACTACACTTAACTCACACTATACGAAAATTGGATAATCTGATGAGAACCTTTAGGATTAAGATAGTGATGGATACAAAAGCGATCGAATTGAGCTCGAAAAATTTAGCAATCATTTAGTATGAGATTCTCAAAAAAAAAAAAATAGAATTTTACCTCTGATAGGTTCAATTAGGTTGGGTTGAGCTTGCATCTTCACTGCAGGTTAAAAAGTACGAATAACATTTTAATCTTTCGCGGACCGTAGTCGAGGCTCCTGCGGACCACCAGTGGTCTAGTACAACTAAAAATCCCTATGATGGGGAGAACAAGTGCCTTTCGGCTTCGTTTAGAGTGTTTTTACACCCTTCATAAAGTAGGAACTCATGACAAAAATATTTTTGTTCTGAAATGAGCTTTTACGAAAAAAACAATATCTCAACAACGTCGTCATTCATACACCGTCTAGGTCTACCGAAAATAATTATTGTGCTATCAGAACTCTCAAGAGTACCTAACTAATTTGCACCTCTATTGCATCGCAACAACGATGTTTTTTGTGGCCCATCCACCTCTTCACCAAAATATACTACCACAATAATAATACTCATGAATACGATCCTTGAGCAAATCAGTCCCTCCCTTTACGAGTCCCTATGTTGAACTAGTCATTTACACGATGTTACTAACATTTATGACCCCGCCGTGTATTCAACCCCTTAGTTTTGTGCGATGTGAAATCGAAGTTGCAATGGAAACAGAGTTTGAACAGTGTTTTTTTATAGTACATTTTGATCCAAGTGGAGAAAGTTTGTTATTGTAGTTCAAGGCGGCATTAACACCCTCGCCTATTGAGCCGAGAACTGCAATAACAAATGTCCACGTGTATCAAACGACGTTTTTCAATACACTTTTGAAGAAATAAAATAAAAGAATGTAAAATAATTGTGTCATGAATTATTACGAGACCATGATTTTTTTTTTCGCGCTTTGCTTTCGCCAGGTATAAAGCCGTTATACAGTCTAATATTATAAAATATATATTTTTTATATATTTTTGAATTTAGAACATAAATAAATGCAAAAAGAAATTAGTTATTAGTTTTAAAGAATGATATTGTTTATCTATGATATTGAATTTATAAACACAATTTGAATATTCAAAAAATGTTTTTTTTTTATAATGCATATTTACCAGTTTGGACTAAGTTTATGTATCTGTGGCAATTTTGCTTTCCGCACATGTGTAGAAAAAACTTGAAAAACGCACGTGTGTGAAATACACTGCATTTTGAACCTAATCGTAGTGCGAAAAGAAAAAAAAATATTGAGTGTAGGAAGGAGACGAGACGAGTCACTTCTAATTTTAAAATAATAATAAGTAGATAACTTCTAGTTGCTAAGAATAAAGTGAAACTAACGGACTAAGGACGCTTTCGACTTAGACGGTTGATGTCGGACTGCTGCAGTCCGGTTATAGTACTGCGTACGTGCGGTTTTGATTTTTCATACAAAACAAAGGTGCGGCAGCAGTCCGACACCAACCGTCTAATTTGGAAGCGCCCTGATGAATGTGTCCTGTTCAAGCCTATCTCAAATTGTTAATAAGTAATTTCTGTGATGCAGAAAGACTGCTATCAAAAATTAACTGCGGGTAACATTACAGAAGAGTCACGCCAAAAACCCTATGCTGCGGAGCTGCGCATGAAAGGCATGACCTCACTGTGCTCTCACTCCACGCCAATTAGTGCCAAAACTGGTTGCCTATGATGACATGAACACCACGAGCCACAAAAAAAAGGCCAGATCTGAGACTTGTTTGTCGTATTCTCTTTTTAAGGCAATTAGACGAGCTCAATTAGCAACTCTATTTGTGGTGGTTCAAACTTCGTTTGAAATGCTGTTAGAATAAAGTTCTAATCAGCTTGCACTACAAAGTGGTTGTTACGTCAGCCACTGCGGGCCAAATAGCGCGAAATGAGTGGTTTCGATCGATTTACAAAAAAACTATTGATTGGATTAAAAAACTAAAACAGTATCATGCTAATATATTGCTTGTAGAATTATTTGCCAAAAAATCAGAATGATCGCATGCATATTAGTATGTTTTTTATTGTTTGAAAGATATTTTTAGAGGTAAGTTCGTCATTTCTTTTTATCGAGCCAAATTAATTGTATTATGTTTTCAAAACAGTATCATGCTAGCATATATCCTGAAGAATATCATATATTTTTCTGGTCTTGTTTATAGCAGTGAATCATATACTTTTAGTAATTATAAAACTCGCGTTTAGCTCGTGTAATCGCCTTAAGAAACCGGTTTTTCTCCATCTTTTAGCCTGACTTTGGCCAGGTGGTGTACGGCGCTGATAGGTTAGGGTCGAGTTTTTGATCAAACTAAAGTTTTGGACTTTGGCCCCTTTATTTACTTCATGTAACTTCTACTTCGTATCAACCTCACAATAATACCGCTGCCCCATCCCACTCTCAGGGGCATCTAAAGAAAATTTATTGTTATTAGTGTTGTACTCATTTTTACTGACACTAAACTTTGTGTAGGTATCCATGGCATTCCCAGAGGAGGGTGGTTCGGATATAGTTTATTATAGTGTCCGGTTAAATTGAGGATTTTATGGGATTACGAGTGTCTGTTTGTTTAAGGAAAAAACCGATAGACAAGTTTCCTGTTTGATGCAAAGGTTAATTCGCTGGTTGAAAACGCTTCGATTTCAGTGCACTGTACTGAATCTGGATAGAAATCGCGTCCAAACGCAAGCCTATTTACACAAACTACACAAACACCTTTTCTTCTAAAATTTTTGTATTAAAAAAAATAGTTACTTAAAGTAAATATAATATTACAAAATTGTTAAAATGATTTTGTGCAAGAAATTAAATGTTATACTCGCGTTGGCGCGCGCTGATAGTCTAAATACAGACTCTGCCTAGTTCGGCTACAGACGACTACACCACTTATACTGACCTAAATTAGCTTGTTAAAACACTTTGTAACCTATGTCTAAGCATTCTATAAATAAACATTATCATTATTTAGTATAAGTAGAAAAAAAACTGTTAATAAACTAGTCAATCAAGTGAGTGTACCCAATTCAGGCTTGGCAGGAATTATTTAGAACTCTAAACAAAAATCATGTGTAAACTGAAACTAAGTACTGCCTTAACATTTAGTTTACTTCCTCCTATCAAGGCCGACAGTCACGACATAGATAACGACAGTATCGTTCTCTTTCTATCGCCAAAATAACAATGAAAAAAATTGTTTGCCATAACGATGCTTGCGAGAATCACATCTTGGATGTCCAAACTTGCGTTTCCCGAAAGCATCGAGACTCAGAGATGTCAGCATAATGGAGAGTCCCGCAAGGGCTGAAGCTTGCCGGGGCTGCGGGACTGTTCGAAAGAGATACCATGGCCCTGGAACATATAGGGCGAGGAAGGAACATGGATGGGTTTTAGTCAGTAAAAGTCTGACACTCCCTCCCGCTCCGCTAGAGTGGGAGACGTCATTTCATCCAAAAAAAAAATAAAAAACAAAAAAGGTTCCCTCATATAAGCAAGCTTATTGCCATCAATAAGGCAGCAAATGCAGACTCCGGTCTGTGTCTGGTGGTCTCAACGGTCAAATTCAGAATCACCAGAAGTTTTCTTTTGAGTGGAAAAATCCTCTAGCCCTCTACATCTGGGGGCGAGCGGCGAGTTATGTGGGACTCTTACCGATGAAAAACCGACTACCACCTTGTGCCGGGGGCCCGGGAGAAACAAGTCCAATCGCGCACCCCCGACTGGTATCAGCCCGCCATTCCCGGTGGGCCCCATCACCAAGCCTATCCAACGACAGCACGTTCTCCATGAAGGGTCGTCAATAATCACAAGACCTCGATCAAAGAGACAGTCAGTTTATTAATTCAAAATTCGAACCTCTTTCTCCTAAAAAAACATTTCCCGGCGGCATAGTTTTACCAAAATCTCTCCCATACAAGCTTGTACAATAATTCTTTCAAAGCCTACCATTACTTAAATCTTGTCTACGGTACATCTTGGAGTGTTCCTACAAAACGTGACGTGATAAAATGGATTTATGTAAGTACATAATATGTAATGTAACTATAGGCTTGGTTCTGCGTGACGTCAGAGAAAATGGCGGTGACTTTTGCACGTCGTGTTTTGTCTTTTTCTTTATTATATTAGAGGTAAGAGGAACTATGTGGTTAGGGAATTGCGGTGTTTTGAGGGAAATCTTATTAGGTGTTATTTTTGCTATAAACATTGTTACAAGAACCGAACAGGTTACCCGTATAGGGCTATTAATCGAGTTATTTTTCAGGTTTAGATGACGAACCCTAAAGGAAAGGCTATAGCGTTAATAATCGTACAACCGTAAATCGTAAAATTACGTATTATAGCGTCAATCAGTCGATAATAACCGGTTCACTCACGGAGTTCTTTTTTAAATTAAATAAATAAATATCGCTGGACACTACACAACATTACAATGAAACATATGCAAGAAAGTGACGGAGTTAGCACGCTTGGTGCGTTTTCTCTTTCAGTTTGATTAATTAGCAACATTTAAATGCCACTCTTATACAGGGTGTCGCTTGGCATTCTAGTAAAATTCAAGGGTGTGCTACAGACCATCAAACTGAACAACTTTTTCCATGAGACCACCATCATCGACCACGTCACTGCGGCTAATTTCAATGAAGACACAGCTGCACTTTCTGTTCCTCTACTTTTTTGGGGTAAGAAAGACAGGGTGTAAAGCTTTTCATCGCGTTATAAATGTCGACCAAATTTTGCCGCCATAAGCCCGGGCCTACTCGGCTTAAAGGGAAATCCGCCCCTGACGGTGCTGCTAGATGAGGTTGAACCCTAAAAATGCATGTGATGATTATGTGTGATTCTTTGATCACACAAAATCATCAAATGCACATTAAAATAAGGACCGAATTATGTATAAAGCGCCCAATCTAGGTAAATACGAAAATGCGCTTATGAAAGCGAACTTAATTAAAACAAGAGATATAAGATGATATATTTTACTACGAGTATGATATGGGGCTTTGGGTCCGAGCTCTTCATTACGCCGTATTCAGAGAATTTATCTACACGGAAATGAAATTTCAGTTAATTGAGTTACAGCGCAATTTGGTACTGTTAAGCATATTATTGAAACTGGAAACAAGCAGTTTTATTCGATGGAATTTTTTTTTATCGTGTCAAACAGGTAGTAGAGTTTTCATGCCTAACAAGTCACATGAGCGTCTGACTTGGCTTTACATGCCGTTGAGAAATATCTCTCAGGCATACTGGTTTCCAAAAGATGTTTTTCTACACCGAAGCATTTGGTTTTTTGAATGCGCACATGAATCCGAAAAAAATCATTGACTTAGAATAATATATTCAGCATTCTACCATCACGTTACATCTTAACGAATTTATTGTCATTTATTTCTTTGAATTTATATTGACATTATCTACATTTTATGACATTGACATTTAGTTTACATTTTATTTTTTACACGCGGTTTCACCCGCGGAGTTCCCGTTCCCGTGGGAGTACGGGGATGAAATGTAGCCTAATCTATGTTAATCGTGGATAATGTAGCTTTCGAATGGTGAAAGAATTTAAAAAACGGTCAAGAGGAAAACAAAGTTTTTCTCTTTATAATATTAGTGTAGATGATGATTTTTCATTCTTAATATTTTTATTTATTACTCATAATGTTATGGAGGATCTCGTTGCTACATAATATCAGCCACTCGGGTCGATCTTTAGGTTAAGCCATGCTTGCCTAGGTTTGTCTGTGGATGGGTGACCACCCTTACATACCGAGTTTTCTCCGTGCCTCGGAAAGCACGTTAAGCCGTTGGTCCAGGCTGTCATTTGTCCATCTTTGACAGTCGTTACAGGTAGTCAGTGGCCCCAAAAGTCTGACACCAGTCTTACCAAGTGGTATCGTATTTCCCAGTATTAACTGGGTTGTGGAGATCAAATAGGCAGTCGCTCCATGTAAAATACTGGTATTCAGTTGCATCCGGTTAGACTGGAAGCCGACCCCAACATAGTTGGGAAAAGGCTAGGCAGATGATGCCTCATAATGTTATGACCAACGTGGATTTTTTTTTTCTTTCATGGCTTCCCGATGATTAAGTATCTGATTTTGTGTTACAATTGTTAAAACCCACTGTTCAACACAAATGTTTATAATGTTGAAGGACAAAAAAAAAAGGACGGGCGTGTCTTGGGTTCGAACTTATACCTATGACTTGGCAGGAATTAAAATTGACTGACACAAAGTAATCAATATTCTCCTTCCCTTATCCTAATTTGTTCAAAGTCAAAGTCAAAACATTTATTGCTACAGCGCATTTTCTGCGCAGCATGTCAGTTTTTTATATATTTGTCAATTATCGTTATCTCATCAGATACAAGGTGTAAACCACCACATCACAAAGCCGTTAACCAAGCATTCTGTACATCAAACTAAGTAACTTTACGCAAAAAAATTTGCTGGGAAACAACTTTTTTTTTGAGGTTATTAATCATGTTTTGAGGTAGAACTCAATGTAACGCACTTAAAACATTGTGCTGATGGATGGATTGAATAGTACGGGGGTCGTGGAGGTGTTAAAAGTAAAAATCTTACAAAAAAAACTTGTATTTAAAAAAAAACTTGTCAAAAAGTTGTAACTTTGACCCCTCAAAACAAGTGCTTGTTTTCCCCATCATTGCGATAATTTTTTTGTTCTACACCATACCTGGGAACCTTCTAGTTACGGAGATATGGGGGGCAAAGTTACAACTTTTTGACAAGTTTTTTTTTTAAATACAAGATTTTTTTGTAAGATTTTGACTTTTAACACCTCCACGACTCCCATACTATTCAATGAATCCATCAGCACAATGTTTTAAGTGCGTTACATTGAGTTCTTCCACAATACATGATTTATCCTCAAAAAAAAAAGTTGTTTCCCAGTAACAATTTTTGCGTAAAGTTACTTAGTTTGATGTACAGAATGCTTGGTTAACGGCTTTGTGATGAGGTTGTTTACACTCTGTATAATTCATCCTTCACAGAATTCAGTCTTTTACGTAAAGCATAGTTTAGTAGGTAACGGTGAAGGAAAACATCGTGAGGAAACCGGAATGTCCTAGAACCATAAATTCGAAGACATGTGACATCTACCAATCCGCACAGGGCCCGCGTGGTTGATTATAGCCCATTCCCTCTCATAGAGAGGAGGCCTGTCCCAGCAGTGGGAACATTAATAGGCTGACGATGATGATGATAGTTTAGTAAGTTGGTATGGTATATTTCTGAGTTAAACTAAAACTAGTATTTTGGGTTAATCTGAGACAGGTACTTATCGGTACAAAATGCGATTAATACCATCACGTTTTATAATCCCCGAAGGGCCAGGCACAGGTAATAGGTACCTACTAATGCAGATTTTTAACGCTGAAGGTATGTACCTACATGATTCGCAAAACTTGGTTGCTAAACCAGTAGGTACCCATAAAATTGAACGTGAAACCTCCGTGTTTCAAATGAGTAACATTTCCTCAATCTCAACAGCTTCGTTCATAAAACAGAAGGCGCATCTCTAATTTCCCTTACTGAAACTAATTAACATAACAAGGAAATTCCTACTGAGTCCACAATCATAGTACAGTATATAAAGTTGTCAAGCGTAACTCCTAAACTTACGTTATTAGGCCCGTTCACGGCCTCACGCGTTGCGGTTTGCGTAAAGCTTAAGGCGACTACATGAGCTAAACGCTAGTTTTATAATGAGTAAAAGTATATGATTCACTGCAATAAACAAAACCAGAAAAATATATGATATTCTTCAGGATATATGCTAGTATGATAGTATTTTGAAAACATAATACAATTAATTTGACTGCATAAAAAAAATCACGAACTTATCTCTAAAAATTTCATTCAACCAAAAAAAAAAAACATACTAATATACATGCCATCATTCTGATTTTTTGGCAAATAATTCTACAAGCAATATATTATAGTATTTTAGTTTTTTAAGTCCAATCAATAATTTTTTTGTAAATCGACCGAAACCACTCATTTCGCACTATTTGGCCCGCAGTGACTGACGTAACAACCACTTGGCAAGCTGATTAGAACTGAACAGAGGCTGCGATTCTCCAAACAAAATATGTATTCCCCTATTTTCTTTCTAAATTATGCCTCTAGCATTTTTTTTGTCCCTGTCATTTTAATTTTTTCAGCAACTAATTAGTAAAGAAACCATGACCCTCCAAAAATAATAAATGCCCTATTTTTACACTCGTGATTAGAGGACTACCAGAAGTACCAGACAAATTCGAAAAGTTTTGAACATAACAGAAATTGAAAAGAACTATTAGACATACTTTTTCTTGAAATTTTAATGTTAACAATAATTGAATAGCTATCAATACAATGGCAATAGTTTATTACCTCGCAGACCCTGTTCTCTCTTAAGGAAATCGGACGCGTGTCTTTAGACCCCTAGCATGACCACTGTAGAAACGAAAGAGAATCGACAAATCTTTTGTTCATCTGTCATTGAACGATGAAAAGATTTGTTCATTCTCATGGTCATGTTGAGCGCGCTGGTCATATCACCCGAGGTCGTGTACGGGGGCATCAAGCGTAAACTCCAAAACTTACGTTATTATGTCTCCGTGTCGTCGTAAATTATTTTGAAGTTATGTTATTTCGTTCCGGGTTCCAGCCGGCCATCTTGAAATTTTGCAGTTCAGTCACTAAACTTGTGAGAGATGGCGGGAACGTGCGATAGTTTTGAATAGGAAATGTCTTTGCAATAAAAAGGGGTAGAAGCGTGGAATGGTGAACGGTTTCGATTTCGATGCTGAACTGTTGACGTGGGCTTACAAGACTCACAAGAGTAACAACAAGTAATAATAAATTAAAAAACTTTCAAGGTTTTTTTTTTTCATTTGATACCCTTATTGAGGGAGTTGTGAATATATATGTAATCCGCTATTTTGTGGCTGATTACATATTTATTCTACTAAAAACACTCTCGACTAATTCACCTTTCAAAAAAAAAAAAACAAAATCAGTATCGGTTCATCCGTTCGGGAGCGTGAGGGGTTAAAAATAATAATAATCAGAAAATTATAGGTTGATGGACTTATATCAGGAAACCACAAATAACACCTTTATTTTTTATTTTTTTAGGATGGGAATTCATCAAATGACTTCTCCCACTCTGGGCGGAGCGGGAGGGAGTGTCAGACTTTTACTGACTAAAACCCATCCATGTTCCTTCCTCGCCCTTTACGTTCCGGGGCCACGGTATCTCTTTCGAACAGTCCCGCAAACCACAAATAACACCTTAGGAGGGGATTGCGTGGCTGGCAAGGGCTTGATTCACTTGATTGATACGGCACGCATGGTAACGAGGTTCCTCTCTCTGGAGCCTTGACCACCGGCAGCCCGGACCTTGTACATACACAGAGTGAGACCTTTAGATGGGCCATCTATTTCTTATACAGGGTGGAAACGGTCAACGGGGCAGTAAGGGGAGCTACCTTAACCGTTGCAGCTAGGTCTTAGGAAACTATCCATATTTTTTGGGAAAATTTTGATCCCCATTAACAGATTAAAAAAAAAATAGAGTAAGCAAGAAAATTCCCAGTTTACACAAAACATTTTTTTTGATGCCAATCGATCCTGTGTCTAATACTTATCAAAAAGTTCTTCTAGACCAAAAAAAAAGTCAGAAATTGCAAAAACACTTATCCCATCCATTTTGAAATTTTAAACAATTTATTTTTATGTTAATCGATACTGTTTGTAATACTGATCAAAAACTTCTTCGAGACCAACCCGGGTTGGAGTACTAAAAAGTCAGAAATCGCAAATAACGTAAGATCACCCTGTATATTAAAGTGTTTTTAATAATTACTTTTAAAAATGTAAATTATAAGAGAAAAGATGAAGAAGATAATCATAATCATAATAAATCTTTGTTTAATGAGGGATTTTCTTCTTCAACTCTTCCCTAGTCGCTGGATAGATGGCGCTGATCTCGGTGTGTTACTGCAAGGAACAGAACGTCATATAATTTCACTTGGTTATATTCGGAAGCTTATGCAAACGAATGTGTCAGTCAACGAGCGTATGTGACGTGTGTTTTTTCAACCGTTTTGCCTAGTAACGTAGTCAGTTCAACGCCATCTACCAAGTTCTTGGAAACTATTTCTTTTTAATTCTTAAAATGATAACCTCTCATTAACTCGACAAGTATCACAGGCACTGGCCAATACAAGCAAAATCCCAGATAAAGATAGGTGTCTGAAGTAACAAATCTCAGAACCTTCCTACTTCAAAAAACAAAAAAGCCGGATCATCTGACCCGGCTTTTTGACTTAACACTAGCCTACACACACATGCACACTAGGCACGTGTTGTATACAAAGGGTGTAAAACACCTCTTCACGAAGCCGAAGGCACTTATTTCTTCTTGTCATTGCGATATTTGTTTTGTTTTTTTTTTATTGTTTTTACCTGGGAACCTTCTAGTTACGGATATATTGAGGTCAAAGTTCCAACTTTTGTTTGAAAAATAAGTTTTTATTGAAATAGTTTTACTTTAACCACCTCTACGACCCCATACTATTCAATCCATCCATCAGCACAATGTTTTAAGTGCGTTACATTGAGTTCTATCATAAAGCATAATTTTCATCCCAAAAAAAAATTGGTTTCTCAGCAATAATTTTTGCATAAAGTTACTTAATTTGAGGTACAGAATGCTTGGTTGATGGCTTCGTGATGAGGTTGTTTACACCCTGTATATGGCCCATTCACAGAGACCTGGGGGCTTGTATCCCAGAAATAGGTGCATCATCATCTGCCTAGCCTTTTCCGCGCTATGTCGGGGTCGGCTTCCAGTCTAATTGGATGCAGCTGAATACTAGTATTTTACATGGAACGACTGCCTATCTGACCTCCACAACCCAGTTAGTACTGGGTAATACGATACCCCTTGGCAAGACTCGTTGTCGGAAAATGAATTTAATTGTGTTACCAGCCCGGCTAGCATGGGCAGGGGATAAAAATTTTATCCACCGGTTATTTCCACTTTTGTTTGAATTTTGTCCCTTGTCAGTGGAAATAACCGGTGGATAAAATTTTATCCCCTGCCCATGCTAGCCGGGCAGCAAAGGCAAAATTCCTTCCCGTACCGCAGTTTGGAAATGCAACCAAAATTCCTCTGCTCTGCATTTCCTGATTGTAAGCAATTTTATGTTTAACAATAATGTTATGTGGAGTTTGGGTTGCGTATTTTAATTAGTGGATCAGGAATTATACCCTATTAAACTTTTCGGAAAGTTTTTAATAAAATGGGTCTCTTGAATTTAGGCCGTTGATTGTCTTCCTGAAATTAGAAAAATTTGAATAATCTGAGTCCTTAAGGGGCCGGCGGAGCATGCGTCGTTCATACAAACGTAATACCAAAATAATTCTTAAACCAAACACAAACATATTCTTAAGGAAGTGTGTATTTATTTCGATTGGATTGCATAATATCTAGGTTCCCAAATATACATTATGAATGGACATTGATCTAAACAAGAGTTATGAGAAAAATAAGTTTTCTATATAAATTT
The DNA here is from genome assembly GCA_950022955.1 of Xestia ashworthii. Taxonomy (NCBI): domain Eukaryota; kingdom Metazoa; phylum Arthropoda; class Insecta; order Lepidoptera; family Noctuidae; genus Xestia; species Xestia ashworthii. Next base: position 7,900,743 of record OX465571.1, on the reverse strand, counting down.
TTAATTCCTCAAATATGTGTTGATAATCTAACTGACGGGCTAGTTATTATTTTTAGTCGTCTACCCTTTTGTTCTCGTATTGCTTGTGTGCTAAAATAATTAATGGCTACTTTGATCATTTGTTCCAGCCATTGACAATCAATATACTTAGGTTTGGGTATCCAATATAATACGAGTACCTTAAACCAATACCTACTTCCAATATTACAAGCATGCAGGATCATAATTTGTACGGTATTCCAATATCGTGTCTCTGAGGCGAACCTACCGACGTCCATGTCGTCTAAAATGGTTTTATGGCAGGGATGGTAAACCTATGGCGTTGATTTGAATTAAAAACATATTTGTTTTTACTCGACTACAGCGAAGCAATAAAAAAACGGAAAGGTAAAGGTAAACAAACAATACCAAAGAAAGGACATTTGAGTAGGTCGCTTATTATTATTATTTTCTTTATTAATTTTAATACATTTTTTTTTACATTTTTAAACATTAAGTTTAAAAAAATATATAAAAACATTTAAAAATATAAAAAAAATATATGATTATTATTTATTATTACTATTTATTTATTTGTCAGACTACAGAAAGGTCCACAACTGTGTTAGTAATAAAATAATATAACTTAGCCTATGTTAGTACTTTATAACTAAAACAGATCGGGTGCGATTAGTTGCATTTATGTTGCAACCAATAGCCACCCGTTATCGATTACAACATTGTGTTGGGACTGCCACGCCGTCTGTGGAGCCGCGAGGCCGATTTCTTACGCCACAACGCATCAAAACTTTCAATGCGTGCCTTGGCAAACATTGCAGAGGCACTACAGAAGCGTGGCAGTCGCAACAACACCTAGACAATCGTAGGAAAAAAAAAACAATAATAAAAATATGACCCGCATGGTCTTTTTCTCGGATTGGAAATCATCAAATGACTTCTCCCACTCTGGGCGGAGCGGGAGGGAGTGTCAGACTTTTACTGACTAAAACCCATCCGGGGCCGTGGTAACTCTTTCAAACAGTCCTCACATTCACAATAATCAAATAAATAAAAAATGTCTTTTACCGTATTTGCCTTTACTTAGGTCATTTATTGCGGGTATACCTATCATCATCATCATTCCAGCTGAAAGACGCTCACTGTTGGACAACGTCGCCACATTGACCGGTTCAGTGCGACTCCCATCCAGCAGATATAGTTTCGGGAAAATGTTCATTACCCCTGCATTTAGGTATCTGATACATAAACCTGTGTTGTAACAAGGTAGGTTATCTGTGGTTCTGTATTTATACGTGTATGTATGTTTGTATGTAAGTGTCGAATGCGTTCGTAGCAGGCACGTGTGTGAGATCGGGCGGTTTCGGAAATGTCTGTCAGAATTTTCAAGCAATTTTTGTAGAGAAGTCATGTGACTGTATACAGGGTGTATACAGACTCATCACGAAGCTGTCAACCAAGCATTCTGTACATCAAACTAGGTAACTTTACGCAAAAATTATTGCTGGGAAACAACCGTTTATTTGGGGAGAAAAATCACCTTTTGTTAGTCGCCTTTCACTCTTCCTCTCCATATGACCAAACCATCAATGCATAATAATATGCAAAGATCGTGCAGTGCTCTCCGCGTTCAGTATAATAATGCGTTTAGGATGCTGGTGGGGCTGCCCCGCTTCTGTAGTGCGTCGGGGATGTTTGCTGATGCTCACGTGGATTGTTTTTACGCAACAATGCGTAAAAGGTGTGCCTCCCTGGTGCGCAGGGTGTGGGGCAGTACCAACAGTATCTTAAGCATGATTGCCAGTCGCCTGGACTGTGTTTATGTGGGTCGCTGCTGTGCAATTACTCATGGGTTGTCGCAGCAGTGATCCACATTTATTATTATTATTATTTTTGTTGTCTTATTTGTTTTTATCAGTGCTTACTAACATAGTCGTAAGTTTTACTAACAGCTTTTGAGTCGTGGATACTCGAATAAAGAAAATTCTATTCTATTCTATTCTATTCATATCTTTTCAATTCACCTCATAACTCTGATACACATCCACACAATGCAAATTGAGGTTAGTAAAGAAAATGATTGATTTGGCTTATAAAAACTCTTCTTTCGTCACTAAATACACCAACAGATACAGCTATGGAGAGTAACCTTCGAAAAGAAAGAACGAAACTATCGAAAACTGGTCACTTTATGTTCTTGCTATATGATGTATGATACAGCAACGCTACAAACGTCTCGTCCTCGGCTCACAAACGTTTACGAGCGTCGCCAGTCATGTGTGAAACATACTCCGCTACTAGATACACTATGGCACAGATAATATAATATAACACCATATACTATACTTGAGACTACTACGAGAAGACTACTTCCCTCTCATTGAGAGGAGGCCGTGTCCCAGCAGTGGGAACATTATAGGCTGATGATGATGATGATGATGATGACTATACTTGATGCTAGGGACACCGATCGACACACAAACGGATACAATGAATTTGTCAGCGTAACATTACAAAACCCGTTAGCAATCTAATCGGTTTTTCACAGGAATGGTGCGTTATCTTTTCAAGGGAGTGGTACCATGGGGTAAGAGGGACCCTTACTTCCCTCCCCCCTCCACACAGCGAGTTGTGTTCCGTCGCCTACATTTCACAATATTACGGTTTTACTTCGATAGATTGTAATCTACCGGAAAACAATGCGCTAAATTGTAAGTATGTTCGTTTGACAATTTTTCGAGAGTGTGCAATCTCGCTAGATTGATTACAATCTAACGGGTTTTACAATTTTACGGTGACATTTTTGTTTAATTGCTACTTCATTTATTTTAACCGTGTAGTTTGTTCACTTTTGAAGAAAATATATTTTTTTTAGTACCGATGAAAAAATTCCCTGTGGGGTGGGGGGGGGGGGGGGTGGGGGTTCAGAATAAGAAAGAAGGAAAGAGAACATGATTGCTGAAATAATGATGCATGTACTGAATATTATAGGTGTACTTGGCGTGGTGTCCCTTCTACCCTGTATGCATATACAGGGTGTAAACCACCTCATCACGAAGCCGTCAACCAAGCATTCTGTACATCAAACTAAGTAACCTTACGCAAAAATTATTGCTGGGAAACGACTTTTTTGGGGTGAAAAATCATGATTTGTGGTAGAACTCAATGTTACGCACTTAAACATTGTGCTGATGGATGAATTGAATAGTACAGTAAAGATCTTACAATATAAACTTGTATTATAAAAAAAAAGGTGTCAAAAAGTTGGAACTTTGACACCCTTTACCTTATCTTCTTCTTGTCTACACCTACCACTGCTTGTCTCTGCATCACCTAAAGGTTGACTGGTAGAAAATGCCTAGGGCATTAAGTCCGCCTTTGTATGTTTTTGCTTGAAGTGTTAAATAAATAAATAAATATCTCCGTAACTAGAAGGATCCCAGGTATGTAGAACAAAAAAACTTGAGAGGTGTCAAGGGACACCCGGATGGAACGAAGTTCTTTCGAGTGAAGGAATTGTAATAAAATTTTATTTTTTTAAGTTATAATATTTTTTTTTTATTGTTAACAAATATATTGTTCACTCAACAAAAATAGTCGTCGCGACACCACACTGTTCAATGCGAAATAGAAATGAAACAAACGCATTGCAACCTTCATTTATTTTTAAAAAGTGTCGTGACAACTTTTTCGTAAGAATTTTTTCCGTCTAGCCCCTTTTCACAACGCGCGATAAGGAACTTCGTTCCAAAATGATCGAGATGACGGAAAGCACACAGCCTTGAGCTGGTTTACACCCTTTAAGTTTATTGTAAGTAGTGTATATGTCACCGTAAAATTGTCAAACAACACAATTGTCCAACAGCCCCGCGAAGCGGGGCTCCGTCGACTACGCTTTTTAGGGGAATATGAAGTGTTTTAAGGTTAGATTATATTAATCGATATTTCTCAGGAATGGTACAGTATCATTTCATGAGAGTGGTATCACTGGGCAAGCGGGACCCCTCCTTCCCTCCTCACCGCGAGAGTTGACTACCATCGCATGCATTTCACGAAAAATAATGCGTTTTATTGTAAGCAGTATGTTCGTTTGACAATGTTTCGAGAGTTTACAATATCGCTAGAGAGATTACAATATAACGTGTGTTGTTTGACAATTTTACGGTGACAATATACACTACTTACAATAAACTTAAAGGGTGTAAACCAGCTCAAGGCACTTGTGCTTTCCGTCATCTCGATCATTTTGGAACGAAGTTCCTTATCGCGCGTTGTGAAAAGGGGCTAGACGGAAAAAAATCTTACGAAAAAGTTGTCGAAAAAGTTGTATATGCTATTAACAAAGCCCCTAACCTGAAATAAATAAAAAAATGATTGAAAAACGAAAAACATCAGGTCAACAACCGACACCGACTACCTTAAAGAATATTATCAGCTCAGTATTAACCTCGCCTACGGTTCGGTTGTAAATTACGCCTTGAATGCCTCGCCCTCGAGGGATGTAAAGCGTGATGTTATGTTATGACTCTCATGACTTTGATGTGGGCAGAAGGTAAGTGGAACTTCTTTTCGCCTCTCTTCGTTCTACCAATACCTCTTCAAAGAAACAGTGGATCAAAGAAAAGAAATAACGTTCATAACAAATTCCCTGCATTTTGTAATATTCCCGCTCAGTCAGTTGAGCAAAATTAATAAAAAATTCAGCCACTTTTGTTTGTCGGACAACGCAATGGGGTTCCGTAGAAGAAATTGTTTTTATATTTTTAGGAATTTATATCGTCACTTACAGGATTATATTGATTATTTTGTTCTATTGTTCTAGGTCCCTATATTTGGACATTGTTGCAAGCGCCATGATCGCGGGTTGACTGGAGAATGCGGGTGGATGGAAAACAAATTGCTAGGAGCAGACAAAACCTGAAAATATAAAAGAAAGAAAAGCAAGGAAAAGGAAGAAGATAAGGAGGCACAAACTTGGTCTTTGACTAACATCCAAAAGTCCAAACTCTAGGTTTGCTAACGTACTATGGAGCGCAGCATCTTCTGGTGTAAAATTAACGGATCGTATTCGTAACACTATACTGCTGAATACCAGTATTTTACACTGAGCGACTGCCTAACTGACATCTACAACCCAACTAGTACTGGATAATACGATACCACTTGGTAATAGACTAGTTGTCTTTTTGGGCGACTGACTACCTAACGACCGGTAAGGATATACAAATGACAGCCGGGACCGAGGCGCGGAAGAAACTCGGTATGTAAAACCCTGGTCACCTATCCACAAACCAACGTAGGCTAGCACGGCTCAACCTAAAGATCAACCCGAGCGGTTAGTTTATAGAGCCACGAGCTAAGTTCGGGGATTGCAAGTGTGATGTTGTGTTGTGGAAGTTCAAAACTTGAATTCTACTAAAGTCAGTCGTTAGTTTCAGAATCTGCAAGATTTTACAGCATTTTGCTAGTCATAGATATTTTCCGAGAAAAACAATTTTCGACATTAAATATCGGGGTTTCTGTGTCGTACGGAACCCTAGAAAAGCCTGCAAAAGAAACTAATAGCATAAATTAAATTTCCTTTGAAAGTTTTCTATTAGCATACGTCGGATTTATACTTGAAATGGAATGTTAGTAACTCCGTTATTTAAAATTCTTAGTTCTTTTGAAGTGCAGTATTTTGTAGAATTTCCTGCTAGACTGGCGTTTATTGCTTTGAGTACAGTTGAGTACCTACTGAAGATAATTTACTTAAAGTAAATGATAGTATAACTCACTAGGGACTTATGAGGAAACCAAAATCCTATAAAAATAAGAGTATACAGATGACACTAATTGTGGGTAGGTATTAAAAGATTTTTTTTTCTGGATGGCATTACCAAAGAAAATATTTTAATATCTTATCATCAGAAATCCAGATTCTGTGGGGATTATTCAGAGTACTGAAAAAATACTCGTATTTTGACAATTTTCCCGACCTTGTGTTTTTTCCCAACTAAGTATGTAAGGGTCGGTTTCCAGTGTAACTGGATGCAGCTGAATATTATTCATCAGCTGAGTATTTTACAAAGAAGCAACTGCCTATTGGACCTCCACAATCTAGTTTATACTGGGTAATATAGTATTATGACGACCCAAACGGCGCAGCGGTAGTGAGGCTGCCTTACGATCTTAGGGTCCGGTTCGAATCCCGGTAGGAGCAAATGTTTGTGTGATGAGCATGGTCATTTGTTTCCCATGGATGTTTATAAAGGGTGTAATACACCTCTTAACGAAGCCGAAAGGCATTCGTTCTCCTCGTCACCGACCTTCTAGTTACGGAGTTATTGGGGGTCAAAGTTACAACTTTTTGACAAGTTTTTATTGTATTTTTTATACTTTAAATACCTCCACAAACCCCGTACCTACTTTCAATCCATCCATCAGCACAATGTTTTGAGTGCATTACATTGAGATATACCACAAAACGTGCTTTTCACCCCAAAAAAAAAGTTGTTTCCCAGCAATAATTTTTGCATAAAGTTACTTAGTTTGATGTACAGAACGATTGGTTGACCGCGTCGTGAAGAGGTGGTTTACACCCTGTATGTATATTAAGTAAGTATTTACAAACAAAAAGTATATATTATGTAGTATATCAACTATCTGATGTCCACGACACAAGCCTTGCTTAGTGTGGCACTAGAAAGCGCTGTGTTTAATGTTCAGCTATATTTATTTATTAATATCCTTTTGGTTAACAGACTTTCGGGCCACTGACTACCTGTAACGACTTTCAAAGATATATAAATGACACGCATTCACGCGAGGCACTGCCGTGGCTGCAGGACTGTTCGAAAAAGATACCGTGGCTCCGGAACATAAAGGGCGAGGAAGGAATATGGATGGGATTTAGTCAGTAAAAGTCTGACACTCCCTCCCGCCCCGCCCAGAGTCGGAGAAGTCATTTGATGATTTCCCATCCGAAAAAAAGGCATGCGAGGCATGGTGAATACTCAATATAGACCTACTAGCTTCTGCCCTCAACTTCGTTCGCGTGAAGTTTTGATATCGCAACGCATCGCCTGCTCAACGGAAGGTTTTTTTCCCGCTTGCAACATTTCTTATTGCTGCTCCGCTCCTATTGGTCATAGCGTGTTGTTATATAGTCTATAGCCTTCCTCGATAAATGGACTATCCAACGCAAAAATAATTCTTCAATTCGAGCCGGTAGTTCCTGAGATTAGCGTTGAAAAATACTTTACTTCTTTAAGTTTATATTGAAATTTATTCTTATTAAAACGAACATTACATACTTTGGCTCTTTCAAACACTTTTGTCAATATTGCATCATGTTCAGGTTCAGTATCTGCACAAATTAACAAATCGTCACAGTATATAACTACACCTGGGATGTCGCCAAAAGCTTTTTCATTATATTTTTGAAATATTTCTGGTGCTACAGAGACTCCAAAAGGCAATCTGTTAAATTTCCAACATCCAAAAGGACTATTAAAGGTACAGAGTTCACTCGATTTTTCATCCAATTTAATATTATAAAATCCTTCTGACAAATCAAGCACAGAAAAATATTTTTTATTAGCTATTTTAGGTAAGATTTCCTCCAAAGTTGGAATCAAATGATATTCTCTTAATAACACATTGTTTAGATCTTTAGGATCCAGACAGATTCTTAATGATCCATCTTTTTTTTCAATAATAACAAGATTGCTCACAAAACTCCTAGGATGTTCGACCCTGGAAATAATTTGTCCATTCTCCATCGACTTTAGTTTATCCTGTAATCTAGCCAGCAATGCATTAGGTACCCGTCTTGGTGGTTTCACAACTGGTTTAGCTCCGGGCTGGATGTGCAGTTCCAACGGCTCTTCAAAAGCGCCTACACCCTGAAAAAGTTTACAATATTTTTCTATAAACATATTCTTATTGTCTTTAGTTTTAATTGAGTTTACTGTGCTTTTATTATTACCAAAATTTAAAAAATTAAGTTCTATTAATGAAGGCAAACCTAAAATTGGTCTCACATTTTTATCAACAATTATGAATTCAGTTTGAAATGCTTCATTATTCTTAAAAATTGTTAATATTCGTTTACCTAATGGTTTAAGGTGTGTTCCCCCAAAAACTTCTAACACTACTTTTGTCTCAGACCATTTAGGATTATCATCATCGACAATTTCTTTTAGATCTTTTAATGATAATACATTTATTTGTGCCCCCGAATCACATTTGAATTTTAAATATTTAGATTCAATTTTTAAAGTCTCTATCCAATCCCTTCTATTATTTTCAATTGTATTACAAACCCGTATGAGTCATAAGTCCACTGGACCCTCATTTTCATTATCATTTATATCTAATGAATGTATCTTATTTCTCAATTTACAGCCAACAGAGAAGTGGTTCAATTTTTTACAGATTTTACAAGTTTTACCAAAAGCAGGGCAGCTTCTTGGCCCATGCCGTTTATTACATTTTTTACACAAGTATGTAGAGGTATTATTCAACTGATTATACTTAGCTTTATTTGATGTATCTTGTTGAGAATCTTCGGGTTTCTTGGTCTGAATTGCCTCTACTTCTTGTACCAAGGGCTGCTGCTTACATAATGTCTCCACATACTTCTTGGACAGCTCCGATGTTCTGCAGATCTTCACCGCTTTGTCTAAAGTTAAACCTTCCTCTCCCAGTAGTTTCCGTTGAATCTCTCTGTCTCTTATCCCATGTATTATTCTATCTCTTAACATTCTCTCCAGATGTGATTCAAAATTACAATTTTGTGCTATTTTTCTTAACTCTGTATAAAAATTATCAAAATTTTCTCCCTCTTCTTGTACTCTTCGATTGAAATGAAAGGAATTTATAATTTCATTTGATTTTGGCTTAAAATGGTCTTCAAAAGCTTTTATTACCTCATCTAACTTGTCTTCTTTTTGTTGTGAATCCTGAAGTGTATTGAAGTATAACTCTTGGGCCGCCGGTCCAATGCAGTTTAGCAGTATTGAAGCCTTTCTTGTTTCTGTGACCTTTCCAAGGCCAGATGCTGACAAGAATACCTTAAAAGTTGTAAGGAAACGTTTCCATTTTGCGTATACTTCATCGATGTTTTCCAAATCCAATGGGGCCGGCATTCTGTACTCGACGCCCGACATTTCCAAGTCCTTGTTTTCTTCTCCGCTCATTAATGCACGTATGTTCACAATCGGCTGCGCCACGTAGTATTCTTACAAATACAAATAAAACATCAAGTGTTCGGGAACGCACCTTATATTAATATTATGTATTAGTTTTATTACAGAGCTTCTACTTTAATGTTGTACCATGATCTGTCAGTTGGCAAGTGACGCCACCATGTTACCCAGATCATTAATCTAAAAAGTATACAGTCTGTACCAAATTAGTTAGTAGTTGAACTGTCATTTACAAACGTCTGTACTTGTGTTACGTTCGGATACATGCATATATTACACAACCAAACAAACAAACTCTTCTGCTTTATAATACTAGTTTTGATATTAATTATCTGGAAGTACCATTCCTACTTACCTAGTTTAGAATTAATAACTTCCTGAAGAAACTTTCTCTCCAGCAAACTAGGCTTTTCAGACCCACATTTCCAAAAACATTCCAATTCATTACGATCCAAAATTGAGTACCATTAACGAAATATCTGCCATAACTTAAACTCAAGGAATTCTTACCCAGCATGAGTTATTTTAAACAATTCATTAAATAAATTGTTTTACCCAAAGCGGCAATTCACGAAGATATTAGGTCCCTTACAATTATTAAAATTATCTGCGTGGACCTTTTAAGGGCAGATTAAATTTTCGACAGCGTAAGCGCCATCTTTTATTTTTAATTGGGCGAGTAAGCAGTTTGGAGAAATTGAGAATTTCTATTAGCATCTCCATTTAAGGTGAAAGCGTCAGGGTAGGCCGCGAAAAACAAATTTTCTTAGGTTTTTTGTAATTTGTAGGCCAGTAGCAGTTTTTATGAAGTTGAAAAGATCGTTCGGGAGTATAAAATTTATGTAGTTACAGAATTATAACCTTCAAAATCATCAGTACAACCCTGTAAGTTCATATAAGTCGATGAACGATTTTTGCATGGTCAGAGTCGTTCCTATACTTATGTGAGCTCGGAGGCTTGCATTGATTATTTCGATAATCATAATTCTGTAACTACATACGTCTTACAGTCGCGAACGATATTTTCAACTTCATACAACCTGCCACTGGCCTGCAAAATGTAACAAACGTAAGAAAATTTGAATTTCGCGGGCTACACTGACGCTTTAGCTATCATCCAGCTCGCCGCATTCCAAAAAAAAAAATCTCGTCACACAACTAAAGACATGCACATGGCCAGTATTAATTTAACAACACGACTTCGTAGATTTTTATTTATCAAAAAAACACTGGTCAACCAAAAGGAGCATAACGAAATAAATGTCAGAAATGTATAATTCCGCGGGCACTTTGAACTGTGGACTGGGCGAAAGTTGTTTTTTTCTTTGTTGCATATTTTTGGCAGCCAGTTTCGTGTCTCGTAGTAATGCTGGGTTTTTGTGTGAGTGGGTTTTGTTTAATAAAATTATATGATAAACTAGTTGTTGCCCGCGATGTCTGTCCGAAACAAGTCAAATTAAATTAAAAATTAAAAAAACCCCCGACATAAAATGTAATAAAAATTACATAGAAAATTATTCATTCTTTTTCAATATTGTTTCAGTATTGTACTAGTCAAGCCTTTTCATTTGATACTCATATTGAAAAAAGGTAATCCGCGATTTTTTGGTGGCGGCCATCTTGGATTTTAAATTTATCATACTGTGTAGTATTCTACTAGTCAAGTTCTTTCATTTGATACCCATATTTAGGGAGTTGTTAAATAAATATGTAGTTCGCCATTTTGTGGCGGTGGCCATCTCGGACCGGTTTTCATCAAACATAGCTAAGAACAATTCCGACTAATTCACCTCTCAAACAAAAAAAAAACAAAATCAAAATCGGTTCATCCGTTCGGATGCTACGATGCCACAGTCAGACACACACACACATACATACACACAGACACGTCAAACTTATAACACCCCGTCGTTTTTGCGTCGGGGGTTAATTATTGGTAAATGTTAATAATTTCAACAGATTTATTTTTGCACGGCATTATAGCAAGCAGATCTTGACAGTTGAGGAATGAGGTGGTAAGTTTTGAAGATGATGCCAAGATTATCTTGCACAATTGTACCTACTCAAGAAAATGTAATTGACATCCTGATTTACATCAACCTCACAATACAAGAGACAACGACGTGTTTTTTCACAAAAATACTGCCCAAAAAACTTTTTAAAACTTTGAACTTAGTGAAAAATAAAACCTATTAAGCAAAAAAAGAAAACCGATTATGTATTTTTCACTTTTTTGTGTTTTTTGAAGTCGGTTTCATTTTTTTGCACAAAAGGTTTTAGTTTTCACTTCTTAGTGGTTCACATGTGTTTACCCCTTCACAGAGTACCGTCGTGATGTTATGTTATGAACTGGTGTAAACAATAGACAGAACTGAGATTTCAACAATCTCAGGCCATTTGCTATCATTTATTGAGAAGTTTCGTTGTCTATCTCAAAAAGTTCTTTATCAGATTTTCACCAAATTGAAATGGAATCACTCCGAGAAAGTAGTCTTCCTGAAACTATCCAACTCGCTTCAAGTGTGCCTATAAAATTTGAAGAGTTCTCTCTATTTCTCCAGGATCCCATCATCAGATCCTGACTTGATGATTATGGGAACATTTGGGAAATACCCTTTCAAATAATAAAAAAAAAACAAAATTGGGTCAGCCATCTTCGAGTTATCGGAGAACATACAAAGTTTAAAAAAATGTTTCAGTCGAATTGAGAACCTCCACCTTTTTGAAGTCGGTTAAAATAAAACAATGTTCTATGTTGTTATTCTGAAATTCGCTGTTATCGGTGACAACATTTATAAAATAACCTAGGTTACATAACTTCACTCAAACACAAACTCAAATCATTTATTTCAATTAGACCATCACGGCACTTTTAAATGTCAAAAAACAAAACCTACCTGTCGTTACAATTCAACAGACTCCTCTCTCTATTGTCTTACAATCACACATACCCCCACTCATTAACAAATCACACCCCTTCACCCCTTCACCCCCCACCATGCACTCTAAAACAGTTTCGAGTTTTAACAAAATATTTTGTGCTCTAAAATATTTCCAGCTTCCAGTGGACAGACATTTTTGTACTAACATTCTTTTTTTTCGCACACTCAGCAGTTTCCGTCGCTTCGTGCCGCTTAAAATCTGAGCTTTAAAACGTTATGTGCCTGCTTAAGGCGAAGTTGCTATGGATTTTAAGGGAATTTCAGTAATGTAGCAACGTGAATGTGTGTTGTTCTTATTGAATTGATTATATTATTTTTGCAGACGTCTGAAGGTTTTGCAAATGTTGTAAGAAACCTTAGGTACCAAAAATGAATCTTTTGTTTTTTTTTGGAACTTTGTAAGGCGTAGGCTTATATTGTAGCCATCGCGGGAATATCCTAGATGAAAATGGCACAAGTAGAGCTTGTCACAAGAAAAGATAGTCCTATACCCAGCCGTAGGTGAAGTCGGGCTGTGAATGATGAAAAGGATCATATTAAATACACTTTTAATTAAGATCTAAGTCTGGTAAATTTGAATAGTCAGTGGATCTAAAAAGATTTTTCTAGATTTACAAAAAAAAAAAAAAAGTTTTTTGTAATTTCAAATTAATAATACTAAACAATGTATATTATGTCTAAATGACTGCTTGCATTGTAAGAATAATTGTAACTCTCAACACTGAAAGCAAAAGCTGGTTGCGAAATATTTGATAAATAGTTGATTAGTTTTTACAATAGTTGACTATTACGGAACACAACTCGTAAGTGACAGTGTAAGTTGAGCTATGCGAATTAACGGTGAACGGTAGTTATCATGAAATTCTGCATCAATAGGACGTAGTAACGAATGGTCCCTGAAGACAGCAATGAACGGCACTATAACTCAGAATTACTAGACTGAGACTTAGCTCTCTAGGCAGATGCATTTATACTTAGTACTTACGCCTAATTAATGTGTTGTCTCTTTCATAATTGATAGTGATTAAAAAAAATAAAACCGACTTCAAAAAAAACAAAAAAGTGAAAAATAACTTTAGCTTCTGAAGTCGGTGACTTTTGTTTGATTGATTTAGTTTTTTTGTCACCGACTTCAGAAGCTAAAGTTATTTTTCACTTTTTTGTTTTTTTTGAAGTCGGTTTTATTTTTTGCAAAAAAAGTTTTTATTTTTCACTTTTTAGTGGTTCTCATGTGCTTGATATACATGGAAAGTGCATACTGTTACAATTACAGGGTACATTGTCTCATTATGGAGTTCCGTGACTCTTGGCTTCATCATCAGATCTGATGGTAGAATGGTTCTTATCAAACGCAAATGCTTCACTTGTTGTAGAAAATACCAAAATCGCAACACATTTTCATATAAAATTTGAAGAGTTCCCTCGATTTCGCCAAGATTCCATCATCAGATCCCGACTTGGTGGCTATGGGACCATTTGGAAAGAATACCCTTTCCAACAAAAAAAGAATTTTCCAAATCTGTTGGCAAGCGACGGAGTTATGCCCGAACAAACATAAAAAAAAAAAAAAAAAAAAAAAAATAGAAACATCCGAATTGAGAACCTCCTCCTTTTTTAGAAGTCGGTTAAAAATATTAAAGTTTATTTGTCTCATGAAGTCTGATTCTGATTACTTGTTCTCTTGATTTGGTATTGACTTATTAGGATCAGCTCACGCCCTGATAAAAAAAATCAGCCAATCAGCAATCATTTTTATCTATACTATCTATATCCATACTTATATTATATAGAGGAAATATTTGTTTTTTGTATGTTACGAATAAACTTAAAAACTAATGGACCGATTTGAAAAAAATCTTTCAGCAATGGATAGCTACATTGTCAGCAAGTAATTGATCTTATAAAGTTATGAAGACTGAATTGTAAATAGATTGTTTAATAACCGAAAACCACATCACTTTCATAAACGAAACCGGGTTTTTATTTAGATCCGGATAAAATGTAACTCTATCCGGCTTTCAGACCCAACCTTCCCCTTAACAACGGAGGACGAAAACCGTGCATAATTAATATCTTTGAGCGGACACACATTGCATATTCATGAGCGAAACGCCTCAGCATAAAACTAGATTATTACACTGTTTTCTATCATTTCTAATTGATATTAATTGTCTGGTAATGTGGGAGATTATTATTAGATTCTGTCTGGGCAGGAGACGGTTTCACTGGTTGCAGGCTCAGACCAAATAAAAAAACTAAGACATAGCGCTGCGAACAATTACCCGCTACAGATATTTAGCTGATTTTATAAGAAGCAACTTAAGCTACTTTTATTTTAGAAGAGAGGATTAGGGTTCGGCGCAAAATATAAAATTGTTGAAATAATTTCAAAATACGATTCAAATAGGGAAGTAATATTTCTAAAATAATTTCACGCAGACGAAGGTCACAGGCAACAGCTACGTTACATATCAAAAGGTCGGAGCTCGTAGCTAAATAATAACAGCCACTCGGGTCGATCTTTAGGTTAAACCGTGATTGCCTAGGTTGGTCTGTGGATACGACCACACATTATATACCGAGTTTCCTCCGTGCCTCGGAAAGCACGTTAAGCCTTTTGGTCGCAGCTGTCATTGGTCGATTTTTGATGATGACACCAAAAGGTCGAAAAAGGTTTCCACGGTATTGTTTCAACATCTTTATTAACACGGTATCAATGCTCAATATTCTGTCTATTTACTCGACTCGAACCGCACACAGTGGAAGTGAAGAGCAATTTAAAACAATTAAACACCCAACAATACGTGGGGAAGCTAGATACTCACAATAGCGCGTAGGTAAGCGTACAGGAGTATAGAATCGTTTGATATGACAAAGGAAATAAATTAAAAGTTCATTGTCAAACAAATAATTAATTTTAAGTACCTACTTCCAATTTTGACTCTAGAATCTTGACTTAATTTTTTACTAAAATTTTAATGTTATGTCTAAGCCGGAGAGGTGATCTGTACCTCAGGATTTTCCTGCTTCAGACACCTTTCTCTATTAAAGAGTGTGCCTAAATCAGCCGTGCCTGAAATGAATAAAAACTTAAGAATATGTTTACAGTATACAGAATTCGTAATTTCATAATACGCCTTATTCGGTACAAATCATCATCATCATTTCAGCCGAAAGACGTCCGTTGCCGGACATAGGCCTCCCCCACGTGTCGCCACATTGACCGGTGCCGTGCGACTCGCATCCAACAAAAAAAAACAAATTAACAAAAAAAAAACTCTTTACTCTTTACAATACTGGATAGAAACCTATTCGTGAAAACAGTCTCACTCATTCGTAACGTAAAGAATATCTTTCTATCCGTCACCTCTAAACTTAATTCGTGCTCCATGGTAATAGCGACATAAGCACAGATAGACGGCACATCCCCTTTTGATTCGGAACACTTCATTTACACTAGTGCGACGAACAAAACATTGTTATAGTGGTTTTTACTTAGCGCTGTGTACGGTCGGGATACACTGAGACCTTCTAAAACTTATATTAGAAATGAAATTGAGGTTTTTTTTTCTCTATACAAGTAAATTTAATATTTAGTCAGGCCAAAATTACTTAAAAATAATATAATCATCACTGTTCAACTTTAACTTGGGCCAAAATTAATCAAAAATAATATAATCATCACCGTTCAACTTTGGCCAAAATTACTCAAAAATAATATAATCATCACCGTTCAACTTTAACTTTGGCCAAATAGTACAATCATCACCGTTCAACTTAAGGCCTGGATTCTATAAAAGATGAGACAAGCGGAGAAGTGCGAGGCGAAGAGGAGAGGAAATCTGCAAATTGGCACGTCGCACACGGCATATTGAACATCTCACGCACTCACAGCACAGCGCTCACCACCCACCTCTCGCAGCACACGGCTTACCGAACGCCGCCCACCGAACGCCGCTCACCGAACGCCACTCACAGAACCCTGCTCACCGAACGCCGCTCACCGAACGCCACTCACAGAACCCTGCTCACCGAGCGCCGCTCACCGAACACCGCTCACCGAACGCCACTCACAGAACCCTGCTCACCGAACGCCGCTCACCGAACGCCGCTCACCAAACACCGCTCACCGAACGCCACTCACCGAACACTGCTGGCGTTTTTATTTTTGTTATATCTCCTCTCCTCTCTACTCAACCGTTTCCATTAAAGCAAAAGAAGACGAGAAGTGTTAATAACGAAATTTTAGTAGTGGTTGGAACACATCTCGTCTACTCTCGCTTCGGTGAAGTCCGACCTCAAACCTTCCCGAAATGATGACTACAATAAGGTATAGGTGTTTTTTATTTCAGCCGTTTCAACACAGAAACTGTATAGGATAGAATAAAAAAAACAAAAAAAAAAAAAACATGGTACATTTAAGGTCTTATAAAATACGATTGTGAGCTCACATGTTTCGCCATTTAGAGGCATACAAATATTAGAACTTAACAATATAGGATTCATAAATCGAAATTTTATCAATTACACATTTATCTTATCAACTTAGAACACTTTATAGTACTCAGTAGCCATATTTATCTATTATTTTTTTGTAGTTTCGGCACTGACAACTAGGTTAAAAAACATTACAACAAGTAACATTAAATTAAAAGTTAAAAAACCCCCGACACGTCATGGGTCATAAATTTATGTTTTTTTTTTGGAACGAAGTTCCTTAATGCGTCTTACGGGTGTAAAGCCCTTTCATTTGATACGCATATTGAGGAAGTGTGTGTGTGAAAAATTAATGTCATTCACTATTTTGTGGTGGCGGCCATCTTGGATTTGAAATTTATTACAGTGCATAGTATTTTGCTAGTCAAGTCCTTTCATTTGATACCCATATTGAGGGAGTTGTTGAATAAATATGGAATCCGGCATTTTGTGGCGGTGGTGGACTGATTTTTATAAAACACAACTAAAAACACTTCCGACAAATTCAGTTTCAAAAAAAAAAATAACAAAATCAATTCGATTCATCCGTTCGGCAGCTATGATGCCACAGACAGATAAACACACACACACACACAGACACATCAAACTAATAACACCGCGTCGTTTTTGCGTCGGGGGTTAAAAATCCCAAACAACAAAAAATCTATCGCTCAAAAAATCTTCCCCATTTATCTCCCATTCTTCACCCAACTCCCGGTGCACTTCAACCTGTCTGATGACGCTCAAGAGGGGAACAAACCAAGGAGGATGTAAGAGTGATATCATCCGCGCCATATTGAAGATTAACTGACCGGTAGAACTTTAACCGTCTTATTACAAAACGTGGTCTTAAAAATAGTACCGGGTTTAGTACTAGGTCTAAACCATGAACTTGAAAAAACGTTATTACAAAACGAAGTTTATCGCTAGTCCTAGAACTATCTATGGTACCAAAGTTAGACCATCGTGACCCCTAGTTTAACTATGGTACTAAATTGTCAAACGTCAAATCCTTTTTTAGTTTTGAGGTTAATTTTCGGAAAGTTTTTGTGATTTAAAAAAAAATGGATATCATTGATAGGATTGATATTATTGATACGATTGATTTGGAAGATTTGGATCTGTTGGGTATTTTTGAGAGTTCCCTGGGACCCAACCGAGTTCGTCAGCGACGAAATCCATTTCAATTATCTGACGAAGATTTTCGATGTAAATACAGATTTACAAAACGTTTTGGCCAAAAGATTGTCGATCTGCTACGTGATGATTTATCCCACGATCCTCGAGGACATCCTTTAAGTTTGTAACTTATTTCGATATCTTACTCGAACTACGCGCGCTGCCCAGTTCACTCCGTTATACGCGCTAGCTCGATAGTTGTTCCAAACCAGAACAATTGAATTATGAACATGCATTCAAAAAAAATACAAGTCGGAATATTTAAATACCTTTAAATAACAAAACTTTATATTTTATCACTACAAATAAAAATTTATGAAATATTTTTTCTTTAATTTACGTTACAACATTTTGTAAAAAGGAACGGCGCATAGAACTATGAACGAATGAATGAACAGTTTAAATATTTTGTTGCTTATAATCTGTGGAAAATGTTAAGACCAGAGACTTTCTTTGGTACTAGTTAGTCCTTTGTTGATCTTCGATTTGTAATACGAATGAAAGAACTAACGTTAGTACCGTACTAAACCTAGACCTTTTAGTTCTGGTTTAAACCTGGTACTTATGGAAGTTTTTATAATAAGACGGTAATAGGCTTGTTAACTGAAAAAATCTAATTAGTCCGTCACTTAGTTTATCAAAAAATATTTGACCCGTATTTTTTCTTTTGTCACATAAACCAAAACATACGAAGATACGACGCTTTTTAAATTCCCAATACGTCACTGTTTGGTATCATTCTTAGTGAGTTCTGACGTCACGAGCCCCCACTCCCGAGTTTTGATGCGTTTTATCTTTGTCAATATTCGTTGATTTACAAAAACAAAAAATACGTGTCCATTATTTTCCAATACTCTAACTGACGGACTAAATAGATTTGCAATTTATTGATGGTGGAAACTAGCCTATTATGTTAAGTGTTTTTTAGCTATTTACCTGTATATGGTGGAGTGTTGGTGAATACGAGCATGGATGCTGTGCTAGTTATACGTCTGAATCTATCTATACTAATATTATAAATGTTGCGGGAATACACTGGAAGTGAGTCGCACGGAACCGGTCAATGTGGCGACATTTGGGGGAGACCTATGTCCAGCAGTCGTCTTTCGTTTGTGAGGTTGCAGGGGGTAATCTCTCGATCTAATGAACCGATTTTGAAACATCTTTTACCTATAGAAAGCCACGTTATTTGTGAGTATCATAGGCTATGTTTGAACCGTTCTCTTCGAATAATTTCCGAACAAAGCGCTGACGAAGCCTCGGGCAAATTCTAATCTATACTATCTATAAAATCAACAATCGCACAAACAAAAAGTTTAATCTTTCCTCTTTATAATATTGGTATTATAAAGAGGAAAGATTTACAGTCTTATTCATAAAAATCGTCTAAAATAGGTTTTAAACACTCATTATTTAAAATGCTCATTAAAGCTTATGAACCTACTATAAAATTCTCTATTCATAATCGTTCAGTAGGTTTATTGAACGATTATGAAGGGCAAAAACCACATTATGAAGGGTTCTTCATAATGTGGTTTTAGCAGAAAAAGGAGACTTCTTGGTTCTTCTAACTGACGAACTTATTATTTTTTCAATTTTTTGATACTGTCGTCATGCCTATTCAAAATATAACATGACACCTGTAATCCTCGAAGGATTAGGCAGAGATGTACCTACCTGCCCAAAGAGTATATTCGAGCTGGCTTTCACCACACTTTAACAAGGTTGGATGTCTCCTTTTTCTGCTAAAACCACATTTTACTACTACCATAACGAACTTTTCTTAGAAGAAAATTCCACTTCAGATAAAAATAGCTAAACTCGTGAACAACAAGTACTTCCTAACTTACAAACAAGATCCGAGTTATTTAGCAAAAAGCATTACTTTGCAAAACTGAAACAAGCTTACGTTGGATTTTTATTTTTTTCATAGTAAAGGGCGATGCTATAGTGAAAGTTACGCTATGCAAAGCGAGCAAATTAGAGGGAGCTCTTAGGGATGGGCCAGTGAAAAAAATATATCGATATTTATCATATCGATATTTTTAAACAGTATCGATAATTATCGAGTGAAAAATATCTATTATTCATACGTATTCCCAAACCATTCGAACTTCGTAAAAAAGAATAAAATAAAATAGTTTTTTTATTGATGCTTAAGCCTAAACAATAATATACAATTTAATCAAACCAGTAGTCATCAGATATGGACACGAAACCAAAGTTGCGTTTAAAAAAATCTAAATTGATACGAATTCGATACTCTGAAATAAATATCGAATATCGATATATCGCGATTAAAAATATCTACAGTATATATATCGATATTTGTTTGGATAAATATCGATATTTCGATATATCGATATATTTTGCCCATGCCTAGGAGGTACGGTAGGTATTAAGAAGGTACGGAAGCATTAGTCCAACCCGTACTTGGCCGGTTTTTTATCACGAGGAGTTTTTAATGAGCTTTTACTTTGATAATTCAACTACTGTTTACGTTGTTGATTATACAAAATCCTTATTAGATACTTTTTTTATTGCTGAACTTTATAAATAATAACAGCCGCTCGAATTAAACTTGCTTAGGTTGCTCTGTGGATGGGTGGTTACCCAAAACATTCCGTGTTACCTCTGTGACTTAGAAAACACGTGAGGCCAATGGTCACGGCTATCACTTGTAGATCTTTGACAGTCGTTACAGGTAGTCAAAGGCTCACAAAAAAAAAACCAAGCTACTGAAGTCGGTGACGTTTGTATGATTGATTTAATTTTTTTGTCACCGACTTCAGAAGCTAAAGTTATTTTTCACTTTTTTGGTTTTTTTTTTTGAAGTCGGTTTTATTTTTTGCAAAAAAGTTTTTATTTTTCACTTTTTAGTGGTTCACATGTGCTTGGTACACATGGAAAGTGCATACCGTTACAATTACAACAAGCCCAAACACGACTAGGATACATTGTCTCATTATGGAGTTGACTCTTGGCTTCATCATCAGATCTGATAGTAGAATGGTTCTTATCAAACGCAAATGCTTCACTTGTTGTAGAAAATACCAAAATTGCTGTACGTTATCCTATAAAGTTTGAAGAGTTCCCTCGATTTCGCCAAGATTCCATCATCAGATCCCGACTTGGCGACTATGGGACCAACTTGGAAGTATACCCTTTCAAACAAAAAAAGAATTTTTCAAATCGGTTCAGGCGTCTTCGAGTAATCGGTGAACATACATAAAAAAAAAAAAAAAAAAAAAAATACATACAGTCGAATA
This sequence comes from Xestia ashworthii, assembly GCA_950022955.1. Classification (NCBI taxonomy): domain Eukaryota; kingdom Metazoa; phylum Arthropoda; class Insecta; order Lepidoptera; family Noctuidae; genus Xestia; species Xestia ashworthii. The sequence continues at coordinate 7,879,689 of OX465571.1, read as the reverse complement.
GAGAACCTCCTCCTTTTTGGAAGTCGGTTAAAAATTCTGACAAGTCTTACCTAGGGAAATCATATCATCCAGGATTATTGTATTTTATTGTATAACGGGCTGGTGTCCGCAACTTCACATCAAAGCGCGTATTTTGCGTATGTGATCCACCACGCGGGCCCACTGCGGGTTGGTAGATGTCATATGTCTTCGAATTTTTGGTCTTAGGACAAGGCGGTTTCCTCAAGATGTTTTCTTTCACCATTTTTGAGAGCAGTGGTGATAAAATAAATTACACAAATTAATGCGCCAGCCTGGGTTCCTCCAACCCACGATTTACTGGTCGTAAGTCGGGGCCGCCACCACTGGGCCACCGCTGCTCTCGTATCACCCAGTTGATACTGGGTGATACGAGAGCAGCGGTGCTGGGTTGTGGAGGTCAAACAGGCTGTTCGCTGCATGTAAGTGTATTTTACATATTCCAGTGTTCGGCATGCAGCTGCCTCCGGTTATACTGGAATCCGACCCCAACATAGTTGGTGGTTGGTGGTTTAGAAGAAGAAAACATAAAAATATCTCAGCTTTTACTGGACTACCAGCCCCCAAGTAGCCGGGGACTTTATCAGATTACGTAGACGCCGCTCTACAATGAGGAAATACGTTTTATAAGTGAATTTCATGCAAAATAAAAAATATTTTACGAGAGAGATGTTTTGACTTTTTCGCTCCTTTTACCATTTCGAATTCAAAATTAAGTTTCTTCTTGTATGACATGATGTGAAGAGGTCCTAATTTGGGAATGTAGGTACTTGACGATCGACGAGTTTTCGATCTTATTACTCAGAACATAAGGGTGAAAACTGGTTGACCGTCAGTGAACTCGAAAGTACCTACCTTGTTCTCCAAAAGATGTTTCTACAGCACGTATAGCATGTATCGGAAAAGTGTGATCATATTATTTAAGTGTGTGATAGAAACTATCACGCTGAACAACTTTGTCTATTGAACTAACATCATAATCAGCTGTCCCAGACAGCTAAGAGAAACAGACATTAGCAGACAGAAAACTTCAAAACCTACTCGACCATTTTGTATGAAGCATGGCCTGCCTAAGTTCAGAGATCTTATTTTATTTTCAATATAAGACCAAATCTAACGAATCAAGCCATCCAAGTTCTTTGGCATTAGCACAAGTTTAATATTATTTAACTTTCTAAAAAAGATTTTCTCTGATCCAAAACTTTTTGTAGGTACTGATGCCAGCTATGCGAGCGCTGCGCTGGTCTAAAAAATGCCGACCCAAGCAGGCACTTCAGTTTGTGTAGTTAATTTCATCACCACTACTCAAAGATTTTTCTTTATCGTTAGGTACTGGATAACTACTAAGTTAGTAGGTCATATTATTATGTGTACACGTCATAGAGTTCTTTCAACGATAACTCAGAGTAAATCTCGCTTATCTTGTTAGTTAAATAATTGCACGGTTATTATTATATATCGATAAGAAATGTAAGTGTGAAGGCCAAGTTCTGCAGCAAATTATTGTTACTTCGACAAATGCGGTTTTATTTTCTCCTTTTTTGAATTACAACGGTCGGTTTTATGGATTGGTCCGTGAATGGACCATCCATAACATATTATAAAACATATGAAGACGGGTATTTATCGCGAACACAACACAACACAAACATAACAACAAAATAACAAAACATACAAACAAAATAACAATAACAAAACACACAAAAAAAAAACAAATTTCTTATGCGCTTCAAGAAGCACGCTAAGTTGTTGGTTCCGGCTGTCAATTGTAGATCTTTGACAGTCGTTACAGAGTGGTACGAAAGTCTGAAAGAACCCAGTACCTGGGTTGTAGACATCAGATAGACAGTCCCTCCATGTCTAGTATGCAGCATCAGGTTAAACTGGAAGCCACATTTTAAAATATTTGTATTTAAAAACATTAAAATTTAAAAATAAAAATGAATTGTTTTCCGACGGTATCGGGAGCACAGGTCCAAGCTACCACAGGTTTGGAATCGAAAGATGGACGTACCTGCTCCCAATGTAGTACTGCCTTCTGAATCAGGCACTTGATTGAATCACATAAAGGAGAGCTTCTCAATAGGTTTGTCATGGCTAACAGGTCATTGAATTTGGTCGTAACGACATTTGGAACTGATTGTCAACCGAGCTCACATTTTACATGTCACCAACTTACTGCGCTAAGGCAAGATTTTATAGGTTTACAGTAGACGACAAAAATCCAATTAGTCCATCAGATTTCTTTTTTCATGTAAACAAAAATTAAAGAAGATACAGTGCGTATAAAACTCCTGTGACGTCACATTTCGGTGCATTTTTTACCGTAAAGTGACGTCAAAAGCCCCCACTCATGATCTTTAATAAGTTTTACTTTCGCCATTTGTTATTAATTTGATTGAACAAAAACACGTAGGTATCCAATATTTTTCCAAATCTAACTGATGGACAAAACAGAATCATATTTTTAGTAAGTCGTCATCCTTAATAAACACTATAAATGGTTAACAAAGAATTGTGCTAAACTACATCAGCGTGCAACTAACTGCGTACATTTATATTGTTATTAACATCAATTTTCACTTATTCAAAAACTCGACCTTGGTTAAACTCGGTAATGCATCTACAAAATACTTTCATAATTTTTTCCTGTCATGGCCCAGCCAAGAAAGACAATAATATTTGTTTACAAACACTACAATGATTCACGTCATCTTGGAATAAGTCCCCCGTACTCTCGGTACAGGGAGTTCACCTCAGATATAGAAGTTAGTATAAATGATCGGTTCGGGATTGAGGAAGGCACAGTTGACTACAGTTTCTTCTGTTGTGAAGAAGTACTTAACAGTTTAAAAGGTATGTACTCCTCTATTTTGTTTATAATACCCTATATGAATATGTAAAACAAGTGTTTTCATGTGGAATCCGTTAGCTAATAATAATAAATCAATATCGCTGGACATAACACAGTGCGCCATCTAGTACCACACTAAGCAAGGCTTGTGTCGTGGACACATCTGTTGATATACTATAATTATACTATATGGTTTTTGTTTGTAAATACACACTTATTATACATTAAGTATAAAAAGTATAAAACCTAAAAAAATGACACCTTATGGCAAAGAATTTTATTACAGTTGTGATTTAATTTCTTGACTTTCCAAATTCTAATTGGGATTTCTTCCTTCCAACCTCTACATGCTCGTTCACTGATATTTTGGTGTTTTTCTATAACTCAGCCTAATGCAGTTCTGACACTCCCTTCCGCTCCGCCCAGAGTGGGAGGGGTCATTTAATGATTTCCAACCCGAAAAAAAAAACCTAATGCAGTTCAATACTGGACTTAAGCCTCTTTGAATCTGAGCCACATCACCATTTCCCATCTCCAGTTTGACCCAACGTCCTCATGGTACGCGGTCACCACATCAGGACTTGTCGACTCGTCTAACACTCTTTTTATTATTTTTAGCTCACCATGAAGTCTCTCATTTTCTTCTGCTTCGTTGCTCTCGTGGCTTGCGCCCACGCTAAGTTCCACTACTCGCGACCACCTCCAGGCTTTCTTGTTGGTCACCCAGATGCAGCTTACTACTACCCACGTCCGCATCATCGTGGTCGTCATACCAGAGATACGACTTGGGAGCATAGTGCTGGTAGAGGAAAAGTCTTCGGCACTTTGGGCAGCACGGATGATTCACTATTCGTAAGTACAAATTATTTAAGCTTGCTATATCTCGCGCTGGACCCGCATAGTTGATTGTAATCTACCCGCTTCCTCTGATAGAGAAGAGGTCTGTATCCCAGTAGAGAGAAAAATATGGGGTGACTATGGATTCTCGCTTGTGTTTCACATGTTTTGGAAAAAACCCAGATAACTGTTCAAGCTGAATCTGGTTTATTTTTCATGACACGGATGCGAATTAGGCACCTGTAATTTCTTTCTATCACCTTTTTTGTCTCTTTAGTTCTTTCGTACTAAATCTTACTTCTACAGGGCCGGGGCGGTTACAAACAAGACATCTTCAACGACCACCGCGGTCGGCTCCAGGGTCAAGCATACGGAGAGAGAGTGCTCGGTGCTGGTGGAGACAGCAGTGTGCTCGGTAGCAAGTTCAACTGGAACAATGCGAACGACAATGTGAGAGCCGGCCTCGATGTCCACAAGCAGATTGACGGTGGAAGTCGTGTAAGTACCTATATCAAAAAGATTTTTCGATTAACTGGGCGATAAATTCCTAATGGAAAACCCCAATTATATTTGCCTTACCAGTTTTTCCCTAGTAACAAGTTTCTGAAAATATTTTTTTTTTATTTGATTTTACCAATATCATCATCATTAATAGCCCTTCCCCAACTATGTTGGGGTTGGCTTCCAATCCAACCAGATGCAGCTGAATTCTAGTATTTTATATGAATCGACTTCCTATTTCACCATAACAACCCAGTTAGTACTGGGTAGGGTAAACTTGCATAATTCGTACCCCTTTTTTTTTTTTTTTTTTTTTAGGATGGGAAATCATCAAATGACTTCTGCCACTCTGGGCAGAGCGGGAGGGAGTGTCAGACTCTTACTGACTAAAACCCATCCATGTTCCTTCCTCGCCCTTTACGTTCCGGGGCCGCGGTATCTCTTTCGAACAGTCCCGCAACCCCGGCAGGCTTCGGCCCTTGCGGGCCCCTCTCTGCTGCTGACATCTCTTTGAGGCGCGCGTGGAACACGAACGCGCCGTCGACACGGCCTGTCGTCACTAGACGGACGGACGGCTAGCTAGCCCATAGCTAACCGTCCACAGGCCCGCATCTACGGTGGCCGGTAGCCACCACGTGGCCCCCGACGCCCGGTGCGTCTCCCGCGGCGGCCGGGAAGAGAGGCTCTCTCCCTCTCTCGTTCCGCCACCTCCTTCGCTAGCATGACTGCTTCGCAGAAGGAGGTGACGGCTTCCCATTCCGTCTCGCTCCGGACCATGGACTGAACCAGGGCCGGACGCGAGAGGTCGCCGCCGCCGATCGCCGCTACGAGGACACGGCGGTGCTCCGCCCACGCAGGGCAGACCTCCACCGTGTGCTCCGGTCGATCCTCGCAGTGGAGACACCCGGGCGTTTCCTCCCGCCCGATTCGGTGCAGGTACCTCCCGAAACATCCGTGTCCGGTGAGGACCTGCGTCAGGCGGAAGGTGAGGACGCCGTGGCGCCTCTCTAGCCACTCCTCAAAGAGGGGACTTACCGCCACTATCGTGGCGTGCCCTGCACGGGGTTGCGACAGTCGCTCTCTCCATGTCGCCATGAGATCGCGCCGGAGGTCAGTCCGCTGGGCGGCAATTTGCCGCGGCAACGGAGTTTCCCCCCGGCGTAGTACCTCCGCGCGCCATTCGTGTAGGCGCGCGAGGACTATCGCCTCCAGATCCCATGGCGGCAATCCGGCAAGCAGGCCCGCTGCCTCGCGGGAGATCGTGCGGTACCCACGGACCATCCTTACGGCCACCACTTTTTGGGGCGCGTTCAGATAATGAGCGGCACGCCGCTTCAAGGAACGCGCCCACACTGGGGCCCCGTAAAGGGCCATGGACCGCACGACCCCCGCGTAGAGCCTGCGGCAGGAGGCGTTTGGCCCCCCAAGGTTGGGCAGGAGCCACCTGAAGGCAGCCCCGGTCCGTTCCAGCCTGGGGGCCAAACGTCGGAAGTGCTCCACGAAGTTCCACCGGCTGTCGAGGACGAGTCCTAGGTACTTCAACGTCGACTCGACGCCGATGGATACCCCTCCCACCGTCAGTGTGGATCTCGACGGTGGCGCATTCCGAGGCCCATGAAAGGACATGGCCTCGGACTTATAATTCGTACCCCTTAAGGGAAAACCATCATATTTAGAAAATTAGGAAAGATAAATTAGTTTTAATTATTAGGAATTTTTGTTTGCTTAATGCTTTATTGTTTCTATAATCAAATTTAACATAAACCTTATAAACTTCTCAAAAATAAACAATTTAAAAAAAACTGAAAAAAGTACGATTTAAGACCATTCATCCCAAATCGTACTTAGAGTTTTATTCATTGGTAAACAGTATTGAGAATCAGCATCAAAATCAACAATGTGTTACTAAAACAAGTAGGAATTCTTAACAAATTCGACGGATGATCTTCGCCAATTCTCGGAAATCATCGCTAAATCGTACCAGTACGTTTTAAGCTGTTTTATTTATATTAATAGGAGCAAGAGCCAAACAAATTTTAAATTTACCGGCAAAAAAATTGACAACAGTTACGAATATGATAAGACGTCAGATGAAATCGTAAAGATACACATTAATACGTATCAAATCGTAAAATAGGTTATACACGACCTTATTTGAATAAAACTCTTACGAAATGTGTAAAAATATTACAGCAATAGTCGAAAAAAGCTTACTTTTTCAATATTTTTGTCGAGAGCAGCTTCACAGGTGTTATCTGTCAGGTGGTTAAATGGCCGACTGTTATTTATATTTTTTGACACTAGAGGCGCTGATAGCTGTTACCAAAGCCGAGTTTTAAGTGGAGTACGAATTTGGCGTAAGTACGAATTAAGCAAGTTTACCCTAATACGGTACCCCTTTCGTTAGTCTTCTTGTTGGCTCTTCCTGGTAATTATATGGAAATCTGACTGACTGACTGGTTGTCAGACTTTCGGGCCACTGACTACCTGACTCTTTGCGGTATTACCAATATCATATTAAAGTGAAAATTCCTGTCCTTTCAGATGAAGTTAACAGGTGACGGTGTATGGAAACTTGACCATAACACCAGGTTTGTTGTTGGAGGCAACTTGGAGAAGCAGTTCGGACATCACAGACCTGCAGTTGGAATCCAAGGAGCTATTGAGCATGACTTTTAAGTAAATCTAGTTCCTCCTTTTCCATTTGTTCATCTTTTGTAAGATACTAGTCTTAAGAAGTCACTTTTCATTTGCTTGTAGTTTAGTTGTTCCTAACATTATTTTTGTACTTATAATTTTAATAATTCATGTGCCAAATTAGAATCTATAGAATATTTAAACCTCATTAGAGTAACATACTCGTACAAACTGTATAACAGTGTAAATATATTTTGTAAATAACTTCGTAATAGGTCGACTTTTAAATAAATTTAAAATAGAATTTCACTTTTTAACCGACTTCTAAAAAGAGGAGGTTATCAATTCGTCTGTATGTTTTTTTTTTTTTTTTTTTTTTTTTTTTTTTTGTGTTTGTTACCTCATAACTTTCGACTGAGTGAACCGATTTTGATGATTCTTTTTTTATTTGAAAGCTGGTGCTTCCCATGTGGTCCCATTTTATTTTGCTGAAGATCTGATGCTGGTCTTCGGAGATATACAATGGAACTCTTCAAAAATGTACGGCAAATCTGCAGTGCTTGCTGTTAACGCTTGTAGGTTTATTGTTTATACAACATCATGACGTAATATCACGCCTGTATGCTCTGAGGGGGTACGCAGATGTGTACAATACACCCAGATTTCGACAGTGGTTGTTACCTCAGTACTTTCGACTGGGTGAACCGATTTTGATGATTCTTTTTTAATTTGAAAGCTGGTGCTTCCCGTGTGGTTATATTTTAATTTGCTGAAGATCTGATCCGGGTCTTCGGAGATATACAATGGAACTCTTCAAAAATACACGGCAAATCTGCAGTAACTGCTGCAATCGCTTGAATGTTTATTGTTTATACAAAATCATGACGCAACATCACGCTGTATGCTCTGAGGGGGTACGCAGAAGTGTACAATATTCCCAGATTTCGACAGTTAGGAGTATTAAGTTTCATTTATTGGGGATAAGCCTATTACCTTGACATGTATTGTTATTTTATTGGCAAGGGTACCTACTTTAAGGGTAGTTTGATGAAAATTTGGTTAGGTTCTGGTTATGGGATCCATTACAAAGGAACGGAACTCTTCAATTCTTAGAAGCAAATTAACGATACTCGGCCAAATCTTTTAAAGGCTATCCGGATATTTGAGTCACGTACCATAACGTCGTTATTAACCGACTTCAAAAAGGAGGAGGTTCTCAATTCAATGTGCCCCGATTACTCGAAGATGACTAGCCGAATTTGTGTTTTAATTGTTTGAAAGGGTATACTTCCCAGAAGGTCCCATAATCATCAAGTCAGGATCCTGATAGTGGGATCCTGGAGAAATAGAGGGAACTCTTCAAATTTTATAGGCACACCAGAAGCGATTTGGGTAGTTTTAGAAAGAGTACTTTCTCGGAGTGATCCCATTTAAATTTGGTAAAGATTAGATGAAGAACTTCGGAGAAAGGCAACGGAACTCCTCATTAAATGTAGCAAATGTGTCTCTCTTACTGGGATTGCTGAAATCTCATGTCAGTCTATTGTTTACACCAGTTCATAACAAAAAATCACGCTGGTACGCTGTGAAAGGGTATGCACATGTGAACCACTAAAAAGTGAAAAATAAAAACTTTTTTGCAAAAAATAAAACCGACTTCACACAAAAAAGTGAAAAATAACTTTAGCTTCAGAAGTCGGTGACAAAAAAAACTAAATCAATCAAATAAAGGTCACCGACTTCTGAAGCTAAAGTTATTTTTCACTTTTTTGTGTGAAGTCGGTTTTATTTTTTGCAAAAAAGTTTTTTTATTTAAATTTTCCTCCATGCCTTTTTTAATAATTCGTTACATAAAATGAACAATGTTACGTAAACAAAAACCACCCACAAAACAATACTCTCTTCCTTTATACGGAAAGTTTACTAAACATCAAATTACAAGGCAAAATGATTACCACCAGGCCGACAGTTGTAGCACAGAATAAGAAAACCGGGTAGAAGCGAACTCACGTTTAAAAATGTGCCCATACCGCTGAAGAAGTCACAAAAGTTCACCATTCTTCTTTCTAAAATCATGTAGAAGCGAAATACATATTTGTATAGTGTGCATTGCCACTACAAGTACCCTATGTATTTGTAACATTTGCCATTCTTCTTGTCTGGCTGTCAATGTCTCGTGTTCCGTATTATTCCGAAAGTTTTTGAAGTTGTGTTTCACTAGTTCACTGATCAAATGCTAAAAACTACTGCCGGGTGATAAACTTTGTATCTTGGTGCTTTAGTGGTCACCATCCGTCTCTCATTTTATTTATTTGTTTATTATCTATGGAAGACAACAGTTTTTGCAACTATTTTGGATTCGATCTCCAGTCTAACTGGATACAGCTGAATACCAGTACTTTACATCGAGCGACTGCTTATCGCCCTTTGACTTTAATAAGCCTTCTGATAAGGCCCATTGTGAGCGACCACGTATCGGTTCCGTATGTAATTACTGGCAGCACACACTTTCGTCTTGAAACACTGCGGTAAGTTGGAGACCGGAAGACGGAAGACGTTGTATTGGAAGGCCTCCCACTAGGTCAACAGATGATCTGGTGAGGGCTGCGGAAATCCGCTGGATGCGAATCGCACGGGACCGGTCAGTGTGGCGACACTTGGGGGAGGCCTATATCCAGCAGTGGACGTCTTTCGGCTGAAATGATGATGATGATGACTGCTTATCTGACCTCCACAACCAAGCTGTAATTACTGGGTAATACGATACCAAGCTTTTGTCGAAGATTTACAAATGACAGCCGGAACCAACAGCTTCCGAGATACGGAAGGAAATCGAGTTGGAATAAATGGTCCACCATTCACGGACTGACTTCGGTAAGCACTGCTTAGCCATAAAAGTGAACATGATTCTACTGGAGTCGCTTATCGATGATTAGTGCTAAACAACCTTAAAATATTCAGACTGATCGTCAATACGACAAAAATGGCTTGGCAAAATACACAAGTAATAAAAAAAAACACTCGATATGAAGTGTCACTTCTACGAATTCATTCTAGTTCTATGACTGAAGCCAGGATACTGATTAGCGTCACCCGAAGCCAATTAGCACATTAAAAAGGCTTACAATTGGATTCACCCTCTCGCATACCACTAACAATTTTAGACAATTGCATTAACAATCACGCTTCGTGATGGTTCAAAAAGCTTACGAGTGTTTTCAGGAAGAGTTTTATATGGAAAACCGGTTAAGTGAATGTTTGTTCATACATAATAAGATGGAGGCTGGCTAGACAACCAGTCTTATCAAGAAGTAATGCATTACCCAGTACTAACTGGGTGTGGAGGTCTAACTGGATGCAGCTGAACACCAGTATTTTACATGGAGCGACTGCCTATCTGACCTCCAAAACCCAGTTAGTGCTTGGTAATACAACACCTCTTGGTTGAGACTGATTGTCAGACTTTCGGGCCACTGACTAATGGTCTGACAAAGATCTACAAATGGCAGCCGGGACCAACGGCTGAAGGTGCTATCCCGACCGACCAGAAAATTTGGTGTTTATGGGAGAGATTGCAACCCATCCTAGGACTTGGTAGACAGTGCTTAATCTAAAAGTTCATACAATACATCTGTTGTTACTAAGTCACGAGCTTGTTTAACAAATTGTCCTGAAAAAACGGCTGATGCTTTCCGAAAAACCGCGAGCAAATCGAAAATCTTTCACTAGTGCGGCCATAATTCTCACAAATTGCCGCGAGACGCCCGCGTACTGACGTAACTTGATAATAAGTTACGAGACAGGCTACAATTTTGCTAATTACCAACATCAAGGGATTAATGGCTGCCTTTTTATATTATTTCATTATTTTATTTCTGGTGTTTAGCTTTTGTGGCTGCTTTGTGTTGGAGGAGATTCACCGGTTTGTGAAAGATTCTATTGTTTGTAAGTAATGTTCTTAAAATAAATGTTGATTGTTATTAGAATGAATAAGCTCGATTTTACCCTCCGCTGGGTATAGGCATCTCTTTTTTTCTAGCAATCTCCACTCTCCTTTTATCTGACGAAGAAAATGCCTACCGCATACTACACCGTCTAGGGGGCGCCCACTAAAAAACACTGCCGCGAGCTTGCTGTCGCCTTGGTGAATTTGCCGCGAGAACTGCTCCGGTCCAGTTGAAAACCAGCGTCGAGCACTAGCTGCTCGGCAGTTTGCTGAACCTGGTCTATTTGGTTTTTTATTGTGTAGATACAAGTTGAGGAGCTCTAGCAAAATAATAACAGCCGCTCGGGTCGATTTTTAGGTTATGCCGTGCTTGCCTAGGTTGGTCTGTGCATGGGTGACCACCCTTACATACCGAGTTTCCTCCGTGCTTCGGAAAGCACGTTAATCTGTTGTCCCCGGCTGTCATTTGTCCATCTTTGACAGTCGTTACAGGTACCTAGTCAGTGACTCAAAAAGTCTGACAACCAGTCTTACCGTATCGTAATCGTATTACCCAGTATTAACTGGGTTGTGGAGGTCAGATAGGCAGTCGCTCCATGTAAAATACTGGTATTTAGTTGCATTGGGTTAGACTGGAAGCCGACCCCAACATAGTTGGGAGAAGGCTAGGCAGATGCTGAGGGAGCGAGCCTGTTGCCGAGAAACGGGCACAAAATCAGACTTCGTGGTTGCTACTGGGAAAAACCCAGTTACACAATAAAATATGGTTCCTTATTAGTAAAAGTCAATGACCCCACTTTTACAACTTACCAACGACCCCTTTTTTGTTGTATTCCACTTATCAGATCAAAAGAGATAACTCCGATCTTCAACTGAACATCCACTTGGCTCAGATACAACTTCAAAGGTCAATACAGTCCTATCAAAATATTTATAATATCGAGGACTTATCGCAATATCGGGCCGTTTCACAGGATAGGAAGCTTCGACAGAACATCAATTACTCTGTGACATACTGGAGTTACCCCTACTATGAGTTAAAGCTTGTTTTCTTTAAAATTGTTTTTTATTTAGTTTTCAATCTGGCTGATGATGAACTGGATCACTCAGTTTATAAAGTCTACTTGAGTTGTTAAACGTTGTTAAATGTGAAGAGGGAAGACTTTTTTATCTTTGGGTGGTAATATTCTCATAAATACCTGGATGTCTGGGGCGAGCGGAGGGTTATATTAGACTCTAACCGAATAAAAACCCACTACGTTCCTACTAATACCATGTGTCGGGGACCTGAGAGCTTCAAGTACATTCATGCGTACGGGTGGTACGCGGGTATGGTACGGCCCACTGATACGGCCCGCTATTCCCGGCGGGCCCCATAGCCAGCGACCGCACGTTTTCCATGAAGACGTGCAGGAACTAGTGCGTGCCACCTCTTTGAGCCTGGCTGGTCATGCGACGACTCAGCCCTAAATTTGCATCCCACAGGACACTCTTTGAGGCCGGAGATCGTTAAGCGCCCTTCGACGCTGTACTGCTCTTCCGGGTAGAGTGAGAGGCATGCTTTCTTTCAAGAGGGAAGACCAAAGAAACGATTAAATGTTGTGTCATGTTTTTTTTTTTAAAGATTGACAAATACTTTTTTTTTCTGTAGACAAAAGAATTAAGATAATTATAATTTATGATTTTGCCATTTATCTTTTCTTTACAGAATGTCGATTTGCCAGGGCCCTCAGGTCTTTATAGTTTTAAGCATTTGCTACTAGTGAGAAAATTTCGAAAAATACACATAGTAAGGCAATGCTGTCACGGCAAAGTTTTTATATCTGGAACTCGCGACCCGGATACCAAGAATTTAATCTTGGAATTGCTTGCTTAGCAGATTTAGAACATGAAGCGTAAAACAAAAGCGAAATAAAACTTATCTACTTCTAAATATGGTCTTTTATTGTAGCACTTTAGAGTAATGATGGCCCAATGTAGTGATAAATTGTAAGGACATAAAGTTTGTATGTGTGTATGTTTGTTACTATTTCACGCAAAAACTACTGAACGGATTTAGATGAAATTTAGCACACATGTAACTTATAATTTTTTAACATTTTTTTCACTTTTAGTAGCAATAAGTAAAAACATATCGTGTTCATCTTAGATTAAAAAACTCATTTTATCACAACACAACACACAATGCATCTAACTTCAAAAAAATCAGTTTCAGTCTTCTAAATTCAGTTTGATAGTTTTGGTTGCACAAAGTGGCAACATCTCACAAATAAAGACTCTTTCTCACAGCACAACATAATTAAATTGGTTAAACTTAAATTACCAATAACCTAAAAGCTATGCCATATAAACTACTACTTCCTTTGTACGATATGTTTAACAAGAGCTATAGAAGTATTATTCAAAATTAATTATAAATCCTCAGGAACACGGTGTATACGACTTAAACTTATATTATTATTTTTAATATGTTTATTTCATTGACTGTTTTGCCACCGACTTTCTACGTAAAATCCTTTTTATTACCACTTATTTTTAGAGTCGGTTTTGTTTTTTTTTGCAATTAAGTGTAAATTTACCCTTTTTTAGTTTTGGTATTTTTTTTCTAATCTGTTAGTAGTTAGTTAGTAGTTACTAGTTAGTAGTTATTTTTGACAAAAGTTTTTAACGGGACCAGTTGGTTACTTACTAAATAAAATATAATTGCGACTCATGTACCTAGACTATTCAGAATTCTAGAGTACCATCTAACGGTCGTGGTACAGAATATTCAGCAGTCAATGCGTCCACGTAGCAGCAATAGATTACGTCTCGTTGGCAGATGTTACGTTATAGTGTTCACTGCTGGCATGAATTGTGAACCAACAGTTTATAAATACAAACATAATGAAAATGTATCCGTGGACTACGTGGAGTATTACAGGGAAATAGTATTCCGTTCTTCTCAAGAAACAGATTGCAAAATCTGTATTTTGAATTTTTTGGAACGAAGTTCCTTATCGCGCGTTGTGAAAGGGGGCTAGACGGAAAAAATTCTTACGAAAAAGTTGTCACGACACTTTTTAAAAATAAATGAAGGTTGCAATGCGTTTGTTTCATTTCTATTTCGCATTGAACAGTGTGGTGTCGCGACGATTATTTTTGTTGAGCATTTTAGTAGCCTTTTTGTAGAACAACGTTTCCAAGTGTTACAGAGCAACCTATTACTAGTGCATTCACACTGCATGTTGAGGTAACAATCTATAACAATGTTATCAATTGTTACCACGTGTTGACTGAAAGTTAGGCAACATTACTCAACATGATAAACTAACACGGCAACAAATAATAACAATAAATAACACTTGGAAACGTTGCTCTACAAAAAGTAACTGTGTGAATGCACCATATAACAGAAAGTTATTTATTGTTTGTATGTTTATGTAGCCTTGTTAGTATACAGTCAATATATGATCACAATTGAAAACAATGTTAGATAATGTTACATAAAACATAGAACAAATGCCGTGCACCTTGCTTGTTGCTGGAAGTTACTCTTTGTTATATTTTGTTATTTTATGTTATGAGTATAATTGCGGTATGGCCGCGATGAGTAATGGTGCATCCACACCGCAGTTAACTTTTGTGGAGCAACACTTTGCCACACGGTAACATTTGGTAACTATATGTAACATTTGTGGCTATTTGTTACTTGTTGTTGATTATCTGGAGAATATAACATAATCCCCCGATTGCAATGCCTGAAATGCTAGGCGTAGATGTAACTGAAGCTACCTAGTTATGTTTGTTGGACTAAAAAAATGACAGCCGCAATTGCTAGTCAAAGGTTAAGCTACACTTACTGAGGTCCATAGTTTTGCTTTGTGACTGGGTTGTTGCGACAGTTCCTCTATGTAAAACACTGATATGAAACCTAGATGGGAAAAGGCTTGGCAGATTCGGATGCTGAAATGATGAATAGGGGACGAGAGGTATAACTTATAACGCTTTGCCGGTCTTGGGAATCAAACCCAAAACTTCAGGTTCAGCAGCACCCTTTCCAACCACTAGACCTACGAGACCAAGATCCAATGAGGGATGATCCTAACTATTTTTTATAGCCATGTATGTCCCACTGCTGGGCAAAAATATAAAATACAAAGCAAAAAATCATACACAGCAAAACCTACATATGAAAAGATCGTGATCAGAATAAAGTCTTTAAAGAATTAAAAAAAAACTTGCATCGCTTTATCACAACACATCAGGGTCTGGGTGTGAAAAATGATGCTATCATTAACCCCTTTTGAAGATGCGATCATCAAAAACGATGGGCGTTTCCATTGATTTGGTTGTTCCGATATTTTTTCAGTAAAAAACTGCGCTGTCTTACTACGAGTATTAATTAGTTTGAAGTGTGATATGATTTTGTAAGTTAGCAATTTTAAAAGGACGAATATATTGACTTCGTAATAAAACATTTAAATTAAGGGTCGAATTTTGGTGGTCCACATTAAAACAGGGGCCTAATTCTGCTATTAAAGTTCGTAATCTGCTAAATTCACAATGGTCGATCATTGGTCGGTTATGGTCTCGTAATAGAATTGTGTTTTAATGACATTGTCGTATTGCCATTATTATAAAACCCTCACTACAAATGGTTTTCGAAATCTACTACTAAATTCACTATTCATGCCAGATTTAATAACACATATAATAGGAATGATGACGTCTTAGCAAAAGTTGTTCGGTCTGATGGGCATTTCCTGTTGACTTATAAAAAATCGAAGATCAGAAACATCTGATGTGAAAATTATTGCAAAGCTATCACTAATTTCACTGTTTATTTATAAAATAACAAAAACTGGGAATACCACCACCACGCGGTTAAGGCGGTAACAGTTTAGGACTGATTTTCGATGACGATGGTATATCATTAAAAATTTGACTCTACTGGCCAAAACTCCCATTTATTATTTTATTTTATCGAATAAATATGTCTTCGAGCTTATGTTATTTGAGTGTTTTTGGCATGAAGAGACAGAAGAAGGGCGCCGAACACGAAAACAACAAAATATTCATAATCTGTTAGAAAGTGAGAGAGAAAGAATTTTCTGGAGTACGGCATGAAGAGACAGAAGAAGAGCGCGAAAACTTCGACATTCTCTGAACAGATAAATGATAAATGATATTTATTCAGTAAGTAGGTTTTCTCAAACACTTTTACACGTCATGTTTTTAAACTAGATGGGGCCGGTGTTTCGTACCTGACTACTCTGAGAAGAAACAGCCGAAACAAACTCAGAGGTCATAGTCTCTTTTAAAGTCCAGACAATCTTGTTCAACTCACATGAGAACTATGCAGATTAGTGTCTGAGATGGTCTTTTGATGAAAGAACCATACAGATTTGAGTGGACCTGTCCAATCAGTGCAAGCATTTGTCAGTTATCGTGTAGCTCGACTTTTAGCTCAAGGAGCTCAACGAAACGACGAACAATACCAAAGAAAGGACATTTGGGTAGGTCGCATAAAGCACTCAAGCTGCCAGACAGTCGTGGGAAAAAAAACAACAAAAAGTGACCCACAAGGTCCTCACATTCACAATAATTAAATTAAATAAATGATAATATTACAATTCAAATTCGAATGTCAATAAAAATACGAAATGTCAAACACACATAAAATAAACAAAAATAAAGTAAAAAATAATAAAATACTGAACTAAGTATTCATGTCAAATCATTAAATGTCATGACAGTCACAAGTAAATATTCATGTCAAATAAACACACACATAAAAAATAAAAATAAGTAAAGTAAAAAAAAATAATAAAATACTGAACTAAGTATTCATGTCAAATCATTCAATGTCACAGTGTATAAAATAAAGGAATAAATAATAAACAAGCGAAGCCCGAAATTTCAACCAATACTTAAAGTGAAAGAACATGTCTTTGTCTTGCGTTCAACACAGCGACCAACTATTCTTGTCATCTAAATAGTCGTTAATGGAATAGTATGCCTTCGAACAAAGGTTAGATTTTACTTGAGCTTTAAACGCATTGAAAGGCAAGTCCAAAAAGGAAAGGGGTAGCTTGTTATAAAAGCGGATACCGAGCCCCACAAACGAGTCATGCACCTTACGAAGACGGTGGGAAGGAGCATGTAGTTTGTGCTTGTTTCTGGTGTTTAAATTGTGAATATCACTGGTTTTGGGGTATAAATGTATATTTTGCCTGATATATAATATGTTGGCTAAGATGAATTGAGATGCCACCGTGAGAATACCAATGTCTTTGAAAAGTTCTCTTAAAGAAACTCTGGATCCTAGTTGGTATATTGCTCTTATAGCTCGTTTTTGTAAGACAAAGACATTTTGTATATCTGCAGCTTTTCCCCACAATAGAATACCATAGGACATAATGCTATGGAAATAACTAAAGTAGACTAGTCGAGCTGTGTCAACGTCAGTGTATTGTCTAACTTTCCTGACTGCGTATGCGGCAGAACTCAGTCTTCCCGACAGGGTTAATATATGTGGGCCCCATTGAAGTTTGGGATCAACTGTTATTCCTAAAAAAATTGCAGAGTCTACAGTTTCAAGCACTTCATCATTTAAACTAATATTGGGACCTAGGTTTCTAACGTTAGAAACCTAGGTCCCAATATTAGTTTAAATGAGAATGTCGATAACATCTGAAGAATCGGGTGTCTCAAGATATAGCCGTAGGGCATGACGACCTTCCTTGGGTTGATAAGAAACGGAGTTCATTTACGTATACTCCTATATGATTGAATACGCCACATATTCCGCTATCGGAGGTATTGTTTAAAATTTTACTTTTTGGGAAGCAGTTAAATGGCAAAAAGATACAAACGGTATGTGTTGCTCAGGTGGGAAAGATCCGTTATTTTCCCGTCCCCGGGCTCTTAGAATTAGACGTTTCAGATCTTCGATTTTGACGAACCCGGTGTCGCTGGCAAAAGCAACAGGATCCGCGTACGAAGTCGCGGGCAGAAGCTAGTATAAAATATTTTTACACATTTGTCAATATGTAAAATTACCATTCTATGACATTTCTTTCAATGGAGTGTCTGTGGTTGACCATTGGAAAGTCACAATGGCGCCATTATATTATCAAACTTGTCAAAACTTGACAGAACTTGACCATTATGAAATCAATGATCGACTATCTTGATACTATTGAAATAGCACAATTGAGGCCCTGTATTGTATTGTATAACGGGCTGGTGTCCGCAACTCCACGTTATACAATACAATACAGGGCGTCAATTGTGCTATGAGGCCCTGTATTGAAGCAACTGGAAGTAAAAGGGAGAGATTGGGATCTCTCCCCTTTACTTCCGGTTGCTTCGCAGTGGGATGACGAAGGCTAACGTAGCAGTAAATGTGACTGTAAAATATGTACTTTTAACAACACTAGTTGACTTACCAACGCGCCACCGCTCCGGCCGACAGTCTGACAACGACTGACCGCCCCACCACTGGGACCGGTACTTATAACCGAGCGACGTGCGCGCATGAGGCAACCTGTAGTGTGATATCTACATACACTACAGTGACTAAATTATTTAGGCCTGTATTTTTGTCGCGCTGACGGTGGTTGCGTACGATTATACATTGTGTTTCTAAAAAGGGTGCAAAACACCTCTTAACGAAGCCGAAAGGCATTTGTTCTCCCCGTCATTGCGATCATTTTTTATTCTACACTATACTTGGGAACTTTCCAGTTACGGAGATATGGGGGGTCAAAGTTACAACTTTTTGACAATTTTTTTTTTAATTCAAGTTTTTTTTGTAAGATTTTGACTTTTAACACCTCCATGACCCCCGTACTATTCAATCCATCCATCAGCACCATGTTTTAAGTGCGTTACATTGAGTTCTACCACAAAATGTGATTTATAACCTCAAAAAGTTGTTTCCCAGCAATATTTTTTGCGTAAAGTTACGCGCCATACTGCGTCAGTAGCGACTGACAGCCGTATTTCCTTCTCGCAGACGTCACGACCGACCGTACGCGACCGACCGCCAGCGTGACAAGAATTCAAACCTTACGATTACTGTCGCAATGTGTTTTTGCGCAACGTTACATAAAACAAAATTTTGTTGTTGTACGAGCATTTATAAATAAACAAATTTTCTTTTGTATTCTATTTGTATACAATCATTAATAGCAAGAGGTATAATACTCACTCGCCCGTAAAGGCTTTTCTTTGAAGTCATATGCTAGTAATAATTGAGTGGCACCATCTTTGTGTCGTATTTCTTCGCGTGGAAATTACAGATGATAAGAGATTACTCTTGAGCGAATTTTGGGCATGGCTATTCAAATTATATTTAGTAGAAATCCCATAGAAATTACTTTGTTATGGGTTTACTGACATTCTCTAATTCACACTGGGCCCGCTTCCTGAATGGAAATAGATGGATGAACAGCCCACTTTCTCACAGAGTCAGTCATACAGCATTGAATGTTCCCAATTAAAGTGTGTAAGTAATACCTACTATAAAGAGGAATGTATTTTTTTTGTTTTGAATTAGTTCCGAAATTCCTGGATCGATTTGGAACATGTTTTAACCAATAGGAAGCTAAATTATCAGAAAGTAAGATAGGCTATAAATTATTTTCCAACAAATTAAAGATCCATAAGAAAATTCCAATAATGTAACCCAAAGGAGCAAATTTGTGCCTGACTTTTATATGGCAAGAATGTGGGCGACTACCGAACTGGGCTAAACAAATTGTATGGCAAAACCAACAATTTAATAAGAGCATATGCTTATAATGCAATATGATTTGCAATATGAATTTTCGATAACTGTTCCCCTGAGCATAGGCTCAGGGGAACAGTTTTCGAAAACGCCCTATTGGTGATCTCAGACGATTGGGACGAAGCGACGTGCGTTTAGCATCACACGCGTTCGTCAGTTGTTTCTTTCATTTGAGTGCCGTCGCATCGCAGGCTCTTTAGTAAACTGATCCCACACAGGTGGATCCCGCGGGATGAATCGACCTATTGATTTTTTGAATTAGTCAGCTGATCCCGCTGACCAATTTTATAATTTGTACAGTCAAGAAGAAAAGTTTCTTGATATTAATTTATATGGTGATTCCAAGTGGTATGCTCTATGCAATTTTAATTCATTTGTTCGACAGGTCTTTATTTTCTGCACCTAAAAACATTTTTTTTTCACATTTTAGTGGTGCACATGCGCTTACCCCTTCACAGCGTACTGGCGTGATGTTATGTTATGAACTGGTGTAAGCAAACAGATATGAGATTTCAGCAATCCCAGTCCATTTGCTATCATTTACTGAGGAGTTCTGTTGCCTATCTCCGAAGTTCTTCATCAGATCTTCACCAATTTGAAGTGGGACCTCTCCGAAAAATTACTGTTCCGAAAACTACCCCAATCGAAAGAAAGAGTTCTCCCTATTTCTCCAGGATCCCATCATCAGATCCTAACTTGATGATTATATAAAAATCCAATAAATAAAAATCCAAATCGGTCCAGCCATTTTTGAGTAATCGGGGAAAATACATAAACAAAAAATAAAAAAAGGTTCCGACGAATTGAGAACCTCCTCCTTTTGGAAGTCGGTTAAAAGCCGTGATTCAATGGAAACGCTGTAATAGATTAACCCTCCGCTTGGCAACGACAGGCCATCCATTATAGAAAGACGATACGCCGATTGACACAGACGTTTATTGAACGTTCTTCACTAACAACCTTACTTTCAGAAAGATCCGATTATTGAGAACTCGAGATTTTGTTGAATTAGTTTTCGTAGACATGTTATTTTTCATGTCATTGTGTAAAATTATTACGTAAGATGTGTGTTAGAAACACCACGCTTTTTTTCGGATGGGAAATCATCAAATGACTTCTCCCACTCTGGGCGGAGCGGGAGGGAGGGTCAGACTTTTACTGACTAAAATCCATCCGTGTTCTTTCCTCGCCCTTTATGTTCTGCGGCCGCGGTATCTCTTTCGAACAATCCCGCAGCCAAGTACCTAACACCACCCTGCGTTCCATAACTCTGATAGCAGATGTCAAAGAAAAAAACATCCAAGCTAAAGTCCAAGCTGGCCAAGTAGCACAAATGCACCCGATGATGTGGGCAATGATTGTCACTCACTGGACGCGTGACATAGGAAACCACCGGCGAGGTAGACCGCAGCGAAAGTGGTGTGATAATCTGATCTTGTTTGCGGGGCACACAGTAGGTAGGTAGGTAGATAATCTATCTATCATGGGGTTTAGGTTTCCACACTTAGTCCTTCAGGTGGACCATTGAGCGTGAGCCATGGTAGCCGGTTACTCCAACCAGCCCACCTCCCTCCAGAAGCAGATCAAACTTCCCGGTCTCCTCAGGACATCCGCAAGTGATCTTGGCGTTCCCAGAATCTCCTCGGAAAATTGGTAACGCCTGTGCACTCAAGGAGCACATGCTCATGCACATGTAGGTAGGTAATAAGACTGGCCGCAATATGAGAAAAAAAAGGGCGGCCACAATATTTAAACCTCTTTAAACCATTTATCGACTTTCTATACGTGTCTGTCGTGTATAGATATCGCTTAGACTGTCTTCATAAGCCATTTTCCTCAGACAGGCACTTCATTTTTACGTATTTTTCAGCTCATACTTAATTCATTCTAAGATATTAGGGATCAAGCGAGGAACCTATTTCATCAAAAACATCGTAGTCGGCTCATTTGTTATTTATTTAGAACCTCGTTGGTAGCAGACTTTTTAAACGGGATGTCTTAAGCGATTTAATACATCTAGTAGGACGTCAAATGAAAAAGGAGATTCTGATTGCTAAAATGTCTTGTACATATTGGCAGCCATTGGGGACTGCCGCATGCCGGCCGATACTAGTGAAAACTAAGTAATCTATATCTGCTACGGGTTGTGCCCTGCGCACGCCTAAGTGGTGCTACGCCGTAGCGGATCGGCTACGAGTGCTACGAAACGTGAGGTGACGGTCACGCGAGTTCCATGACTTTTGTTCACCCAAAAAATGCTCAACGCGCCTTTCACTTCAAAAACATAATACCTATTTTACTTCATCATCATCATCATCAGCCTATTAATGTTCCCACTGCTGGGACCCCCGGCCTCCACTCTATGAGGCACGCAGGCCCAGTGCGGATTGGTAGATGTCACATGTCTTCGAATTTTTTGGTTCTAAGACATGCCGGTTTCTTCACGATGATGTTTTCCTTCGCCGTTTTCAGAGCAGTGGTGATGAAATAAATTACATAAAGTAATGCTCCTGTCTGGGTTCGAATCCACGACTTACTGTTCGTAAGTCGGGGCCGCCAAAACTGGGCCACCGCTGCTCTCCTATTTTACTTGCCTTTATTTATTTATCACCTCAAGCCCAAAGTACAAACGCGGACTTAATACTATAGGCATTTTCTACTCGTCAACCTTTGGGTTTTAGGTGTTATTATGTTGCATCAACTCAGGATGGAAGAAATGACGACAGGTCACTGGAACAACTTGCGACCCACGGATGCTCTTCCGGAAGATGATGTTATTTATGTTATAGTTAGATCTAGTTTTCGACTTAATTTTGTATGACTATTGGTTATTACGAACTATGTATAACGGCAAAGAGAAGTTGAAAAAAAAATGTTGTATTTTAATCTATATGTTTATTGTAATGCTTACTTATTACTTAGTTATTTACAAAATGTATTTACATTGCTATTTACAATTTTTGTAATCCTAAGTAAGTTTAAGTATTTCAATTTTAAATAAATTATAATTTTCGCACAAATCTAATGAGTTCTAGTAGAAACAAATTATTTCTACTAAGGGAAGTAAGTTTATATGAGTATTATTTTACAGAAGTGGAAAAGGAGATTTAATTAATTTAGACTCTATTACATGTTCTTAGAAATCATGTTCAATAGCTCCTTGGATTCCAACTTCGGGTCTGTGATGTCCAAACTGCTTTTGCACGTTACCCCCAACAACAAATCTGGTATTTTGGTCAAGTTTCCATACTCCATCACCATTCAGCTTCATCTGAAATGTTAAGAATCAATATTATGCTATGGCATATTTGCAACTATAAAACTATGATTTCATAGACTCGAAAAAATATGCTATAGCATATTTGCAACTCTAAAACTATGATTTCATAGACTCGAAAAATTATGCTATAGCATATTTGCAACTCTAAAACTATGATTTCATAGACTCGAAAAATTATGCTATAGCATATTTGCAACTCTAAAACTATGATTTCATAGACTCGAAAAATTTCTCGTCATCGTCTTTTGAGCTGGAGTGGAGAAATCAAAACATTGTGCTGATGAATGGATTGCATAATATGGGGGTGGTCTAGGTGTTTAAAGTAAAAAAAAACAATACAAATTTGTATAAAAAAAAAGTTGTAACTTTGGCCCCCAATATCTCCGTAACTAGAAGGTTCCCAGGTATGGTGTAGAACAAAAAAATGATCGCAATGATAGACAGAAGAAGTGCCTCTCAGCTTAGTTAAGAGGTTTCCGACAACCTTTATTTATGAATGCACTAGCTTCTGCCCGCGACTTCGTACGCGGATCCTGTTGCTTATGCCAGCGACAACGGGGTCGTCGAAGATCTGAAACGTCTGATGTCGAATTCTAAGAACCCGGGGACGGGAAAATAACGGATCTTTCCCACCTGAGCAACACATACCATTTGTTTCTTTTTGCCATTTAACAGCTTCACAAAAAGTACAATTTTTAGCCATACCTCCGATGGCGGAATATGTGGCGTATTCAATCATAGGAGACGTAAATGCACTCCGTGCCTTATCAACCCAAGGAAGGTCGCCATGCCCTTTTTTTCGGTTGGGAAATAATCAAATAACTTCTCCAACTCTGGGCGGAGCAGGAGGGAGTGTCAGATTTTTACTGACTAAAACCCATCCATGTTCCTTCCTCGCCCTTTACGTTCCAGGGCCACGGTATCTCTTTCGAACAGTCCCGCAGCCCCGGCAGGCTTCGACCTTTGCGGGCCCCTCCCTTTATGCTGATGTATCTCTTTGAGGCGCACGTGGAACACGAACGCGCCGTCGACACGGCAGGTCGCCATGCCCTACGGCTATATCTTGAAACACATCCGGTTTTTCAGATGATATCGACATTCTGTTCAGAGAATGTCGACGTTGATCAGAATTCAAACGTTCGTTCAATGAACGTGCATCGCGCATCACGCATCACGTTCATCACTCGTTTCAAAAGTCCTGGTAGTAGATGTGCGAATACGCTGAAAACTCAAGCCTGATTCTGTATCGGTAAAAATTTCGGATTCGCTCACGATCAGCGGACAGTCGCGCATCACGTTCCGCACTTGTCTCTAAAGACCTAGAAGAAGCTATGCGTAGATACGCTGAGAACTCAAGCGCAATTCTCTATCCGTGAACGTCTCCGACTCGCGAGACAATGCATGACGTTCACGATTAGCGGTCAGTCGCGCATCTATTCTTCACTGGTCTCTAGAGACCTGGATGTAGAAATACGCTGAGAACGCAGGCGTGCTTCGCGATCCGAAGAGGTTTCCACGGAGCAAGTTGCAGCCTGATGTTCTCGAACAGCATCAAGTCTCTCCTGACGCTCTTCGATAGATTCTTGGGATCTTATGATCCTCAATCTTTTAGCTCCTTTGGAACATTGGGAAAGATTTGACCTCTTTCTAGGCATGGTTATAGTTTTGTTGTGAAGATACCTGATCAATTGAAATCTAAGTAACTGCTCCCCTGCGTTACCGGGTAGGCTACCGAGTCACGAAGATAACTGGAAAAGGAAATCAATTCTACAACAGGTGTCCGAGATCTTCGATTTTTATAAGTCAACAGAGAGTGCTCATCAGATTGAGCAACTTTTGCTAAGACGTCATTCCTATATGTGTTATGGTGTAGCTGGGCTCTTGGAGTTCCACAACAGGTGTTCCAGATCTTCGATATTTATAAACCAACAGAGAGTGCTCATAAAATTGAACAACTTTTGCTAAGACGTCATTCCTATATGTGTTATGGTGTAGCTGGGCTCTTGGAGTTCCACATCAGATGTTCCAGATCTTCAAACTTATACTCTCAGCAGAAAATGCTCATCATGTAGAACAATTTTCGCTATGGTGGCATTTTTGTATCTCTTATAGTTTAGCTGGTCTGTTGCGGTTCTGCATCAGGTGTTCAAGTTTCCAAGATAAATTATAGCCTCATAGCTTCTGCCCGCGACTTCGTTCGCGTGAAGTTTTGATATCGCAACGCATCGCCTACTCAACGGAAGTTTAAACTGCTTTGTTCCCGCTTGCAACATTTCTTATTGCTGCTCCGCTCCTATTGGTCATAGCGTGATGTTATATAGCCTATAGCCTTCCTCGATACATGGACTATCCAACGCAAAAAGAATTTTTCAATTCGAGCCAGTAGTTCCGGAGATTAGCGCGTTCAACCAAACAAACAAACAAACAAACAAACAAACAAACAAACTCTTCTGCTTTATAATATTAGTATAGATAAGTACTATCTCGAATTCGCGGGACCGACCGCTCCCATTGATTACAATGCGGGGTTAGAGATCGAACTACTGCCATATACTGAACTTCACTCAGGAGTAATCTGACTATAAAACCAAACCACCACCAAGGAGGTTTTTCCTAACCCCGGAATCAAGACTCTGGAACAAGACGTGGCTTCATTTTAATCACTTTAACATAGAAACAGTCAATCCAATCATCCTAGCAACCTCCATATTTCCACAACCCAGTTGGTACTAGGTAACACGATACCCCTGTGTAAGGCTGGTTTCAAGACTTTTGGGCCACTGACTAATCTTTCGAGGGTACTTACACCACTTCCACCACCAATCTCCTTTTGAAGTTCCAAGCCAGCTCTCACGTTGTCGTTGGCATTGTTTCAGTTGAGCTTGCTTCCGAGCACAGTGCTGTCCCCACCAGCACCGAGCACTCTCTCTCCGTATGCTTGGCCTTGGAGGTGACCACGGTGGTCGTTGAAGATGTCTTGTTTGTAACCGCCTCGGCCCTGTGGAAACATGGTTAAGTTAAAATAGTTAGAACATTAAGGCAAAGATCAGAATGTATGGGAGTGAAGGATCAGGCAAACTAGTATGTACATATTATTGCAACACCGGACACTGATAAGTTAACCTAGTTTTAGACTTCAATAACTTTCTTTCGCTTGTTGATGGCAAATTTTCGTTAAATATATTTGGGCAGACAGCAGAAATCAATTTAATACCATGAGCAAACTCAACTGAATGAACACAGAACTTGGCCATCACGCCTAATTTAACGTTACATTCCTTAATAATATCTCGGAAGTTAAATAATTATAACATACTTATTACTTAACTACCAAGATAAGCGGGATTTACTTTTATCCGCGTTATCGTATAGTCAACTTATTGACGTATTGACCTGCCTATTTACCTACATTTGATAGCAGGTCATCGTCAGATGATAAAAGTAGATCGGGCTGGAAAGGGGGTTCCTTCAAACCACATCTATGATAAGGACTTCTTGGGGCGGCTTAAAGTACAGTGGAAAGGGAATCAGTTCGCGCGGTAGGTTACCTTGCGCAAGTAAAGTCGCCAGTAGGAGTCCTCATGTATGAATACGCTAGACAGTCTACCACTTTGCAAAGAACGAGACGGATGAGAGAAGATAAGGACAGGAAAATGATGATGGTTTACAACACGTAATTATGAATTAAATAAGATCACACCAATGTGATGTGTGTGTGTGTGTGTTCTAAGATTATCTTGGAAAACACTAACATCGTGAAGATAATCTAGACTTGTTTAAAGGGTTACTGGTAATTCGTCGTATTCCTTGCAGGACGTTATAGTAGGGTTTTAATGCAAAAAATGAAGCCACCAAATGTTCTACTGAAATTCAGTGGTTTTTGAGTTAGGCCGATTTTAAGTTTTTTATGAAAAAATCCAGATTAACCCTTCGTATTGAACGTGGATCCCCACAAGACACAATGGCTTTTTAATTGTGTCTATAATTACGGTATACAAGGGGTTAAATCATTAAAAGCCAAACGATTTACGGCGCGAATGTACTGAAATTTAAGTTATTATCATAGCTGATGACGCAGCAGACCTTTGTTAATAACCCTACTATAACGTCCTGCAAGGAATGCGTCAAATTACCAATAACCCTGTATGACAATCTATTTAGACTAATATTATAAAGAAAAAAGATTTGATTTTCTGTTTGTTTGTGTGTTTGTTACAGTTTAACTATAAAACTTAATTTGGATTTATTTATGTATTTCAAAACCATAGCTAAGTGTGAGTACATAGGTACTCAATCTGATTTTCTGCAGACACTCAACGACAAATAAGTACCTAGTGCATTATATGCTACCTGTAAGAGGTTGATACACTTGTCTGAGATTCTATTGAATGTCTCTTGTATCTTTGAAGCAGTGTATTCAATTGTTCGTGAGCCAAATAAGTAAATAAATAAAATAAATAAATAAATAAAATAAATAAAATAAATAAAATAAATAAAATAAATAAAATAAATAAAATAAATAAAATAAATAAAATAAATAAAATAAATAAAATAAATAAAATAAATAAAATAAATAAAATAAATAAAATAAATAAAATAAATAAAATAAATAAAATAAATAAATAAAATAAATAAAAACTACTCGATCGATTTCAAAAATTCTTTAACCATTAGAAAGCCACGTCTTTACTGGGTAATATATGCTATATTTTCCTACCACGGGAACGGGAACATTTATATATACCGAATAAACATTTGAAAAATTCTTTCAGCAATGGATAGCTACATTATCAGCGAGTAACAGAGGGTACATTTTATCCCCTTACTCTCACGGAAACGGTAATAACGCGGGTGAAACTGCGTGACGCTAATCTACACAAATATTGTAAAGAGGAAAGATTTATGTTTTTGGATGTAACGAATAAACTTAAAAACTAAAAGACCGATTTGAAAAATTCTTTCAGCAGTGGATAGCTACATTATCAGCGAGTAACAGAGGGTATACTTTATCCCCGTACTCTCACGGGAATGGGAAACACGTGGGTGAAACTGCGTGACGCTAGCCTATACAAATATAATTGTAAAGTGGAAAGATTTATATTTATGGATGTAACGAATAAACTTAAAAATTAAAAGACCGATTTGAAAAAATCTTTTAGCAGTGGATAGCTACATTATCAGCGAGTATCAGAGGCTATATTTTATTCCCGTACTCCCACGGGAACGGGAAACACGCGGGTGAAACTGCGTGAGGCTAGTCTATACAAATATTGTCAAGTGGAAAGATTTGTATTTTTGGATGTAACGAATAAACTTAAATACTACGGGACCGATTTAAAAAAATCTTTCAAAAATAAATAGCTACATTATCAGCGAGTAACAGAGGCTATAGTTTATTCCCGTACTGCCACGGGAACGAAAACACGCGGGTGAAACTGCGTGACGCTAGTCTATACAAATATTGTTAAGTGGAAAGATTTGTATTTTTTAAGTAACGAATAAACATCGGGGGGCACGGCAGTGCCCCCGCCAAGTCGAGCGCGAAGCAAACACTGCCGTACCATCCTTTACTGGAACCATTTCGCCGCATTTTCAGGCCCCTATTTGAGGACCTCTGGATAAGACTAGAACGCAGAAATTTTCGTCACTCAGTAAGCTATAATCACATACTTACTTAAAATCCAAAATTTCAAGTCTGTAGTTCATTTAGTTCCGAAGTTAAGTGAAAGCAAAGTTTCGCATTTACGACACTCACTCACTCACTCATGATCATCAAAATAGAACTAGTACTATCCATCAGCTGGTCTCTGCTGTATTAGAGACTAGCTTCTGCCCGCGACTACGTTCGCGTGAATTTCCCGCTTGCAACATTTCTTATTGATGCTCCGCTCCTATTGGCCATAGCGTGATTTTATATAGCCTATAATCTTCCTCAATAAATGGACTATCCAACGCAAAAAGAATTTTTCAGTTTGAGCTGGGAGTTCCTGTGATTTGCGCGTTCAACCAAATAAACAAACAAATAAATAAACAAACTCTTCTGCTTTAAAATATTATAAGAAAAAGTATATAAAAATCGACTGTCATTGCAAAAATCCAGCGTAGTGGGACACATCTTCTAATTTAATCTAGCCTATAACGTCCCACTGCTGGGCGAATGCCTTAATACGCATATAAATAAAATTATAGGCAAACTCTGGATAAGACTAGACTGGCTTTTATACTTATACTTACAAGTTTTCAAGAAGAAATAGTCGAACGATTAACTTTATTCTACTCGAACATTACACAAATTAAATAAACAAATTACACTTAAATATTAATTTCGCTCAAAATTTTGTCAAAATATAATGCATTGGATTGAAGAGTGGCGGTGATATCCGCAAACGTCGCTAGATGGCGCTGACTGTATTTTAAAACGCGCTTGCGTTTGTTTTTCCGATAACCTTATACGGCGAAGTGACATTCTTCTACTGCGCTTGAAAACGTTTGCTAGGGATTAGGAGGGATTATTTGCATTTCGTTGATTTCGCTTATTATTTCGTGAGGTTTGCTAAGGTTAGCAGGTTGTTATTATAACAATTCGAAGATTTGAATAGGTTAGGAATTTTATGAAGAAACAGTACTTCGAAAATTATCCGATTATAGCCTATTAAGTCAAAATTTGAGATCATACCCCGGGCATACGTGTACAGGGAACAATTCCCAATCTGTGTGGCGTATGCTCTAACAATTCACAAGAGCCAAGGTCTAAGTCTAAAAAATGCCCTCATGGACATTGGCACCTCCATATTCTCTTGTGGCCAAGCCTACGTGGCGCTTTCACGAGTAACCAATCTTCATGGGGTGCACCTCATAAATGTTGACTTCAAGAGCATAAAAGCTCAAGCTTGAGCGATCACCGAATACAACCGGCGTAGGCTTTCTAAAAGAATAAATAATGAACGCGAATGGGCAATACGAAAAACTGTTGCTACTGTACAAGAATCTGAACCGGAAAAAAAGAAAAGAAAGATATGGAATAATAAAAAAGCTACTCCTAAAAAAAAAAACTGTGTCAAATAAGAAAATCTAATAAAATAAATCAATATGCCCCACGTTTCTACAAAAAGAAGTGAAATCCCACCAAAAACATTCTGTAAAAACCTAGCCAAGTCTCGATGGAGCTGCTTGTTTATCTCTAAAAAGTAATGAAATCTAGACAAAGTCGTGCCAAGTCTAAGGTTCCTCACTGCGATTTCTTTATTATTATAGTTAATGTTGTGTGACTTGGCCGTTGAACATTAATTTTGTTTACACGTAATGTTATATCTGTTGTAACTACAAAATTGACTTGTACCCACTAACGTATAAAGAATGTACATGAAACATAGGCTACATTTTATCCCCCACGGGAACGGGAACGATGCGGGTGAAACTGCGGGAAATCCACTAGTTTACTATAAACAAGACGCTCACGTAGGAACGCGCGGGCGCGGGCCCGGGTTTTACAAGTGAAGGAAAACTGTCGTCTTCTTAAGGCTGATGCCCGCAAAATTCAAAATTTCTACGTTTTTTTTGCAATTTGCAGGGCAGTACTAAGTTGTATGTTGATTAAAATATCGGTCGCGGCTGTAAGACGTATGTAGTTACAGAATTATAATCATCAAAACATCAATACAAGCCTCAAAGTTCATAAAAGTCGAAGAACGACTTTGACCGTGAAAAATTCGTTCCTCGACTCTTATTATAGCGGGCTACCTTGGAGCATCACCCTTAAACCCTGTGAGGCAATTGAGCCGGCCATAATTTCTCGTCATCAAGGGACTGTCGTAAAATGGTTGTAAAACTGTTTTAAGTATCCATTTTATCTTAAGCGTTACCTTTTTGTTACCAATTCTACTCTTAATGCCGATAAAAAGCTATTTATTTCGTATTTTAATGACGAAATATTACTTGGGTTTGATGGCTCAATACCAATATAGCGTCAATCGAAGTTAAGCTGCGGCTGTCGAGGTCAGTCAGCGGATTGGTGACCATTTTTATCTTTTACTGTAATAAAGTTAAAAAAAAAAAAACTTTTATTTCAGTCCATAACGTTTTATAAAGTAGATTAACTTTAATATCGATGATAGTGTCAATCGAAGTTAAGCTACGGTCATCGAGGTCATTCGGTGGATGGCGTTTTTGGCCTAAACTGTTGATGTTTCATGAACTTGGGTATGGTGGTTCAATTGAATCAAATGTTTGCGTGAAGCTGTGGTTGTCGAAGTCGGTGGGCGGATGGGTGAAACTTTTTGACCTAAAGAAATACATGAAAAATTTACTCAGGAGATGATAGCGTCAATGCAAGTTAAGATGTGATCGTTGAGGTGTTTCTCTATCGATGTGTGACCATTTTTGGCCTTTTATTCAATTAAGTGGTCTGTTACAAAAAACTCGAAATTGCGTTGAAATTATATGACCCGAATAGCGTAGCGGTAGTGAGGCTGCCTTACGTTCATAGGGTCCTGGGTTTAAATTTCGGTGGGAGCAAATGTGTGTGTGATGAGCATGGACATTTGTTTCCGAGGATCATGGATGTTTGTATGTGTAATAAGTATGTAGGTATTTACCATAGATTGTTTCCGAGGATCATGGATGTTTGTATGTGTAATAAGTATGTAGGTATTTAGTATTTACAAAATAAAAAAAGTACACTAATATGACAAATTTTGAGTTAGGTCATTTTAATACTAAGCAAGCGACATGTAGTACATCACCTATCTGGTGTCCACGACACAAGCCTTGCTTAGTGTGGCACTAGATGGCGCTGTGTGTTAATGTCCAGCGAGAGTTTATTTATTATTTTATCCTTCTGCTGAATGCTTCTTTCTGTTCTGTGCTTCCTTCTGTTGCTTGAAATAACAATTACTTGTTACAAATAGTTCGTTTTGAAATGATCTGACACGATCATTTCACAACGAACTATTTGTATCGAAGTTTAGCTGTAGTTGTTGAGCTCAGTCTGCAGATGGGTCACCGATTCTGACCTTTTCGCTAATGAATGCTTCATGAATAACATTATCGTTTTTCTTAATTCTGTTTTCGAAGACGTTCAAATAAAACAGATGTTACTCGTAGGTACTTACTTAACGAAATCCATTATTAAAATTACTTTTTTTCGGACTAGAAACTTTTTGGTCTTTCATTAAGATAATTACGAATGAATTTTAATTTGGACTGTAATAATTATAAACGTAAGTTACTTACCTTTTAATTGCTGAAATGGTTCAGGCAAATATCTACGTTATTAGTAAAAGTTGAGAGCAGCGGTGGCCCAGTGGTGGCGGCCCTGACTTACGAACAGTAAGTCGTGGGTTTGAACCTAGACAGGCGCATTACTTTGTGTAATTTATTTTATCACCGCTGCTCTCAAAACGGTGAAGGAAAATATTGTGAGGAAGCCGACATTTCCTAGAACCAAAAAAAAACGAAGACATGTGTGACATCTACCAATTCGCACAAGGCACGCGTGGTAGAATATAGCCCATTCCCTCTCATAGAGAGGAGGCCTGTGTCCCAACAGTGGGATCATTAATAGGCTGTAGTTATGTACCTATCTCTGACAATATCTTGTCAAAAAATTGAGAGTTTTATTTTTAGGGTTCCGTAGCCAAATGGCAAAAACGGAACCCTTTTAGGTGCAGCGCAGACGACAGACTATCCGTGACGCACTTTTTAGTCTGTGAAAATAGAACCTATGCAATTATAGAATAGAATAGAATACTCTTTATTATGTACACCATAAAAAATAGAAATACAAAAATTTTAAACATTCTACAAGGGGTGACACAATGGGCGGTCTTATCGCTAAAAGCGATCTTTTAAAGACAACCTTTGGATGGATTTAAAGGGGAAGGAGAGACAATACTGCAGGTAGCCTGTAGTGTACCATTTACATAATTATTATATACAATAAATAATATGCAGTAACGCACACGACGCGCAAAAAGTCCGGCGCGCAAAAAATCCGTGTAATTCGGGCAGACCGCACCGTGCTCGGCACAAAAAGTGTGTGAAAAAAATTGAACGTTTAGACGGCGCGGCGGCGCACACTTTAGTCTGCAATCTGCATTTGCTAGGGGTGAACGTAACGCACGCGATCTATTATCATGGCGCCAGAGGTCGATGTAACGATGTTAATTCAAGAAATACTAAACAGACCAGCAATTTATGATACTTCTAAGGCAGAATATCATGATAGACATTTAAAAAGACAGCCTTTCTTCTGGACCTCCTCATTGTTGTTTCTGAATGAGTCAAAGCAGGTCTTAAAATAAATAGCAACTCATCAAAAGTAATAACAGAAATTTTGAAAAAAAAAATCCGGATGTTGTTTCAGAATTGAATGTTTAGAATGGAACTGTCTCTTCAGTAATATTTCCGAAAGTATAGGATGTAGGTACACAAAATTCTCTATTTCTTCTTTTTTTTTCTGTACTTCATGTACAAAATAATACTTCACGATCTCTGCACGATTTCCATAGCGTCTACGTCCCTACAGCTCTGCCGACAGAATGATCGAAGATGTGCGTCGTGTGCGTTGAGTCTGTAAAAAATCCACGACCGACTTTTTGCGCGCCATGCAGACTTTTTGTGCGCCGCAGACTCGATCGCACAAAAAGTGTGCCGTCTGCGTTGCACCTTATGGATTCGTCATGTCTGTCTGTCTGTTTGTCTGTCCGTCCGTATGTCACAGCCACTTTTTTCCGAAACTATAAGAACTACGCTGTTGAAACTTGGTAAGTAGATGTATTCTGTGAACCGCATTAAAAATTTCACACAAAAATAGAAAAAAAAAACAATAAATTTTGGGGGTTCCCCATACTTAGAACTGAAACTCAAAAAAATTTTTTTCGGTTGAAAAAGACTTTATGTCACTCTCTATCTCTAATGTTGGTGCCATTAAAATCGCAATAGCGGTCAATGCCCTTTCCTTTATCTCTTCGTAAGAACCAAAACAAATGAAGCATGCATCGTTTTCATTAGAAAAAATGTTGAGATAGATAGATGACGATTCAAGACTTAAACAGGCTTATTTTTGGATTTCGAAGTTAAGAACTTTAATAAAATTAGGTGTGTCAATGACCGCTTTTGCGATTTTAACTGGCACCGACTGTAATCACTCTTACAAATACTTGTACATTCTTATGCCGGAAACACACTTACGTGGCGTGGTGTGACGTGGCGCGCCAGAAACATATCGGTTTCATACATTTAGTATGGTGAGAGACATATTTGTAGGTCGTGTCGTGTCGTGGCGCGTTCTGGCCTGGCGCTGACTGCTCACCACCGATGGCCCAGAGCGGTGGTAGGGTAATGGCACGACACGCCACACCACGTAAGTGTGTTTCCGGCTTTATTCCAAGGAGCTTTAAATCTGATAGCTCCAAACTAGTGGCTTAGTTTTGGGCCGGCACAATTTAGGTTACCATCGACGCGCTAAGAAGAAGAACTTAGTTTAAATGATAAATGATAAATGATAAATGATAAATGATATTTATTCAGCAAGTAGGTTTTCTCAAACACTTTTACACGTCATTTTTTTTTAAAACTAGATGAGGCCGGTGTTTCGTACCTGACTACTCTGAGAAGAAACAGCCGAAACAAACTCAGAGGTCATAGTCTCTTTTGAAGTCCAGACAATCTTGCTTAATTCACATGAGGACTATGCAGATTAGTGTCTGAGATGGTCTTTTGAAGAAAGAACCACACAGATTTGAGTGGACCTGTCCAGTCAGTGCAAGCATTTGTCAGTTATCGTGTAGCTCGACTTATAACTCAAGGAGCTCAACGAAACGACGAACAATACCAAAGAAAGGACATTTGGGTAGGTCGCATAAAGCACTCAAGCTGCCAGACAGTCGTGGGAAAAAAAACAACAAAAAGTGACCCACAAGGTCCTCACATTCACAATAATTAAATATAATAAATAATAATTTACAATTCAAATTCAAATGTCAATAAAAATACGATATGTCAAAAACACACACATAAAATAAACGAAAATAAAGTAAAAAATAATAAAATACTGAACTAAGTATTCATGTCAAATCATTAAATGTCATGACAGTCACAAGTAAATATTCATGTCAAATACACACACAAAAAAAAATAAAATAAAAAATAATAAAACGTAAAAAAATAATAAAATACTGAACTAAGTATTCATGTCAAATCATTCAATGTCACAGTGTATAAAATAAAGGAATCAACAATAAACAAGCGAAGTCCGAAATTTCAACATTCACAGAGCAAATTTCATTGGAGCAGTTTAATCCCAAGCCTTTTTATCTTCGAGATAGTGATTGACATGATAGAAAGCTTTCAGGCATAGCTTTCGTTTAATAAACGATTTGAATTTATTCAGGCTTAGTGCTTGAATATGGCTCGGAAGTTTATTGTAAAAACGTATACATTGGCATCTGAACGTACCCCCTATTTTTTTGAGTCTCGTTGCAGGAACAACAAATTTGTGTTTGTTCCTCGTATTTATGTTGTGGATATCACTGTATTTTTTAAACAAATTAATATTTTTGTGTGCGTACAAAAGGTTTTCATAAATAAACTGAGAGGGCACAGTAAGAATATTAATCTCTTTAAATTTTTCTCTGAGGGAGTATCTGGGACTTAGTTTATAAATTGAACGAATTTAGTTTTCTATAGAATTTTAAACCGGATCAGAAAAATAGCTACTTTATAACTTGATGGAACTAAATGGAGCAACTCATCCGATTTGAAAGGTACTGTGAAAAATGGTAGAATTTTCAGATAAGCTATTGGCTTGGTGTGCTAGTGATGAATTGTTTGAACGGTGTGAGATGCATTTTCGATAGTAATGTACCTGAGCGATGACTTATTTAAACTGACTTTTTAGGGTTCCGTACAAAAATGAAAAAAAAAAACGGAACCCTTACAGGAACACTCGTGCGTCTGTTTGTCTGTCCGTCCGTCTGTCACAGCCAGTTTGCTCCCAATTTACTGGAACAAATCAAATCAAGTTATTTTTTTAGGATGGTGTATTCTTATGACCCAAACAGATGCCTAAAGCATGTTTTTTTTTAAGTATGGTAAAAATAGTTTTGCACTCAAACATATTTTGTAACCCCCGACGCAAAAACTACGGGGTGTTAAGTTATTTATTTGTTGTAAAATATTATAAAATTCTTATGCAGCAGATTTTTGGAATAAATATGTGGCCTGATAGCTACAAAACAAAAGGCTGCTGAGCAATAAGTTCTACATTCGACACCCGGGTCGGGCAAATTGTTATTGGGTTTTTCCATCGGGATTTTCTCAGTAGCAACCACATAATCTGGATTTGTACCCGGTTGATGGAAATTAATCTAAAAAAAAAATCTAATTCAAATTATTTTCATTTAATTTAATGTTTTTAACCGACTTCTAAAAAGGAGGAGGTTCTCTATTCTACTGTATGTATTTTTTTTTATGTTTTATTTTGTTTTGTTTTGTACCATTGACATTTATTGATTTGATCTGAAATTTGCTTCTGATACTTTAATTATTTTCGATTAATTATTCAATCAGCTGCCAAACGCTTTGTATATTTTTGTTTTTTGTCTAATATTGGTCAATGACCTGAATTACTTAAACGGATTTTATTTTTTTTATTTCTTTAATTTGAATAGGCATAATTTTACATGGGACTTAAACCATAACTTGCAAAATGCGGAAGTTACTATTAATTACACCTCTGCCTAACCCTCCGGGGATGACAAGCGTAATATCATAAATTATAACAAAAATACAAAAAAAAAAGTCTGTATACAAAAAAAAACAAGGTTTTATAACGGCACGGCACAAGTTGAGAGTAAGCAGACAGTGATAGTTAAGTGCTTAATGTATCCGTGGAGAGGCAGACGCGCCGCTTGGAAATTGAAATTGCTTAAGGTACGGTTTCGCTGCAACGACTTTTTGGGATTATTTAACGACCCGAATAGCGTAGTGGTAGTGAGGTTGCCTTACGTTCTTAGGGTCCTGGGTTCGATTCCCGGTAGGAGCAAATGTTTGTGTGATGAGGATGGACATTTGTGGCCGAGTCATGGTTTTTATATGTATAGTAAGTATGTATTTACAAACAAAAAGTACATATGTAGTATATCAACTATCTTGTGTCCACAACACAAGTCTTGCCTAGTGTGGCACTAGATGGCGGTGTGTGGTATAATGTCCAGCGATGATGCAAATAACTGAGCTCACAAGGAACGATGATCTGTTTCTAAACATCTAAATGTCTCATGCCGTGACGAAAAATAAACCAATAATTATAAAATTAGAAATTTAAATTATAATAATTAGAAAAAAAAGGACATTAGAAACCTCAATATCATTTTTGAAGACATATCCATAGATACCCCACACGTATGGGATTGAGGATTTTTTTTTTGAATTTCAGTTCTAAGGGATCCCCCAAAATGTATTGTTTATTTTTTTACTATTTTCGTGTAAAATTCTTAATGTGGTTCACAGAATATATCTACTTACCAAGTTTCAACAGCATAGTTCTTATAGTTTAGGAAAAAAGTGGATGTGACATACGGACGGACAGACAGACAGAACACATGACATGACGAATCACTAAGGGTTCCGTTTTTTGCCATTTGGCTACGGAACCCTAACTAGCATTAACAATTCAAAAGAGGTTCTTATTAAGGAGAGCATGCGCAGTTCATACAAACGTAAAAAAAAATGTATTTATTTCGATTGGATTACAGAATATCTGTTCCCAAATATTTATTTTGAAAGGACAATGATGTAAAGATATGAGGAATTAAAAATTTATTTAGAAAATTATTTTTCTCATAACTCTTACTAATTATTTTGGTATTACGATTGTATGTACGTCGCATGCTCCGCGGGTCTCTTAAGCAGCTGAATCAAGGGCTTGATTTAGAAAGCGGTAGTTCTGGAAAAGACTTATTGTTAGGATGTTCAATTGTTCATCTCTCTGGAGCCCTGATTGCCGCGCCGGTAGCTAGGACCCTGTTCTCGATAGCGATGGTCTACTATGTAAAAAGTTTGTGAAATACGAATAAACACACGTCAATAAGTGATACCATTTCAAATGCATAGGTTTCTGAATTCTTGATATATTTAGACTGATCAGCAAAGCCCACGAAGCAAATATCCATTATAATTAAATAAATAAATATCGCTGGACATTCCACACACCGCCATGTAGTGCCATACTAAGCAACGAGGCTTGTGACGTTTTTTCAATTCATCACCATTTTCCTGCCCTTGTCTTATTCTATTTGAGGTCGGCGTAACATGTTTTCTTCTTCCATTCTCGTGTCAGACGTCACGACATCATTTACTCCTTTCTCTTTCATATCATTCCTCACCCAATACATTTAAATTAAAACTCTTCAATAAAAAATCGCAACACTGAAACCGACCCCTTAACAAAGTCTACTTTATGAGAGTTATTCAGTTTTAATATTTCGCTAGCGAAATAAGCTCTAATGGCGAACGTTTATGATAAAACCTTTCATTAGAATATTTAAACGTTTCTGTTTTATTTCTGTTAATGATACAGGGTGGCCAATTCGTATGTTTAGAACTTCTTATAGCCGCCATTTTGTTTTTGTTCCATGGATTTAAAACCTGAAATGGATATTGAAGGAAGTTTTTTTAGTTAGCCAGAGCGGAACACAATAAAATGCAGTCGGCAAACTTTTGTCAATCAAGGGCCACAAGGTGGCAAAATAAACAGAAGGCGGGCCAGAATTGTGACATTAACCCTAGAAGCCCAATATACCTACGTATAATTGGTCATATCATTCGTAACCTATAGAAAAATTAAAAGCGAAAAAAAAAATCGAAAGGGTCTTTGGAAAATCGAGTTTTATGAAAAAACCACTGCATACATCAAT
This sequence comes from Xestia ashworthii, assembly GCA_950022955.1. Lineage (NCBI taxonomy): Eukaryota > Metazoa > Arthropoda > Insecta > Lepidoptera > Noctuidae > Xestia > Xestia ashworthii. The sequence goes on along the minus strand of OX465571.1, from coordinate 7,840,923 downwards.
TACAAATAAAATTTATTGAATTTTTCCGTAATTGTACTTTGTCAGTATTGACTTTTTTTTTTGAAATTTTACACTTCTTTTATTACTTATTTACGCCCAAAGTTGTGTTAAATTTGGCAATAATAATAAATCTTTGGTGGCTTGTAACTTGTTACTTTACTATTCTGTTTCCGCACACACAAAATTAATAATGAGACAAAACGATATCATAATAATTATGTTTTTAAGGCTGATGCTCCAGGAGAGCCCGTAAAATTTATATTTTCTAACGTATTTTTGCAATTTACAGGCCAGTGCTAAGTTCTATGTTGATTAAAATGTTGTTCGCGATTGTAAAACACGTGTAGTTACAGAATTTTTATCATCACAATCATCAATACACCCCTCCAAGTTCATAAAAGTCGAGGAAAGATTTTTCAAGGTCAAAGTCTTTTCACGACCTTTATAACAGTGGAGTAAATCCCTTCCGAAATTTCAGTTTATTTTGATATTTATAAAATGTTATTTACAAAACATTCACGGGTCGCAAGTAAGACGTCCGCGGGCCGCATGCTGCCTGCGGGCCGCGTGTTGCCGACCGCTGATTTAGACAGACAAGTTATAATTTTTCAAAGCATAAGCTCAGCATAGAAATAACTGTCGGAAAATGGGAGAGACTTTTCAGATCGTATTACCCAGCACTGCCTGTGTTGTGAAGGTCAGATAGGCAGTCGCTCTACGTAAAATACAGGTTTTAACCTGCTTTCAGTTGAAAAAAAAAACAGGTTGTTTAGTGGTCTTCCAAAAATAATTTTCAGTTTTCAGTTGGCCACCCTATATAAGCTGGTATGAGATGCGTTTGAAGAGACCGAAGAAGATTATATTTAAGTACCTCCGGTGCATTCTGGTCATGCCCGCTACGATGTTTGCAAATTGGCTTGGTTTTCGCTATCAACTGTTTTAGCCATGCTGAAGATTGGAAAATATATCCCAGAATAATTGTTTAAAGTGGTTTCTTTTACTGGAAAGCTTTGAATTATTTGAAAAGAAGTTACGCCCAAAAAACACAAAAAAGTCGATGACTTGTTTGTTCAGTGTCTTTTTTTTTCCACCGACTCCCGAAGGAAAAGGCTTCTTTCGCTTTTTTGTGTTTTTTTAAGTCAATTGCTTATTTTTATGGCAAAAATGTTTTATATTATGCATTTTAGTTGAAGCATTCGACGCTTAGCCATACTTCTCATGTACCTATTAATTTAACATTGTAACTAATCAGCTACATAGATGATGAAGAAGAATATTCTGCATAAGACATAATGGACGTCGCACTACATTTTCCATGTTCTAGAACCAAAAATTGGTAGACATGTGACATTCATCTACCAAGACTGCACCCAGGAGGTGAACTATCACCCACTCTGTTCTCACTCACAGATCTTTTTCCCAGCAGTGGAAAAATAAAATGGTTTGTTAAATACGTTTTCACATAACTCCTAAAATCGAAATATGCCTGTAAGTTTCAAAAAAAAAAAATCAAAGCATTTATTTCAAGTAGGCCAGTTACAGGCACTTTTGAATTGTCGAAACAAAAATGAACATGAAATGTAGCTACAGTTACAGTCATCATCATCTGCCTAGCCCTTTCCCAACTATGTCAGGGTCGGCTTCGAGTCTAACCGGATGCAGTTTAATAAAGTTCAGCAGTTCCGGTCATTAAAACTGAGAAAGTACTGTAGTTGAGGAGAGCAGCGGTGGCCCAGTGGTGGCGGCCCCGACTTACGAACAGTAAGTCGTGGGTTCGAACCCAGACAAGCGCATTACTTTGTGTAATTTATTTCATCACCGCTGCTCTCAAAACGGTGAAGGAAAACATCGCGAGGAAACCGGCATGTCCTAGAACCAAAAATTCGAAGACATGTGACATCTACCAATCCGCACTGGGCCCGCGTGGTAGATTATAGCCCATTCCCTCTCATTGAGAGGAGGCCTTGTCCCAGCAGTGGGGGATCATTATATAGGCTAATGATGATGATGATGATGACTGTAGTTGCCCATTTTCGTTTGTTCAGTTGCGTAAATCTCTATGGAGAAGAACGGGTAAGAAACTCCATGGACACTCTTTTAAATCATACTGTTGTTACAAAATTTTGGTTTCATCATTCATGTTGAGATGGTATATTATGTGAGAACAGTGAAGCAAGAAGTGCACGTTAAAAGTGTCCATAGTAAACAACCAAATTCATTCAAATAAAAATAACACAAAAAAAAACGTTCAAATAAGCCATGAGATGACCAGTCACAACTGCTTGTTCACGAACATGACGCATAGATTAGCACCATTCAACTCACCCATTTTGAAGGGAACTAAATGATCCGACATACGCAATCAATTCTGTATCCCAAGATTCTCATCCACAAAGAAAACAAAGCCCAAGATTGCAATAAATATGTACCTAAAGAGTGAAGAGGGAGAGCCCATTAAATTTGAGCGAGCCCTCACTTAGTCATATTGAGTGTTTTCCTAACAAATTGCTTTTGAATTTAGTCCTGATATTATATTTAATGTAACGGCCGAATTTATTGCTTTTAAAATTTATCGCGTTTCGTTTTTAATGTCTTCTTCGTCTTTCGGCGTTTATTTTTAGAGTGAGCTTTGCATGGAACTTGGTCGTTTGTTTAATCGATTTTTTGGCGACAATGCGCGATTCTTTTATTAAATTGGTTCATTAACCATTCAGTCTACAGCAGTTCACTTCTAGAAATAGGCCTCTCCCAAGCTGCACTACAGCACTGTCGCGATTGTAACATAATTTAAAATATATGAATTAGGTACTTCGAAAATCGTCTGCAAATTCGAACACACAACGCTGCATTGCAAAGTAAACATTGCAACCCATGTGTCCCAGATCCACGTTCACCACATGACGTTGTACTCATGTACTAGTGTTAATGTAGAAGTTTGTTGTCATGACAAGTTTCAAAGAAATAGCGCTGAAATCACCTGCTTTGACAAGAAATGGTAATTGCTGTTACTTAAGTGCATATGTTCGCATGTCCTTCTAAAGCAATCTTAACATAACACTTTTACGGACTTAAGGAATCAGTCGTATTAGGCGACAAGACACCATTCCAAATGATCTGACACAGTCTTGTAAATTATAGCCAGATGGCTGTGTTTTGTTGGAAAATACTTTTTTACGTTTATTATAAATAATAAATAAATAAATAAATATCGCTGGACATTAACACACAGCGCCACCTAGTGCCACACTAAGCAAAGCTTGTGTCGTGGACACTAGATAGTTGATATACTACATATATAATTTTTTTGTTTGTAAATACATACTTATCATACGGTTACTTATTATGGTTATATACGGCCAGAGGACGTTGTACAATTGAGCTAATGAGTCCAAACTATCTTTGGTAACATCAAAATCATCATCATCAGCCTATTAATATTCCCACTGCTGTGATACAGGCCTCCTCTCTACGAGAGGGACAACATACTTCCTTACAACCCTGGTTTCCTTGGTGGCAAAGAGATCGCCTATTCTAAGTCCAAATTAGCGAAAAACAGCTGATCTTGGTAGATGCCATTCTGCTGCCCGTTTCCCGCAAGATAACCTGTCTGCTATATCGTTGAATCTCCCTGGAATATATTCCGCAGTCATATAAATACGCTCTCTGTCTAGAAGGCTCAAGAGATGATGTGTTAATTGAAGTAATTGATCGTCTTATCTATCTTTTTTTTTTGGATGGGAAATCATCAAATGACTCCTCCCGCTCTGGGCGGAGCGGGAGGAAGTGTCAGACTTTTACTGAGTAAAACCCATCCATGTTCCTTCAGCGCCCTTTATGTTCCGGGGCCACGGTATCTCTTTCGAACAGTCCCGCAGACCCGGCAGGCTTCGGCCCTTGCGGAAGGGGTCTGCAAGGGCCGTCCTTTCTGCTGACATCTCTTTGAGGAGCGCGTGAAACACGAACGCGCCGTCGACACGGTCTGTCGTCATAAGACGCACGGACGGCGAGCTAGCCCATAGCTCACTAGTGTTCCGCCTGGGCTTCAAAATACTCTAAATGAATAGGCTTGTTAACTGAAAAAATCTAATTAGATTATCAAAAAATATTTGACCCGTATTTTTTCTTTTTTCACATAAACCAAAATTGACGAAGATACGACGCTTTTAAAATTCCCAATACGTCACTGTTCGGTATCATTCTTAGTGAGTTGATACCGAACAGTGACGTCACGAGCCCCCACTCCGAGTTTTGATGCGTTTTATCTTTGTCAATATTTGTTGATTTACAAAAACAAAAAATACGTGTCCATTATTTTCCAATACTCTAATTGACGGACTAAATAGATTTGCAATTTATTGATGGTGGAAACAAGCCTATTGTCCCAAAATCCACAGCAAATTCAAACATATAGCGCCGCTTTGCTAAGTAAACATTGCCACCGTGTCCTAGATCCACGCTCACCGTATGACGTTTCACAAACACTAGTATGTAATGTAGGCACTATCATTGTATTTGATTCGCTTGTTGAACAGTGGGGATTTCGAGCTTTCATTCAGGTTTGTTTCAATGGAATTGGTTATTAGAATTTGGGAGTGAGTTTGATAGTGTTGGATATCATCACTACATTTATAAAAAAGTAAAACCGACTTCAAAAAGAAAAAGTGAAAAATAACTTTAGCTTCTGAAGTCGGTGACGTTTGTATGATTGATTTAATTTTTTTGTCACCGACTTCAGAAGCTAAAGTTATTTTTCACTTTTTCTTTTTGAAGTCGGTTTTACTTTTTGCAAAAAAGTTTTTATTTTTCACTTTTTAGTGGTTCACATGGAAAGTGCATACCGTTACAATTACAACAAGCCCAAACACGACTAGGATACATTGTCTCATTATGGAGTTCCGTGACTCTTGGCTTCATCATCAGATCTGATGGTAGAATGGTTCTTATCAAACGCAAATGCTTCACTTGTTGTAGAAAATATAAAAATTGCTGTACGTTATCCTATAAAATTTGAAGAGTTCCCTCGATTTCGCCAAGATTCCATCATCAGATCCCGACTTGGCGACTATGGGACCAACTTGGAAGTATACCCTTTCAAACAAAAAAAGAATTTTTCAAATCGGTTTAGGCGTCTTCGAGTAATCGGGTAACATACATAAAAAAAAAAAAAAAAAAAAAAAAATACATACAGTCGAATAGAGAACCTCCTCCTTTTTGGAAGTCGGTTAAAAACGAAGTCCCCCGCCGCGTCTGTCTAGACAGACAGACGCGGCGGGGGACTTCAGTTTATCGCGAACAGACAGACGTCTGTTCGCGATAAACTGAAAATTTAGATTATATATATGATAGATTTTCATGCTGTTTTCACCAATGGTGCTTGAGGAAGATTTTAGTATGTAATTAGTACGCGGGCGAAGCCGCGGTGATCAGCTAGTTATATACACATAAACGTTACATAAATAGTTACATAAACATCCATGACTCGGAATCAAGTGTTCATGCTCATCACTCAAAAATTTGCTCCTAGCTACCGGGATTCGAACCCGGGACCCCAAGAACGTAAGGCAGCCTCACTAATGCTGCCTCATTCGGGTCGTATACTAGGCTTTATTTCATTGAAAAGCCTTGACAATAGCTCTTGCATTGATTTGCAAAATCTTAGCTATAATGGAAAAAAAAAAAGAAAATTGAAAGTTCACTTATTTAATTATGTAGGTATTTTGTAGCTATTTTTATAAAATTCTTAAAAAAAATGTGTGTCTAAAGTACTTACAAAACTATTACTACATAATATTCTTGTATTATTCTTGAAACATAGCCTTGTCCTAACTAAGTTGGGGTCGGTTTCCATTCTAACTGGATGCAGCTGAATACTAGCCTTTTACATGGAGACTGCCTATCTGACCTCCACAACCCAGTTAGTACTGGGTAATACGATACCACTTGGTAAGACTGGTTGTCAGACGTTTCGGGCCACTGACTACCTGTAACGACTGTCAGAAGCACCAACTTTCTTTGTTCTTGAAACATAATGGAGAATATTTCGTTTTTGAGAGGTAATTAAATAGACATAGATACGTTTCCAATACGGAACACCAAACCTCAACATCTAAATGTAAATCTAAATGAAATTCATACTCCAAATTCGGAATCAAATCCACAAACAATAGGAGTACTTCATGTAACTGAAGTTCTTGATACGTTTCCGTTTGACGTACATTTAGACCAGCCTTTCCCAAAGTGGGCGATAACACCCCCTTGTGGGCGCTGCAGGCCTAAAGGGGGGCAGTAAGAAACCCAGAAAAAAATTGAGGAGTTGTGTAGAAGCTTAGGGGGCGATTTGTAATTTAATCTGGGAGGACTCTTTAGACACCGACTGAGCTTTCGACTCTCGACTACAACTTGTGATAATCAACTAATATTAATTAAGAGATTGCTCAAACTAACTCGGTTTGTTATTTCTCTCCGTGTAGTTCATATAACTGTCTTGTTTTATTTAATATATAAAAGTAAATTACTTAATCTATATACATATAATAAAAGAGTAAAAAAGCTGTGTCTGTACATTGAATATATTTAAAAAATAATAATTGAAGGGAGTTTAGAAACAGTAATAGAGTACGAATCCAAAAAAAAAAGTATGTCTGTTTGTCTGTTTGTTTGTTTGTCTGTTTGTTTGTACACGCTAATCTTCGGAAGTACTGGACGGATTTGAATGATTTTTTTTTCGTTGTATAGATATTATGTCTGGGCAACATATAGGCTATAATTTATCTTGGAAACCTGAACACCTGATGTAGAACCGCAACAGACCAGCTAAACTATAAGAGATACAAAAATGACACCATAGCAAAAATTGTTCCACGTGATGAGCATTTTTTGTTGAGAGAATAAATTTGAAGATCTGGAACACCTGATGTGGAACTCCAAGAGCCCAGTTATACCATAACACATATAGGAATGACGTCTTAGCAAAAGTTGTCCAATCTGATGAGCACTCTCTGTTGACTTATAAAAATCGAAGATCTGGGACACCTGTCGTGGAACTCCAATAGCCCAGCTACACCATAACACATATAGGAATGACGGCTTAGCAAAAGTGGTTCAATCTGATGAGCACTCTCTGTTGACTTATAAAAATCGAAGATCTGGGACACCTAACGTGGAACTCCAATAGCCCAGCTACACCATAACACGTATAGGAATGACGTCTTAGCAAAAATTGTTCCACGTGATGAGCATTTTCTGCTGAGAGAATAAATTTGAAGATCTGGAACACCTGATGTGGAACTCCAAGAGCCCAGTTATACCATAACACATATAGGAATGACGTCTTAGCAAAAGTTGTTCAATCTGATGAGCACTCTCTGTTAACTTATAAAAATCGAAGATCTGGGACACCTGTCGTGGAACTCCAATAGCCCAGCTACACCATAACACATATAGGAATGACGTCTTAGCAAAAGTGGTTCAATCTGATGAGCACTCTCTGTTGACTTATAAAAATCGAAGATCTGGGACACCTAACGTGGAACTCCAATAGCCCAGCTACACCATAACACGTATAGGAATGACGTCTTAGCAAAAGTTGTTCAATTTGATGAGCACTCTCTGTTGACTTATAAAAATCGAAGATCAGAAACATCTGATGTGAAAACTATTGCAAAGCTATCACTGTATAATAAAATTATAAAATAACAAAAACTGGGAGTAGGTACCTCCACGCGGTTAAGGCGGTAACAGTTTAAGACTTATTTTCAATGACGATGGTATATTATTGAAAATTTGACTCTACTGACCAAAACTCATTTTATCGAATAAATATGTCTTCGGGCTTATGTTATTTGAGTGTTTAATTTCCTTTTCCATTTATCTTCGTGACTCGGTAGCCTACCCGGTAACGCAGGGCACTTAGATTTTAATTGATCAGGAATCTTCACAACAAAACTATAACCATGCCTAGAAAGAGGTCAAACCTTTCCCAATGTTCCAAAGGAGCTAAAAGATTGAGGATCATAAGATCCCAAGAATCTACCGAAGAGCGTCAGGAGAGACTTGATGCTGTTCCAGAACATCAGGCTGCAACTTGCTCCGTGGAAACCTCTTCCGATCGCGAAGCACGCCTGCGTTCTCAGCGAATTTACGCATCTACATCCAGGTCTCTAGAGACCAGTGAAGTATAGATGCCTGACTGCGTTCACGGATAGAGAATCGCGCCTGAGCTCTCAGCGTATTAGCACATCTACTAACAGGTCGTTTGAAACGAGCGATGAACGTGATGCGCGACTAACTGCTGCTCGAGATTATCATACATTGCCCCAAACACGCACACAACAAAATATTCATAATCAGTTAGAATGTGAGAGAGAAAGAACATTCTCTGAACAGAATATCGATAACATCTGAAGAATCGGGTGTCTCACAGGGCATGACGACCTTCCTTGGGTTGATAAGAAACGGAGTTCATTTACGTATACTCCTATGATTGAATACTCCACATATTCCGGAGGTATGGTTCAAGATTATACTTTTTGTGAAGCTGTTAAATGGCAAAAAGAACCAAACGTTATGTGTTGCTCAGGTGGGAAAGATCCGTTATTTTCCCGTCCCCGGGCTCTTAGAATTCGACGTTTCAGATCTTCGATTTTGACGAACCCGGTGTCGCTGGCAAAAGCAACAGGATCCGCGTACGAAGTCGCGGGCAGAAGCTAGTAAGGAATAAAATTACTAATATCATTAAAAAAAAAAACTGTAATAGCTAGCTAAGCAATAACATAACAGTTGTTAGTTTTAGCAGCTTGTTAGCTGTTAGTTATTATAATTATTTAATAATTGAAATGATTTTTTTTTTTTTTATTTAAGACGCTGCATTACATAACAACGACGTTTTTCAATCCGGCGCGCTATTATGTAATACTGCGTGTTATACGAATTAGCTACGACATACACATTGCTTGCAATTTATTATTATACTAGCTTCTGCCCGCGACTTCGTACGCGGATCCTATTGCTTATGCCAGCGACAACGGGGTCGTCGAAGATCTGAAACGTCTGATGTCGAATTCTAAGAACCCGGGGACGGGAAAATAACGGATCTTTCCTACCTGAGCAACACATACCATTTGTTTCTTTTTGCCATTTAACAGCTTCACAAAAAGTACAATTTTTAGCCATACCTCCGATGGCGGAATATGTGGCGTATTCAATCATAGGAGACGTAAATGCACTCCGTGCCTTATCAACCCAAAGAAGGTCGCCATGCCCTTTTTTTTCGGTTGGGAAATAATCAAATAACTTCTCCAACTCTGGGCGGAGCGGGAGGGAGTGTCAGATTTTTACTGACTAAAACCCATCCATGTTCCTTCCTCGCCCTTTACGTTCCAGGGCCACAGGTTAAAATACTGGTATTCAGCTGTATCCAGTTAGACTGGAAGCCAACACCAACATAGTTGGGAGAAGGCTGTATGTATAAAAGGCGCCAATAAAATGCTACCAAACTTACATAATTATGTAGATTATTTATGTGCGCTAGCTATATGTACTCGTACCCAGAAACCAACCAACATTTATTAGCGCCAGCTCTATGCGGTATGTGTGAGTTCTGTGAAATGGACCCGAACCACAGTTAACATGATTCAATCAAAGTGCGCCGAACTGAACGCTTCGTAAACTACGTATATGTACAAGAAGTTCTCGTTTCAAATGGAAACTAGGTATTACTGCTATGTTTGCAATTGAGGGTATGGTTGTATTAAGTTATATATTTGTTTTAATGTCTAACTAAATTTTGCCCGCGGCTTCGCTCTCGGTTATATTCTGCTTGTAATCAACATCATCATCATCAGCCTATTAATGTTCCCACAGCTGGGACACAGGCCTCCTCTCTACGAGAGGGAGTTGGCTATAATCCACCACGAGAGATTAAGGAATTCCCAGTTTTTCGGGATTCCCAGTGCGGATTGGTAAATGTCGCATGTATTTTTGGTTCTAGGACGTGCCGGTTACCTCACGATGTTTTCCTTCACCGTTTTGAGAGTAGTGGTGATGAAATAAATTACACAAAGTAATGTGCTTGCCTGGGTTCGTACCGATGACTTACTGTTTGTAAGTCGGGGCCGCGACCACTGACCCACCGCTGCTCTCAATCTCAAGCTGCTCTGCTTGTAATAATAATAACTAAATAATGATTCGAAAGACATGTGGCGCCTTTATTTTTCATCACACTTTTTTGTCGGGATGAAAGGTAGCCTATGTCCGTTTCTGTATACCTGCGAACGTGTCTGTAAAATGTTAGAATGATCAGTTTAGTGGTTTAGACGAAAAAAGGTAACAAATAAATAGACAAACTTACTTTTGCATTTATACTATTAGTTAGGTCAGGATTAGGTACGAGTAGTTAGGATAGATTGACTCTTTGACAATTCAAAAGTGCCAGTAACTTTCGCAGGTTTCAAAGAAATCTGCAGGACTGTTCGAAAGAGATACCGCGGCCCCGGAACATAAAGGAAGGAAGGAACATGGATGAGAACTTATTTGATGATGATCCGCAAAAAAAAAGGTTTCAATAAAATAAATACTATAAGTTTAATATGTTTGGTTATTGTCTTGCTCATTAGTTTGGTTGCTTTTGTACTATTTGCGGTTATGTTTCTTGTAAACTTCTTAAATACTACCTCCCTTATCCGAACAACCCCTAATTTCAATTCTTAACATTCATAAACGATGGTCTTCCCCAAGTCCAGTGCCAGCAAGTCCTTCATATGGCTTAACTGCAAAAAATGACTTGGAAAATATTAACACTACTTCACATACCGTACCTAGGTACCTACCATAAGTAAAACTGGGTGAAATCTTTCCCAAAGAGCTTCGAATACTCTTCAATATAATTAGAAATCATAGCCCGATAGGCGAGCACCCCAGCTTGGCTATGTAACCCAAATCCATGCATTTTGTGAAATGGACCCGGCCGGACATGTAACATGCTTCAATCACAGAGCACACTCCAGAGAGCTGTATTTACTCTGTATGTAGGTGGGTTTGTGTCCATTGTTGGGGTACGGAAAAGGCTTATGCCTAGTTTACAAAAAGACTTCTACGGTATAAACACGTAACACACTCACAATTACAATGGCTTTGACAATTCAGCAACAGTCGCTGCATAATGAACGATGATAAGTTGACAAGACGTTTTTCCAAATCTGAGATAAAATAATTAATTACTCAAAAAATTAGATCTAGGCTTTACAGACGGCACATGTAGACGGAGCGATAACCACAATGCAACAAAGCCTAAGCATATTCGAGAAGTCAGTTTTTTCATAAATGATCTTAAGTTTAGAACAGTAAGAAAAAATGCTACGTATACATTGGCTTGCTTCGTGCCTAGGAGCCTAGCGAGTCGCCTTGCGATATGCGAAGTGAAAGGAACGTTCTAGAATCTTCAGCCGCACTGCGTGCTAGGTGACTGGCAAAGACGCCATCTTCGATAGGCTCCAAGCGTATTCATACACTCTAGGATCCTATCGCAGGAGGCGCCAGAAGCGCACACTGCAATTGCATGCGAAAATCGTAATACTTTTACAAGCTAGGCGCTATGCAAGTTACCTGTCAGCACGTTCGTGGCCGAAGCACCCATTGACTAATTGAAGCACTCTAATTAATGATTTGATAGAGCAAAGCGTAGTCGTTTTCAAATTATTATTATCGTGCAATCATGTCACATGATCATGACCATGTGTTGTCGGCTATCATGTGTGGTATTGTTGTTTGGTTGATAGTTGCAGAAATTCTAAGTCCAGAAATTCTGTGATGACAAAATATCCTAAGCACCCTAATATCGTGCCGTACACCAACGAAAACGCACCACTTCCCGTGCAGCGCCGAGTCAACATAATGGATGAGCATTGCATTTGGCGAACGCCCAAATTTACTGCTAGATACAGTATGTACAAGTACATTATGTACCTGTCTAATGTTCCGAACTGTTCCTATGTTTTGATATCGATACGTTCTAAATGTTGCGAGTGTATTAATATTCCAGGAACATTAATTATCTGGGGACAAATGAAAATGAGGACAATTGAAAAAGTTTTCAAAAGTTTTGAAATGAAAATTTCTTCAGGCGCGTTGAGCACTTTTTGAGTGAACAAAAATCATGGAACTGGCGTGACCGTCACCTAACGCTTCGTTGTTCGTTTTTACTTCTATCGGCAGTCAACAAAGACTGCACTGCATGTTTTTATCCCACTCACATTTTTCGTTGTCAGAATTCGGTTTTTTGAAGCGATGATTAGTGATTTATACGAGAGTGTCCATGGAGTTTCTTGCCTAATCTTCTCCTTAGAGATCTATTATATGCTTTGGATTTTTGGAATGGGCAACTTTAGAACTTTCACAAGTATTGTATTTTGTATTTGTACAAAATACAATACCTACTTACTTGTGAAAGTTCTGAAGTTGATGATGAGTGATTGATACGAGACTGTCCGTGGAATTACTTGCCCAATCTTCTTCATAGAGATCTATTATATGCTTTGGAATGGGCAACTTCAGAACTTTCACAAGTATTGTATTTTGTACAAATAAAAAATACAATACTTGTGAAAGTTCTGAAGTTGATGATGAGTGATTGATACGAGAGTGTCCATGGAGTTTCTTGCCCAATCTTCTCCATCGAGATCTATTATATATATGCTTTGGAATGGGCAACTTCAGAATTTTCACAAGTATTGTGACTGCAAATTTGTTTTTTTTTACATTCAAATTCCTGTGGTGACTAAATTAATAACAGCCGCTTGGAACAATCTTCAGGCCGAGAACCAGTCTTGCCAAGGGATATATTATCGTACTACCCAGTACTAGCTGGGTTGTGGAGGTCAGATAGGTAGTTGTGGTATGTTTGCGAAGCAATGAAACAACAACGCTGGGCTCAAGCTGGTTTATTACTGGCGAAGAGGGCGCGCGCGCCGGCCGTGCGCGGCGCGCACACATACATGTGTACACATACACCACATTTCCTCCACCACTACTCGTTTAATACTCTATAACAATAAAACAATACAAGCATAAGGATACTTAAAAGAACTTTTTATAGCACACCTCCTTCCTCTCCCTAACGGAACGACCGAGTCCGGACGTCCCAATACCCGGTTCTGTTGGTTTGCCCTGTAACCCATCCCCCGCAACAACATCCAACCCCTCTTCCACCCGGCTATCCAGTACTTCAATATTTCCCTCTGTAGGGATGTTAGCTCCACCTTGAAGTTCAATAGGTGACTGTGAGGGTGATGGTGGGCATGGTGGTGCGGTTGATGACTCATTAGTAGGCAAACTTGACATTGTCTGCTGTTGCTGGGACTCCGAGCATTCAGAAATCTCAGTCGGCAAATATTCATCACAATAATTATCTACAGATTTAGTAATAACGTTTCCTTTTTGTTTACAAATTTGATCCAGATGTCTTTTACATACAGTATTATATTTTTCAATATACACATCAAAAACTCTTATACCTAATTTTCTTATAATTTTTCCTAATTCCCATTGCACTTTCCTACCTGAAAACCATTTACACCATATCACTTCCCCCACCTGGAAATTTCTACTTGGTTTTAATTTGACTTCGTCACTATCGTCACTAATATTTTCAGTTTTACATGGTAAAATCACATCTAACCTTGCCCGTAAATTTCTGCCAAACATTAACATAGCTGGGGTAATTCCCGTTGAACAATGTGCAGTATTACGATATTCAAACAAAAAACTCAGTAATTTCTCGTGTATTTCACGCTGTGAGATACCTCTGTTATCAATAATACACTTTAACATTTTTTTACAAGTTTTTACAGAATTTTCTGCTTGCCCGTTACTAGCAGGATGATAAACAGGTGAAGTTAAATGCTTAATACCGTTATTGTTACAGAACTGGTGAAATTCGGTGGACCGAATTTTTGCGTCATTATCTGATACTATAACGTTAGGTATTCCAAATGTTGAAAATATGCCTTTCAATTTCATAATCAATGCATTCGTGGAAGTACCGTTGTTCATATGAATACATTCCAGCCATTTACTAAACGCGTCAATCACCACCAAATAAACATTCTGGCCTAAGCTCATGTAATCTATGTGAATACGATACCACGGCTGAGAAGGACGAGGCCAAGGTGCGGGGGAGGCGCGGGGCGGTGCGTTCCGAACTTGCGAGCACTCATTACATTCATTATATCCACCTCTCGATGTCTTTATCAATACCCGGCCACCACATTCTACTGCGGGCTGCACTTTTTGTTTTTACGATGCCAAAATGAGCTGAGTGTAATTCTTCTAACATTCTGTGTCTGTAAATCCCTGGGATTATTATTCTATGCCCTCTAAACAGACACCCGTCATTCATTTCCAAATCAGTTTTACAGTAAAAATAAGGCAATACGGAATGACACGTAATTTTACGCGGCCAACCATGATTCATATACTTTACCACGGTGGCTAACACTTTATCTAGTTCAGTGGCTTGTTTGATATCATCGAATGAAACCGGTTTCGTAGTGGCATCAAGAAATAGAAAAGGAATATCTTTGTTCTCCTCTTCCCCCTTGCAGATGTGTTGTGACGGAGGTAACGGCGCCCTAGAAAAATAATCTGCTACTAAATTATTTTTAGCAGTAATGTATTGTACTACATAGTTATATGCTGACAATATAATTGCGTATCGCTGTAATCTTAACGCCGCCGTTACGGACACTCCATTTTTCTTTCCAAATATGGATAGAAGCGGTCTGTGATCTGTTTTAAGAATGAAAGGCTCCTGCCTACCGTAAAGATACTGGTGGAAATGTTTGACACCAAATATGATTGCCGTTGCCTCTTTTTGAATCTGGCTATATACCTTCTCACTAACTGATAACGACCTAGAAGCGAAAGCAATTGGACGCTCGCAGCCCTTAATGTCAACGTGAGAAAGAACCGCACCTAAACCCGACGGCCCTGCGTCCACAGTAAGTACCAATGGTACTGCTGGGTCAAAATGCGCTAACAGCCGGTCAGAGGCCAACTCCTCCTTTACTTTGTCAAACGCATTTTGCTGACTTTCACCCCAATGCCATGTTACGCCTGCACGCAGTAATGTGTGTAACGGATTTAATAAAGATGAAGCGTTCGGAACGAAATTACGGTAATAATTAACGACGCCCAAGAACCTTTTGGTTTCAAGGACATTTGTTGGACGCGGTGCTTTTAAAATCGCATCTACCTTCTTGGGACACGTTCTAAGCCCATTTTTATCTATTACGTACCCAAGATACGTGACACTGTCCTGGAAAAAGGCACACTTGTCCTTTTGCAATCGTAATCCCGCATCCTGCATCCTTTTAAGGATTTCCTTAATCCTAAGCAAATGCAATTCACGAGTGGGAGCAGTACAACAGACGTCATCTAACCAACAAGTCACACCCTCTATACCTGCTAACAACGTTTCCATAGCCCGTTGAAAAATGGCTGGCGCATTTGCTAGACCGTAAACTAGGCGGGTATATTTAAATAGTCCCTTAGGAGTATTTATTGTAGTGAGATCCTGTGACGAACTGCTCAATTTGAATTGATTGTAAGCATTACTTAAATCCAATTTTGAATACTGCAGCCCTCCCCCGATTTTGGCAAATACCTCCTCTATCCGCGGTAATGGATATTTATCAATTTTTAGAAGTTTATTCAGTGTACATGAAAAATCTCCAGCTATTTTTACTTGTCCATTCGCCTTTAATTCAGGAACAATCGGTGTCGCATACACAGAAAAGTTTACGGGAACTAAAATACCTAAGTCCACAAGCCTAGCTAACTCATCTTCTACTTTATTTTTAAGGGCAAAAGGAATAGAACGTGGCTTAATGAAAACAGGTCTCGCCCCCTCTTTGAGCTGAAAATCTATTTCGAACTTATTAAAACACCCTAGTTCGTCCTTCCAAAGGTCTGGGAACTCATATAACAGCTGCTGCACCTCCCGTGTACATTGATTATCAACATTGATTTTATTTACATAGGTTGAAGAAAAATATATTTCAAACTTAGTCATAAAATCACGGCCTAGTAACGGAGGTCCGCCATTTTGTATAACATAAAACCTAATGTTCTGGCACGTGTTGAAATATGAAACGGTACAAATGCAATAGCCTATAGGAACAATCTTATGTCCATTATACAAATACATTTTCAAATCTGTTTTAATTAAATTATAATTTTTAAAATGTTGTAGATATAACTTTTCTGAAATTACACTAGTACCTGAACCGGAATCTAATTCCATATCGAATTTCAATTTATTTATCTCTATTGAAATAATAATGGGATCATTATTAACATACCGCATATTGACAGATCGCATTCTTCACATTTGTGAGACTGTTCATCACTAACTAGGTGATGCAATTTCGAATTTTCACTGCTAGCTTTACACATTTTTTTTAGATGTCCTTTCTCACCACATTTTTGGCAAGTATAATTTTTAAAACGGCACTTCACTGATTCGTGATTTTTATAACCACACACTGAACAACGCACACTGTTAACGGCTCCACGTGCCGTCGAAGTAGTAGCCGCTGATGAATCTCGCCTTTCGCGAGCCTGCACAACCCTGTAGACAGGTTCTTCCTTCAAAGCCGCCGCTCCTGGCCCGCCATCCACCATTACATGGGCGCGAGCTCCACGTGCGCATGCCGCCTGTTGTGCAACTTCCACCGCTTTTGCAAAGGTCAAGCTTGCCGAATCCTTCTCAAATAGACGGTCCCGTTCACGCCCTTCTCTGAGGCCTAAAATGAACTTGTCTCGTAGCAAAGTTTCCAATAACTCCTCGCCGAATTCACAATAAACGGCGAGTCCTCTCAAACGCGCCGCCCAGTCTTCGATACTTTCGCCTTCGGATATTACCGCGTCATAAAACTTGGCTCTGTCTATGAAAGTCGACCTTTTGGGTTTGAAATGGCCGTTGAGCTTTGACACTAATTCTTCGAAGGACACTGTATCAAGCTCCTTGGGATGAACCAGGTTCCTTGCCAGACGATATGTTTCATCTGACAAATGCGTGAGTAATAAAGACGCTTGGTCGCCCCCTTTGATTTTATTCAGCTTCATAAACTGGTTTAATTTTCCACAAAATATTTGCCATTCTTGGTTTTTATGGTCAAATACATTCAAAGATCCAATGAAACTCATTTTCTATTGACTGCAACACACGCAGGTAAACAATTATTCTCGTCGCCAAATGGTATGTTTGCGAAGCAATGAAACAACAACGCTGGGCTCAAGCTGGTTTATTACTGGCGAAGAGGGCGCGCGCGCCGGCCGTGCGCGGCGCGCACACATACATGTGTACACATACACCACAAGTTGTTCCATGTGAGATACTGGTATTCAGCTGCATCCAGTTAGAATGGAAGCCGACCCCAACATAGTACGGTAAAGCCTAGGCAGATGATACATTTAAAAAAATATAGTTGATATTTAACCAATCAGCACCCAAACATTCCTCGTTTATTAAACCAAAATAACGTACTACCATCCCCACAGATTAATTAGAACAGTATGTCCATATTTCATTATTAATATACGGCAACATTAACGCCAAACCGATAATGTTGTATAAACGGCTTAAATATAACACAGCCTGCAATAGCAGCGGTTGGCAGACTGAATGTTTTGTAGACTGTAGGTAATATAGATTTAGATTTTGTGTGATAGGCTTGTGAATTATGCTTTGGGGAAGTAAGTGGGGTGTGTGTTTTTGGGGATTTAGGGCATATACAGGGTGTAAACCACCTCATCACAAAGCCGTTAACCAAGCATTCAGTACATCAAACTAAGTAACTTTACTCAAAAATTATTGCTGGGAAACAACTTTTTTTTTTGAGGTTATAAAATCATGTTTTGTGGTAGAACTCAATGTAACGCACTTAAAACATTGTGCTGATGGATGGATTGAATAGTACGGGGGTCGTGTAGGTGTTAAAACTTAAAAATTTACAAATAAACTAGTACTTATTTAAAAAAAAAAACTTGTCAAAAAGTTGTAACTTTGACCCCCCATATCTCCGTAACTAGAAGGTTCCCAGGTATGGGGTAGAACAAAAAAATGATCGCAATAATGGGGAGAACAAGTCTAGTGCCTTTCGGCTTCGTGAAGAGGTGTTTTACACCCTATATAGATACTATGGCCGATATAACAACAAATGGTAAAGACTGCCTCGTTGGTGGGTTCAATTCCCGGTTCAGGAAAGTGTTATTGAATTTTCAAATCAGAAATTTTATAATAAGGAGCAACGAAGTCTGGGTTTGTGCCCAGTTGATGGCAATAGGCTCGCTCTCTATGACATAGGACTTAAACATAAATGGCAAAATAAAGAACTACTTGTTAGGTTCACCTTTGCCTATTCCTTCAGGGATTACAAAGCGTGATGCTGTGGTTTTATGTACTAAGTAAAAACTAATAAACTTGACCTTAAAAATGAAAGGGACTTTTTTACTTTTAGACAAGAAAAGTGTTTTTCCAGCGTTTTTAAAGCTGTTTTATCGTGTGCAGATTTGAATCGCACTTGGAGGTTAGGTATTTAAAAAAAATGCAAGCAATATAGTCTATGGATTTTATTTACAAACTCTGAGATAAATATTTAAAATTTTATCAAAATAAGTGTATTTACAAAACAAAACATTTGGCGCTTATTTACTTAAACAATAATTGTCATGTTTACAACGACGTATGCCACATTGGGCACCCGCTTTAATGGCACCTGAGGTATGCCACATTCGGCACCTATCGATATTTTTTGCAGGTGCCATTAGTGGAATAGGTAGTTTATTATTTACAAATAGATGATACAATAAAGAACATTTTAGGTAGTGTTTTTACGCCGATCGGTTACCATCTTGTTCAATAGATCTCGAATGACTGATAAGTAAACCCAGCGTCAGCTGACGCACCCGCGGTGGGTGTAGGGTTAGGAGGTTAGGTTAGGTTAGAAAATAAAATTAAAATAAGTCATACTACGCCGGCTGAAACTTGTTTCATAAATAGTTTACATCATACTGAGCTAAAATCTAAAAGCAATCTATCACACACTCTCTAACTTGATGGTAGATTGCTTTTAGTTTTTCATCAGACGTGCATCATTTACAAGTTCATGCGAGCGGCTGACGCATGATCCCCCTTTCACCATGCAGCTGACGTTTATTTTAAGGTCATTATGATGTAAACTATTTATGAAAAAAGTTTCAACGCGCGTACTATGACATAGTTTTTTTTTACAACTTCCGTAACCTCCCAATCCTACACCCAAGGCTGCTTGAGCAGCTGACGGTTGGTTCACTTATTGGTAATATAAGATCAACCTTCGATGACAATATCGCTTATGTACACTTTTTTTTCTGTTTTTTCTTTCTTGTATTTGTGTTAACGTTATTGTTATTTAATAAACCGTGTCACTCTACACTGTATCTCCTATCGAAGTAATACGTGGAAACGTCGTGGATTGTACATTAATTTAATACGTTGTAATAGTTACTGTAAGATATATTGTACAATAATAAATAAATAAATCGCTATTATGACTTTTTTATTTACCACGGTATCTCCCGGATTAATAGTCCATCAAGAATTCAAAAAGAACTGACAATCTGGACCAGGCGATGTGATAGACTGGATGAAAAAAGGTGCAGAAAAAAAGGTATTTTTAAAATTTGGGACAGTATGAATGTACATAAATGGCTATAAGAGTAGAGGAAGACCAAAGAAACTATGGATGGACTGTGTGAAGAATAATATGGCTAGAAAGGAGGTCAATGCTGAGATGATAAGTAACAGAGAAGTATGGAAAAAGAAGACATGCTGCGCCGAACCCAAATAAATTGGGATAAGAACAGGTTAATGATAATGATGATGTTCCAATCTGGGAAAGGTCCTATCTAGATAGGACCTTTCCTATCTAGGTGTGGATCTTTCCGTACTTATTCTGTGCTATGCAGAATCACGTTTTAGATAAAGTCTTTGGTAGACAAATGCTGTCTCAAGTTACATTACTAAGAAATGATCATGTTTGACAAAATAATTATCAAAAACTGTGCTAGTTATTGCTGGAATCGAATGAATTATGACTTAAGATAAGATGACTTTTCTTACAATATAGAAGAAGACTTGGTATCAACTTCTATTCTATTTAAAAGTCGTGTTCAATTTTAGCTTCAAGTCCTACTGTAGGCTTGTCATGTCCGAAGTTCTTGTCTACAACGCCTCCAGCAACTAATCTGGTGTCTTTGTCCAGTTTCCATACACCATCAGCGGTCAGGGTCGCCTGAAATGTGGAGAATATTGGGTTAAAGTCTTACCACGGACTCACCTCTTTATGAGGAGTCATTCATAAACTGTTTTTTGAAACAGTTGAGTCCGTAAAGCATGCTACACAACCTTGCTACTCAAGAGGCATGTAGTAAGCCCTGAGGTTTAAAGTTAATTTACAAATGTAAAACTTACACCACTACCCCTTCCAATCTCCTTGTGAACATCGAGGGCAGCTCTCACGTTGTCGTTAGGATTGTTCCATTAGAACTTGCTACCGAGCACACTGCTGTCACCAGTAGCACCGAGTACTCTCTCTCCATATCCTTGTGCTTGGAAGCGACCGCGATGGTCATCGAAGATGTCTTGCTTGTAACCGCCTCGGCCCTGTGGGAATATGGTTTAGTTAAAAATATCTTTGACTTTTGGGAAAAAACCCGTTATCGTTAAGAGACGAGGAAGTGATTGTTTGTAGTAGTGGACGAAAATAATGTACTAGCTTTAATATCTTCTATATTGTTTAATCTCTTTCTACTCTGGGATAATGATGAGCCAACATGGTTCCACCAATCAATCAATCAGAGCAATCTTCGGTTTTCGATCATAATATAATTTTCCTGCTGATGATCACAAGTTTGAGGAAGATAATAAATTATGAGCTGCATTTATTTTATATGCATCATTAATTGCTAGTGCAAGCAAAATCAATTTAAGACATGAATCGCCAAAACAAACGGTACTTATCACTTTGCCTAAAATCTCATACGAAAATGATAATCCAGCAAGCATTTTATTTTTGAAAAATATAATAATGCTACTCACAAAAAGTCCAGCATCATTGCCGCCCAAAGTACCAAAGACTTTGCCAGCGCCAGCATTGCGCTCAAAGTGCAAGTCTTTGAAGAACTCATAAGGATGAGCGTATGAGCAAGCCACGAGAGCAGCGAAGCACAAGAGAACGGTGGACTGCATGGTGATCTGAAACAGAAAAATGATTGACTCATAGACATTGCTTTGGGTAGGTATAAGAGCAGAGAAAGACCAAAGAAACAATGGATAGACTGTGTGAAGGGTGATGTGTCACAAAAAGCGGTGGCTGATGACATGAGAGACAGGTCGAGGAATAGAGAAGACAATACTGTCTCCCATACGGGAGTAGAAGACAAGCTGCGCCAACCCCAAATGGATTAGGACAAGATAATGATAATTTGAAATTGTTATGGATATTCTTAGTAGAAAATTTCTTCTGCACAAACTTCTTGTAGGTTCTATTGCTAGGGTCACACCGAAAGGGGTGTTAAATTTTTCGAAGCTGATCGGCTATCGGTAAACTGCTTCCCCAATTTCATGGGACTTCAAAAGAACAGACAAAATGTCCTATGTGGCAAATATGTTTTGAAATCCTTTTTAGACATTTATCCTTAAGAAGACCCATACTTATGAATATTGGAGTCACTAAAAATTAATGCAAACCTTTTTAATATTTTAGCTACTTCTTCACAACTCAAGGAACTGTAGTAAACTGTGCCTTCCTCAATCCGGAACCGATCATTTATACCAACTTCTATATCTGAGGTGAACTCCCTGTACCGAGAGCACGGGGGACTTACTCCGAGATCACGGAGTTCATATTGTTAACGAGAGATTAAAAATATATACTGACTGACTTAGTCTGAAATCAAAATCTTTTTTTTATAATCATAGGATGGTATAAATAAGCGTGACTAGTTAGTATATCATCACCTAGCGATTTGGAGTCGACTTCCAGTCTAACCGGATGCACCTGAATGCCAGTATTTTGCTATATACTACCAGTTGTAGTTGTACTAACCAGTTGTAGCGTTACCAAGGGGTTATACCTCTTGGTACCACTACAAGTATACAGGGTGTAAACAGACTCGTAGCGAAGCCGTCAACCAAGCCTCCTGTATATCAAACTAAATAACTTTACGCAAATAATATTGCTGGAAAACGACTCTTTTTTTGGGGTGAAAAATGATGTTTTGTGGTAGAATTCAATGTTATGAAAACATTGCGCTGATTGATGGATTGAATTTTTACGGGGGCCATGGAGGTGTTCGAAATAAAATGTTTATTTCATTTATTTTATTTATTCAATAAACAGCTACAATATGTGTTGGAACAGAGTAAATATAGTACAAAACATTAACAATATTGCAGCCCACTACATTATCCGCATATTGACACGGACGAATAAAATAATTAGTGCCACTAGATAGGTAAAAAATAAAATAATATTAAAACTTACATCAAATTAATAAATAATAAATAATGATAGAAATACCAAATAATTCAAGAAAGATCAGTTAATTAGTGATGATTAAACATTAAATAACTTAGTAATTAATAACATTTAACAATAAACTTAACGAAATATTAATTACATCATGCAAATCAGATGTTCAAATTGATTTAATTTAATTGCTTGCAGGGTAACAATACTTAAACACTAAAAACAAATAAACAATAAAACACAAACTAGCTTACATTCCTAATTTATACATTATTGGTTCATAATAATTTTCATGAAATTGGATTTAAATTTGGATTTTGAACATATAAAATTTCAATATCAACAAAATTAGAATTATAAGATTCAACCTAAGATTCAACCAATGTTATATAAAAAACGTGTGCATAAGGGACGCTCGACAGAATTGCGGCTGCATGCCGCCGCCGCGCGCCCCTAACGCGTTATGTAACGAAGCAGTTTACCCACGCATAAGAAGTTAACACTTCAAAAAAACTTTTCAAAATGTAGGAACTTTGACCCCCAATATCTCCGTAACTAAAAGGTTCCCAGGGGGTTTACCATGACGTCTTAAAGCAAGAATGTTTTAACGTTATTCCAGTGTGGGAAAGAGACGGAGCTATAGAGGACGTCTAGCGCCATCTCTTTCTCACTCTGGAGTAAGATTAAAACAATCCTGCTTTAAGACGTCATGGTACGCCACCAGGTGTAGTGTGTGAAATGACGGGGAAAACAAGTGCCTTTCGGCTTTGTAATGAGGTTTTTTTACACATTTTATACTATTCGTTTTATAAAAACACCTGTCACTAAAACAAACTAAAATTAGCACGTCATTCTCCTGCTCATATCCCAATTTATTTAGGGTCGGCGCAGCATACCTTCTTCTTCATACATTTTTATTCTAATTTAATTTTGATTTAATTGTAATTTTAATTTAAATTGTAATTTTTAATTTTGATTGTAATTTTTAATTTTACTTTAAATTTTATTCCTTGTTTTTATCTTTTAATTTATTTCTTTTAATTTATTGTTGTTATAAATAATTTCATAATTAATTGTGAAGTTCTTAATTTAATAAATAAATAAAATAAATAAATAAATATCGCTGGACATTACACACAGCGCCATCTAGTGCCACACTAAGCAAGGCTTGTGTCGTGGTCACCAGACAGTTGATATATTACATATATACTTTTTGTTTGTAAATACATACTTATTATACATATAAACATCCATGACTCGGAAACAAATATCCATGCTCATCACACAAACATTTGCTCCTACCGGGATTCGAACCCGGGACCCTAAGAACGTAAGGCAGCCTCACTACCGCTGCGCCATTCGGGTCGCCAATTTAATGTTGTTATTTATTTTATTTTATTGCAAATTACCAAATAACTTTAATAGCTTTCAATTGTAAGCTTGTACATTTTTTAGCTTTGTAACTTTGTAACAAGATAACCATTATTGGTGCATGTTGTGTTAACCTGTAAGGAATTGTTGCACTTACAAAAGTACTACTATACATATAAAATTTCAAATGTTCTGTGTATACAGTTGTTGGCTAACCTAAATCTATATACATATACATATAATAAAATCGTAGGAAAGTCAAAACTGTACATTGAATATTTTTTTAATAGTGTGATTTACAATCGATATCGAAGCCAAAAATATAGTTTTTAGAATTTTTGTCTGTTTGTCTGTCTGTATGTCCGGGCTGAACTCAAAAAGTACTGCATGGATTTACTTCAAATTTTGCATGAATATTACTAAGAGGTCGGGTCAAAATATAGGCTACATATTATCACGCTATCACCTACGAGGGAGGTGCATCTTAGGTATTTTTGGTGCTGTAGAGCCTTCACGCAGACGACGTCGCGGGCAGCAACTAGTAAATAAATAAATAAATACAAAATACATCTCTATTATTCGTCATCTAATCAGACACCTCTTTTCTTGCCATTTCATTCTTTACACAGTCGAACTATCGTTTCTTTGGTCTTCCTCTACTCTTATTTACCCATCCACATTCATACTCACAACTTTCTTCGCGACATTTTCCTTATTCCTCCGCATCACATGGGCATACCACGACTAAAGATTACCACGCATCTTTTCAGTCAAGGGCGTCACTTTCAGATGCAACTAAAACTAAAATTAGAACAAGGAAAACAAACCGGTAAGCCACAATAATCCCCTGAAATTATTCATAAGACACCGTTTCAAGTGATTCACAGACAACCCAACAAAACGTATGAAGAAGTGAATCCCTCTTATCAGCCGGTGACCTCCGTTGACCTTGTAATCAATGTAATTGTAATTACTATGGCACGTGGTATGTTTATTTTTGGTTTTGTTGTTATGATCAGCCGAGATGAGGTAAAATTGGGGACTTTTTTTCTATTTTTGTTTGTGTCACGGAAACCATGTTAAACAGTTGGTCCCGGCTGACAATTGTAGATCTTTCACAATTGTTACAGGTAGGCAGTGGCCCAAAAAGTCCGACAACCAGTCTTACCAAGGGGTTTCGCATTACCTAGTACTAACTGGGTTGTGGAGGTCAGATAGGCAGTCGCTCAATGTAAAATATGGGTCTTCAGCTGAATCCGGTTAGACTAGAAGCCCACCCCAACATAGCTGAGAAAAGGCTAGACAGATTATAACGCTTACGTGCATTGCACTTTATAGGTGAATCCGGGGAATATTAGTGGTGCTTCACCGATTGATATGTTTTTTACTTTAGTGATTGGCTGGTCCATAGAATCTTTATGTTAGGTGTTTTTGAACAATCTGCTTGCTTATGGGCTTGCCGTGTTGTTAGCCCCTGGGCACGACACTTAGGTATATAGCCATAAACAGACCCAGAACAAAGAACGCAATATTTTAATTTAACTGATAAATGTTATTGTTATGTTTCAGATCACCATGCAGTCCATGGTTCTATTATGTTTCGCTCTCGTGGCTTGCTCATACGCAAAATACATCAGAATGTCAAGAATAGACGAAGATGAGTTTGTCGGAGAATTGCGGCTAGCGCGTAATTTGAACAGATCCCAAATCTTTGCCAGTTTAGGGGGCAACGATGCAAAACTCTATGTTAGTGGATTTACTATGACACTCTCGCCGCTATTTGGTTCGCCTGCCGCCCACATAAATCATCAACAGTGAAGCAAGCCACTTCAGATTTTTAATATCTTACTAGCAGGCCTGTTGGCTGCATGCGTTCCACAACAAGCGCGCCGAATTTTAAAGCGCTGGACATACAGAAAAGACGTAAGGCGAGGGCGGGGCGCGGGCAGGTTGCAGACACGCCATCGCGACTTTTTGAAACACAGAAAAGATGAGGCACGGGCGTGACGGCTGGGCGCCACGAGAGACGACAAGCGACGCGCGCGCCACGTGTTTCCCAGCACTCTTGCCCCACCCCGCCCGCACCCCCGTTCTCGCCCGCATCTCGTCGCTCGCGCCCGTGTCCCGTCCTTTCTATCTGTTTTACAACAGAGAACAGACGAGCAAGCGTCGTGTCTACAAGTTGCTTGCGCACTGCCTTTTCTATACGATTATAGCGTCGCGATGCTTCTATACATTTTGTATGAAAGAGACATGGAAGAGACATATGTCTGCACCCCGTCTGCGTCTTCTAAAACCAAAGTGCTTATTGTTACTTACAAATATTTGTAAGTGCAGGCCATACGTAAAAAACTTTTTTGCAAAAAATAAAACCGACTTCAAAAAGAAAAAGTGAAAAATAACTTTAGCTTCTGAAGTCGGTGACGTTTGTATGATTGATTTAATTTTTTTGTCACCGACTTCAGAAGCTAAAGTTATTTTTCACTTTTTCTTTTTGAAGTCGGTTTTATTTTTTGCAAAAAAGTTTTTATTTTTCACTTTTTAGTGGTTCACATGGACAGTGCATACCGTTACAATTACAACAAGCCCAAACACGACTAGGATACATTGTCTCATTATGGAGTTCCGTGACTCTTGGCTTCATCATCAGATCTGATGGTAGAATGGTTCTTATCAAACGCAAATGCTTCACTTGTTGTAGAAAACATAAAAATTGCTGTACATTATCCTATAAAATTTAAAGAGTTCCCTCGATTTCGCCAAGATTCCATCATCAGATCCCGACTTTGCGACTATGGGACCAACTTGGAAGTATACCCTTTCAAACAAAAAAAGAATTTTTCAAATCGGTTTAGGCGTCTTCGAGTAATCGGGTAACATACATAAAAAAAAAAAAAAAAAAATATACATACAGTCGAATAGAGAACCTCCTCCTTTTTGGAAGTCGGTTAAAAATAAGTTATTTACTGCTGCTCACGCGCCGCCCACATGGCCTGCTGTGTTTTTCAGTTTTTCGCGCCAATTTCAACTCAACTTAATAGAGTGTCAAAAAACCTCTTAACGAAGCCGAAAGGCACTTGTTCTCCCCATCATAATTGCAATTATTTTTTTGTTCTACACCACACCTGGGAACTTTGTATTTACGGAGATATTGGGGATATGGGGGTGCTTCGTCATAAAATTGTTTACACCCTGTATAAATATAGTTATCATTAGTAGCTGTTTCGTTCAAAAGTTTAAAACAGACGACATCGAATCCTTATCTAGTAAGCCAAGCTGTATGAAAACAAATTAATTTGTGGGATTACAGCAGACTGTTCGGCTCCGGCCCATCTCATCGCATCATAAAAGTCCCATTTCGTAACTATTATGATCTTCATGCATTGAATCCCATTTCGTAACTATTTTGATCTTCATACATTGAATCCCATTTGATAAACTTTTTTTCGTCAAGTATAGTTAGCACTCAGGAGAACTACTAAGAAAAATCACAATGTTACTGTTCGGTATTATATATTTCTTTCTAACTTACGTAAATACTAAAGCAATGTATGTACACAAAAATAAACCTTTCTGCTATGACAAAAAAAGTAAATAAACTTATTTCTAAGCTTGTAACATGATATCCCGATCCCATGCCCAAAAGCTGAAAACGCGAAAAAAAATCAGCTGTTCGGTACATTAGGCGAACATAAATGTACTGAACAGCTGATTTTTTTTCGCGATTTCAGAGTTGGTCCCATAGTAAAAGTTGTTTGGTATCGTGAGCATAATCACGTGTTTAAGTATCGTACACTAATTACCAGTCACCCTATATGTGACGTCCTACGAGTTTTCGACGCACTGTATCGTCTTCAATTTTTTGTTTACGAGAAAAAAGATAAAATATCTTCTGGAAATATATCTTTTGGAAATCTATCTGGACGGACTAATTTTTTTTTTTTGTTTTATCACCTACTGAAGGATTCATCCAAGAAGATAACCCACATGAACCTTTAACCACTAAAGTCAATTACTTGTAATATTGCTGCAGCTTTCGTCTATCCTCCAATCCCAAAGGTGTTTACTCGACACTTATCCACATACTAGCCGACCCTCGTAACTCGGCCCCATGATGAATTTCCATACTTCCAAACTTTCAACTTCTTTTTTCTAACCGTCTAC
The DNA here is from genome assembly GCA_950022955.1 of Xestia ashworthii. Taxonomy (NCBI): domain Eukaryota; kingdom Metazoa; phylum Arthropoda; class Insecta; order Lepidoptera; family Noctuidae; genus Xestia; species Xestia ashworthii. The sequence goes on along the minus strand of OX465571.1, from coordinate 7,812,820 downwards.
AGGTTGAATTTTAAATCCTTACTTAGTTTATGTTTACGTCATAATAGATACTCGTATCTAGCTGTATACTCGTAAGTAAACATCACACATGTAACTTAAATATTCAATATTTAAGTTACATGAAATTTTGCATCATCTGCCTAGTCAAGTAAGGTAAGGTAAAAGTGTTTTTACAAAAAATCTGGTACTTTGTTCTATGGATTTTATTTACAGAAACTATAACAATTATTTACAGTTTTATAATTAGGTGTAATCTATTTACAATACAAAACAAACAATTTGGCACTTATTAACTTAATAATAATTATCATGTTTACAATATTTATTATAGAAATGAACACAATCAAGTTACAAAATTTATAAATGAAGTAGAAAAGAAGTGACTGATGAATGGTAATTGACAGTCGATAAAATTGTACCAAAGATCTGAATAGCACGAAGCGAGATGTGGTAGACTAGATACAAAAGATTAAAAACTAAACTGCTACATGAAAATTTTTGTTACAATCCAAAAAAAAAATGAAGGAAATACTGGAAGAAATGACAGTCTAAAAACTTAGCCAGTAATTGATGGAATGAATGATATACTACTTGGTCTAGAAGACTTATTTTACTGTACAGAAGAAGTCTTGGTAAACTTCTAGTTTATTTAGAAGTCATGTTCAACTTGAACATTTAGTCCTACAGTAGGCTTGTCGTGTCCGAAGGTCTTGTCTACCATACCACCAGCAACTACTCTGGTGTCCTTGTCGACTTTCCAAACTCCATCACCAGTTAGGGTCGCCTGAAATGTGAAAAATATAGCGTTAGTCTTGGTACAGATGGACCTTTTTCAAGTTTGCAAGAGAGTCGTATTACTGTTTGTTTAGACAGACACTAAATCGCAAGATATCATTGTAATACAAGGAAATTTAATCAAGAGAAAAAATTATTCTAATTGAGTAATTTTAGCTAACATCATCATCGTTTGCCAGCCTTTTCCCTACTATGTTGGAGTCGGCTTTCACTCTAACCAGATGCAGCTAAATAAAATATTTTACATGAAACGACTGCCTATATGCTCTCCACAACCCAGTTAGTACTGATGACAGTTTTAGCTTACAGTGATGTCGATTTACGGCATGGGTTGATGATGTGGCGGAATGAAGACAATGTTGTGAGGAAAGTTTTGAGTAAGAATGTGAAAAGTGGATGGCCAAAAGAGTAGAAATAGACCAAAGAAATGAAGTGACTAACGAGTAATAGACAAGTATTGAAGAAGAAGACTACAAATAAATTGGGACAAAGGTTAGAGAATGATGATTCCGGCTAAAATTGAAAATTAATGCGAAAGTCTGTGATTATGAATGTATCCCGGTAGTAAGATAAAAATCAGGCTTCACGTGGACGAAGCCGAAGCTAGTATGTAGTAAATAAGTTTATACTTACACCACTTCCACCTCCAAGATCCTTGTGAACATCCAGACCAGCTCTGACATTGTCGTTGGCATTGTTCCACTTTAACTTGGTTCCCAACACACTGCTGTCACCAGTAGCTCCGAGGGTTCTCTCTCCGTACGCTTGGCCTTCGAAGCGACCGCGGTGGTCGTTGAAGATCTCTTGCTTGTAACCGCCTCGACCCTGTGGAAATATCGCTTAGTAAGGAAAAGCTTTCGTATCAAAAATAACGGGTCACCGTGGTCGTGAAGAAAAGATATGGAGATTTTTTACGTTCGTTGGCATTTCTAGTAAAATGGAATGGATATAATTTATTTGTCAGTGCATTCTTTTTTTTATTTCTTCATTCGACTGCCTTGTTGGTCTCCGTGGGCATGTGGGACGAGATGCTGACTACTCAGTGGTTGTAAGCGCGACTGCTGAGCAAGAGGTCCTGGGTTCGATTTCCGCATCGGGTAATGTGTTATTGGGTTTTTCTATCAGTAATTTCTCAGTAGCAGCCACGGATTCTAGATTTGTGCCCAGTTAATGGCAATAGCTATTTAACTACTTATTGAATAAATTATTAATTAATTAATTGTTATTATTATTATTAATTAAATAAAATTAATTAATAGCAATTAGTATTAATTAATTAATTAAAATTAATTAATAGCAATTAGTATTAATTAATTAATTAAAATTAATTAATAGCAATTCGTATTAATTAATATTAATTAACCTAACCCCTATTACATGGGTCTTGAACATAACAGGTGAAATACGGGTGTACTGTTAAGTACACCTCTGCCATAGCCCTGTTTATTTTTGGACAAAAATATAGTAAAACTACTCACGTAAAGTCCAGCATCATTGCCGCCCAACCCGCCAAAGATTTGGCCTCCGCCAACATTACGCGTAAACTGTAACTTTTTGAAGAACTCATTTTCATCCATTCCAGGAAGTTTGTAGACTTGAGCATATGAGCAAGCCACGAGAGCGAAGCATAATAGAACGGTGGACTGCATGGTGATCTGAAATATAACAAACATATTTATTAGTTTTAAGAAGGATATATAGGATGTAAACAAACCTTTCACTACTAACCGCATTCTGTGTATCAAACTAAGTAAAGCGCACGAAAAAAATATTGTTGGGAAACGACTTTTTTTTTTGGGTGAAAAATTACGTTTTACTGTAAAACTTAATGTAACGCACTCAAAACATTGTATTTGTGAATGCATTTAATAGTAAACAGGTTATGAAGGTATTTAAAGTAAAGTAATGATCTTGAAAACTAGCCTATTTGAAAAAGAAAACTTGTGAAAAAATTGGAACTTTGACCTCCAATATTTCCGAAACCTAGGTTCTCAGGTATAGCCCAGAACACCGAGGATACAACCCAATTAAATGGGACTTATAAAATAAGTGACAACTGGCCAAATATAATTCCTGTTTCCTCGGTTAATGCAGACATCATTTTAGTCTGAAATCCCGATTAGGTTGTATGTATCCCTTAGGCTAAAAAGATTCAAACTATTGAATGCTTAACATGAACAATGAATACGACATCTGCTTAGCCTTTTCCCAACTATGTTGGGGTCGGCTTCCAATCTAACCGGATGCAGCTAAATAACAGTATTTTACATGGAGCGACTGCCTATCTGACCTCCACAACCCAATTAGTACTGGGTATTACGATATCGCTTGATAAAACTGTTCCTCAGACTTTTCGGTCACTGACTGCCTTTAACCCGATTGTCAATGATCTACAAATGAAAACCGGGACGAACAGCTTAACGTGCTTTCCGAGGTACGGAGGAAACTCGATATGTAATGGGTGATGACTATTCTACGGACCGACCTAGGCAACCAAAACCTGGCTGTTATTATTAAACCACAAACTCCTTACATTAACAATGAATACAAACCTTGTTACCTTTAGCGACTTCTTCACAACTCAAAGAACTGTAGTAAACTGTGCCTTCCTCAATCCCGAACCGATCATTTATACTTCTATATCTGAGGTGAACTCCCTGTACCGAGAGCACGGGGGACTTACTCCGAGATCACGTGAATCATACGGAGTTTATAATTATTATTCTTAACTGAGAGATTAAGAATTTGTAGCGGGACAATTAAAGGTTCTTGTAAGATTGGTTGTGTAAGTGAATGCATAGTGGCATGGAGATAAGAATGTGTAATATCGCGCCTGCTGTTGAAATGGGAATGAGCAGAAGTATTTACTGAATACTACATTTTTGTTTTGCTGGTAACGTTTTTTTTATGTCACGCCTTTGGCAGACTAATACTTAAAATTCCGAAGTCCAAATTGTTATATTAAACGTTGATTTCTTATGTCTGACTATTTTTTGGAACGAAGTTCCTTATTGCGCGTTGTGAAAGGGGGCTAGACGGAAAAAATTCTTACGAAAAAGGTGTCACGACACTTTTTGCTTTTTAAAAATAAATGAAGGTTGCAATGCGTTTGTTTCATTTCTATTTCGCATTGAACAGTGTGGTGTCGCAACGATTATTTTTAACCGACTTCCAAAAAGGAGGAGGTTCTCTATTCGACTGTACGTATTTTTTTTATTTTTTTTTTAATTTTTTTGTTGAGTGAACATTACATTTGTTATTAATAAAAAAAATATTATTATAACTTAAAAAAAAAAAAAATATTACAATTCCTTCACTAGTTAATCGAAAGAACTTCGTTCCATCCGGGTGTCCCTTGACACCTCTCAAGTTTTTTATTTCATTACAACGGCTGTAAAACCAATAAAAGTATCTATTTTATGTTATAACTTAAAGAGTTATAACATAAAATTAAAATATGACATCAATAAGATCTGATGGAAATAGGCGTTACTAACAAAAAACTATACCAGCTTAAAGTTGCAATGTGAAGTCGATGACCTTTAATATTGTGAATGCGTCACTGTCCAATTAGTTAAGGGGCCGGCGGAGCATGCGTATTTCATACAAACGTAATACCAAAATAATTTGGAAATGAAACATATTCATATGATAGTGTGTATTTATTTCGATTGGATTACAGAATATCTATGTTCCCAAATATATATTTTGAGAGGACCATGATACAAAGACGAGATATGAGGAATTTAAAATTTCTATAGAAAACTTATTTGTCTCATAACTATTGTTAAAATCAGTGTCCAATCAAAATATATATTTGGGAACCTAGATATTTTGTATAATGTAAAAATCAAAATATATGTACGTGGTCTGGATTTGTGCCCGGTTGTTGGCAATAGGCTCGTCTCCTGTAACATACGATTTCAACAAAACTGGCGAAATGTAGACGTACCTATCTGTTAGGATGTTGGGCCCGCATAAGGAGTTGGTGTGCCTGTATAATGGGGATGCTGGGCCCGCATAAGAAGTTGTTGGGCCCGCATAAGAGACTAGTGAGCTCGCATGATTGGTTCTTGGGACCGCATAAGAGTTTGTTGGGCCTGCCGGGGTTGCGGGCCTGTTCTAAAGAGATACCGCGGCCCCGGAACATAAAGAAGGAACATGGATGGGTTTTAGTCAGTAAAAGTCTGACACTCCTTCCCGCTCCGCCCAGTGGGAGAAGTCATTTGATGATTTCCCATACTAAAAAAAAAAAAAAGGGTTTGTTGGGCCGCTTGTTTTGGGACTCCCATAATTGTTTATAGGGCCCGCATAATGGGTTGTTATGCCCGCATAAGGGGGTATTGGGCCCGCTGAAGGGGTTGTTGGACCCTCATAAGGGGTTGTTGGGCACGCATGGTAACGTTACATTCTACCCAGGAGGGGTAAATGTAAGGTCTTGAGAAAAGAGAGCACGGCTTAAATAGAAAAAAGGCAGGGGAACGAAATAAGAGAATTTATTGTTAAAACGCCCTAGCCCATTAAGTTCACCTAAACGGGGCTGGAACTACCTAACCCTATCTAGGCCAAGGAAGCCGGTACGGAACTGAAGATGAATTATTGGATTGAGCCAAGGGTGTTTAGAGACATCTCTGCCTACCCCGTATGGTATTACAGGCGTGATGTTGTGTTGCTTAGAAATATTCGGCACTCCAAAATCATGCAAAACCCATTACTATTTCTAGATTTTTGATGACGTCACGATAGAATTTCTTACAGAGCAAAAAACGCACTGTTCTTTGAATGCCAATAAATGAAAAATTAATAAAAACCTGATTCAGTGATTTAGTTATGACTTGTCTGTATTTCCGACGGTTAATATCGCCCCTTGATTGGGTTTAGGTGATCATGCTACGGTCACTTTCATTGTAATTATTATAGAATGTGTGGTGTATATGAGAAGCTACTGCCTAGGTTAGTCCGTAGATGGGGAACCGCCCATTACATACCAGCTGTTGGTCTCGGCTGTCATTTGTAAATCTTTGACAGTCGTTGCAGTAGTCAGTGCTCCGAAAATCAGACAAGCAGTATTACCAAGAGATATCGTATTATTACCTAGTACTAAATGGGTTGTGAAGCTCAGTCCATGTAAAATACTACATTAAGGTTCATGTTCACCAAAAAGATGACAGTCTGATTATCTAAAACAGCTGTTTAAAACACATTTTTGTATGGTAGTATGTCACAGTGACAGCTGTTTTTAGCTAATCATGCTGTTATCTTTTCGGTGAACATGGAGCTTAGTTAGTCTGTAAACCGACCCTAACTTAGTTAAGAAAAGGCTAGGCAGGATATTATATGTGGTAACTGAAAAATACATTTTTACTGAGATTGATCGATTGTTACTTTTGGATTTCAAATGGTATCTATACTTATATAACATATATAATATATATTATTATAAAGCAGAAGAGTTTGTTAGTTTGTTTGTTTGTTTGTTTGGTTGAACGCGCTAATCACAGGAACTACCGGCTCGAATTGAAAAATTCGTTTTGCGTTGGATAGTCCATTTATCGAGGAAGGCTATAGGCTATAGCCTCACCAATAGGAGTGGAGCAGCAATATGAAATGTTGCAAGCGCGAAATTCACGAGAACGAAGTCGCGGGCAGCAGCTAGTAACAGCTATTCACGCAAGCGTATATGTGCACGTATATTTCTCGACCTGAGACGCATTAGGTCTGATGTAGAATTTGACAAGTTTCGAGGAGAGCCAAAAGAAAGATATAGACAAAATCGAGTCAAAACTTTTGCTTATTATCGAATAGGCTAACAAAAATAGGTTTATATTTTAGATAAATCGTGTGCCCTTGTATGAGTACAGTAATAAAACCATTCACAGTAAAATAATAACATTTATTAATCAAAAACTATTTTTTTGGTGACATCCAACCTTATGCTTGTACAGAGTTATTAAACAACAAATCCTTTTAATTCTTTTTACTGATCCAACTTTATGCCTGCAATTCTTTGGTAAATTCAATGGGTATTGTAAGCTTTTTTAAAACATGTAACATTATGTTTCACCAAAAATAGAAATTAAGTTACGTCCGATCTTGTTACATATCTATTTATGAGGCATTTAAATTAATTATTATTAAGTACCTAACAATAGGAGCCGTGTCCAGAAGTACCGCTTTCTGAATCAAGCCCTTGATCCAGCTGCCTAACGAGAGCCTCCTCGGGTATTGGTTGAGGCTCTTGGTAATTAAACCGTAGGCTGATACGATTATTGGCACAATGATTGCTGAGTCTACTTCCCACTTGTCAACAACCTCGCGAGCCCAGTCATTCTTGATTTGTTTATCTTTCTCGGATTTCACAAGGTTCTCATCATGCGGCACCGTTATGTCAACAATCATTGCGCGCCGGTCTGATCAATCCACCACCACTATATCAGACCTATTGGCTACAATAGTTCTGTCAGTGATGATGGATTGATCCCAGTACCATGTGGCACTGCCACTATCGAGAACTGGGTTGGGCACGTACCTTTTGTAGGGCACTTCCGATTCCACAAAGTTTTATTTTAGAGGAAGTTGCTGATGGATAATCCTAGCTACAAGATAGTGTCTATGCAAATAGTCGCCATTAGTTAGACGAGACAATGTAACGGATTGATTCGCCTGGACGGTGGCATGCCCGACATAATATCAACCATGCCGTCCTTCACAATAAACCTCCGGTACTAATTCGGTCGGTCGGTTCGGTTCGGTTTCTTTTTCCATTATTGCACACACAAAACCCTCGGGTTTCTCCATTTAGGTCCCCGGAACGGAGCCGGGCTACGGACGCTGATAAGTCTAACTACATCGGGTCCCTGCAGGGCCCAGAAAAACCGTCCGTGAAGTTCCTTACTCTGCGGTCGTTAGTGGCAAGAACGGGAGGTTTGCGTCAGTTCTCTTTAGCCAAGGAGAGTGAGGTGAGGCCCTTGTCCATTGCAACCACATTTCGATGCATCTCCTCATCGGTTTCTAGGAAATATTCCCTGAAGCTGCATAACTCGTGATTTTGGAGAGTCTTAGCGTTTAAGTCTCGACCCACTTCCGCGGGATATACAGTCTCATAACCGAAGAACGTGGGTGATGCATTCGATATGCCATCAACAATTTACGGACTTTCGTATTAAAGGCGTCTAGTTCTGTTTGAGTCCATTTGAGTATGCCGAAAGAGTACATCAAAACCGGCATGACCCAACCGTTGAAGGCACGCAACTTATTTCCACTTGATAAAAGACTATGATATACTTTTTTCAGGCGGCCAGAGAAGCGCTCATTCAACAGTTGCTTCATGTCAGCAACATTGATGCCCAGCGCTTCCGACGTACCCAAATATTTATAGGTTTCTGTTGCTGAGAGGGATCTAAGATTTATGAAATCTGAGAGCTGGGTTTTCAGAGATTCCACAATTTCCTCTTGCTTTACATGCATGACCGCACATTTGTCCACACCAAATCCCATCGTGATAGCGCTACTGAAGTTTTCAGTTACCTTCAGTAGCTCACTCAGTTGCAAATCGTTAGGGGCAAAGAGTTTCAAGTCATCCATGTAAAGGAGCTGAGATATAACCCAACCATCTTTCCGCAAGCGAAACCTAGACCGAATCCTCCAACAGTGTGCTAAGATTATTCAAGACTTGACATCCTGGATAGCGAAGGACCTTCATGTCGTCGTGTATGGGGCAATAGAGGATTCCATTGCCCCATAAACGACGACATGAAGGTGCGCAGAGTTGCATCAACTTTATACAACTCTAGCACCCTCTTGAGCCATTTTATGTGGCACCGAGTCATAGGCCTTCTTATAGTCTATCCAACGGGTCGACAGATCCTTTCGGGAACAACGAACCTGTTGACTAATGGCTATATCAATCAGTAGGTCGGTCCTTAGAACCACGGGACCCGTTTCTACATCCATTTTGAGAAATGGACATGACAGAAATGTCATCTATATGTTTGCTAATTTTAGTTCTCAAAATGGATTTTAGAATTTTATCGACTGTCCGATACTACCCGACTTATAGAGCAGGTTAGTTATACCCGTTGTCAGGAACTCTGGCGGCGACCCTGACTTTAATGGAATAGGGTCGCCAGGCGAGCGTGTGACCTTGTGAACCATTTTAGCCAGAAGTTGTGCAGTCCCTCCAGCCCTGGAGATTTCCAGTTAGGCAACGGACGGTCTGAAATAAATACCATATTATTCATTTTAATCAACTTCAGGAAATAACTTGTAAACATAAAGCACGTCGCACAAGCCCGGTGCTGTGCTCTGATATGTCAAGCCACCGTGGCGCCGAAAAACGGCTGAGTGTCTGGCGATAATGTCCGATATCATTGTATCGCGTCGGTGTGCGGTCACGAAATCAATGGAATAGTGCTTCTTCTTCACATAGGCATTTCTGTACAACGATAAAATAGCACTTCTTAAAGGCATAAGGGCGAATTATGTTTGTAGACCCTAACCAAACAAATAAAACTTTCGAGCCATAACACTATATCTCAAGGTCCGACATCTGATTATTTAATTTCAGGAGGCATAAAGTTCTATCTGACAATACGTATTATTTTTACCAACAATCTTTGTAGCATAAAGTCGAATGACAAAATAGTCCCTTCCTTACGCGTAAAATAATTTACAAGCATAAAAACTGAAGTCAATGTTCGACCTTCTAATTAAACTCATATTTTAAGCATAAATACTGTACTTGCTATCAAGCCTTATTCCACGATATAAATTAAAAAATTAGACAGATTCGACCTTATGCATTTGTGTAACATCAGAACAAAAAGAGATAAAATTATGATTGTTATATGCTTAGAAAGAGCGCGAGATACTGGTTTCAGCTGGCTATTAAAGTTATTTTGGTCTGATCTCGATATTCGACCTTATGCGTCTCAGGTCGAGATTTATCTATCATAATCACAAACAGAAATAGTTCATAAATCCCCGATTTTACCTCATCTCAGCTGATCATAACAACAAAACTAAATGTAAACATACCACGTGCTATAATAATTACATTTACAATGATAACAAGGTCAACTGAGGTCACCGGCTGATAAGCGGGATTCACTTCTTCTTTAGTCAATCATATGTTTTTTTGACTGTCTGTGAGTCACTTGAAACGTGTCCAATGAAGAATTTCAAGGGGATTATTTTGGCTTCACGTGTTTGTTTTCCTTGTTTAATTTTAGTTGTCAGTTATTGTTTCAGTGACAGGTGTTTTAATTACTTACCTTGTCTCATTTTATGTCGAAAAAAATGCTTGCTTAAAGTTTTGCATAGTTATTCACAAACACTCAATTCAATTCCGACAAGTCGTATGTATGTCTTTTTTTGGCATTACGAAAGTGAGCGAGATAGACATATGACTTTGCGAATCGAGCGTTTTTGAATAACTATGCTGGAGTAGCGACCGCGATGACATGGTGAACGTTGCAAGGATCCACTAGATGCCAGCCGCACGGGACCATTCAATGTGGCGCCACTTGGGGGAGGCCTATAAATAATAAATAAATAAATTTCGCTGGACATTACACACCGCGCCATCTAGTGCCACACCAAGCAAGGCTTGTGTCGTGGTCCCCAGACAGTTTAAATAACTACATTTATACTTTTTTTGTTTACTATAAACATCCATGACTCGAAACAAATGTCCATGCTCATCACACAAACATCTGCTCCTACCGGGATTCGAACCCGGGACCCTAAGAACGTAAGGCAGACTCACTACCGCTGCGCCATACGGGTCGTCAAATATCGCATATGTCCAGCAGTGGACGTCTTTCGGCTGAAATGATGATTATGATGATGCTTGTTTTTCTTTTGCCTGCATACCTACTCAATACTTTATTGCATTCCTTCATAGTTTTGATGTTATAACATTTTTGTGTGTTTTGCACGAATGAGCATGTTAAAGGGTATCTTGGTCAAATTGGGCTTAAGTCCAACAGAACTGAAATACAAGTGGTGTAATATTTTTTTTCCCACTGCTGCCCGGCTAGCATGGGCAGGGGATAAAAATTTTATCCACCGGTTATTTCCACTTTTGTTTGAATTTTGTCCCTTGTCAGTGGAAATAACCGGTGGATAAAAATTTTATCCCCTGCCCATGCTAGCCGGGCTGGGCTAAGGCGTCTCTCCCTGTGGTTTTCTCCGGCCAAGCTCACACAAACGCCTCTGAGTCGTCGTTTTCTAGGCCCCTCTCGGCCACGATCCTCGTCAATTTAAGCTTGACGATTCGACCGGATTACACCAGCCGAAAAAAAAAGACAATAAAAAAAACTTTTTTGCAAAAAAATAGAACCGACTTCAAAAAAGTGAAAAATAACTTTAGCTTCAGAAGTCGGTGACCATTGTTTGATTGATTTATTAAGTTTTTTTAGTCACCGACTTCTGAAGCTAAAGTTGTTTTTCACTTTTTTGAAGTCGGTTCTATTTTTTTGCAAAAAAGTTTTTATTTTTCACTTTTTATTAGTGGTTCACTTGTGCTTACCCCTTCACAGCGTACCGGTGCGGTGGCGTGATGTTATGTTATGAACTGGTGTAAACAATAGACAGACAATAGATTTCAGCAATCCCAGTCCATTTGCTATCATTTATTGAGGAGTTTCGTTCCATATCTCCGAAGTTCGTTATCAGATCATGACAAAATTTCTATGGGACCAACTTGGAAGTATACCCTTTCAAACAAAAAAAGAATTTTTCAAATCGGTTCAGGCGTCTTCGAGTAATCGGTGAACATACATAAAAAAATATATATATATATATACATACAGTCGAATAGAGAACCTCCTCCTTTTTGGAAGTCGGTTAAAAACAAAATAAATACCCGTTTACATATCTTTAAAAAAAAAACTACTCAATAAATCTCCTTCAGACCAATTTTAGATGGAAGTTTACATGGTAATGTACATTACCATGTAAACTTCCATCTCATTACCATGTAAACTTCCATCTAAAATTGGTCTGAAGGAGATTTATTGAGTAGTTTTTTTTTTGTACATCATAATTTTTATGGGGGGGGGGGGGGCACATTTTACCGCTTTGGAAGTGTCTCTCGCGCAAACTGTTCAGTTTAGAAAAAAATGAAAATAGAAACCTCAATATCATTTTAGAAGACCTATTCATAGATAGATATCCCAAACGTATGGGTTTGACGAAAAAAAAAATTGAGTTTCAATGGGAAACCACAATTTAATGTTTTTTTTTTCTATTTTTGTGTGAAAATCTTAATGCGGGTAACAGAATACTACATCTACTTACCGAGTTTCAACAGCATAGTTCTTATAGTTTCGGAAAAAAGTGAGACATAAGTACAGACGGATAGACAGACAGACAGACATGACGAATCCATAAGTGTTCCGTTTATAACCATTTGGCTACAAAACCCTAAAAAAGACCTAAAGCCCTCCTTTAAAGAAAATAAAACCAGTTGTTCGAAGACCAAGAGTTTATTTTGTGTCCCCGGTGCCACATATTTTTGGGGGTTCGTCTGAGATGAAACACAAGAAATAAATTGAAAAATACGAAACGATGAAATCAAAATCAAAATCAATCAAAGCATTTATTTCAAGTAGGCCAATAACAGGCACTTTTGAATTGTCGAAACAAAGATGAAAATTAAATGTAGCTACAGTCCCAGTCACAAGACATAAAAACTGTGAAAGTACTGTAGTTGCCCATTCCCTAGCGTAGATCTCTATGGAGAAGAACGGGCAAGAAACTCCATGGACACTCTTTTAAATCAAAATATTGTTACAAAATCTTGGTTACATCATTCATGTTGAGATGTTATATTATGTGAGAACAATGTAGCAAGATGTGCACGTTAAAAGTGTCCATAGCCAAACAAAACAAAATACAACTCAAGAACAAAATAATTAATTCAAATAAACCATGGCGACTAAGAGATGACCAGTCACAACTGACAGCGCCCGTTCACGCACATGACGCATGGATCAGCACCATTCAGCTCAACCATTTTGAAGGGAACTAAATGGTCCGACACACGCGCCATGATCAGCGAGACATTTGAGTGAGCATGACATACTCTCAACCGCCAGGGCACATTCAAGTCAAAAACTAAAGTAGGTTTCCAGTGAATGATAGCTTTCTAGTACATAGTACTCACACAATATGGGCTATGCGTTTATATAATACTAAATAGATTGAATCTATACAATGCAAAGATAGTTGTACAATCTTCAGCAGCTCCAACAATACCATTTAATGCTATCAATTTTTGAGCCCCTGTCCTTGTGGAGCAGGACCAGCATTGAGCCAAGCATTTTTATCAGCGATATAATCGCTCAACTTGTAATATGCTTGCTTACATAGTGTGCGTTTAATGCATGTTTTAAATTTAGTCTCATTCAGTTCAAGAATACTTTGTGGAATTTTATTATAGCATCTCAAACAGTACCCCATGAAAGATGAGTCTACTTTAGCGAGTCTAAAGCCTGGCTGAACTAGTTGGTCTCTATTTCTAGTACTGTAATTGTGTCTGTCGCCTCTTTTACCGAAAAGATGCAGATTTTTTCTAACGTACATTATGTTTTCGTAGATGTATTGGCAATGAACCGTCATGATGCCAATATCCTTAAAAAGTTCCCTTAGAGAATCGCGCCTACGAAGATTGTATATGGCTCGGATGGCTCTTTTCTGCAGAATAAATATAGACTCAATATCAGCAGCCCGTCCCCATAGCAAAATACCGTAAGACATTATACTATGGAAGTAACTAAAATAGACCAGTCTAGCGGTATCTACATCAGTGAATTGACGGATTTTTCTAATGGCATATGCTGCTGAACTTAAGCGCCCCGCAAGAGATGTTAAATGAGAGCCCCATTGTAGCCTTGGATCAAGCGTAAGCCCCAGGAAAACCGTTTTATCTACGAATTCGAGTTTCTCTTTATTCAATATTATCTCACAATCACTACTTTTAACATTCGGTAATGAAAATCTTATGCATTTAGTTTTTTTTCCATTCAATACCAAATTGTTTGCTGTGAACCAATTTTGGACCTGAAGTAGGGCATCATTCACGTCATCTAGATTTTGGGCCCGTCTATTTATCTTAAAAATTAGAGAAGTGTCATCAGCAAACAACACCATATTTTGAGGTTGGTGTTTCAACAAATAGGGTAGATCATTTATATATACTAAAAAAAGGAAAGGACCCAATATTGAGCCTTGCGGAACCCCCATTTTTACATTCAAACCCTGTGAATTAACACCATTTATTTGAACATGTTGTTTTCTATCGCTCAAATAAGATTTTAGCAGGCTAAGTGCAAGTTTACCCAGTCCGTAATGCTCCAGTTTCAAAAGTAATGTGTCGTGATTTACGCAATCAAAAGCTTTGGAGAGATCACAGAAAATTCCTATTGCGTCTTGGGACTCTTCCCACGCAGCAAATATGTTCTTTAATAGGGTTACACCGGCGTCAGTTGTACAACGTCCCTTGGTGAAACCATACTGTTGATCATGTAAGATTCTGTTGGTGTTAAAATGATAAAGCATTTGATTAAGCATTACTTTTTCAAAAACCTTGCTAAAAACTGGTAACACGGATACAGGTCTATAATTATTGGAATCTTTACTGTCCCCGGATTTGAAAAGAGGTATGACTTTACTGTATTTCATTAAATCCGGGAAAACTCCTTGGTCTACACATAAATTAAAAATTAAAGCTAAATACGGGGCTATGGTCTCAAGTATAGATGTACAAACTTTGATAGACATTCCCCATAAATCTTCGGTCAGTTTGATTTTAATTTGCCGGAAAGCTTTAATAACTGTCATAGGGTTAATGTGTTTAAATTTAAATTCAGCCAGGCAGCCAGACACATTCGCCTTTAATAAGCCAATTGAGGCTTCAGGTGAGGAATTAAGAGCCTCCGTAGTTTTTATTGGTATTTCGGTAAAAAAATTAACAAATTCTTGAGCTACTTCCTGATCAGAGCTTTTAGGACCACATGCTGTATCTAATGTAAAGCTATTATTACGTATTTTCTTTCTGTTAGTCTCGTTATTTATGACTTTCCAAACGGTCTTTATTTTATTTTCTGCTGTTTTGATCTTGTTGCTTATGTGCAGGGCTTTAGCAACCTTGCAAGTATTTCTAAAAATCTTTGAATACGTAGCAACATACTTGCTAAAAGTTTCAGTGTTTATAAAAGGCTTAAGGCTATAAAGCTCAAATAGCCTTTCCCTACTTTTTCTGATACCTCTAGTTGCCCAATCACTAAATATAAATTTAGGGCAAATACTCTTTGTCTTCTCTTCAAAAGTTTTGTTGAATTCCGTGTGAACTAATGAAAAGAAACGATCATACAATTGATTTATATTAATATCCTCTTGGCTCATTACACTTAACTTGTTCTGTAGGGAAATATTATACCTATTTAATTTGCTAGAAGTTATAGGTCTAAATTTAATCTGAACTTTTTGTATTGGAGTTTTACAACTAAAAGTTACAGTTTGTCCGCTATGGTCAGACGGCAAACAATTTATTATGGCTTTATCTAAGTAATCACAATCGCAGAAAACATTATCTATACAAGTAGCAGAAGAAGTTGTGATTCTAGTGGGTTCAATAAAAACGTTAGTCAAGTCAAATGACTTAAAAAGATTTAATAACCGACTGCTATTTGAATTTTCTTCTAAAATATTGATATTAAAATCACCACAAATTATTGTAGCTTTATTACTGGCTGCAAGTTTTGCCAGGACATCTTCCATTATTGATTCAAATATGGAAAAGTTTTGATAGTTTGGGGGTCTGTACACACACACAATAACATGCTTATCTAGCTCAACACAGGACAGTTCGACGCAATGTTCAACCGAGAGACCTACTATGTCATTACGTTGCTTATATTTAAAACTATTTTTTATTAATATTAGGGAACCTCCACGAAGCATAGTTTTACGATTAAAGCAGCTACCCACCATATAGTTCTCATAATTAATAAGCATTTGGTAATCCTTTAGCCAATGTTCAGTAAAACAAATAATGTCAAACTTACTACTTTCTAAAAACAATTCAATTTCTAATAATTTCGAAGAAATGCCTTGGATATTTTGGTGGAATAATTTTAAGGTGTTCTGCTGAGGCCCTTTTTTACTAACTAATTGAGTGCAAGAAGGTACCTTGCTGTTGGTAGGATTAACAAAAATATTGTTAATGGTACCTTCTGTTGTCTCACTTTCTAGTTTAAATTTATATTTGAAGTGAGGCCGGAGACTCCTGTGCCATCCTCAGACGATAAGACCCTATCACTAATAAACCCTAATTGAGAATTTTCCACGGTGACAGATGGATCCTCCTCAGTACAATGTTTGTAAATATTTATAGCACTAGTGCTATATTCATTTGTGCCAGTCACCTGTACATTAGTAGAATTACTAATCGTCGCAGTGTTAATAATATAACTAAACTTAGACATACTATTTATGTCTGTGTGAATACTATAAGCTAATAGCCGAGCTATTTTGTGTCTACATACATATATGAATGAGATAAGCATAACAGCCTCCATTCATCACGCTGCTGGCAGACAAGCCTTGTGACATTAAGAAGGAATGGGCTCTTAATCCACCACACGGGCCCAGTGCGGTGTGGTAGGATGTCACATAACTCCGAGTTTTTGGTTCAAGACCATACCTGGTTACCTCTCGATGTCTTCCCGGCGTGTGAGCTGATCTCAAATCACTTTTGTTCCGTGTTGAAATCATCATTCTCCCCTGCCGTATCCATACTTCCTTGTTTATAATTATATAATCTATGTAGTTATACTTAGACAAGGTGTTGCTTTGCACCGTGGCCAAATTCAAGGGTGTGCTACAGACCAGGGGCCTAATTCTACTATTTTAATAAATTCGTCACTCCAACACGATTCCATTCCCATCCCATTGTCATTTTGCTTAAAGTTCGTAATCTTTTAAATTCACAATGGTCGATCATTGGTCGGTCAATGGTTTCGTAATAAAATTATGTTTTAATGGCATTTTCGTATCAATGCCATTATTTATAACCCTTAGCACAAATGGTTTTCGAAATCTACTACTAAATGCGAACATTTATTCATGCCAGATTTCATGTACGAGATTACCATTCTATGATATTTCTTTCAATGGAGTGTCAGTGGTGACCATTGAGAAGTCATAATGGCGGCATTACATCATCATATTAGTAGATTAACAAACTTGTCAAAACTTGACAGAACTTGACCATTATGAAAGCAATGATCGACTATTTTGGCACTATTGTAATAGCAGAATCGAGGCCCAGGATGCAAAGCAACACTTTGTATGTGTCGTTAACTGAAGTCAAGAGAATCCCCTTAGCAGCCGTTAACCTCAGTTGACCTTGTTATCAATTGCAGAAGTAATTAGCACGTTCAAATGTTTATGTTTGGTTTTATAGTGATATCAGCTGAGCTGAGATAAAACCGGGGGCTTTTGAACTATTTTCGTAATTGATAATAATGCCTGCGATTATTTTAGGGTTACGTACATCAAAAGGTAAAAAAAGAACCCTTATAACAACACTTTCTTGTCCGTGTGTCTGTCCGTCTGTCACCACCAATTTTCTCAGGAATGTGTGAACCTGGCAAGACCTGAAAACATCTGAAATTTATACCAAATACCTAAGATTTATAGTCTCTACTAGGTGTATAAAAATCAAGGTTCTGAGTCAACACAATAAAAAGATATGGGCAAATTTTGATTTAAAAAAAAAATTAAGTACCTTAACTTACTAAATAACTTTACACAAAAAATGTTGCTGGAAAATGTCTTATTTTTGGGGTGAAAAATCACGTTTTAGGGTAAAACTCAATGTAAAACACTCAAAAGATTATGCTGGACGCATTTTACACGTAATCATAAGCACGTGACTAACGTGATTATTCACCCAAAAAAAAATAGTTTTTCAGCAACATTTTTTGTGTAAACGTAAGTAGTACCTAGTAAACACAGTAGATGTTTATTTAGCAAGTAGATTTTTACAAACACTTTTACATCTCATTTTTTTAAACTAGATGTGGCCGGTGTTTCGTACCTGACTACTCTGTGAAGAAACAGCCAAAACAAACTCAGAGGTCATAGTCTATTCTTTATTACTAACACTAGTATGTAAGCTCGCAATTTTACTAACAAATATGGATGTAATCTTAGGATGAATCTGAAATAAATGATTATTATTCCTTTATTCATTACAATACATGTTTAATATTATTATTATTATAGTCTCTTGAAATCCAGACATAATCTTGCTAAATTCACATGAGGACTATACCTACAGATTAGTACCTGAGATGGTCTTTTGAAAGAAAAACCACACAGATTTGAGTGGACTTGTCCAGTCAGTGCAAGCATTTGTCAGTTACCGTGTAGCTCTACTTACGAGTATAACCCAAGGAGCTAAACGAAACGACGAACAATAACAAAGAGAGGACATTTGGGTAGATCGCTTATTAAGTAGTACTTGTGTTGTTTATTGTTGTGGGTTGTGTGGAGTTCGTAGCTAAATAATAACAGCCGCTCGGGCTGATCTTTAGGTTAAGCCGTGCTTGCCTAGGTTGGTCTGTGGATGGGTGACTACCCTTTCAAATGTTTGTGTTTGTATTAATGCGTTCTATGTTTACCATATTAATATTGTATGCACGTCATGGATTTGCGACGAATAAACATTTTTTCTTTCTTTCTTTCTTCTTACATGCCGCGTTTCCTCCGTGCCTCGGAAAGCACGTTAAGCTGTTGGTCCCGGCTGTCATTTGTCCATCTTTGGCAGTCGTTACAGGAGTCGTTAGTCAGTGGCCTAAAAAGTCTGACAACCAGTCTTACCAAGTGGTATCGTATTATCCAGTATTGTGGTTGTGGAGGTCAGATAGGCAGTCATTCCATGTAAAATACTGATATTCAGCTGCATCTGGTTAGACTGGAGGCCGACCCCAACAAAAAAAAAGAAAGCGAGGCAGATGATGCTTATTAAATTGTATTCAAACTGCAAGACAGTTGTGGGTAACAAATAAAATAAAATGTGACCCACATGGTCCCCACATTCACAATAATCTAATAAAATTAATAATACTTTTCAAAATGAATGTCAATAAAATGTGCCTCCTCATGAACACTGTGCTGCGTGCTGTGTGTGTGCTGTGCTCTGTTTTCATCTCTCAGTTAAAAATAATGAACTCCGTATGACTCATGTGGTCTCGGAGTAAGTCCCCCGTGCTCTCGGTACAGGGAGTTCACCTCAGATAATATAGAAGTTAGTATAAATGATCGGTTCGGGATTGAGGAAGGCACAGTTTACTGCAGTTCTTTGAGTTGTGAAGAAGAAAAAGAATAACAAGGTTTGTATTCATTTTTAATGATTAAATATGCAATCGGAAGGATAAAGTTTGCCTTCAAAGGGCATTTCAAAACATCTTTACACATAGTTGCCAGTGACAGTAACGAGAAAATAATATAATAAGACTCATGAAAAAAACAGCTTCTAAAAAATTGTTTCCAAAAAATCTCATAAACCCTATTGGTTTGACCCTAGAAATCGAATTCAGAAACGGTAGTTCAGGACAAATTTTACTTAGAATATCAAAAGCAATGGAATGCATTACGTCAATGAATTAATTGTTTTCCTGTTTCAGATCACCATGCAGTCCTCCGTTCTCTTGTGCTTCGCTGCTCTCGTAGCTTGCTCATACGCTCATCCTTATGAGTTCTTCAAGGACTTGAACTTTGAACGCAATGCTGGTGCTGGCAAAGTCTTTGGTACTTTGGGCGGCAATGATGCAGGACTTTTTGTGAGTAGCTTTATTTTATTTTTGTGCAAAATTAAAATGCTTTCTGGATTATCATTTTCGTATGAGTTTCTTGGCAAAGTGATGCCGTTTCTTTTTGGTGATTCGTGTTTTAAATTGTTTTTGCTTGCATTAGCAATTTGTGTTGTACATAAAATTAGTGCAACTCATACTTTATTATTATCTCCCTCAAACTTGTGATCATCAACTGGTATATCAAAATTCATCTCAAGATGATAATTCCCCTAAAAAATTATGATCGAAAACTGAAGATGGTCGTGATTGACTGATAGGTGGAACCATGTTGGCCCATCATCGTCCCAGAGTAGAAAAAGATGAAGCAGTACTTAATAAATTTAAGCTAGTACATTATTTTGGTCCACTACTACAAACAATCACCTACATATGATGTATTAGCGATCACGGGTGTGTCTGTTGTAGACAAGACCTTCGGACATGACAAGCCTACAGTAGGACTTGAAGCTAAAATTGAACACGACTTTTAAATAGAACAGAAGTTGATACCAAGACTTCTTCTATAAGTATTGTAAGATCTGGCCTAAGTCATAATTCCAATAATTGCTGGCATAGTTTAAAATCATCATTTTTTAAGAAAAAAAAACACTGTTATTTGTTATTGTATTCTTAATTTTACATTGCATTTCTCGACCAAAGACTTTTTAAAAACGTTATTTTACTTATACGCTTCTTTTCTATATTATGTATATTGTAATTTGATTTTGTAATTTTCTGTATTATTAATTATAAACATGACAATTTTTGATTAAGAAATTAAGCGAAAAAAAAGTTTTGTTTTGTAAATATATTACTTGTAATAATAATAGTATCTGTAAATGTAACACATAGAATGAATTATTTGTATTTATTTTTCTTAAGTACATTGTAATCTACATATAATCCCACTAAGTGCAAGTCGAACTCATAACACGAAGGGTTCCGTGAGAAACGTTGAACAATTACTATTCTTGTATGAAAGAAATAAAATTCATTGTTGTTATAGCGGTCATAGTATTCATATTTGCTCTTAATCCCCAAAAAAACACCTCATACCCCCCACTTCCCCAAAAGCAACACACAAAATCTATAATACAGACCACAAAATATTCAGCCAACCGCTACTATGTCATAATCAAGTCGGTTATGCAACATTATCAGTTTGGCATGAAATATGTTGCCATATACAGGGACAACTCAATGTCAACTCAGGTCAACTCAATGTAACGCACTCAAAACATTGTGTTGATGGATGGATTGAATAGTACGGGAGTCGTGGAGGTCTTTAAAGCTTGCATTAAGGTGAAAGCGTCAGGGTGGCCCGCAAAATTCAAATTTCCAATTTGCAGGGCAGTGCTAAGTTGTATGTTGATTAATATATCGGTCGCGGTTGTAAGATGTATGTAGTTACAGAATTATAATCATCAAAATCATCAATACAACCCTCCAAGTTCATAAGAGTCGATGAACGAATTTTTCACGATCAAAGTTGTTCATCGACTCTTAAGAACGAGCAAAAAACGAAAGAAAATTTGAATTTCGCGAGCTACCTTAGAGCCTTAAAAAGATGTAACTTGTAAGAAAGTTGGTGAAGTGAAACGAACCTAATAATAACGAACCTAATATCTCCGTAACCTAGGTGTGGTGTAGAACAAAAACAAAAAATATAGCAATGACGTGACAGGGAGAACAAGGGACTTTCGGCTTCACTATGAGTCTTTTACACCCTTTTGTGGACTATTCGAGCCTCGTAGCCTCAGATCATTTGTTTCTATGATCTGAGATCGTCGCTCTGCTCTAATATATGTAGGACTGTATACACACTCTCACTTCTAAACTTATTTAATTATTCAACCGTTGAAGCTCGGTGATGTTCGGGGTACCTCGGGGATAGTCGGGCGAGCTCTGGAAACTGCAAAACTTTGATAATTACTAGCATTCCGAGTGGAGAAATTGTTTGTTTTTGTTGCAGTGCTGTTGGGAAGAATGTGTTTGAAAGGAATAAATGAAGCTTGCAATATTTTAATCGTACTATCGTGCATGTGAATTCCCGAGGCCCTAGGCTAGGCTTCACTACATTTTGCCAGTTATGTTTAAGTCCAATGTAAAAGGGTCCGGTTGCTGGAGATGTGCCATCAACCGGGCACAACTCCGGACTCTGTGTTTGCTACTGAGAAATGCCTATTGCCATCAACCGAGCACAACTCCAGACTCTGTGTCTGCTACTGAGAAATGCCTATTGCCATCAACCGGGCACAACTCCAGACTCTGTGTCTGCTACTGAGAAATGCCTATTGCCATCAACCGGGCACAACTCCAGACTCTGTGTCTGCTACTGAGAAATTCCTGATGGAAAAACCCAATAACACATTGTCTGACCCGGGAATCGAACCAGAAGGAACGGAACAGTCTCCATTGCGACCACAAGACCGTCGAGGTAGTCTTTGTCATTGCTTAAAAAAAATATCATCTTCAGGATTGTTAGATGAAAATAGTTAGGTACTCTTATTAAAGCTGAGGCTTGAGTTGATGAGACATTAACTGATATCCCGTTAGCCCTGATACCTATTTGTTTAACCGTTTATGTTCTAATGCTCTTCTTTTTCCCCACAACGGTTTTTTTTTGGGTCAAAACTTCCCCATTTCCACAGCGTCATCGATGGCAGCACGAATAGGTCACTTTGACTGTAAGTACCTAGTAGGTTGTGGGGTAGAGGGCGTGATTGGAAGTGGAACATAGTACTTGTACAACATTTCTGCATCTTTTAATAGCGCCATCTATTTACAACATGAAGAACCATGTTACAAATAACTGACAGAACTTCTGCAGAGTTTTGTTACCAAAAGTAATGGTATAAAAAGATTAATTAATTACAATTACTTACAAGAGATTGAATGACTTCAAAAACATATGAATAAATATTATATTGTAAAAAAGAAAGCTTGTACGAATTGAACGATAAAACACATTTGTTACAACGCTATCTGCAATTGAGTGTATGAACTACTTACGCAGCTTGCATTTCAACGCGTTGTATAGCATAGTAGTGTCATTTAATATCACTAGATGGCGGTGTTCTAAAGTTACTTGTTTCAAAGAATAACCGCGCTCTACAATGCGCTGGTACTCAGAAAAGCCCTAGAACGTCAAACACAGAACCCGTTCCGTAGCCAGCTACATTTTCAACCAACTGAAATGACAGGCCCGCATATCAAAGAGGCTTCATAGACAATTTGATGACTAGAATTTGTTATTGTTCTGAGCTATTACCCTTCCTTACAGAGCCGCAAAATAATGACCAGAAATTCCTATTTTCTTTTAAATTTCTGATGAAAATTGATTTTAACGGTGCGCATGTCTTCGTTACACTTAAAATTGATTATCTGTGACTAATCTATTAACTAAAGAGCCCCGTTTACGCCTATTTACAGAAAAAAATAAAATAAAATTGCCTATTTCTAACAAAAAACCGGCCAAGTGCGAATTGGACTGCGCACCACAAAGGTTCCATAGAAACTTGAAAGTGTTTTGTTACTAAACTACATAGGTATTTACGGTTTTCAGTTTTGTTCCTATAAGTACCTACATGTGCTGTAAGATCTTGCTTTTTCCAAATTTCGTGACTGATTCTAGGGCAACGGGAACTACCTCATAGGTTTTCGACCCAAAACCTATAGGGTACTTCCGGTTGACCTCGAATTTAAATTTTTAAATTTTTACTTACATACTTACTTACTAATTGTCAATTTTGGTTAAAAGCAGGGTCTTACAGCACAAGTAAGAGGCAAATTCCGAAAAATAAAAAAAAGTTGAAAATTAAGGTAAACTATGGTACTTACAAGTTTTCGCGAAAATCTAAATTTGACCATGCTCCTATTTTTGATCGTGTTGACTCAGGACCTTAATTTTGATACTGTTGGAATATTTGGTTTAAAGAGTTGGAAGAGTATTAAATAAAATTATTTGTAAAGTAAGAATTAGAAAAAAGATGTTCAATGACAAGAGTGTTTATTTCAAGTAACTAGGCAATATATTAAAAAGAAATATAACGACAAAAACAAGTCTGCACAACAGAGGTTACTTATCTACAACAGCCGCCCTTAATGGAAGTTGTGCAAGACAAACACACAAACAGAAAAACATAAATAATAAAATTAAGTTTCTAGACCTAAGCTAATTGTACACCGTTTGTGTACTATAGGCCCTAGTGGCTTTGTTAGCACATCAGCAGGCATATCACTTGTTTTCACATATTCTAACATTATAACGTTATCTGATACTTTTTCCCTAATAAAGTGAAAACGGGTATCGATATGCTTCGTCCTGCTGTGATGTACGGGATTTCGAACGAGATTAATGGCACTCTGACTGTCAGAAGCTAAGTTAACTGATGAAAGTTTACCTGTTATCTCATAGATAAATCTGCGCAAGTAACACGCTTCCTTCGTGGCAGACGCTAGTGCCATATACTCTGCTTCCGCCGAGGATAAGGCAACAGTAGGTTGCTTTTTGGACTCCCAGGATACAAGACCTCCACTCAACTTGAAGGCGTACCCAGTATATGACCTTCTATCTATCGTGCAGTTTGCCCAGTCAGCGTCACAATAGCCTTTTAAGGGTTTTCCGCTTCTCCTGTAAACCAATGAATAGTTTAGAGTACCCTTTAGGTACTGCAGAACCCTTTTGGCAGCATTCCAGTGTTCCTTCGTATAACACGTATTATACTGACTTAAGTAGCTCGTGGCGTAGGCGATATCGGGCCTAGAGTTTACCGAAAGGTACATAAGTCCTCCTATTAAATTCTGATACGGATAAGACTCTCCAACTTGTCCATCAGTTCTTCTTTCCATATTCTTTTTAACTAAGGGAGTATCCACTGTCTTGCAGTCTTTCATATTAAACTGATCCAGTAACGATAAAATATAATTTCTCTGATTTACTTTTATACTCTCGGATTCATATTCAATTTGTAAACCTAAATAGCATTTTAATAATCCAAGATCTTTCAGAGAAAAATATTTCGACAAATCCTTTTTGACAATGTCAAATGTCAATTCTGATTTAAAGAAGACGATTATATCATCGACAAAAATACCTAATATAACGAGTTCTTCACTAAAAAGTTTCGTATATACGCAAGGCTCAGAAGGAGTTCCTGTAAAACCTATTTTTATAAGCGTTTCGTTTAACTTTTTGTTCCAAGCTCTTGGCGCCTGTTTAAGGCCATACAAGGATTTACGCAACGAACAAACCTTGTTTTCCATGCCTTTTGCTTTGAAGCCAAGGGGTTGCTCCATAAAAACTTCTTCTTCTAAGTTACCGTTAAGGAACGCGGTATCAACGTCTATGTGTTTCATTCTCAAGCCCATCTCTGCAGCTAATGCAAACAAGGTGCGGAGAGAAGAATGACGAATCACTGGCGCAAAAGTCTCGTCGTAGTCTACGCCTTTAACTTGATTGAAACCTTTGACGACGAGTCTGGCTTTATATTTAGTGACATTACCATAAGCGTCCTTTTTAAGTTTATAAACCCATTTACATGGTATGACCTTTTTGTTTGGTCTATCTACTAGTTCCCATGTGTGGAGTTTTATCAGAGAGTTGTACTCATCAGCCATCGCATGGTGCCACTTATCAGCATCATCACCATGAGTAGCTTCATAATATGTCGTAGGTTCATTTGCATCATCTGTCGACACATTATAAGAAAGAAAATCTGGTGGTTTTCTGTTTCTTGTGGGGTACCTCCTCTCCTCTTCCAAACTAGGTAGCTCTTCATCGACACTTGGAAGTCTCAGCTCAAAGAATGGTTCTGGTTCTCTCATATTTGCTGATTCTTCTGCATTTTCTACATTTGTCTGTGAAGTTGGCTCATCTATAGGATCGGTACTCCCAACACAATCGAAAAATTGACAATCGTCATGTTCAGGTTCCTTATTCTGAAATAACAATATGGAATCTGACTGTACCACAGGCTCAGACTGTCTCTGCTCTTTCAACCCTGTAAAGCAATTTTCAAAAAAAGTTGCATCTCTGGACGTTATCACTTTTCGTGGATTACTAGGATCCCTAAATACATAAGTATTTGGATTTTCTGAATAACCGATAAAAATCGCTTCCTTTGCCTTTACGTCTAACTTTTTCCTGTGACATGATGGCATATGTACAAGTGCTCTGCATCCAAACACTTTCAAATGACTGAGGTCATTTCTACAACCACACCACCTGTCCTCGGGAATTTGACCACCTAAGGCTCTGTGAGGAGACCTATTTTTCAGGTATACGGCAACTTGGAAAGCATCTTCCCAGAATGCTTTAGGCAGTGAGCTTTCTGCTAACAACGTCCTCGCCTTCTCTGTAATTGAGCGGTGGGTACGTTCAGCTAATCCCACTTGTTGAGAACTGTACGGCGCCGTCGTTTGATGTTTGATACCTTTAGAAGCAAGATAATCATCGAATTCTCTATTAACGAACTCCTTACCGCCGTCAGTCCTAACTGCTTTAATTTTCTTTTCTAATTGATTTTCTACAAAGGTTTGGAAAATTCTAAATTTATCTTTAACCTCTGTCTTGGAAGAAATAAAGTAAGCAAATACCTTCCTTGTATAATCATCAACAATGGTTAACATAAACCTATTCCCCTGAAAAGAGGTTGTAGACACAGGTCCCAATAAATCCATATGTATCAGTTCTAAAGGAGAAGTAGCTCTATGATATGCTACCTTCTTAAAAGGTTTCCTTGCCTGTTTTCCTTCCACACAAGCGATGCAACTGCTTTTATCTACTACATTAAACTTAACACCTACCTCGTGATTCTTCAGTTGGGTCATGCCTATACGACACAAATGTCCTAACCTCTTGTGCCAGAGTTTATAACTTATATTCTGACAATCAGAGTGCACATCCTGCGTCAAATGATTACTTGCCACATTATCGGGAACATTAACAGTACCATCTACAACGTACAGTCCACCACAGGGCGAAGCATGAAGTACCGAATCACCTGTAAAATGAAAATTATTAGATTTATAAAAGTTACATCCATTTTTATCAAAAATACAAACAAAACCCTTATCAACAGCTTTCTGCACAGACAATAAGTTTGCTTTTAAGTCGGGGACAAAAGCAACATCGTCTATCTTGTTGATTACGTTCTCGGGTGTATTTAAAGAAATGTTTCCTATGCCGCAGCATTTAATCTGCTCTCCGTTTGCGACGGTAAGACTACCTTTGTTCTGTAACGTAACGTTTTGAAGCCAATCTCTTCTAAAACTCATGTGTTTAGTACAACCAGAATCTACATAAAATACCTCCTTGCTTGAGCGGCCAAAAGTATTGAGAGCTGTAAACGTGGTGTTCGTAGCGTTCTCCGTATTGCCTTTCTCCTTGTTTCTCAGCGGACAGTCAGGTCTCTTATGACCAGGTACTTTGCACTCGTAGCAGACTATTTCCTTCTTCTTGGATTTAGGCTTCTTCTTCGCATGAAAAGCGGAATCTATAGATATACTCGTAGCTGCATCTTTAGACATTTCATTCAGCAGTTTTGTCTTTACTAAGTCACTAGTCACGTCAACATTGCAATTTTCTAGAGCCATAATGAGAGGTTCATATTTTGGAGTGAGACCTCCCAAAAGTATAGCAGCAATAGACTTATCCTCTATGACTACATCAATATCCGCGAGATCCTGTGCGGTTGATAAAACTGCATTAATGTACAGTTCAATATTTCCGAAATCTGACAGACTCAACCTGTACAGTTTTCGCTCTAAAGCTAGTCTTCTTCCCATTCCCTTATCTTCAAACGCCTTTTGCAAATATTTCCATGCTTCGGCTGCAGTTTTCGCACATCTAACGTGAGTAATAGCTGCACCGTCAACTGTTAAGCAAATTTTTGCAAGAGCTTTTTCGTCGTTGCGTACCTTCATCGAAGCAGGGGTCGTGTCACCTTCCGGATAACCACTAATTGTCACCCACAAGTCCTCGTGTAAAAGGTAATTTTTCATCTTAAACTTCCAAGTAGGATATCCATCTTTATTCCGAAGACAAAATGATGGAATCGAAGATGAATTCGACGTAGAGGGATTCGACTTACTAACACTCGAAGCATCTCCATTATCGCGTGACATCTCGACTAGTAAAAATTTTCAGTCACTCAATAAACTCAACTAATTATATTACAAATTTATATTTTAAACTCTTCCAGAGCTTCGTGCTGATAACGTGTTGGAATATTTGGTTTAAAGAGTTGGAAGAGTATTAAATAAAATTATTTGTAAAGTAAGAATTAGAAAAAAGATGTTCAATGACAAGAGTGTTTATTTCAAGTAACTAGGCAATATATTAAAAAGAAATATAACGACAAAAACAAGTCTGCACAACAGAGGTTACTTATCTACAACAGATACACCTAAAAGGGACTCTAATAGACCTCAGTATCTGGTTTAAATTTCAAGTTGCTCGTTGCAAATCGATGGTGGCATACAAACATACAGTCGGACAAGAGAGTTATCTTACAAGGGTTTTTTTTTACCTATTTAAGTACTGAACCCTAAAAAAAGCACCCATAATTCGTTCAGTTTGCTTTACAGATGACTTTAGGAAGTGATCAGTCTAATCTAAAGTATTAACCTACATTCTGGCCATCTTGCATTCAAATCACTAATTTACATAATTTTAGTGGTAGTAGTAAACTATAAATAGTATCTCTAGAATGATATGACGTGTTCTACATTTTGAGCTCAATGTATTTTAGTGATTGGTGGTGCAACTCAAGTAGACCGTCCTAAGACTCCTAAGTAAGTATTTGTAGTTTTTGCGGCATGAGAACGTTTTGAACTAACTCCAAATTTTGAAGATAGGAAGGGAGTACCTACTGTGTTTTATTATCTAGGTACTACCTAGTACCTTATGCCCATGGCTTCGCCCGATAATACATACACCCACATCCACAGATATTTTTAAGTCCCATGTCACAGGGGGCAAACTAATTGCCATCAAGCGGGCTCAAATCCACACTCCGAGGCTATTACTGAGAAATTCTTGAAGGAAGGAAACACCCAATAACACTTTGCTCGACCAAGGAATCGGCTTCAGGACCTCATGCTCGGCAGCCGCGCTTGTGTCCACTGGACCAACGAAGTGAAATTAATTAGGTACCTTCTAAAATTAATTACTTTTCACTATAAAGGGTGTAAAACACCTCTTCACGAAGCCGAAAGGCACTTGTTCTCCCCATCATTGCGATCATTTTTTTGCTCTACACCATACCTGGGAACCTTCTAGTTACGGAGATATGGGGGATCAAAGTTACAACTTTTAAACAAGTTCTTCTTTTTTTAATACAGGTTTTTTTTTGATGATTTTGACTTAACACCTCCACGACCCCCGTACTATTCATATTCAATCCACCCATCAGCAAAAATGTTTTATGTGCGTTACATTGAGTTCTACCACAAAACATGATTTATAACCTCAAAAAAAAAAGTTGTTTCCCAGAAATAATTATTGCATAAACTTACTTAGTTTGATGTACAGAATGCTTGGTTAACGGCTTTGTGGTGAGGTGGTTTACATCCTGTATATGTACCGAAAGCTAATATTTCTTCGAAATCTATCTACCAGGATTACATAAGTGAATGTAGGCGTTTACACCATTCTCTTAACTGATGTTAGGTAGCCGTAAATCTCGACAGACATAACGAGAGATTTACCGAGCAAGAAATAGATTTGATATCTGTTGGAATCCTAGGTTATTCGTATCTCGTTTTTGCGTTCTCTACACATAAATCTATTGGTCTACGCAATTCCTATGTTTGATGATACTTATATTTTCTTATAAAGCGATCTTTTCTGCGAGCTTCTGGTCCCGGCTGACATTTGTAGAGTTTTGACAATGGTTACAATGGCACTAAAGTCTAACAAGCAGTGTTACCAAGCCAGTTGAGTCGGTCTTCTAGTTAAGATGATTGACCGCCCATTACATAGATACCGAGTTTCCTCCATGGATCGGAATTAAACAGAAGACGAGCCTATTGCCATCAACCGAGCACAAATCCAGCCTCCGTGGCTGCTACTGAGGAATTCTAAATGGAAAAAACCACTATAAATATTTATTTGACCCGGGAATCAAACTCAGAATCTGTTATTCAAAAATCTCGATTGCGAGCACCAGACGAGGCAGTCCTACTACCTGTATTATTATACTGATCATCAAAATCCGTCATAAAACGTTAATTTACTTTCCCATTTATAACATTAGTACCTTATGGACTATAAAACTTCCGAATAAACACCTTTTACTCACTACTTATGCTTACCTAACAGCTGTAAACGTAATGTAAACTTCGACCAACATATATTTGCAGGCGGCAAAATAACGAACTAAAATAAATGTATGAAGTTTGACATATCGTTGCAGTTTTCCTTGACAAGTAGCGCCACCTCAAATTGCAAACATAAACTGGTCGGAACGTAATGTAAGTAGGTAATCGACATTCACAAAAAAAAGAACAAAAAAGCCGTTTGAGTCATTCGTTTAAAATTAGAATATTCAAATTAGAACGAGGCTATTTTTAAAAGAAGTTGTTTTTAAAACTCCGGTAATGAATTGGCCAAGGTACCTACCTACTTCCGTGGGTGTTGAAATAGGTGGATGAAAAGTTTTTTTTTTAAGTTGTTAAATGTCAACAGCCTAGGGTTTGAAAAAAAAGGAAGACTGAAAAGAGTACTTACCTAATGGGCCTAAGGTTTAAGATCCCTTGTTTGGAGGTAGGTTAAATCCCAAAACCATCAGGTATGACCATGTTCACCAACCGAGTTCAAAAAAAGGAGAAGGTTCTTAAATAAGGTTGTATTTTTTTAAATGGTTGTTACCTCATTATAAGAAACCGATTCACTCGAACTTTGAAGAGATCTGGATTATAATGAATAGTGAACAGAGAAGCTGGCAATTAGTTCTACAGACTGATGGTTCGCACAATAAATGCTAAAGCAAACCGCTTTGTTCGGGTCGATGGAACTTGAACCATATACCGTTGACGGTTCGTCGTATTTCTGCTCGTCCGATGATGGAATGGGAATGGGGAAATTAGTTTCGGTCATTCATGCACAAAGGCTTTCAGGCTTAAAGTCACCCAAAGGGCAACGGAGAGGGCTGTGCTCGGGGTTTCCTTGCGTGATCGAATCAGAAATGAAGACATCCGCAAGAGAACCAAGGTCACCGACATAGCTCGAAGAATTGCCAAACTAGTGGCAGTGGGCAGGGCACATTGCTCGCAGAACGGATGGCCGAAGGGGCCGAAAAGTTCTGGTGTCACGACCGCAAACCGGAAGACGATGCGTTGGAAGACCTCTCACTAGGTGGACCGATGACCTGGTGAAGATTGCGGGAATCCGTTGGATGCGAGTCGCACGGAACCGGTCAATGTGGACGTCTTTTGGCTGAAATGATGATGATGATTATTCACGCACACTCAGAATTAAAACCTTCTTGTTTATTGTGTGGTTAGTGTCTCTGGTCAGAGTTTTTACCGCCCTTGGGCCTCAGACATGACTTTTCATGTCGTCGAGAAATGCCTCTCAGGCATGCTGATTTCCTCGATATGTTTTCCTTCACCGAAGCAAGTGTATTAATACAAATGCACATGAATTTGAAAAACAGAGGCCTGGGTTTGAACTCGAGACTGGTTTGGCATTTAATACCGATAGACTGGCAACTTTGTGGCGGTGATCAAGGCTTTTGTGCTTAACCTTGATGACTAAAGGTCAATGCTGAGATAACGAAAAGTGACTTTGTAAGAAGTAGACATACACGGAAAGCGCGTTAAACAGTTGGCCCCGGCTGTCATTTGTCCATCTTTGCGTTACAGGTAGTCAGTGGCCCAAAAAGTCTGACACCAGTCTTACCAAGTGGTATAGTATTTTCCAGTATTAACTGGGTTGCGGAGGTCAGATAGGCAGTCGCTCCATGTAAAATACTGGTATTCAGCTGCGTCCGGTTAGACTGGAAGCCGACCCCAACATGGTTGGGAAAAGGCTCGGCAGATGGTGATGATGATGAGGTTTTTGTATTTTTCTGCAAATGCAGACCTTCTTTTACGGCAGTATTGGTCGGTGTTTGTGTTTGTTTAACTCCTTTCTAATCTGCCTAAGAGGACATCAGCCTTTAGTAATAACTCTCTGATAACTTCTAATATTGTTATGAAAGGATACGCTGCTTTACTTTGAGATACTTACAACATAATCGCTATTAACAGACAATGAATCCGATATTTTGTTCCAAATAATAAATTCGGAAGTGGAATTGGAATTGAGATCGGAATTACCTAACGACGCGTCGGTTACGCATGGAGAAGTATTGAGTTCTCACGTTTTAGTTAATTAAATAATTGAATAAATCTATGGTTTGTTAACTTTTTATTGCCTTCACAATGATGTACAAAAACCTCTATATTGTGCCCGTAGGCTTTGATAAGTTTTAATCGCTTATTAACACATATAACTTTATTCCGGTACTATGATTTCGTGGAAGACATGCCGAAGTGCACGCGGGCGAAGACCTGGCATCGTCATCATCATCGTCAACATAATCATCTGCCATTATTATTGTTCCAATCAGGCCTAGTTTCTTTGAGAGTGAATGGGCTACATTAACCACCACGCGAACCCAGTGCGGATTGGTAGATGTCAAATGTCTTCGATGTTTTTGGTTCGAGGACTTGCCGGTTTTCCTCACGATGTTTTCCTTCACCGTTTTCAGAACAGCGGTAATGAAATAAATTATGCAAAGTAATGTGCCTGCCTGGGTTGGAACCCACAACTTACTGTTTCGTAAGTCGGGGCCGCCACCACTGGGCCACCGCTGCTCCCCCTGCCATAAACATGGATGTCTAAATACATCCGTGCATTGTGCTCGTGTTTTATGTAGTCACGAGTCACAAACGACAGAGCCACGACACCTACTGATCTGTTGCCAATTAGCCACGAGCCATTCAAACTGGTGCTAACGATGAATGGAAATTTATTTTGACTTGCAAGATCCGCTCTCGAGACGAAGTGAATGTTATTCGTCTTTTGTTTGATGTATTGAAGGTACAGTCGCGAGCATTAGACACATAGTAACACAAATCATTTGCCTAGCTTTTTCCCAACTATGTTGGGGTCGGCTTCCAGTCTAACCAGAAGCAGCTGAATACCAATATTGGACATTACATGGAGCGACACCTAGGGCCACACTAAGCATAGCTTGTGTCGTGGACACTAGATAGTTGATATACTACATATATACTTTTTTGTTTGTAAATACATACTTATTATACATATAAACATCCATGAATCGGAAACAAATGTCCATGCTCATCACACAAACATTTGCTCCGACCGGGATTCGAACCCAGGACCCTAAGAACGTAAGGCAGCGTCACTACCACTATACTGGGTAATACGACACCACTTGGTAAGACTGGTGTCAGACTTTTTGGGCCACTGACTGCCTGTAACGACTGTCAAAGATCTACAAATGACAGCTGGGACCAACGGCTTAACGTGCTTTCCGACCATCCACAGACCAACCTAGGCAAGCACGGCTTAACCTAAAGATTGGCCCGAGCGGCTGTTATTATTAAGCCACGAGCTGCTCAACTCCTTACACATAGTAGCACATAATTATCACATAGTGATACTGTTCACTTATCTTCCTGCCTTTGTTCCATTCCCGGCGTAACACATTTTCTTCATCCATTCCTGCCAGACGTCAAGGCATCATTTTACTTCTTTCTCTTTTATATAAAGGGTGTAAAACACCTCTTCACGAAGCCGAAAGGCGTTTGTTCTCCCCATCATTGCGGTCATTTTTTTGTTCTACACCATACCTGGGAACCTTCTAGTTACGGAGATATGGGGGGTCAAAGTTACAACTTTTTGATAAGGTTTTTTTTAAATACAAGTCTTAGTTTTTTTTGTAAGATTTCGACTTTTAACACCTCCATGACCCCCGTACTATTCAATCCATCCATCAGCACAATGTTTTAAGTGCGTTACATTGAGTTCTATCACAAAACATGATTTATAACCTCAAAAAAAAAGTTGTTTCCCAGCAATAATTTTTGCGTAAAGATACTTAGTCTGATGTACAGAATGCTTGGTTAACGGCTTTGTGATGAGGTGGTTTACACCCTGTATAATTCCACACGCAACCCATTCATCTGTTTTATGGCCTTTCTCTCCCTCTCCATCATTATTTTAGTCACATGCGTTAAGCAACTTTAAAAGTAATTAATTTTTACTTTGCCTTACTTATTGCTTTACGTTGTTAGGGACACAGTGCTTTGTTTCCCGTAATATTATGGACCAGCGTGCCTAAAATGGCGGCTTTAGCACAATCATAATATAAATCACGTTAAAAAATTTAAATCCTTAAAATGGTCTTTGTAGTCGTAAAAATGAAGTCTATTTTAAGAATTTTTTTTTTTAATGTCCATAATTTAAAGTTGCATTCGAATAAATCACTTTTTAATTTTCAAATAGGAGCATGATTTTAAACAGCCTATAATATTCCCACTGCTGGGACTAGGGAGTGGGTTGTAATTAATGTAGATGATAGTCGATGTCAAAATATTTCTTCGAATTTTCGATTTTAGAACATTCGAAGATGTAGAACATGTGGTTTCTGCACAATTTTTTCCTTCACAATTTTGAATTTTGAGTATTGGTTGCTCGTGACTGTACATCGGTACATTTATGTCAAGTGACGGGCAAAACCACAACGGAACTCGATCGTTGAATCCATGATTGACACTTGTTATTACTTTTCTCTGCTCACTCTACAATACCAGCGTCAATATTATAGAGTTTATGTAATACAGATTATCTATATTGGATGGACTGTGTGAAGGATATAGAAAGAAAGAAATCATGTTTACTTGGCACATGCCACAAGAGCACACTACAAACAAAAATAGGAAAATAAATTTATATATATGTCACCGTAAAATTGTCAAACACGTTAGATTGTAATCTCTCTAGCGATATTGTAAACTTTCGAAATCTTGTCAAACGAACCTACTGCTTACATTATAACGCATTATTTTTCGTGAAATGCATGCGATAGTATTCAACTCACGCGGTGTGGAGGGAAGGAGGGGTCCCCCTTGCCCAATGGTACCACTCTCATGAAAATATAATGTACCATTCTTGAGAAATACCAATTAATATAACCTAACCTTAAAACACTTTATATTCCCCTAAAAAGCGTAGTCGACGAAGCCCCGCTTCACGGGGTTATTTCGGGTATTTCGGGTGCAGGGTTTAAAGGAACCTAACTAACCTAACGGGGGGGTGCCCCAAGTCCCGATTATGGGGGCAGAGATATTTCCGTATGTTCAGTTGACAATACTTCGAGAGTTTACAATATCACTAGAGAGATTACAATCTAACGTGTTTGAATATTACGGTGACATATTATACAAATAATAGGAGGTGATTGCTGAGACGACGAGTAATAAACAGGGTGTAAACAGACTCATCACGAAGCCGTCAACCAAGCATTTTGTACATCATTATAATAACTCTACGCAAAAATTATTGCTGCCACCACAAAATGGCGAATTACTTTTTTTTTTCACCACTCTCTCAATAATGGGTTTTAAATGAAAAAAAAAAACCTTGGAATTATGACCCAAAGATTCGACTGTCGGGGCTTTTTTAAATTTTTAATTAAATATTATTACATCCTTTAGAAGAACTAGCCGTTGCCCGCAAACTTCGTTCGCGTTAAATTATTAAATCATAGCATAGATACTTGAATCGAATGTTCTTAACAATTTTGACAACCTATCAGTTTATCTTCTAAGTTTTTGTAACAATATTTTTACGGCCGCTTTAGCGGAACATAATATGACTCACGTTAAAAAAATGGACGAATGAAAATTCTGAAAATGGACTTTATCAACAAAACAATAAAGTCCATTTTTAGACTTTAATTTTTTGGACCCCCTGGAACCGAAAGCCATACACTCGATCATCGAACTCAAAACTACTAATGGGACCAATTTAAAAAAAAAAGTAACAATAGTTTTTTTTTTATTTATTCATTACAATTTCTGTGATTTTTTATATATTTTTTTTTTACGTAAAAAAAGAACAGTCCCAATCGTTCCGAGGCTTTCGATTCCAGAACGATCTAAAAATGATGGTGTATTACTTTCTCGAAATAAGATTTCATTCAAGACACGGAAAATATAAAATTAACTTCCTGTTTGCTAATACAAGAAAATGAGTTCAGTATCTTTTAATTTTAATTTCGATTACGTTTTTATTAAATCCGTCTCATCTCCCAAGTATAATAATAAGCACAATCCAATATTAATTTGGGCTCATTCTAAAAAGATATATACAACAATGTTTCTCTATTTATTACTTCAATTCTCAGAAAAAAATAATGTAATCCTACTACCCACGGCACCCCATTTTTTTCCGATTTGGGATTGTAAGGATCTCTAATTATGTTCTCTGAATAAAAAGGAGCGAGCCTATTTTCATCAACCGGGCACAAATTCAGACATTGTACAATTGTATTGTATAACGGGTTGGTATCCGCAACTCCACGTCGAAGGTCCGTGTTCACCAAAAAGATGACGGTCTGGTTATCTAAAACGGCTGTTTAAAACACATTTTTGTATGGGAACACGTCACAGTCACAGCTGTTTATGAATAATCAGACCGTTATCTCTTCGGTGAACAAGGACATAAGTGTAACATTCTTGCGTAGGTACGGAAAAATTCTGACGTATGGAAACACTCGAACACAGAACCTCATGCTTATCAGTAGCGCTTGCGTCCACTAGACTAACGAAGCGGTTAGCCTAATTAGAAAAAAAATTACTTTTGTTTTTATTCCACCATTGAGAACCCAAAACAAGAAATCGTTCCGAACTTGCCAGTTTTTTTTTTAATCAAAATCCAATTACTTTGAAGTAGTAAGCAAATATACTTCTATTTGGATAGTGACGATAAAAACATAATCGAAAGATTATATTATTGTAAGTTTGCTGTACTGAAAGGTCTATGACCCCGAATTCTTATAACAGGTTCTTTTTTAAGCAACCAATTTGTGAATGTTTTTTGAATTTGCAACCCGTTTGATTCTTAATCCTGCCATTTGCCTGTATTTTAGCGCTTAAGAGGAAACAAAACGGCCAAGAAAATTTAAAAATAGGTAAATACCAATTAAAAGTTCATAAAACCACGTTTCGTAGTCCCCTGATTACTTCTGTCTGTGGCATCGCAGCAGCCGAACGGATGAACCCATTTTGATTTTTTTGTTTGAAAGTTTAATGAGTCGGGAGTGTTCTTTGCTATGTTTGATAAAAATCGGTCGAAGATGGCCGCCGCCACAAAATGGCGGATTTCATTTATTTATTCAACACCTCCTAATATGGGTATTAAATGAAAGGGCTTGATAAGTAGAATACTATGCGCTAATAAATTTCAAATCCAAGATGGCCGCCACCACAAAATGGTGAATTACATATTTTTTTCACAACTTCCTCAAAATGGGTATCAAATGAAAGGGTTTGACACCCGTAAGCCGCGATGAGACACTTCGTTTAAAAAAAAAATACCATTAAATTATGACCCTATGTGTCGGGGGTTTCTTAAATTTTTAATTGAATGTTACTTGTTTCAATAAAAAATATAGAAAGGTTTTGGACGTGTTCCTATGTTGTTTTTTTTTTACATCATTTAGTCAATTTTGTTTTCTGGATGTTTGAACACAGCGAAAAATCTGGTGAATTTTTTAGGTTTCTGATGTTTCATATCTCTTTTCATAAATGATTTATGAAAAAAAGAAAACATAGGGACATGCCAATGGTCATAGATTTTTTGGAAAAGAAAATATTGGAAATATTTTGTAGGAAAATATTGTATATAATTATGTCACCGTAAAATTGTCAAACACGTTATATTACAATATAACGTGTGTCTCTCTAGCGATATTGTAAACTTTCAAAATATTGTCAACTGAACATACGGAAGTATCTCTGCCCCCATAATCGGGACTTGGGGCACCTCCCCGTTAGGTTAGTTAGGTTCCTTTAAACCCTGCACTCAGAAATAGTGCTCCGTCGACTACACTTTTTAGGGGAATATAAAGTGTTTTAAGGTTAAGTTATATTAATCGGTATTTCTCAGGAATGGTACATTATCTTTTCATGAGAGTCGTACCACTGGGCAAGGGGGACCCCTCCTTCCCTCCACACCGCGTGAGTTGACTACCATCGCATGCATTTCACGAAAAATAATGCGTTTTGTTGTAAGCTGTATGTTCGTTTGACAATATTTCGAGAGTTTACAATATCGCTAGAGAGATTACAATATAACGTATTTGACAATTTTACGGTGACATATATATTAAACTACTACGTTTTTATGGAAAAACGGCCGTACTGTGTCCTCATAAACTCAAAGCCTGGTAAAGCAGCTGCTACTTTGGTAAGCTGAACTGCGACATGCTCATCATCATCATCATCATCAGCCTATAATGTTCCCACTGCTGGGACACGGCCTCCTCTCAATGAGAGGGAATGGGCTATAATCTACGACGCGGGCCCAGTGCGGATTGGTAGATGTCACATGTCTTCGAATTTTTGGTTCTAGGACATGCCGGTCATGCTGCGACATGCTATTTAAAAAAAAACCTCTTATATTACGTTTATAACTAATTAAAAGTAAACATAGAGAGAAATACCTACAAATTTAAGAGAAGTGAATTTGGGGGATCCTGCCGTTTTGCCGAAAAGATTTTGCCAAAATATCATTACCCAAACAAATTTTAGCAACCTTTTTTTATATCATTGCAATATTTCGAATGATTTTAGTACGCATATATTTATTTGGTCAAATTTTTACTTGGCAAAATATTACCCAGTATAATGTCATTATGGCATTTGGTCTATAATCAAATGATTTATTACAGCAAACAATCTTCAGACACTAAACGTTTGGTGAAAAGATTTGTTAAAATAAAAAAATATTTAGGAAAAACGACTTGCATTAATTAATAGAAAAAAAAAAGATATTGTTTTAAGTAGGTTACCCGGAACTCAACTATTTAGATTAGGTTAATTTCGTCTTTAAACAAAATGAGTAGGTTAGGTAAGGTTAAAACTGCGACCTCCTACTAGATTAGGTTAATTTCGTATTTATACAAAATGGGTAGGTTAGGTTAGGTTAAAACTGTGACCTCCTAC
Source organism: Xestia ashworthii (assembly GCA_950022955.1). NCBI lineage: Eukaryota > Metazoa > Arthropoda > Insecta > Lepidoptera > Noctuidae > Xestia > Xestia ashworthii. The sequence continues at coordinate 7,773,911 of OX465571.1, read as the reverse complement.
GCACGAGCCGAGCGAGCGCAGCGAGCGGTGCCGCGGCAGCGGCCGGCGAGTTGCAGAAACGACTTGCATTAATAGAAAAAAGAGATTGTTTTTAGTAGGTTACCCGGAACTGAACTATTTAGATAAGGATAATTACTTATTTAAAAAAATGGTTAGGTTAGGTTAAAACTGTTTGGGGGACCACCCCACAGTGCTTGCGTCCACGTCGCGTCCCCTGGAAACGACCCAGTTCTGACCACCGTAACGGAGTGGCAGACTGGGTTGGCCAAAGTGCACTGTGATCTCGTTGCGATTTTATCTTGCCTTGTGTAAACGAACTGTCGGAGACTATGTCTAAACTAACGCGTAGCGCCTCCGGGCGATTTTTAAAGACCAAAGGCCCTTCTCAGGGCCAGCCTAAAGGCCCTTCTCAGGGCCAGCCTAAAGGCCCTTCTCAGGGCCAACCTCAGGGCCCTTCTCAGGGCCAACCAAAAGGCCCTTCTCAGGGCCAACCCAAAGGCCCTTCTCAGGGCCAGCCCAAAGGCCCTTCTCAGGGCCAACCCAAAGGCCCTTCTCAGGGCCAACCAAACGGCTCTTCTCAGGGCCAACCAAAAGGCCCTTCTCAGGGCCACCCCGACGCTCCGGCGTCTGAAGCTAGCCGCGCGCCTTCTGCGGCAGGCTTCTTGGCGGACGAGTCGTCCGACAACGACTCACTGTTTAGTGTGTCGGACACAAACGACGCTCGGTCGCGGAAGCGGGTCCACCTGAGCGGTGGGTCCGAGGGTTCCCAGGCCTCGGGGTCCAAGGCAAAAAAGCCGACGACCGTGGCCGCGGATACCCACAATGTTGGGCTCGCGGACGCCCAACGCAAGTTGGACCTGGCCCGGCGAGCGCAGCTCCAGCAAGAGCTGGAGGAGAAGGTCGCCGCCAAAGAGAAGCGGGCGCACGTCACCCGGGCCAAGTCCGGGTACGGTGCGTCCCGCGTTACATACGCGGACCACTCCCTTGAGGAGCTCGAAAAAATGGCGGAGGAGGACGAGGAGGAGATCATGGAGGTCGCCTCTAAGTCCTCCAATCTTAAGGGGACCTTCCAGAAGGCCCTCAAGAGCCGGGCCGCGAGCTTGCGCGGTGTCGTCGCGGAGCTGGTGCGTCGCAAGACCACCGACGAGACGCGGCAACTGCAGGCGAAGGTCGATCGCCTGCAGTCGGAGGTCAGCCAGTTTCATCAGAAGCTGGCCGAAGCAACGGCCCGGCCACAAGAGGCCCGGACAAGCCCTGCGGCAGAAGGCCCATCCTCCAACCTTGAGGATATCATCCGCAAGGTCGTGATGGAGGAGAGGGCCTTCACAAGGGCCTGCTTAGCGGGCATCGAGGACCGGCTCTTGCCGGAGAAGCGCCTCCGACCGCCGCTTGCGGCGGATAAGAGGCAGCCGAGTGAGCCGGGGCCGTCCTCCCAGGCGGAAGACACCCTACTCCCTGCCACCACCCCGTCCAACGAGTGGACGGATGTTGTCCGCAAGGGAAAGGGCAGGGGCAAGAAGTCGGCGAAGGCCGTTTCTGCCATCCCCGCCATCAGCGCTCCCAGTCGGTCGCAGATGACCGGCAAGGGAGCAGGGAAGGGGAAGGGAAAAGGAAAGGGGAGGCTAGTCCCCCCAAAAACCGCTGCCGTCGTGGTGACACTCACCGCGGAGGCGGCGGAGCGTGGGGAAACGTACGCGTCCGTCTTGGTGCGGGCGCGTGCCAATGCCGATCCCACCCAACTGGGGATCGGCAGCGTGTCTTGCCGGCGGACACAAGCGGGGGCTCGAATTTTCGAGTTCCCGGGGGCCGAGGGGAGTGCCCATGCGGACCTCTTCGCAGCAAAGCTGCAAGAGGTCATCGCAGACTCGGCCAAGGTGGCCCGACCGGTCAAGACGGCGGCCTTTGAGGTGACGGAGCTCGACGACTCCGTCACCAAGGAGGAGGTGGTGGCTGCGGTCGCAGTGGTAGGGGGCTGTGGCACCGCGGCGGTGCAAGGCCGGGACATAAGGCCCGGCCGCGGCGGCATGGGCACCATTCGCCTCGAGTGCCCAATCGCCGCTGCCAAAGCCGTCCTTGCCAAGGGACGGCTCACAGTTGGCTTCAGCTCGGGTGCAGTCCGGGCACTTGAGGACCAGCCTCTGCGGTGTTTCCGGTGCTTCGGCATCGGACACACCCGGCCCATGTGTCCGTCCACAGTACACAGGACGGACACATGCTACCGCTGCGGCAAGAACGGCCACAAAGCCGTGTCTTGCGAGGCCGCCACGCCGCACTGCGCGGTGTGTGCCGCCAGTGGCCGCCTGTCAGGCCACGTAATGAAGGGGAGGAACTGCAATCCTCCCCCTAAGCGTGGCAAAGCGCTGGCGCCGACCAGGCCTGCTGCTGCTGCCGCTAACTCCGTCGTTCCTGCGGCGGCTGCGGAGGGGGGTGCGATGTCCGACTGATGGATAGGGTCGAACATCGCATCCTCCAGGCGAACACCAACCACTGCAGGGCAGCCCAGGATCTGCTGATGCAGACCATGGCTGAGTGGTTGGTGGACTTGGCGGTGGTCGCCGAACCCTACTCGGTCCCTGGCCGTTGGCTGGGCGACCGGGACGGCTTGGTGGCGTTGGTGGCGCGGTCTTCCACGGACTCCCCTCCCCTCTCGCTCTTAGAGAGGGGACCGGGATACGTGGCCGCCGCCTGGGGAGACATGGCCCTGGTGGGGGTCTATTTCTCCCCAAACCGCCCTCTCTCGGACTTTGAGGATTTCCTCGAGATCCTCACCGCAGTCAAAGGGAGGGCGGCGCCACGCCAAGTTCTGGTGTTGGGCGACCTGAACGCCAAGTCGGCGGCCTGGGGCAACCCGGCCACCGGTTGCAACGTCCGGGGACGCGCCGTCGAGTTTTGGGCGGCCTCAAGCGGTGTGTCCCTCCTCAACAGGGGGGCGGTCCACACGTGTGTGCGGCAACAGGGTGGGTCGGTGGTGGACGTCTCGTTTGCCACCCCCACGCTGGCCGCCCGCGTCGTCAACTGGCGGGTAGAGATGGTGGAGACGTTGTCGGACCACCGATATGTGCGGTTCGACATCTCCACCCAGCAGGGGGGGAGGGGGATGACCCGTGCTGGGCAATCTCCCTTCCCGCGGTGGGCACTCACCCGCCTGGACCGGGAGGCAGCCAAAGAGGCGGCCTTCCTCCAGGACTGGCTGTCGCCCCCTGTCGAGGTCCTGAACGTGGACGCTGCAGCGGTCCAGCTCAGGGGGTCCCTGACCGAGGTGTGCAACTCCAGCATGCCTCGGTCTCGCCGTCCGCCTCCCCGTCGTGCCGTCTACTGGTGGACGGAGGAGCTGGAGGGACTCCGGGCCACCTGCGTGGCGGCCAGAAGGGTCTACACGCGGAGCCGACGGCGCAGCGCCCAAAACCGAGACCGGGCAGAAGAGGACCGCCTATACGCCTCTTACCGAGAGGCGACGACGGTCCTCAAGTCTGCAATGGGCGCTGCTCAAGACTCGGCGAGGGCCGAGATGCTGGAGGGTCTCGATAGGGATCCCTATGGGAGACCATATAAGGCGGCGCGGAACCAGTTACGCCCCTATGGTCCCCCACTGTCGGAGACCGTCGAGCCAGCGTTGCTGGATGGGGTGGTCCGGTCCCTGTTTCCGCGCAGGACCGACTTCACCCCACCAACGATGGATCCCCCGCAAGGGGCGGCATTGCCGGAGGAGGAGGTCCCCCCGGTGACGGCGGCGGAGTTCTAGGCGGGGGTTCTCAGCCTCCGCGCAAAGAAGACGGCCCCCGGACCAGACGGCGTCCCCGCACGGGTGCTGGCGATCGCCGCCTCCGGCATGGAGGACAGGTTTCGGGACCTCTTCAGCGCGTGCTTTACGGCTGGGAGGTTCCCGAAACTGTGGAAGGAGGGGCAGTTATGCCTCCTCCGAAAGGAGGGCCGCCCGCTGGACTCCCCCTCGGCATACCGGCCCATCGTCCTGCTCGATGAGGTCGGCAAATTGTTCGAGGGGATTGTCGCCTCCCGGCTTGATAGCCATTTGCGGGGGGTAGGGCCGGATCTGTCGGACGCCCAATTCGGCTTCCGTCGAGGGCGTTCGACGATCGACGCGCTGGCCCTACTCAAGGGCCAGGTGAAGGAGGCGGTGGAGGCGGGGGACGGAGTGCTGGCGGTGTCGTTCGACATTGCCAACGCCTTCAACTCCGTCCCCCACTCGACGATATTGGAGGCGCTCCGGTATCACGGAGTGCCCCAATACCTGCGGGACCTATTGGCCAGCTACTTGGAGGACCGAGAGGTCCTCCTCGTGGACAAGACGGCCACCGTGAGGCGGTACGGCGCAGAGTCCGGTGTTCCACAGGGGTCGGTGCTTGGGCCCCCCTTGTGGAACATCGGGTTCAACTGGCTCTTGCGGGGAGCCCTCCTCCAGGGCACGAGTGTCATCTGCTACGCGGATGACACTCTCCTCACTGCCCGGGGGAGGAACTTTGCCGACGCGGCCTGTCTGGCCTCGGCTGGCGGATCCTTGGTTGCAGAGAGGATCCGCCGCCTGGGATTGAAGGTGGCGCTGCACAAGACCGAGGCCGTGTTCTTTCGCGGGCCTCGGCAGCGCTGCCCTCCCGACGCCCACATAATTGTGGAGGGCGTCAGGATAGGGGTCCAGCCCCAGATGAAGTATCTGGGGCTGGTGCTGGACGATAGGTGGCGCTTCGGTGCGCATTTCAGCGGGCTGTCGACGCGCCTGCTGAAGGCCGCGGACTCCCTCTCATGGCTCCTCCCGAACCTGGGGGGGCCCAAGGCAAAATGCCGGCGCCTGTATGCCGGCATCCTGCGGAGCATGGCCCTATACGGGGCCCCCATCTGGGCGGACTCCCTCCACAGGAGGGAGAATGCGACCGCCATCCGCAGGCCCCAAAGGGCCATTGCACAGCGGGTGGCGAGGGCCTACCGCTCGGTGGGCTTCTCGGCGGCATGCGCTCTGGCTGGCACCCCTCCTTGGGAGTTGGAGGCTTGGGTGCTCGCCAGAGTGTATGAGTGGACGGCGCGCCGAAAGGCTCTCGGGGAGCGCCCCGTCGCCGAAGAGCGGGAGGCCGTGCGGCGGGAGGCGAAGGACGCCATCGTCCTCCACTGGACGGAGGACCTCGCCAACGCCGCCTTTGGCCGCCGTACGTTGGACGCGCTCGGACCGGTTTTGCGGAGCTGGCTCGAGCGGTCCCACGGTTTCCTCTCGTTCCGTCTGGTGCAGGTGTTGTCCGGCCATGGCTGTTTCGGATCGCACCTGCACCGGATCGGGAGGGAGGAAACCCCGGCGTGCCACGACTGCGGCGCGGCGGAGGACCGGCGCAGCACACCCTCGAGGTGTGCCCGGCTTGGTCCGAGCTGCGCCGCGGTCTGACCGCGGTAATCGGACTCGCTTCCCGGCGTCGTCAACGCCATGCTGGAGAGCGAAGAGGCCTGGGGCAGCGGTCGCCTCCTTTTGCGAGGACGTAATCTCGCAAAAGGAGGAGGCGGAGCGCCAGCGGGAGGACGACCCTCTCGCTGCGCCGCTCCGCAGACGAAGAAGGGGTCGGAGAGGGCGCCGTCCTCTCCCTCCTCATGGTGGCGACGGGCGGGCGACAGGCACGGGGGTGCCTTCGCCCGCATTGCACCCGTCACCACCTTCGTCGAACATTCCCGGGCCCCTGTGAGGGGCCCGCCATGAAGGGCAATCGTCGGCGGAGGACTGGACGTAAAGGCTATGCCGGTTTCCCAGTCCCCCGCCACTCGGACGAAGCGGGAATGTCGCTGGGTCGTTTTAGTGGGTATACCGGGTCAGACCCGGGGAGTCCCACATACCCAGTGACCCATGAGTCTCATCCCCCGATGGGAGGGTATGCGTAATGCATTTTTTCCCAGCGATAAAAAAAAAAAAAAAAAAAAAAAAAAGGTTAAAACTGTTTCCTCTTACTAGGTTAGGTTAATTTCGTCTTTAAACAAAATGGGTAGGTTAGGTTAGGTTAAAACTGTGACCTCCTACAGAAACGACTACAGTATATTGAAAAAAAAAAATGGAAAACTGACGAATAAACAAAGTATTTGGCTTATTTGATTTTGCGTAAAAACTGTTATTCCAACTGAAATATTTGACTAAATAAAAAATGTTAAAAGTACTAGTTGGTAAACAAGTTATAGTTTAAACGTTCATTTCCCAAACATTAGGTTTGCGTTACAATTTTTGCAATTTTTGTTTTTTTTTTTTGCTAAAAATTGGCAAATAAAATTATGCGAAAAACTTTTTGGGAAGTGAATATTTCTCAAATTCCTTTCGTTCAAACAAGGGAGACCTGCGAATTTGGTCATGTACGAGGCCAAAAGGCATCTATCTCAGCATGGTGCTGTAACTTAAACCTTAACTTAAAGTCTTTAAAACGACTCTGGGAAACGACTTTCTGGTGTAAAAATCACATTTCACGGTAGGGTTTGTATTATTTTACGTCCATTTAGGTAAAAAAGTGCGATCATATTGTCCTGAATATGTTTTGTTTTCTATCTTCTTTTTTTCTATCAGAGAAATTGCAATGGCGTCGCTATTCCAGAGACAAAGTTGAATGTCTAGGAAATGAATGGATGGAATGTGCTTCGGACACAACAGCGTAGCTAGGCGTAGAAAATAATAAACTATGGTGGAGGCAGGTATCTACTTTTCAGGACTAGCTTGTCAAGAAAAAAAAAGTAGGTAAGTAAAGGTACTAAAACAGTGATGCGCAAACAATTTTAGGCAAAAACCACTTTTACAAAATGTCTCACTAATACCTCAGACCCCGTAGTCAAACTACAAAAAAAATACTATCTCTAGGTGTTTTCCTATTGATACAAGATACTTAGCAAATTTTAATAATTATGCGGTTGGCCAAAATATAAGGACACACTTCAGTAAATATACGAACTTGTGCACGCTTATCGATTTACTGAGATTCTTAAAAGTACAACAATATACTTCCATTTTTCAATGACGACCCGAATGACGCAGCGGTAGTGAGGCTGCCTTACGTTCTTAAGGTCCCGGGTTTGAATCTCGGTAGGAGCAAATGTTTGTGTGATGAGCATGGACATTTGTTTCCGAGTCATGGATGTTTATATGTATAATAAGTATGTATATACAAACCAAAAGTATACATGTAGTATATCAACTGTCTGGTGACCACGACACAAGCCTTGCTTAGTGTGGCACTAGATGGTGCTGTGTTTAATGTCCAGCAATATTTATTTATTTAATTCCTTTAGCTAATTGCCATCAACCAGGTTCTAATCTAGACTCCAGACTGCTACTGAGAAATTTCTGACTGAAAAACCCTATAACACTTTGCCCGACCCGGAAATCGAACCCTGAATCCTACGGTCAGCAGTAGTGCTTGTTAAGATGCAACTACTATGAAAGATCATCATCTCAGCTGAAAGACGTCCACTGCTGGACATAGACCTCCCCCAAGTGTTGCCACATTGACCGGTCCCTTGCGACTCGCATCCAGCGGATTCACGCAGCCTTACCAGGTTATCGGTCCACCTAGTGAGAGGTCTTCGCCATTAGAAATAAGGCTACCGACCTAGCCGGAAAAATTGGCAAACTTATGTGGCAGTTTGCAGGGCACATTGCTCGCAGAAAAGATGGCCGATGGGGCCGAAAAGTTCTGGAGCGGCGATCGCGAACCGGAAGACGTTGCGTTGGAAGGCCTCCCACGAAGCTTATGCTGTTACATAATTACTTACTAGTATAACTATCCTAATTATCACCAAGCTTAGCAGTCGAATTTATAATTAGCAATTTGTTTTAATTACCTAAAGAACGACTCTTATTAGTTAATGGACTTCAAACAATAAGTACCTACCATATTAAGTGTTTTACGATACATTTTAGTGCCCATATTGGCCAGCAATGTAAAGCAACCTTTCTAAAATTGATTGAATACTTAAATAACTTACTGTTTATAGTAGGTATAGGTAGTAAATTTTAATACTAATGCTAAGGAAGTCGTTTTGTTTCTGAGAGTATTAAGATAGCTCTGAGGCTCTAGAACGAGAAATCGGTGTAAACGTAATGTAGGTAGATAGCTCGACTTTTGAATCGAAAATACCCACAATAGGAAGGGAGAAGAAAGACGAAGAAAAAAGCAAAAAGAAAAGAAGAAGAGAAGAGATTCTATTCTATTCTATAGGAATGATTTCTGACAAAATAAATATGATTCTGTTTCGTCCGTCAGTTAGATTATCGAAAAATATTGGAAAAGTATGTGTTTTTGCTTTATCAAATTAATAAAAAATGACAAAGATAAAACGAGTCAAAGATCATGAGTGGGTGCTTGTGACGTCACTTTCTGGTAAAAAGTGTACCGAACTGTGACGTCACAAGAGTTTCGTGTCCAATATTCTTCGGAAATCTATGTAACAGACTAATTAGATTATTTTTGTCTACTACCCTGTTATTGCCTTAAGGCGCTTAGACGAGCTAAATTAGCAACTCTATTTATGGTGGTTCAAACTTCGTTTGAAATGCTGTTAGAATAAAGTTCTAATCAGCTTGCACTACAAAGTGGTTGTTACGTCAGCCACTGCGGGCCAAATAGCGCGAAATGAGTGGTTTCGATAGATTAACAAAAAAACCGGCCAAGTGCGAGTCAGACTCGCGCACCGAGGGTTCCGTACAAACCTGTAGGTATATAAGTAAAAGTTATGGTAATTTAAGATTTTCGGAATTTTTCCTATATGTGTACTTTATAACGTTGCTTCATGCCAAATTTCAAGATTCCAGGTCGTCTGGAAGTATCCTTTAGGTTTTGATTCCCTTGCGAGTAGTTGCGAGTTTCAAAATATGCGGCTTTAATTGCTGTATCTTTTGATTGCGTTGACGTAGAAGTTTGATTTTGTTACAGCTTAAAGATATTATAGACTTGAGTATTTGTTAAGAATTTCAATATAATACCACTACGCGTTCATGAGTAAAGGGGTAATAAGTTTAAAATTATTAAAAATATTTTTATTATATGATGTAACTAAAAATTTATGCTTTTCGCAATTTTTCCTTTATCTGTGTTATAAGACGTTGCTTCGTACCAAATTTCAAGATTCTGAGTTCACGGGAAGTACCCTGTAGGTTTTGATTCCCTTGCGAGTGTCGAAAATTTGCGGCATAAACGGGAGTATCTTTTGATCGCGTTGACTTAGAAGTTTGATTTTTTCACAGCTCCAAGAGACCATAGACTTGAGTATTTGATATGAATTTCAGCTTGATACCTCCACGCGTTCCTGAGAAAAAAGGTCTTGACAGACAGACAGACAGACAGACAGACAGACGGACAACAAAGTGATCCTATAAGGGTTCCGTTTTTACCTTTTGAGGTACGGAACCCTAAAAACTATTGAATGGATTAAAAAGCTAAAACAGTATCATGCTAATATATTGCTTGTAGAATTATTTGCCAAAAAATCAGAATGATCGCATGCATATTAGTATGTTTTTTATTGTTTGAAAGATATTTTTAGAGGTAAGTTCGTGATTTCTTTTTATCGAGCCAAATTAATTGTATTATGTTTTCAAAACAGTATCATGCTAGCATATATCCTGAAGAATATCATATATTTTTCTGGTCTTGTTTATAGCAGTGAATCATATACTTTTAGTAATTATAAAACTCGCGTTTAGCTCGTGTAATCGCCTTAAGCATTTTAGTTTTTTTTTGCATCAAGCACCATCTCTATCATTAATAAATAAAAGTACATTCTAAATTTTTTTTTATAGTTACAGGCTTATAAAAACAGATCTAACAGTTTCAATTATTTACGAAATAAGCACACATACGTCCATAGCCATTTATATCATTACACTTCCAATTGTTTTTGGCATAATAGACGACAATAGAACGTGAACACACATTATAATAATGACTTGACATTTTTTCTGTCAGACTTAACAAGTAGGTAAATTACTTATACTTGTACATAATAATAAATTATATATGCGAAAGTAACTCAGTCTGTGTGTCTTTATGTTGGCGTACAAGTAAAACATAATATGAGTAAGGATATCTAAACTGTTAATAAAAAAGTGGAAAGATTTGATTTTTTTTGTTTGTTTGTTACGATTTGACTCAAGAACTCCTCAACCGATTTTAAAAGTTCTATCGCCATTAGAAAGCTACAAATTTACCGAGTAACATAAGGCCAAATTATATCAATACGAGTATCATGCAAATTAAACGAGCTATCAAAATTTTCGCGGACAAAGTCTCGGGCGAAGTACTTGTAGAATCTATTTTCAGTGACCCGTACATTACTGTTAACCTGTAGTGTAAGCCCACTGCTAAGCCAAAGCCTTTCGTCACGACTTCCAAATCCATCGATCCATTGACAATGTGGACCACTAGTCCGTGGTTCTGTGCAGCTCGTTCCACCATCTCCTGTGAGGTCCATTGCGTCGCCTTCTGATCTTAAAAAATACTACGAATACCGCGATTATCGAGGCCATATAAAGGAATCGAGTATCGGTTCCGCCTCATCTAACATCACGAAATCTATTCTTCTATCCTTTTCCCTCGCTCAGAACCTTCATTTGCTAGAGCGAGAAACAGAGTTGGAGTTCTACTGCACGCGACAGCATCGACGATGACAAAAACATCCTCTTCAATACACTTCCTCGAAAACTGATTGTTTTCGCACTACGATTAGGTTCAAAATGCAGTGTATTTCAAACACGTGCGTTTTTTCATGTTTTTCTACACATGTGCAAAAAGCAAAATTGCCACAGATAACTATACTTATACTTAGTCCAAACTGGTCAATGCATAATTAACATCTGTCATTGCATCTGACTATAGAGTCAGAGGTGAATGTTTTTTTTTTTTTAAAGTCTCGTAATAATTCATGACACAAATATTTTAAGTACATTCTTTTATTTTATTTCTTCAAAAGTGTATTGAAAAACGTCGTTTGATACAGGTGGACATTTGTTATTGCAGTTCTCGGCTCAAAGACACCCTCGCCTTACGGCTCGTGTGTTAATACCGCCTTGAACTACAATAACAAACTTTCTCCACTACACATACTGGTAGTTCATTCCTGTGATGTCGTTTGCCTTGATTTGGCCATGTAATGAGGAGAGATAAAACGCATGCGACTAAAAGAGTGAAGGACAAGAATAGTGATGGATGGAGAGGGAGAAGAAGGCCAAAGAAAAGATGGATGGATTGTGTGAGAAGTGATACGAAAGAGAAAGGAGTAAATGATGCGCTGGCAGGAGAGAAAGGAAGAAGAAAGCGTGTTGCGCCAACCCCAAATAGATTGAGACAAGACTAGGAAGGCGTCGGAGTTTCCTCCGTACCTAGGAAAGCACGTTAAGTTGTTGGTTCCGGCAGTCATTTGTCCATCTCTGACAGTCGTAAGTCTTGACATCCAGTCTTACCATCATCATCATCATCATCAGCCTATAATTTTCCCACTGCTGGGACACGGCCTCCTCTCAATGAGAGGGAATGGGCTATAATCTACCACGCGGGCCCAGTGCGGATTGGTAGATGTCACATGTCTTCGAATTTTTCGTTCTAGGACATGCCGGTTTCCTCACGATGTTTTCCTTCACCGTTTTGAGAGCAGTGGTGATGAAATAAATTACACAAAGTAATGCGCCTGTCTGGGTTCGAACCCACGACTTACTGTTCGTAAGTCGGGGCCGCCACCATTGGGCCACCGCTGCTCCAAGTGTCTTACCAAGTGGTATTGTATTACCCGGTATAAACAGGGTTGTGGAGGTCCAATAGGCAGTCCCTCCATGTAAAGTACTGTTAATCAGCTGTATCCGGCTAGACTGGAAGCCGATCCCAACATAGTTGGAAAAACGTCTAGGCACATGATGGTGAAGCCAGGAAGATTATGAATTCATTCCCGTGATATAATTTTCTACCTCCAAGCAGACGAAGTCAGACCAAATCTAGGTTAGCGATACTGTTCTGTAAATATGGAAGTACAACTTGGTACGGCTACATTAATTATGTCAATATGCACTCGTTGTCAGACAAATTCACTTTCTTTTATATTACGTAGGTAACTATCTACTTTCAATAAACATATTGTAATAAGAGCAAATTGATAATTGAGGAGTTGACTTCAAAATGCAAATTGAGTTTTTTGTGGTCCAAGTAGCGAGTTTATCACCTATCTCATTTGAGCGCCTAGATTATGTTACATTTTAATCAGCAACAAAGATCTTGGAAAAGGCAAATAATAGGTTTGTTAACTGAAAAAATCTAATTGGTCCGTCACTTAGATTATCAAAAAATAGTTGACCCGTATTTTTTCTTTTGTCACATAAAACAAAATTGATGAAGATACGACGCTTTTAAAATTCCCAATACGTCACTGTTCGGTATGATTCTTAGTGAGTACTGACGTCACGAGCCCCTACTCCCGAGTTTTGATGCGTTTTATCTTTGCCAATATTCGTTGATTTACAAAAACAAAAAAAATACGTGTCCATTATTTTCTAATACTCTAACTGACGGACTAAATAGATTTGCAATTTATTGATGGTGGAAACTAGCCTATTGTGTTTGATATATTTTTTTTTGTACCATCATCTGCCTAGCCTTTTCCCAACTATGTTGGGGTCGGCTTCCAGTCTAACCGGATGCAGCTGAATACCGGTATTTTACATGGAGCGGCTGCCTATTTGACCTCCACAACCCAGTTCATACTGGGTAATACAATTAGTCATTCTAGAAATATAAAACGCTTTGAATAGTCTTTCATCACAATCTGTAACATTTCGAAGAAAATTCTTAATACAAATGTTTTCCAGGAAAACACATGATTATAATAGGAACCTTCCGACTTAACCCTGCGCTTGCCCCAGACGGAGGGTATCCATGAAGACATTACGAACAAAAAAACTGCAATGCCTCAGTTTGAAAAATTTGATAATGGAAATAAAGCATTTCCACCGCTTCCGTTCGTCTCGCAATCAGATATCCGCATCCTTCATCAGGTTATCGGTGCACCTAGTGGTAAACCTTCCAGTTCCAACGCAACGTTTTTCTGGCAATTGTTGAATTGTCAAAATTAAAGGCATTGCGACTGTCTATTTGTGTGACCAGATAATTCCACTGGTCTTATAAATCTGCAGTCCAGTAATTAGTCCGCTATCGGAAACGATGGTATTATGGCACTGAGTGTGCCATAATACCATCGTTTTAAGTGTTCACTGAAACGAGCAGTAGGAACTCCTTATAGGTTACGATACACATTTGATAATGATAGGGAGTAATCGGCAACGTGATTACCTCCGAGATCAATTACAAGTAACACGCACGAATGAGCTAGAGGTGCGTTTAGACAGTGCGTGCGAGGCATGTCCCGTAAGTGCATGTTATTCTGGGTAAACTATATTGGGAGTGTTTTTAATATGAAAAGCTAGTTTATGATTTACTACTAAAACCTCTATCGTAATGTGTACTCTATGTTTTGTCAACAGTGCATGTATTTGCAGTAGGGCCTATTTAAATAGATCTCATTTGACACTTCATCAAAATACGACAACGTAAGCTTGTAACGACTGGCATAAAATATTATTTACTTTTATGAAGTTAGAACTGCACAATTGCTTAACTATTTTAAATTACGAATACATATTTATTATAATAATGGCAAAAGAAGGTAACTTTTACTATGAACTGACAGATGTCAAATGTGATCTATTAAATTGGCCCTACTATAATTTACGTTTTCTTTTTTGCAATACAGCAAGTTGCCGCACCATTATTATTTTATCTATGAGGAGATCATGAATCATCATCATCATTCATGATTATGATCATGAATCTGCGTAGATAGGGGGTATCCATGCAGATTTTCATCTGGGGAGAATAGACAATTGTATCAGAGTTCTGCCGATTCAAAACCCAAGGTTTCTACAGATCCCGCCGGGGCTGCGGGACTGTTTGAAAGAGATACCGTGGCCCCGGAACATAAAGGGCGAGGAAGGAACATGGATGGGTTTTAGTCAATAAAAGTCTGATCCTCCCTCCCGCTCCGCCCAGAGTGGAAGAAGTCATTTGATGATTTCCCATCCGAAAAAAAAAAAAGTTTGGGATGAGGGCTTGTGGAAGGTGAGCTATGGGCTAGCTCGCCATCCGTCCGTGTTATGACGACAGGCCGTGTCGACGGCGAGTTCGTGTCCCACACGCGCCTCAAAGAGATGTCAGCATAAGGAAAGGGCCCGCAAGGGCTGGAGCCTGCCGGGGCTGGGGGACTGTTCGAAAAAGATACCGCGGCCCTGGAACATAAAGGACGAGGAAGGAACATGGATGGGTTTTAGTCAGTAAAAGTCTGACACTCCCTCCTGTGTCATTTGATGATTTCCCATCCGTCGGGATGAATGAATGAATGGAAGGAGTATGTGGTAACCGTTAGTGCGTCAATGTCCCTTCTACCTAATATAGTAAACTATATAATGCCCAAGGCTTCACCCGCATGAAGGTCAGTTATTTTCCTACGAGATTATACTACCGAAAAAAGTGTTCTAAACTACCTGGATGCCAAATTTCATCTAGATCCGGTCAGCAGTTTTTGCGTGAAAGAGTAACAAACATCCAGAGATCCAGACCTCCGTATATTCGTACTTACTTTCGCATTTGTAATCTAGGATTAAAACGATTATAGTGGCGAACCAGCATAATGAAAACGATCAGCAAATTCTGTTTAATTCGGCCGTATTTCTAGTTCTAGATCAAAGTAATGTTGCTTGTTTCATTTATCGTACATCCTAACATTACAAATGTTTATCACGATAACCATCGTGTCATTATCCACTATTACCATAAAATATTTCGCCGTCGTAATTAAAAACCATCGCCCAAGACTCAAAAAGCCTGTTTCGTCCTGAGACCCTTTCATATCGAAAGCTCTAAAGATTCCGAACTCAGAACTAGTTCCTGAACGGAGGCTGGCGGCACATAACACAAACTGAGCCAAAAAATGAAAAAAAAGTAAAGGTAATTGGTACCAAAGAAGGTATGGGCCGCGGCATGTGTATAGAGCTGATAATACCGCAACTTTTTAAAATTTGAGCTTGGCATAATAATTTTAAAGTGTTTCAATTTGTGAAAGGGAAAAATAATGTTTGCAGATTGTAATAGTACACTAACATTTTGGCCGTTACCTATATTTTAAGTCCCTTGTCAAACGGGGTAAGCCTATTGTCATCAACCATGCACAAATCCAGACGGAGTTATTGCTAGTGAGAAAATCTGTTTGTAAATTCTCAATTCGATTATACTTTTATCTTTATATATTGTATTGAAAATGGAACGTGAGGCATTTGTCCAGTAGTGGCACAATATAGCTGGTTAGTTTTAAAGTACCTAAAAGTAAATTAATTTAGTGATTAGGTGAAAATTGTAGGTAGTCACACACATTATATTTAGCTTATTTTATTCTAGTAGGAATTTATCTTCAGAAAATAAAACAAGCTATAAGAATAGTAAAGAAAAGTATCCGAGAAATTAATATGAAAGCAAACATAATTTATTGTACAGACATTAAAACAAACTTCTGTCTATTTATTTAGTAACTTATTGTTCTGAGTAATTTTATTACCTTAATTTATTATGAAAGACAAGGAAAAAATAGTTACTCTTCTTTAGAAGTGTTTCAAGTTAAGTATTAAGGTTAGCTCAGCCTACTTGATCTAATTTAAAAGAAAAATGCAATCTAATAAACCTGAAGAGTTTGTTTGTTTGTTTGTTTGAACGCACTAATCTCAGGAACTACTATTTCGAATTGAAAAAATATTTTGGTGTTGGATAGTCCATTTATCGAGGAAGGCTTTAGGCTATATAACATCACGCTACGACCAATAGGACCGGAACATAAATAAAATGTTGCATAAACGGGTAAAAATTATTCCTTTTGTGAGCTTTTTCTCTCTAATGTGACGCAGACGAAGTTGCGTGGGTCAGCTAGTTTTTCATAAACCTAAAGGTATCTCATCATCATCCTTCAATGTTCCCACTGCTGGGACAGGCCTTCTCTCTATGAGAGGGAATGGGCTATAATCCACCACGCGGGCCCAGTGCCGATTGGTAGATGTCACATGTCTTCAAATTTTTGGTTCTAGGACATGCCAGCGAACGAGGTGGCGGAACGCGAGAGGGAGAGAGCCTCACGCCCCAGCCGCCGCGGAAGACGCACCGGGCGTCGGGGGCCACGTGGTGGCTACCGGCCACCGTAGACGTGGGCCTGTGGACGGTTAGCTATGGGCTAGTTAGCCGTCCGTCCGTCTAATGACGACAGGCCGTGTCGACGGCGCGTTCGTGTTCCACGCGCGCCTCAAAGAGATGTCAGCATAAAGGGAGGGGCCCGCGAGGGCCGAAGCCTGCCGGGGTTGCGGGACTGTTCGAAAGAGATACCGTGGCCCCGGAACGCAAAGGGCGAGGAAAGAACATGGATAGATTTTAGTCAGTAAAAGACTGACACTCCCTCCCGCTCCGCCCGGAGTGGGAGAAGTCATTTGATGATTTCCCATCCGAAAAAAAAAAATGCCGGTTTCCTCACGATGTTTTCCCTCACTGTATTGAGAGCAGTGGCAAATACAAGTACAGGTATCTAAAACAAATTTGTTCCAAGTTGTTTTTTCAAGTAACTAAAACAACCATAATACATTCAGAGAAGGTCAGAGATAGGGTTGCTATATTTTAATAAGATATAATTAAACGTCAATAGTCCAGTCCAATGACCGAATGGTCTCGAGCTAAAATTCCGGGAAATCCAATAATTTGTTATGGGACGAGGCTTGAAACTTGGAATTTATTCAAATGATTTGGATCTAGTGATGCATGATCCGATCCAATACTTTACGGTATCGATACAATATGATGCGATACTCCGATATTTTGGTATGATAAACGTATCCGATGCACTGCTTGGATTGATATAAAACTGCTGATGTCGGAATAAATGGGTTGAACCACACTGTCATGAATTGCATGATCGACCAGTTTAAAATACCGTAGTAATTTATTTGAAAATAAACTTCATCTTGAAAGTTTATGTATTTAACATGGCAGCAGCGATACTTGGCAAATGCGACAACTTACAAGTTTAGTTATTATTATTAAGGTTTATGAGTTTATACATGCAAATGCATGGAGTAGGTACAAGTGAATTCCTAGATTTTTTTCTAGACACTTAGTAGCAATAATAATCAACCAATCAGAAAACTCTACGATACGATTTGATATTCGGAAAATCAGATCAAAGCGATTCGAATTATACACTGTATTTTCAAAACAACACATAATTACACTTTTATTCATGCTAACACCATGCTGAGATAACGGCGTTTTCCTTTAGTTTAGGACCAATTTAGTTTGTATTTTCTTTATATTTTCCTGTAGAGTACAATAAACATTTTTCTTTTCTTGATGATCCTAGTATCGTATTGTAAAGTTGCGATTAATCAAAAGTATCGATAAAATTGCAAGTGTTATGCAACCCTATCCGGATCGCAAAATTTATTTGACCGGCACAAAATTCAACATCTTATTTATATTCATTAGTTTGTATAGATAATGAAACTTTGATTACCAAGGCCCGAGGATATTTTGGTTAATGTATTTCTCTTGAACTTAATTACAAAGGCTGACTTTTCCATTTTCAGCGAATTTATCGTCAGATCCGTGATTGATTTTGTTTTAATAAGTTTGTTCATTTTGATTGCGTATTTGTTTTTCATTTAGATAACGATTGCGTTTTCGGCAGTCACTGCTTTTTGTGTTGACTGTACATTTTGTTAGGGTTTATTTTAAAATAATGGCAATAGGGGCTGTATTATGTGAGACTTAAACATAACTGGTAAAATGTGTTTTTGGTGTACCTGTCTTATCACAAAACGGCGTGTATAGACGCGGTCATGCTGCCTTTCTTTAATTCTGTTTGTATTTTTTTTATCATATTGTTTTTTTTTTTCACTGTTTTCTTTTTATTAGTGTTATAATCATAATTTAACCATTTTTTATGTTTTGTCCTGTCGGGCTAATAAATGCTTTTTCTTTCTTTCTTTCCTTCAAATTGAAAATATAGAAAGGAACTTGACCGACAAGATAAATTTTAAAGTGAAGAATTTTAAACTTGTCTAAATAAATTAACATTAATGTTACATAAGTGCTGAAAAAGGCTTAAGTTAGGGTGCAACAAATAAGTTTTAATCATTACGGATAATTGTTTTTCTTAAAAATATTACATTCTAATACCATGTAATACAGGGCGAGTACTAAATAAACTTCCCAACAATAATAGGTACTCATGTCCATTACAATAATGATAAAATACAAATTTATTTTATTACGACGCAAAAAAATATTGCTGTAAGAAAAATGTGGACGCAGAGACTAATGAGGGCTTTGTGACGACATTTTTGGAGTAATTGAGTAAATCTCTGTCTACTATGAAAGATCGACAAATCATGTGGTTTGACTATACCTAATTGTATCTATTTTTTCGTCTAGTAAGTAATTCTTGTAGCTTTGTTAAGAAAGAGTGTTGAGAAAGGTCTTAGTAGTAATTGTTGTCAAAACAAGGTGTTTTCTTTCTATTATTTACGAATATAGAAAAACACGTATTAGTCATTAAAGTAGAAAAAATGTAAAAGGTATTTTTTCTAACAACTTAATATTTTTATTTGTGCTAAATCTCAGAGATATGTTTGCTAAAATGAACATTATTGCACCTATAGAATTTTAGTAATTATCTTACACTTCACTATTTAAACTTTACACAATAGAAAACATTACACCATTCTAAATAATATACCATTTAAATAATATAATATTGTGTCTATGTATATTTCGTTACAATGAAATTCCTTATATTTTTTTTCATGATAAACAAATAAGCTCACTTACAAAAAATTACACAAAAATCAATCAACACACTAAACTTCCAAAAAAAAAGAGACTGTCACCAAAAAGATCATAATCAAAAACAACACGGTAACAACATCTCTATAGAATTCCCTCCACCTTTCTACCGCACTCCTCTCTGAGACAGTCACTTCCGGTCTCTATAAAAATGTTTGTGCATTTGTCTGAAGCTATCACTGCAAGCTACGCCGGCAGATACGCCATACCAAGCTGTAGAAACATGAAGACTTTTGTAAGTGATCGATACCTTTTTTTTTCTAAAGTGATAGAAGTGCGTCATGTGATCAATAGATGGCGTTAGTGGATTTTGGATTTTTTTTTGCGAGTGAACGGATTTTCAGTGAATTATATTAAACTTCAAATATTCGTTAAGAAACAGTTTAGTGCTTAAAAGCTCTGTGATTTAAGTTTTTAAAAAAATTTGTAGTTTAAAATTGTTTAAATCATCCAATTTTCATTATTGCCATCTTAAGTAAACCATTTTGAGTGTGAATATAATAATCGCGAATTTAAACAAAATCGATAACTTTAGGTATTATATAACTTTAGTGTGTCTATCAAATCAAAAAAACCCAGTGCTCCCAAAAATTATATAACAAAGAACCTAATTCGTGACAAACAAACTTACAGACAAAAACCGCTAAACAGTTAACTACCAAGGATATCGACAAAGCTTACCACAAACATTTAAAAGAACACGGTTAACCTACCACATTAATTTCTTTGTCTAACAAAATGCTGTCACAATAGAATTTTGATATAATCGAAATTACAGTTTTGTCACGTTATAGATTATCTCTTTGTTAGCAAACGTTTTTGTTACGTGTGTTAATGAAGACAATCGTACCAATGATCTTGGTAATTAATGATGTAGTAGCTGGTGTTATTAAAGCTGCTTTAGAGATTCTAGATAGCACGGATTATAGAATAAATGATGATGATGCAAGCGTTTTGACAAACGTGATCCTAGAGTTGAGCTCGATGAAAAGTAGGGTCAAAATAATAGAGGCCTGGTAAAAAGTCAGATGCTGATATTTGGATCAAATGCTGCTGGCTTCTCATAGAGAGGCGGCCTGTCCCAGCAGTGTGAACATTAATAGGCCGATGATGATGATGAGAAAGGCAGATTGCAATGGAATGGAAATATGTAATTTTAATGAGGTTTACATAAGGAGTGTCGAGAAGCTAGTGACTAAATAATAAAAGCCGCTCGTTTCAGTTCGTGAATGTGACCAACCATTACATACCAAGTTTCCTCCGAACCTCGGAAAGCACGTTAAGACTTCGGTTTCGACTGGCATGTAGATCTCTGACAGTTGTTACAGGTAGTGGTCCGGAAGTCTAATAACCCACTTACCGGGTTTTGGGGATTAGATAGGCAGTCGCTCCATGTAATTAACATACTGGTATTCAGCTAAATCCGGTTGGACTGGAAGCCCACCGCAACATAGTTGGGAAAGGCTAGGTTAGGTGATGATCGAAGGAGTATCGAATCACCTGTTAGAAAACGACAGGCTTCCAAAAACGTCTTGGTCATCACACCTGCCGTTATCCCAATTTATTTGAGATCTGTGTAGCGTGTCTTATTCTTCCATTCTTAAATCTTTCTCTATAAGTTTCTATCCCCGTATTCATCGTGTTTCTAAGACAATTCATCTTTATCTCAATCATCAGGATGAAGTACAGGGTTTTGAGAAAAAACAAAGAAAAATGAAGAGAAATATAACTATAAAAAGATTTAGATTATGAAGACATTAAAATACATTTAACCAAGATGGATCTCAATGTATAAAATATCCTAATAAAATCAAAATTAACGAATATTCACTTTCAAGAGTTGAAATGGAACCTGACCTGACCTCACAAAGTAAAAAAAAAACAATGAAAAATATTCCAAATGGAAGCACAAAAACAAAGTTAATTGATATTAGTAAGCTGACACGACAACTACTATTAAATTAGCATAATCATAATATCATCAATCAATTTAACAGTTTGTAACAGACAACTTATGTAATTTTATAACTACAGGAAACTAATATAACATCCAAAAACTACTTGGACCTCTTTATCGTCGTGAAAATAAAGTTCAAATTCTACTGGCTTCTACATTTTAGATGGAACAAGTATTTTGGTGTTCTGGTAATCAATGTCTAACTTACATTGTGTTTGCCCTTTTGAAATATAAAAGTTTGTAGAACATAGTAACAAACTATGGATTAATATCAAAGTTTGAAGTTCGTTAAAGGCTAGTACAATATTGTTTTTTGAACTTTCTCATAAAATTTTAATGAATTTTGATCCAAATATCAATGCCAGCTGTTGGTTGAGATATTTCAATCTTCTTAACAAATCAGTGCATTGCACTTGGACCGGTTTCGCCAGGAACAAGACAAGTAAAAGGGATAACACCTTCACTATCTCTAAAACCAGTTTTTGAGACACTTATGCTACCTTTCTCTTTCATAATATGCGTTTTACTCTCCATACTTACCTTTGAGAGATTAGTAGATTGCCAAGCAAGATTGCCTTTTAAAAAATGCACTTTAATATACATTGTAATCAATATTCAATTGACTCATTGTGTTATTTAGATAACTACAGCCTCACGCGTGTGTCCATCCATTGTATACCGAGTTTCCTCCATGCCTCGGAAACGTTGGTGTCTACTGTCATTTGCAAATATTTGATAGTCGTTACAGTGGCCCGATATTCTGACAACTAGTCGTACTACGGGGTATCGTAATACCCACTAACTAATAATGTTACCACTAACTGGGTTCTGGAAGTCAGACAGGCAGTAGCTTAATGTTAAATACTGGTATTCACCTGCATCTGGTTGGACTGTAAGCCGATCTCAACATAGTTGGGAGTCTATGCAGATGAATATTTCAATTATAATCAA
The DNA here is from genome assembly GCA_950022955.1 of Xestia ashworthii. Lineage (NCBI taxonomy): Eukaryota > Metazoa > Arthropoda > Insecta > Lepidoptera > Noctuidae > Xestia > Xestia ashworthii. Next base: position 7,752,074 of record OX465571.1, on the reverse strand, counting down.
TTCTCTCACTGGCACAGTCAAACGCAAGCTTGCAATTCCGCAAAACAAAAAATGTCATAAGCGGCACTGCAATCTTCCAAATTAACTTCACCAAAATAATACAATTCTTGGCTTCGACCTTATCTCATCAGCTTAATGTAAATGAACTACAGCTCTGGCTTGCAAAGGCCCAAAACTTCCGACACTTATGAGTCCAGATAGCAAGGATCTATTACATCGTAAACCTGGAATTTCCTTAAGATAATTCGTGACAGCCATAACTCGGGCTATCCCATCGTACATAGACATAGCTTCACATACAACCTTGGCATTCTTCCCTTACATTTTCCGCCTAGTTACCGGTGCTTTTCGACGGAATATATCGTCCATAAAGTTACCCAAAGTTCTTAGAGTATGAAGAAAATACACTGATTTATTATACGTATCCTCTACTAGGTTTTTTGGAAGACAAATAACCGTTCGCAGTTTGTTTGTTAGAATTTCCGCAGTAATAATATTGTTCAAAGAAATTAGTGAGTTATTCTATGGCAAATAATTTGTCGTTGCTAATACTTGTACAGGGTCTAAGTTTGTAGTATTATCGTACAGTTTGTCAAGTATTACCTAGACAATTGTTTCCTTTTCGAAGAAAAATATAAATCATTTTACTTTCATCATAATCTTATTACTTTAGTTGTAAAAACTGCTTCTCATCTGTCTGATATTAATCATCTTTTATGAAACTCACTGTAAGAGACGCTCATTTTCTAAGCCACACACAACGATACGTTCATACTATGGATAGCACAGCTTATATTTCGAACACAATCTCATCACGAAGCCGTCAACCAAACATTCTGTACATCAAACTGAATAACTTTACGCAAAATTTTCCCAGAATTAAAACATACATCATGCATCTGACTAATATACTTTGTACGTAAAACTGCATTGGAAAGCCTTCTAAATCCATTTGTCTTTTGGCTGTACCTCACATGGCACCCATGTTGGTATTGCTCCAAACTTTTGTTACCCCATTTGAACAATTTTAACACCTCATTTGGCGTACCTTATTCGTCTGATCGTGTTTTCTGGCAAACTGCCCGAAACTATTTTGTGGGTTTACAAAGAAAATTCCGTAAAACGTTGGGAAGAGACTAGTATGCGGACTTTATTTGTCATAATTATGATCTCTAAGGACTTCGGCTAAGGGAGGTAATGTTCCAGATTTTTTTGAATAAATTGGTCTCTGAGGACATTCATTATTTTACAAATTATGCTCAGTAAATTTTGGAAACTAGAACAAAGATTTATATCAAAAAGGATCTGGTATTTTTTCTTACTTTCGTTTTTTTGTAAGCGCGCCGATGTCCTAGAAATTCACATCAGGGAATAGCTTAAAAAAGACGATGATAGAATTATACACGTTAAGTATCAATACAAGCTGTTACTGGATAACAAAAATAGCGTGCCGTTGTATTTTAATGCTGGGTTCAGCGACGTAAGATCAAAATTCAACAGCGAGTCTTTGTTCAAATGAATTAGGCACAACCTAGCTTTAAACTTTATAAAGATTAAGCTCTATAAAGACAAACAACAAACACGACATACTAAATAATGGAAATCTCTAATTCACGAAATCCAAATTTCTCAAGCACAACTGTCCCATTCCACTATATTTTCAACTAGCCTTCGGCCTTCGGCCTGTGTGCAGTTCGGTAATTGTAATGGGATGGGATCATTGGATCTTACTACCGGGATAAAAATTATCCTGTGTGTTAATCCAGGGTATAAGCTATCTGTGTGCCAAAATTCATACAAATCCCGTCAGTAGTTTTTGCATGAAAGAGTGATGAACATACATCCTCGCAAACTCTCGCATAAAAAATTACATTAGTAGGATTAAAAGTAACGGAAATCAAACCGATAAACCAAACTCCTTACTCTGAGAATACAAAAATAATAGTACATTGAGAAATTCCACGGTAGACTAACTCGGATACTATTCTTTCCATTTTTTGCTCTTCGCTGAGGAAATTGCAAAACCGATTCTGACACAATTTCCTTCGAACATAATTCTGTATTTATTACGTTGAATTACATAAATATGACATTGTGTTAAATCTGAAAGTTCAATGGCACAAAAGCGGAATCAACAATCCGTGAACGAGATGTTTTTATGTGAGCAGTTTTTGTGTTTCCATTCCAACGATTGCATAGTTTAGTGTGTTTGAAATAATGTTATGCAAATTCTTCGATGTATTGCTTTTTTATGTCGTTACTTGACATAGTTTGGTTTTGATAGTAGACTGGATAAAATAGTACTAAATATATCTCCTGTAATTTGATACAGCTTTGTTCGCGCTGATTTACTTGTAATGGGAATATTTGTTTTCTTTCTTTTTTATTGCTTATTTATTTTCGTATTTACCAAAAGTAATTTATTAGGTTAGAATAACCTGATTTCATACAATAATTAGGTTTGTTACGTAACCTTCAACACACATCAACAATCACATACACTCTTTATCTGAAACGCTAAACGCTCAGAAGCCAGTAGAAGTCAACCATTGACATACCAGAGAACGACAAACAGCAGAAACATAACACGGATGCGGAAACACGCAATGTAATGTAACAAAACAGTGCAGGCGACCATTAAAAGATCATTAAATCGTCCACTGTTACATCAATGTTTGCAAAACCCCGATTGTACAGAGAAATGTACCACACGTAATGGTCTCACCTATCTCGTTGGTCAGAAATTCTAGTGGTCGCAAGAGTGTTTGCTGAGCATATATGTGTCGGGTTCCCGCTGAGCATAGGTATTGGGTTCAATTCTCAAGTCGAGCGAAGTTTTATTGAGTTTTCCATCAGGAATTTCTCAATAGCAGCAATGGATAGGCTTGCCCCCTCATCATCATCTGTCTAGCCTTTACCCAACTATGTTGGGGTCGGCTTCCAGTCTAACCGGATGCAGCTGAATACCAGTATTTTACATGGAGCATTAACTGCCAGTCTGATCTCCAGAACCCAGTTAGTACTGGTAATATGATAAATATGATTTGTGGAATGAAGGCATGCTATGTACACCTCAGCCTTACCCTTCCGGGATTACAGGCTTTGTGTTACGTAATAGTAGGTAAGATACAGTGTTTGTAATTAGCTCAATCTTTAATTTTGACTTAATGAATGTAGATCGATACTATCGTAGATAGTGAAGTTATTATGAAACTTGATCTAATAAGTGTGTATTTCCAATTAGTGGTTAAGTAACTTGATCTATCTGAGGAACATTCTAATAAATCTAAATTTTTGCTCGTCCAAAGAGACGGAACACAAACAAAATAAGTTTAAGTAATAAGAGCTCTTACAACTGAATATGGAATCAATTTATTCGACAGTAAAGAAGTAGGTAGAAAGGCAAGTGAACGTGTAGTGAAAGGAGATTGTTTGACACTCAATGCATCCTTTTTTTTTCAAACATGTTATAAAATAGCGCGATGCTGAAAGTAAACTAACAAGATTATGGTCGAGTTACATCAGCGTTGTCATTAGTAGTAAATCGTTCATTGACATTGGGATTCCCAAACCATCAATCATATTTTTTTTGCATGGTATCGTCTGTTTCTGTAGTGCATCTTACTAACTCGTTGGAAGTTTGTTTCGCAGTTTTTAGTTTTTTTGTATTTCGGTCGGTAAAAGCGGAACCCAAGATTATATTTTTGTCCGTCCATCCGTCTCTCAGAACCTTTTTTCTCAGGAACGCGTGTAGGTATCAAACTGAAATTAATTTCAAATACTCAATTGCTAGCAGAACGGATGGCCGATTGGGCCAAAATGTTTTAGTGTGGCGACCGCGATTCGGAAGCCGTTGCGTTGGAAGGCCTCCCACTAGGTGGGCCGATGATCTGGTGAAGGTTGCGGGAATCCGTTGGATGCGATTCGCATGGGATCGGTCAATGTGGCGATACTTGGGGGAGGCCTATATCCAGCAGTGTACGTCTTTCGGCTGAAATGTTGATGATGAGGTGTATTAATTCTTAAAAGTGGTAATTTATGAGATCGTAATAGGGGTCTACCACTTTGTCGGATACAGTATTTATAGTACAGTAATAAAAGAAGAGAATACCACAGTATGCTTAGAAAACTGATAGTGGTAAGCTGTGGCTTACACTTTCAATATGACTAATTCTCTAAATCAAAAATTACCTCTCCAAGTTACATAAACCAACCAAACATTATTTTATTTGTTCACTGATTTTTTGGAAATTAGCAGAAAATAAAGGATTGAATTCAGATAATAAGCTGAAATGGTGGATTTGAGAACAAAGAAAAGCATGTAATTTGATTATAATACCTTTTCGTTCCGGTGTAATAGACAAAAATGACGATAGAAGTAGGTAAAGTAAATCGGGTTCTATTTCTTTTCGAAACTGACAAAGTTATTAGTGAAAAGAACTAGGACCGTGACTGGTATAACCAAAGTTAATCAAAAAACTTAATCTCACTAGTGACTTTTGAATACCTAGTTTTTGTTTAAATGATACTTTTAAAGCTCGGAGCTTTCATCAATCCGAAAAGAAGAAGGCAACCAAAAGCCACCTGAAACAATCCTTTCATACCATCAGATGCTATATCTGTTTTTTTTTTTACAAAAGTACACAAGTTTTAAATGTAACTCCACAAAAGAATAAAGCATTAACAGATAAGCAGTTTTCAACAGAATCATTTCCCAATTTCATCCAAAAAGCCAGGAGCATCCTACAAAATAAAAAAAGAGCGAAAATTTAATACAATTACACTCTACAACGTTTGTCCGAGTCAATCCACGAAATAAGCCTTAAAAAGGTTACTCGAAAAGTAATTGTGAAAGTTGTTTTCAGCATTTTTTATTACACTAACTTCGTAATTAAGGCGGTCATTCAGTTCAAATTGGCTATTAACACCGGTTGTTAAGCTGATTTGCTTCTTTTGTTTCTGATTATCCTTCTGGCATTACGGAATCTGTTGGTTTATTGTGGCAAATAAGTTGAATAGTCTATCTTGGTGTTTGGAGTCTGTTTTTAAATGATTTCTGGGTACTTTGTTATGACAGGCGTCGTTTTTTAATTTAGGGAAATTGGGAAAGCTTTTGAATTGATATTCTTGTGAATAGAATAAGACAAAGACTTTTGAAGCATATGCTTTATTTACAGAATATAAATAGACTGAAAATGGCGCATAATATATTATATGACTCACCTACTCAGACGATTTTAAGAGCTATACACGTTATAAAAGCTGTGCAACGCGTTGTCTACGGTATTAATATTGTTATTGTGAATCTTGACATAAAGTTCCCTTTTAGAAGTAATTTTAAAAGATTTTTTTTTTTTCAAAAGATTTATTTCTGGCGAATTACTGAATACTTATCACCTTTTTCATCTTTCCAGGTGTGTTTGTTGCTGGCAGTTGCCTCTTGCAAGGCCGGAATTGGCTACTCCAACGAAATAGGAGGTGATGGTGGACACGGAGGCGGCGGCGGAGGATACGAATACTCAGCACCAAGCAGCGGAGGGGGCGGTGACTTCTCAGGTGGACAAGGACATGGCCTAGCAGGATTTGGAGGACAAAGTTTTGGTGCCAGCGGCGGCGGACATGATTTCTCAGGCGGACAATCCCACACTCTCGCACTCGCCCAAGGACATGACGGCGGCCAAGACTTTGGCGGTTTCGGAGCCCAACTCCACGGTGACTTTGGAGGCGGTAACGGCGGTGGTCACGGCCAATTTGCTGTCCATGACGGCGGCAACCAAGGAGGTCAGGATTTTAGCGGAGATTCGTATCTTTTAGCTGCTCAAGAGTCTGGTCATCAGGGTGATGATGGTGGCCAGGGACAAGGTGGACATGATTTTGGAGGCCAAGGACAAGGCGGACATGGCTTTGGTGGTCAAGGACAGGGCGGACACGACTTCGGAGGTCAAGGTCAGGGTGGACATGATTTCGGCGGACAATTTCAAGGCGGTCATGGATTCGGCGGTCAAGGACAAGGTGGTCACGGATTTGGCGGCCAAGGAGAAGGCGTACATGGATTCGGCCCCGGCTCCTTCACCCTTCACGACGGTAACCAGGAATACGGAGACGGCCACGACTTCGGCGGTGCCGAAGCTATCCCCGTCGGCACTCACGTTGACGAAGAACACCCCGTCGAAGTACCCAACTACAAACATGTTACGTTCGCCATTCCCAAGACTGTCCACATCAACGTCCCCAAACCTATTCTGATCGGTGTACCTCATCCTTACCCCGTCAAGGTTCCCGTTAACAAGCCAGTTGCTGTGCCTGTTGAGACTGAGATATCTATTCCCATTGAGAAGGTTGTCCCTTACCCTGTCGTCAAGCACGTCCCTTACCCCGTTGAGAAACACGTGCCAATTAAGATCGAGAAGACGGTCACAGTGCACGTGCCTCAGCCTTACCCTGTTAAGATCCCCGTGTACAAAACCATCCATCATCATAAGGAACATTAAGGAGTAGTTTCGAGTAAAGGTCTTTGGAGGAATTAACAATTTTGCTTCTATTTTTCGCTCAAACGAAATTTTGTTTATTGACTCTTTATTTTCACTACCATAAGTCTGATTTTACTATCATGTGAAAAGTTTCAAAGCGGGAGAAAGACATTATATTGTTGACTCTGATTTATAAAATTTTATGAAGGAATTGTTATTTTTTTCAAAGAGCTGTTTCAATTGAGTGCCTTGTAAATATTTTTGTTGTTAATTTTAAGTCATTTTCAACTGTCTTCATGTTGTAGTTGATTTATTTATTGTATGTTGTTGTTGTTACTGTTGTTATTGTTGTTGTTGTATGATGTTGATTATACGTTTACGATTGTTAAAGATTTACTTTGTTGTCTCATTTCTTCCGTTATTATAAATTACGATCGGAGTTATTAATTTTGCATTCGAATTTTGAATCAAATCCGACCCTCTTTAGTTCATTACGATGGGTAATCTAAACAACCCTTAATCATCAATGAATGTATTCTTTAGACAAGATAGCTTAGTAGTTTAAGTCTATTTCAGAGTTGATACTTGTAAAACGCAACAATTCCATTCATTTATGAAATTCGATTCTTACCGTATGTGTGTCGGTCCATTTTGTATACAAAAACGAACGGATGAAACGAACGTTCAAATTTTAAAATAATGGCACCATCATGTTTTTTCAAAATAATATCCTGCCAGTATCTCTCCAACAATAAACACCAGCCAGTCAATGTCATTCCAGCGCCAAAATATCCGTGCAGCACTATGTTACACTGTGGTTACTTTTCGGAAACTCATTTCGACTAAAGGCTCCAAAACGTTAAAGGAAAACGAGCGAGTACCTGATTTAACAAAGGAACGGCGCGCGGCGGCAGTAGAAAAGAAATAAACAAAACTTAACAAAAGCAATTGTAATGCAGAACTGTGAATAAAAACTTTATGTAACGGAGTATTCTCACAGTGTAGTGCAGAAGGTCAACTCTGCACACATTGACGCGTACATGTGGAGATGTTAGTTGAAAAACATGCATGTTATTTCACCAAATGCCGTATCTTTGTTTGTGTTGTTAGTGCTTAACCTAAAATAAATTCTCTGAAAAAAAATAAATTCTAATAAAAATGGACTTTATGGCTATGATCATAAAATCCATTTTTAGAATTTTTTTTTTTTTAAAGTGATTCAAATTATGTTCTGCTAAAGCGGCCATTTTAGACTCCCTGAAGTCAGAGAATTTATTTAACTGACTGGCACGATAGTCATATCTCTAAAATAAAAATGCGTGGCAGTCTTTTGGGAATGCCAATAAAAACTAAGCAATCTATATCTGCCACGGCATCGGCATCGGCTACGAGTGCTACGAAGCGTTAGGTGACGGTCACGTGAGTTCCAAGATTTTTATTCACCCAAAAAGTGCTCAACGCGCCTAAAGAAGTTTTCACTTCAAAAACTGGCCTGCCGCTCGACCGCATCGTCAGGTGGCGATGTGGCCATAACATCATCATCATCTTCGTGACCTTATCCCTGATGGGATAAGGTCACGGACAGCACATCACGGCATCATTTACTTCTCTTTCTTTACTGTCCTTTAATCTTTGGAGGAGTACAGTTAGTATACAGGGTGTAAACCACCTCATCACGAAGCCGTCAACCAAGCATTCTGTACATAAAACTAAGCAAATTTACATAAAAATTATTGCTGGGAAACAACTTTTTTTTTGGGGTCAAAAATCACGTTTTGTGGTAAAACTCAATGTAACGCACTCACAACATTTTGAGTGGTATGATTGAGTGGTACGGGGTTCGTGGAGGTATTGAAAGTAAAAATCTTACAACAAAAACTTGTATTAAAAAAAAAACTTGTCTAAAAGTTGTAACTTTGACCCCCATTAAGTCCGTAACTAGAAGGTTCCCAGGTATGATGTGGAACAAAAAAATGATCGGAATGACTCGGAGAACAAGTGCCTTTTGGCTTCGATAGGAGGTGTTTTACACCCTTTATTTACATACAAACCATTTGTATCATTACGATCTGTTCCAGCAACTGGGAAATGGCATATACATCTTCGATTTATTTGAAACAACTGCCAGTCGCGAAAGCGCTTACACTCGCTGTACGTGAAACGTTTCTATGTGTGAGTGCCTTGCAAGGAGCCGAACTTCTTCCTTTCTTAACAAAAACAACTGACAATCACACAGAACAACAATCTCAAATCAAAATGTCAATCGCGAGAGTGCACACGTTGTACGTACCTGAAGCGTGTCTATGTGTCAGTGCCTTTTGCAAGGAGCCGATTTTCTTCCTTTCTCAACAAAAATAACTGACAATCACAAAGCACAACAATCTCAAACAAATGAAAATGGCGAAAGTGCACTTGCACTCGCTGTACGTGAAGCGAGTCTATGTGTGAGTGCAGTTTCACTCACTGTATGGAACTTCTGTAGTAACTATTCGGTGGTCCCCATTTCCTGCTATTTCAACATAATATGACTGTTACCTTTTGTGCCTGATCAACATTAATGAAATAAAATTGTTTATTACGAAAACATGTTTGTGTGTTCGGCTGTGTGAGCTGAATAAACTTCAGTAGGACATAATTGTTATTAACTGTTGTGTGAACATGTTTTTATTATTTTATGTGGAAATGTTTTCAGGTTCATCTTTTTTATGAGGTTTATAAAGTGTAAATCAGAGTTATGCAGGTACCTAGAAATACTAAAGTTTAATAGCTGGCTCTATCTCACTCCTGGGCAAAGGCCTCTCTCCATTCTTTCCACTTCTCGCGAACCAGCGCGTCCTCTTTCCAGTTCGGACGGAACTTGCCCAGTTGTCTCGTCAACTCTTTCGTGGTTTGCCGCGATCCTAACACACTGTGTCAGGGCAACAGTTCCCTGCAATTTTGGGCCAAAGTTTGTCCGGCATGCGGCAGACATAACTGGCCCAGTTCCATTTGAGTTGGGCAGCATTTTAAGCAACATCACCAAACCAACATAACCAAACCAACCACCACCAAATCACCACCACCACCTGGATCAAATATGCTGCTGCATCCAGCGACACCAACGACGTTGCTGTATGTGTCCCGACTGCATCACTCCACGAAGGTTGAGGAGATCGTTGAGTACATGAAAGTGAAGACCAGCTGGACCTTGAGGGTCGAGAGGTTGGAGCCGCGTCACAACACCAACTTCAAGTAGTTTGTTGTGCGAGTTCCGACACAATATCTCGACAAGTTTCTCAAAGAAGAGTTTTGGCCGAAGGGTGTAGTCTACCAACGTTTTCGCGGCAGGCTACATGACACCGCACAGCGTAACACGACGCCGCCACTTCGTGTGTGATAGATAGTTCATAGTTTCTAACTTAGATTTTGTATGTGTTAGTATATTTTTATGTTGTTATGTTATTTTGTGTATTTTATCCATGGGCCTTATGATGCCTGATAATAAAATTATTGATTGATTGATTGATATTTATTTTGGAGCGCAGTACTGTGTTTCGAACACGATCGGAACACCTAGTAATTAATAAATAAAATAAAATAAAAAATAAAAAAAACCTTTTATTTCATGCAATAATAGTTTCAAAATATACACTGATTTAAAGTTGTACTATACTAACATATTTTTATTTAATTAGATTCTATCGTATATTGTAAATTACTCATTTTATAATTACATTGGTGATATATGTATTATACAAATTGATTTCAATTTTCAACCGACTTCTAAAAAGAGGAGGTTCTCAATTCGTCTGTATTTTTTTTTTTTTTTTTTTTTTGTGATGAAATCGGTTCACCCAGTCGAAAGTTCCGAGGTAACAAATTACCTCGGAACTTTCGACTGGGTGAACCGATTTTGATGATTTTTTTTTTATTTGAAAGCTGGTGCTTCCCGTTGGGTCCCATTTTAATTTGTTGAAGATCTGATGCTGATCTTCGGAGATATACAATGGAACTCTTCAAAAATAGACGGCAAATCTGCAGTGATTGCTGCATCCGCTTGTAGGTTCATTGTTTATACTACATCATGACGTAACATCACGCCTGTATGCTCTGAGGGGGTACGCAGATGTGTACAATATACCCAGATTTCGACAATGTTTGTTACGTCAGAACTTTCGACTGGGTAAAACGATTTTGATGATTCTTCTTTTATTTGAAAGCTGGTGCTTTCCGTGTCGTTCCATGTCAATTTGGTTAAGATCTTACGCTGATCTTCGGAGATATAAATGGAATTCTTCAAAAATACACGGCAAAGCTGCAGTAATTGCTGCAATCGCTTGGTTGTTTATTGTTTATGCAACATCATGACGTAACATCACACCTGTATGCTCTGAGGGAGTACGCAGAAGTATACAATACACAAAGATTTCGACAGTTAGACGTGTAAAGTTCCATTCAATGGGATCCCGGAGAAATAGAGGTAACTCCTTAACTTTATAGGCACACCAGAAGCGGTTTGGGTAGTTTTAGGCAGAGTACAATCTCGGAGTGATCCCATTTCGATTTGATAAAGATCTGGTGACTTCGGAAGATAGGCAACTTAACTCCTTAATGAAATATGATAGCAAATGTACTGGGATCGCTGAAGACTCACGTCTGTCTATTGTTTACACCAGTTCATAACAAAAAATCACACCGATACGCTGTGAAAGGGTAAGCACCTGTGAACCACTAAAAAGTGAAAAATAAAAACTTTTTTGCAAAAAATATAACCGACTTCACACAAAAAAGTGAAAAATAACTTTAGCTTCAGAAGTCGGTGACAAAAAAAACTAAATCAATCAAACAAAGGTCACCGACTTCTGAAGCTAAAGTTATTTTTCACTTTTTTGTGTGAAGTCGGTTATATTTTTTGCAAAAAAGTTTTTATATTTCGTTCAATAAATAAACAAAATAGGTACATTTTTGATTCTGATAACTTGACCCTAATTTGGAACATTGCAATCCTAATAAAATAAAATTAACATTGAAGTAAAATCATTATTAAAAATAAAACAAATTAACATTGAAACATAAAAATAAAATAAATTAGCATCAAAATTAAAAAAAAACATTAAATATTATAATTTAAAATCACATTAAAAATCAAAATTAAAAACAACATTAAAAATCATAATAAAAAAACTTGAGAGGTGTCAAGGGACACCCGGATGGAACGAAGTTCTTTCGATTAACTAGTGAAGGAATTGTAATAAAATAATCGTCGCGACACCACACTGTTTAATGCGAAATAGAAATGAAACAAACGCATTGCAACCTTCATTTATTTTTAAAAAGAAAAAAAGTGTCGTGACAAATTTTCGTAAGAATTTTTTCCGTCTAGCCGTTTCACAACGCGCGATAAGGAACTTCGTTCCAAAAACTTGAGAGGTGTCAAGGGACACCCGGATGGAACGAAGTTCTTTCGATTAACTAGTGAAGGAATTGTATTAAAATTTTATTTTTTTTAAGTTATAATAATATTTTTTTTTATTATTAACAAATATAATGTTCACTCAACAAAAATAATCGTCGCGAAACCACACTGTTCAATAAGAAATAGAAATGAAACAAACGCATTGCAACCTTCATTTATTTTTAAAAAGTGTCGTGACAACTTTTTCGTAAGAATTTTTTCCGTTAGGCCCCTTTCACAACGCGCGATAAGGAATTTCGTTCCAAAAATAACATTAAAATCATAATTAAAATAAGATAGAATTTAAATACATTAAAAATTAAAATAAGATAAAGCATTAAAATTAAAATAATATATGTAGGCACATTGTCAGGATCCGACATTTTAAAGAAAAGTAAGTAGTTCACTTATTAATTAATTTTATTTAAATCACACGATTATTAATTAATTATAACACACTGTAACACTATCACGATAATAATTATTACACCACACAATTTTACACGACAATTAATCACATTAATTACACTAGGCGTTAGTGACAGCATGTGCTGCGAACCGATATCAGGGATAGACTAACTCGATCGCTCCGCCCGGCCTCGTTTTATACTGGCGCGCAAACAAGTTGAAGTGGAGAGGTGGGGACGGTGAAATCGTACGATCGCGCCATGGCACGACGACGTCATCGCCTCACCATGCGGTGGCGCGATCGCCCGACTGTACGGTCCGGTGCACGTGCTGTTTACAACAGTACTGTGACGCAGCGCCGTCACGGCCATACTGACGTGCGTACGTCCTCGTACGCGCACCTTAGAGGTACTTAAATAACTGAAAACGACAATTTTAGTGTTCGTTCATCCTGACATTAAAATTATATCTTATGGTCTGGTCCGGTCCGAAGACCCTTCAGAGTTGTAATCTCCTGGTCCGGTTATAACTAACCCTTCAGGATGATTACTGCTTGGTCCGGTCATAGACGACCCTTCAAGATTATTGTCTGGTCCGGTCCAACGACCCTTCAGAATTATAATCTCCTGGTCCGGTTATAACTAACCCTTCAGGATGATTATTGCTTGGTCCGGTCATAAACGACCCTTCAAGATCACTTCAGTTTATACTGGTCCTGATATTGCTAGTCCGGACTTAAATGGTCCCTGTAGCTTTATAATTTTTCTTTATGAATTAAAGCTCTTGTTACAATATTAACTGATTCAGGCTCTAAAGACTCCACCGATAATGTACGTGATCTACTAGGTTGACTATTGCTACTGGCTTCTAAGGTACAAGAGTCGGCAGTCATTGTTTCGCTATTAACAGACATGGTCTCACTGTTCTCTAAAATAGTATTATTTAAAACAACATTTTCATGGGGAGTTTCATGAACAAGCTCATCATTATTATTCGCCGTCACGTCAGCATCACTGATATTTTCTGCGATTTCTATTAAACCAGATTGTCCATGAGGCACTTCCCGTAAATTTTCGTGAGAATACTTGTAAATTCTGTTAGATCCGTTAATATGTTTTAATTCATATCGGTCATTTTCTAAAACTGAAATTATTTTAAATGGGCCTTTATACTTGCGATCTAATTTGGTTTGGTGTCTTTCTTCGCTTTTTATAAAAACAAAATCGCCTATGGAAAATGGACGTACTCTGGCTTTCCCCTTATTGAACCGTTCGGCATCAGATTGAGACAATCTTTGAATATTGTCCGATGCGTTTGACCTAGCTGATTCCAGATCAAGTCTATTAGTGTCGTGAGAGCTTACAGATATTCTTGATAACTGTAATGAATTTCCCTGAATTCCAAACATCAGTTCTAATGGGGTGAACCCTGTTACTCTACAGCGTGTACTGTTAAGAGCAAGTTGAATATCTCCCAATTGATCTTGCCACACATTAACTGGGTCACATTCAACAATAGTAAGTAAATTTTTTAAAGTTCGCATGACACGTTCTACTTGACCATTTGCCCTACTGGAACCAGTCGCAATAAGATGAAGTTCAATATGATTATCGGTACAAAATTGTTTAAAATCGCTGTTATCATAAGAACGACCTCGGTCAGCTATTATTCGTTTTGGAGCGCCAAATAAATCTACTGCATTTTTAACCGCTTTAATAGCATTTATCGAACTCAAATTTATAGTGTGTTCTAAGAGAACAAATTTGGTAAACGCGTCTATAATGACGGAACAGTATTCTTTGCGTTCGCTTTTACCACTAAGTTTGCCCGTTAAATCTAGATGGAGGGTGTGCCATGGAATAGCCAATTTTGGGATAGGATGCAAACGCACTTGCTGAGCACCCGATGAACCTTTGGAAGCTTTGCATGTGACACAAGAATCAATGAACTTTTTCACAAATTTTGACATATTTTGAAACCAATAGAGGTCATACAATTTATCAAGTGTTTTCTCAAAACCAAGGTGTTTTATTTCATTGTGCACGAGGTTTATTAAAGACCAAATTAATGATTTGGGTAAAATAGGAAGCCACTTTGTGATTTTGCTTCGTTCAATCTTTCGATACAGAATGCCTTGTCTAATATCATAAGTGTGTTCCACATCTGTAGGTAATTCATTCGATCGTATTTTTGAAATAATTTCTGCTATTTCAGAGTCACGTGATTGTTCAACATGCAACCATCCCCTTTCCAATTCAGATAGATTTACTACTCTTGTATGTCTTTGTTTTAAAGCACTTACTTCGTTATGTTCAGTAGCCAACGGATTTCGCGAAAGAAAATCTGCATGAGCCATTGTTTTACCCTCTTTATACACTATGTCAAAATCATATGACTGCAAGATAGCCCACCATCTATGAACTCTTGGAGTTAAATCTTTTTTAGAATGAGATGCTTTTAATGCATTACAATCGGTAAAAACTTTAAATTTACGCCCGAAGAGATAATGTCTAAAATGCTCTACAGATTTTACTACCGCTAGCGTTTCTAACTCATAGGAGTGATAGCGACTCTCCGCATCGGATGTTTTGTGGCTGAAATAAGCAACGACATGGGGAAGGTTGTTCCTCCTCTGAATTAGGACTGCTCCATACCCATCACTACTTGCGTCAGTATGGAGTTCTATGGTTAAATTAGGATCAAAAATTTTTAGAACAGGTTCTGTGACGAGACGATTGACAATTTCTGCGTGAATTTTATCGTATTCTGGGGTCCAACAAATGTTACCCTTCCCAGCTGTCAAGGGGTATAAGGGTTTCATAATTTTTGAAAAATTGGGGATAAACTGGCGGAAATAGGTAGCTAGACCGATGAATTGTCGAACTTGTTTAACAGTTTTTGGTGCAGGAACATTTTTTAAAGCTTCAACTTTACATGGGTTTGGTCTGACTTCGCCAGCTGATATTACATAACCCAAATATTCTATCTGTTTCTTCAGAAAAGAACATTTTTTAAAATTAAATGAAAATCCTGCCTTTGACAAGGTTTCCAACAATTGGTCAAGACGGACCAACCCCTCTTGTATAGATTCTGATGCAGAAAGCACGTCATCCATATAGACTAAAATTTTACTGTCGTTAAGGGGCTTGAGTGCTGTATTTATAGCTCTTTGAAATACTTGAGGAGCATTTCTAAGACCGAATGGCATAGTTAACCATTCAAACTGACCCGTTGGTGTAACGAATGCAGTTTTTTCAACTGAATCTTTATTTACTTTGATTTGGTGAAACCCAGAGGCCATATCTATACTAGAAAAGAAGTGAGCTCCATGCAGTTTATCTATTTGATCGTTTATCAGTGGAAGAGGGTAGCTATCCGGCTTAGTGTTACTATTAAGTTCTCTGTAATCCACGCACATACGATCAGAACCATTTTTTTTTTTTACTAATAAAATCGGACTAGCAAAAGGCGAAGAGCTTTCCCGAATTATATTCGCATCTAATAATTCCTGAACCATTTTACTCACGATATCGGATTCTGTAGGGGATAATCTATATGGGCGTCTGTGTACGGTTTTGTTCGGATCAATCAATTTAATTTCAAGTTCACCGGTAGATACACGAGAGGTAGGAAGCTTTTGTATAAAATTCGAAGAATATTTTTTAAGGATCTCAATTAGTTGTTCCTTATTTTTTCCTACAAGATCTGTATCGATTGAGGCCATATCAAAGGTCTCCTCAACTCTTGAACAGGCATTGAAAGTTTTTGTTTTAGAAAAAGTTAAACTATCACTATCAATTTTGACCGAAATTCCTTGCTCCAAAATATCACGACCTAATAAAACTTCTTCGCTCAGACAGTCATTGGGTAAAACGTGGTAAATAACATCAAACAAGCAATTTTGTACGGTGGTAGGACATTTAACTTGTAACGAACAATCAACGCTATTAGGCCCTACACCCTTTAGCACCACTTGTTCATGAAACTGTTCACCCTGGAGAAAATCACAATTGCTTTGTCTTATTAGACTGCATTCGGAACCAGAGTCAAAAATAAAAGGTAGTTGTAAATTATTAATCTGTAACATACCTCGCGTCACCTTGGAGCATAGGTTCACCTGTTTGCTGCTGTTGCCGCCGCTGTTGCTATTGCTGCTGCTACTGTGGTTGTTGTTGCTTGATGCAGCATCTTCTTTTTTCGACCAGCGTTTAGGACATGTAGTAGCAGCATGTCCACGCTCGCGGCACACGTAGCAGATGACATTAGACTTCGGTGAATCCATGCTGTTGTCTGAAGTATTAGAGTTTTTAAGCAGATACCGCTGCCTTTCTCTACAGTCTTGACCTCGATGTCCTCGTTTCTTGCAAAAATGGCAATTTCCATTGAAATCCGTTGAAGTACGAAACCTCTTTGCATCATTGTCAGTTGTGGCTGGCTCGTCACTTCTTCGCTTTAATGTGAAGCTTCGCAAGGTACGGAAAAGTTGATGCTTATCGTTAACTACAACTGAGTTAAGTTCTCGGCGAATCTTGTCATCACATTGAGATAAAACAGATATGACAAAACCTGTCACAACTTTGTCTGGCATTTTTGCTTCAGGAATTTTTTCTATTAATTGCCATAGACGCAAACCTGCTTCAGCTGGACTTTCTGCATTTTTAATTTGAAACTTAATAACTTGGTCAAAATAATCTTGCATCATCATAGGTTTGCTAAATTTGGATATCAAAATTTCCTTGATAGAGCTCCAAGTGATATCGTCTGGTTGTATCTTAGTGAGACAGAGGCCAGCGCGGCCCTTCAGAGCATGAGAAAGAGCCAAAATCAAGTCGACTCCATCCACTTCCTTTTTTTTAATTATAATATCGCTGAGCGAACACCAGTTTACTATATCGGATTCAGGTGCATCAGGATCAAAAGGCACCAACCTGATCTGAGTAGTTTCTGGAGGTGGATGAGGAACCATGCTTTCAGCAATTTTTTGAAGAATTGCTTCCATTCCAGTGGAAAACATTGTAAAAAAATTGCTTTCCATACTCGCCGATGTTCTATGTGGTCCAGGTTCATGTGGGGGTGAGTCCAGCACTTCTGATGTAGGCACATTGTCAGGATCCGACATTTTAAAGAAAAGTAAGTAGTTCACTTATTAATTAATTTTATTTAAATCACACGATTATTAATTAATTATAACACACTGTAACACTATCACGATAATAATTATTACACCACACAATTTTACACGACAATTAATCACATTAATTACACTAGGCGTTAGTGACAGCATGTGCTGCGAACCGATATCAGGGATAGACTAACTCGATCGCTCCGCCCGGCCTCGTTTTATACTGGCGCGCAAACAAGTTGAAGTGGAGAGGTGGGGACGGTGAAATCGTACGATCGCGCCATGGCACGACGACGTCATCGCCTCACCATGCGGTGGCGCGATCGCCCGACTGTACGGTCCGGTGCACGTGCTGTTTACAACAGTACTGTGACGCAGCGCCGTCATATACAATAAAATTCAAAACATTCAAATTGGGAATCCACCATAAGGCTAGTATAGAATTAAAAGTAATTGTATTAAATGTAAGTATTATAGTTTAGAATTATCTGAAATAAGTTAATTGACTGGATTTAAATGAATAACGAAGGTAATAAATTAAAATGACATGCATGCATGAACCCCTCAGCTATTGAGGGTGAAGGCCTCCTCCAGAGACACCTAGTATACTGGTGGTATATGTTTAGCTATGGCCGATTTGTGTCTCTCATTGTTTTTCACTGCTTTGATGTGTTCAATAATCCGGCATGAGATGGTTCGATGATAATTTTGGTCCCACCCGCATATCTCTCCAGTATTCCCGCGACCATGATGTTTGCAACAGCGTCGAAATATCGGGATCTCATAGAATCGACAGAAAATCACGGATATTGTCTTGAACGTGGTTTCTTACAAAGTCTTTGTAATCAGCAACAAAGAAACAAGTAAATTACAAGCCCATAACACCTTTTAGTTGAATCCTCTCACCAGAGATCACAAAATACACAAAACATCATCCAAAGAGGACGCTAGACCGGGTAGGTTGAAAAGGAAAATATCTAAGAGTAGTTTATCAACCATCTGGTGTCCACGACACAAGCCTCGTTGCTTAGTGTGGCACTAAATAGCGCTGTGTGTAATGTCCAGCGATGTTAATTAATTAATTACTGCCATATAATGTCACAAGGTCTCAGTAAAATATTGTTCACGAAGCCGTCAATCAGGTATTCTGTACTTCAAACTAAGTAACTCTTCACAAATTAATTAATGAAATTGATTGCAGCTCAAAAGAATAAGAAAAGAGTTGAATCATAGCCTAACTTAAAAAAAACCACTTTTTTTTTTATTCTTTTATTTTTAAAGGGGGTTTTTGTCCATACGGAAAGTATTATAATATCTGTGATACGGATATGCCAACCCCATCGTACCTTATTACCTAGTTACATAAATATTAGGAATACTTACTTACTATGTTTGTACTTAATAGAAAGGGAAAAAAACCACTTTATTTTTACTTTTCATTGACCAACGTATTCTATATTGGCACACTTTAAATATACCTTCAAACTTTCACGAATAATTACATCCCATCAACATCTGCCTAGCCTTTTCCCAACTATGTTGGGGTCGGCTTCCAGTCTAACTGAATGCAGCTGAATACCAGTATTTTACATGGAGCGACTGCCTATCTGACCTGCACAACCCAGTTAGTACTGGGTAATACGATACCCTTTGGTAAGACTGGTTGTCAGACTTTTTGGGCAACTGACTACCTGTAACGACTGTCAAAGATCTGCAAATGACAGCCGGGACCAACAGCTTGACGTGCTTTTCGAGGCACGGAGAAAACTCGGTATCTGCAGATATTTAATGACCGTAAGATGAAATTTAAATCAAGAATCTTGGCCTCCCTACACGCTAACGAAACGTAATGAACTTTTACTGTTAGTGAATGAATTACTCTGTTTTCATTACATTTTCTTTGTTACCAAATTAATATCCCATTTTCCTTTCAATTTTACACCTAGACTTAAGTTAGCAACTAAACGGTAATCTGCATGGCGACTTTGTTGTCAATGTTGAGTTTACCTGTAATTGGCATACACATATTAGACACTACCATTTATGAACATTAGAATTAAGAACGGGATATTTACCATGTTTATTGTTTGTTTTGAGTTTCCGATATTTCGGCACTGTTACAAGCGCCATGGTCACGGATGAACTGAACCACCGTACTACCGTATGAGTTTGTATATGTATGTGAATATATGTGCTGTAGGTGAACCTTAATTAAATAAATAAATAAGTATATAATGTGGTCACCCATCCACAGTTCGACCTATGCGAGTACGGCTTAACCTAAAGATTGACCCGAGCGACTGTTATTATTTTGCCACGAGCTCCTCTACTAATTACATCCTAAGGGAAGAAA
Source organism: Xestia ashworthii (assembly GCA_950022955.1). Lineage (NCBI taxonomy): Eukaryota > Metazoa > Arthropoda > Insecta > Lepidoptera > Noctuidae > Xestia > Xestia ashworthii. The sequence goes on along the minus strand of OX465571.1, from coordinate 7,732,287 downwards.
ATTATGACTATTTTGCCTTTGAAAGCATTGCATGAACTCAGACATTTCACATTTGCATGTGTCGAGGTCAGAGAACCTTGTCTTGTCTCTTGAGACGTCAACTTCGGGACAAATTGAAGGGAACACAAAAAATAGCAGAAGATTTTTTATACCTAATTCGGATATTTTTATTTGTTTCTTGAAATGCAGCGTTTAATTTTATTTTGCTTAAAATAATGGCTGAGACCGAATATGTCTAGCAACAGACTTACATCGGCTGAGCTTATTGAAGAATTATTATGGATTCATCATGAGGATTACTTTTTTATTGATTGTTCGACCTGGGCCTCGATTCTGCTATTACAATAGTGTCAGAGGTATTCGATCATTGATTTCATAATGATCAAGTTCTGTCAAATTTTGACAAGTTTGTTAATTCTAATATCATAATGGCGCCATTATGACTTCTCAATGAACAACCACTGACACTCCATTGAAAGAAATGTCATAGAATATTAATCTCGTACATGAAATCTGGCATGAATAAATGTTCGCATTTAGTAGTAGATTTCGAAAACCATTTGTACTAAGGGTTTTATAATAATGACAATACGACAATGCCATTAAAACACAATTTTATTACGAGACCATTGACCGACCATTGTGAATTTAGCAGATTACGAACTTTAAGCAAAATGACAACGGGATGAGAATGGAATCGTGTTGGAGTGACGAATTTATTAAAATAGCAGAATTAGGATGCAGGCATGAGTAGGATTGCCTTGTACTGTGTAAGGGGACACAGTACAAGGCAATCCTACTCATGCAGATCTAGTTCAATATTGAGTCTTTTTTTAACGATTGAATGAAGAAAACAGCTGTGCAAACTGAATAAAACAGCAAAAATTCTTTTGAGTAGAAAATTTCCTTCTTCGTTATGTGATTTCACAACATAACATCATGGTTATCGAAGGGGATAGTTTTAGAAAAGAGGTTTATCATAGCACACTTACAATTTCTCAGTTATGTTTAAATCCCATGAAATAGTGAGAGAACGTATTTATTATTACAAATTCACAAATTTAAACTCCGGGCTGTTTCTGAGAAATGCCAAAAAAACTTTAATTGCGTTTCCCGACCTTCAAATTGAACTCAAGATTTTATATAGCATTAGCTTGCTGCCCGCGACGTCGTCTGCGTGAAGGCTCTACAGCACCAAAAATACCTAAGATGCCAGTGCTCCTCCCCCGTAGGTGATAGCGTGATAATCTGTAGCCTATATATTGATCCAACCTCTAAGTTATATTCATGCAAAATTTTAAGTAAATCCATGCAGTACTTTTTGAGTTTAGCCCGGACATGCATACAAACAAACAGACAAAAACTCTATAAACTTTAATTTTGGCTTCAATATCGATATTCAATTTACAGTTTTGACTTTCCTACGATTTTATTATAATTATGTATATAGAATAGATTACCGGTCACGACACCAGACCAAAGAGGTAGACAAGGTCTATGATTGTGTTTAATTATTGAAAGGTAGGTATACCAATTTACATCGGTAAATACATTTTGGCACTATATTGGCAATAAGGCGGCCCATTGAGAATACCCTTATTACCAACAGCGAGGAATACACCGAGATAATTGTTTGAAACGAACCACAAAAGAATAACTATTAACGCCATATTATCTCGCTAAGTAGGTGTATATATTACGGTCTAAATGGGTCATTAAATTGTCCTCCAGTGTACGTCTGCTGCACTCAGTAGCTCAGAGCAGATGTAATGTGGAGTAAACGGTACATTTTTGTTCCATTTTATTTTGTATTTTACACCTAACAGTAAAATACGATATTTGTTTTCTGTTGTAGTAGAAACGTTGTTATTGTCATTTGCGAATTGAGTAGTGTTCTTTTGTGTAGTTAAATAAATAAATAAATATCGCTGGACTTTACACACAGCGCTATCTAGTGCCACACTAAGCAAGGCTTGTGTCGTGGACACTAGATAGTTGTTATACTACGTACTTTTTTGTGTTTTGTTTGTAAATACATGGTTAAAATACAAATAAACATCCATGACTCAGAAACAAATGTCCATGCTCATCACACAAACATTTGCTCCTACCGGGATTCGAAGCCTGGACCCTAAGAACGTAAGGCAGCCTCACTACTGCTGCGCCATTCGGGTCGTCCGTTGCATTCTTTGACTTCGCTTTAAAGAAATAAATGAAATGTAGACAATTACTATTCTGATTGCTTGAGTAATATTTTCTTCAGTTACTTAATAAATAAACGAAATATAATAGATCGTCACGACTCCATCGCTGAGGTCGACCGCGACTGACGCTGTCCTTCAGTATGTGAAGATCTATAGCCATCTCCATTTCCATTTCTCCAACATCAGCTACTTGAATGTCAAATGAATGATAGGCCTAAATTCGTGTCACGCTGACGGTCGGTCGCGTTCGAGTATACTTACATTGTTTTCTACATAGCACTATACTGCGACGATGACGTCAGCGAGGACCGACAGCCGTATTTTGTTCTGCGACCGGCCGTCAGCGTGACAAGAATTCAGACCTTGATAAAAAATCTAAAACGTGTGTCATTAATTTGTCCGCCACTGTACCATAACACCGGTACGTGTATTCTAAATAGCGCCTTAGATTGCAGAAACTTGGGAAATGTGGTGATCGTGACTGCAAATTACTAATGAGGCATAAATGCAGACTAATTTTACCACCAATGTATGGATAAAGTGTGCACTCTGCGTGTTTTCTGGGTAACTACATTTCAATTAAAGGTATATTCTACACCTTTTCTTACCGTACGTAATGCTTAGAAACTAGGGCATTGTTAAGAGGACCGCATCGTTTCTAAGGCCGGAATACTTGTCATGCTGAACGGTCGGTCGTGTACGGTCGGTCGTGACGTCAGCGAGAACCAAATACGGCTGTTGGTCACCGCTAACGTCAGCGTCGCAGTATGGTGCTATATATGTAGAACACAATGGATACTCGTACGCGACTGACCATGCGCGACCGACCGTCAGCCTTGGGGCCCTTACAGTTCAGAATTCAGGCCTTACAGTTCTTATACGTTAAGGAAAACATCGTGAGGAAACCGGTAAATCCATATTATACGTTGGTCTAGTGGCTGCAAGCGTAACTAAACACAAGTAGTGTTACTAAGTTTTTCCATTGGTTTTTAGGGTTCCGTAGCCAAATGGCAAAAAACGGAACCCTTATAGTTTCGCCATGTCTGTCTGTCTGTCTGTCTGTCCGCGGATAATCTCAGTGACCGTTAGCACCAGAAAGCTGAAATTTGGTACCAATATGTATATCAATCATGCCGACAAAGTGCAAAAATAAAAATTTAAAAAAACATTTTTATTAGGGTACCTCCCCCAGACGTAAAGTGGGGAGCGATTTTTTTTTTAATTTTGACCCTGACGTGTGATATATTGTTGGATAGGTATTTAAAAATGAATAGGGGTTTTCTAAAATCATTTTTTGATAATATTAATATTTTAGGAAATAATCGCTCCGAAAGTCAAAAACAATGTGTCCCCCCCCCTCTAACTTTTGAACCATAAGTTTAAAAAATATGAAAAAAATCACAGAAGTAGACCTTTATATGAACTTTCTAGGAAAATTATTTTCAACTTGATGAGTTGAATAGTTTTTGAGTTATATAGCACTTTTTCAAAAAAACGCAAATGATAACTTTGTTTTTCATACAAATACTATGAAAAACAAAGTTATTTTTGCTGACAAAAAATGTTGGTATTTTTAATGGTCTGGGAAGCTACGGAACCCTACAGTGAGCGTGGCCCGACACGCTCTTGGCCGGTTTTTTTCTTTATGGACGAAGATCTTGGAGATCAAAGTTCCAAGATAAGATAAGATAAGATTTATTTATTCCTGAGTATATGGTACGTTAAGATCTTAAAATTAGTCAGTTTCCCATACACTACCGTTGCCGGTGTAGAAATATTTAAATTAACTTACAAATTGACCAAGTATGAATGAAATGTCAAAATTTACTAGTTACACAATGTCAAATGGTCAAACGATTAAATGTAAAAATTAAAATAAGCAATACGAGTCAATAGGTGATAAAAATAATGTCAAAATTTATATTTTAAAAATTCATTGACCGAGTAGAAGCAGTTGTCTAAAAGTAGGGAAATATTGCTTTCTTGAATTTATTAGTGGGCAGCACTCTGATACGACTCTGACCAACTTTTAATATTTTAAATGTTAAAACTTTACTTTAAATAATTACCTTCATGATCCCTGAATTATTAAATGCGTCCATCACCACAAGGATTTGAGTGCATTACTTCGCTTTTTTACACCCCAAAAAAAAGTCGTTTAGCAGCAATAATTTTTGCATACAGTAACTTAGTTTGATCAAAATTCCTTCCTTTTAGTTTGTTTGAATGCCAGGTCGTGAAAGATCCGTTTACATCTTAAAAATAAATAACCCAACTCAAGTTCAATGAACTCCAACAAAACGTCTAGAATAAACGAAAACACACATTACCGTCACCAAAAACAAAATGGTGTTCGTACCACAGCAATAACAATAATTTTCTCGTACAACAGAGACAAAAGAAATAATGTTGAACACATGTCCTTACCACGAGAAAAGGTAGAAAATTCTCACCTATTTTTTTCTTCGCAAGTAACAGGGTATGTTTACGTGGTTTAATTTACTGTTGGCTTATCATGAGGGCGAGGAGAAGATAAACAACGGAATAGTGAAGGGGAGGACTTTTTAAGTCGAATAATTGTTGATTAGGATTTATTCAAGGTAATTACTTAATAAAAATAAATAAATATTGCTGGACATTACACATAGCACCATCTAGTGCCACACTAAGCAAAGCTTGTGTCGTGAACACTAGCTAGTTGATATACTACATAGATACTTTTTTGTTTGTAAATACATACTTATTATACACTAGCTGGCCCGCGCAACTTCGTCTGCGAGTGAGGGTTAGTTTTTTTGTTATTTTGTTAATAAAAAGTAGGTATCCTATGTTACTTCTAATGCCTCCAAGAATATGTGTACAAAAGTTTCATGATGATCGGTTGAGTAGTTTTCGCGTGAAAGCGTAACAAACAAACTAACATTCACATTAATTTATAATATTATAGGATAATTATAAACATCCATGACTCGGAAACAAAATGTCCATGCTCATCACACAAACATTTGCTCTTACCGAGATTTGAACCCTGGACCCTAAGAACGTAAGGCAGCCTCACTACCGCTGTGCCATTCGGGTCGTCATCAACATCATTCTTCTGCTCTTGTCTCAATTCAATTGGGGATGCCGCAGCATATCTTCTTCTCTCATATTTCTCTATTAGTCATCAATCTCATCACCTTCCTTCTATTAGTCATCAATCTCATCACCTTCCTTCTATTAGTCATCAATCTCATCGCCTTCCTTCTATTAGTCATCAATCTCATCGCCTTCCTTCTATTAGTCATCAATCTCATCACCTTCCTTCTATTAGTCATCAATCTCATCACCTTCCTTCTATTAGTCGTCAATCTCATCACCTTCCTTCTATTAGTCATCAATCTCATCACCTTCTTTCTTGCCATAGTATCATCATTATACAGTCTATCCTTCCTTTCTTTAGTTTTCCCCTACTCGAGTATTTTTCAAAACTTCGTGATTTCAAACAATAGGCTTGTTAACTGAAAAAATCTAATTAGTCCGTCACTTAGATTATCAAAAAATATTTGACCTGTATTTTTTCTTTTGTCACATAAACCGAAATTGACGAAGATGTGACGCTTTTAAAATTCCCAATACGTAACTGTTCGGTATCATTCTTAGTGAGTTCTGACGTCACGAGCCCCCACTCCCGAGTTTTGATGCGTTTTATCTTTGTCAATATTCGTTGATTTACAAAAACAAAAAATACGTGTCCATTATTTTCCAATACTCTAACTGACGGACTAAATAGATTTGCAATTTATTGATGGTGGAAACAAGCCTTATATTCAAATGTTAAATCCTAGTATTGTCATGCATCATTAAGGTCTTAGCCCAGTTACACGACTCCGCTCCCACCCGGCAAAAAGAATATAATTCAAATACGGGCTTTAAGTATTTCACATTAAATATACTTTACATTGGCATTGACAGCGGTAAGCCCGCTGACAGCGAGCTGTCTGCTAATTTATGTTGCCAATCTAAAGTATATCTAATTAGCAATACATAAAGGTCATATTTGAATTATTTATTCTTTTTTTATGGTGAGAGTGGAGTTGTTTATGTGGGCTACAACCTTTATTCTCCTTGCCTTGTTATAACGGGCTAGTGTCCGCAACTCCACGTCGAAGCGCGTATTTTGCGTTTGGGAAATTCGCGATTTATTCCAATTTATAATTTGAGATCGGTGCATCATGTTTTCGGTAAACTAAAACTTTTTTGCAAAAAATAAAACCGACTTCAAAAAAAAAACCAAAAAAGTGAAAAATAACTTTAGCTTCTGAAGTCGGTGACAAAAAAATTAAATCAATCATACAAACGTACGTCAAACGTAACGTCACTTTTTTGATTTTTTTTTTGAAGTCGGTTTTATTTTTTGCAAAAAAGTTTTTATTTTTCACTTTTTAGTGGTTCACATGTGCTTGGTACACATGGAAAGTGCATACCGTTACAATTCCAACAAGCCCAAACATGACTAGGATACATTGTCTCATTATGGAGTTCCGTGACTCTTGGCTTCATCATCAGCACATGTGCTTGGTACACATGGAAAGTGCACACCGTTACAATTACAACAAGCCCAAACACGACTAAGATACATTGTCTCATTATGGAGTTCCGTGACTCTTGGCTTCATCATCAGATCTGATGGTAGAATGGTTCTTATCAAACGAAAATGCTTCACTTGTTGTAGAAAATACCAAAATTGCTGTACGTTATCCTATAAAATTTGAAGAATTCCCTCGATTTCGCCAAGATTCCATCATCAGATCCCGACTTGGCGACTATGGGACCAACTTGGAAGTATACCCTTTCAAACAAAAAAAGAATTTTTCAAATCGGTTCAGGCGTCTTCGAGTAATCGGTGAACAAACATAAAAAAAAAAATACATACAGTCGAATAGAGAACCTCCTCCTTTTTGGAAGTCGGTTAAAAAGCGAATTAGCTAGGTACGCTCCACTTATATGGTTAGTAAGATATTTTTTTTTTTTTTTTATTTGATTAAAGGGCTTTGTCGCTTAGCGACCACATCGCCCAGTATCATAAAATCATGAACAGTGTACACTGCGAAACATCAAGCTACAGATTTTCCAGTATAACATGGCCTCGTTTTGTATAGATGTTCAGTATAAAAAGAGATCTTCATAAACTGGATCGTTGTGCGTACTCTGAAAGAAAGAAATATGTAGTTCTGAAAATCAGGAGGCGTGTATATCTCAGAAGATTAGTATTTCATGTAAAATGAAATACTGCTCTTCTGAAATATATAAAAAATACCATCCAATATTCTATACACCCCAAAATATTCGATTAAAATGATCGCTTATAAGACAATAGAAAATTCGAAAGCGGTCGTAATCGAATAAAAAAAATCGGTTTTATTTGCAAACGACGATGTCGTTATTAGATTTTCGTGAATGACAAAATTGCAATCGTTCCCGAATCGATTTCAATTCGAATAAATTTGGAATGCTCTAGTTGGAATGTAATTATGGGATACCAATGAAATATTTTCTTCCTTGTATTATTTTCGATAATATGAAATTCAGTGCCAGATTTTATTGAAATACGTTGTCTTTTTCCTTTTTACATACAGAGGGGAAGAAATAAGAAATGAGATCGTAAAAAGAAGTTTGAAAGTGGCGCTGGTCAGTTGTCTGATGTTGTTGGTTGTTGTGTGGTAATGCGGGGGAATGACGAAAATGTTGTGAGGAAAGTTTTAAGGGGCCGGCGGAGCGTGCGTCGTTCATACAAACGTAATACCAAAATAATATGAAAATCAAACATATTCTTAAGGTAGTGTGTATTTATTTCGATTGGATTACAGAATATCTATGTTCCCAAATGTATTTTTAGAGAGGACAATGATACAAAGACGAGATATGGGGAATTTAAAATTTCTATAGAAAACTTATTTTTCTTATAACTCTTGTTAAAATCAGTGTCTAATCAAAACATATAATTGGGAACCAAGATATTCTGTAATTCAATCGAAATAAATACACACTACCTTAGGAATATGTTTAATTTACAAATTATTTTGGTATTACGTTTGTATGAAATACGCATGCTCCGAAGGCGTCTTAAGGTAGTGTGTATTTATTTTGATTTAATAACAGAATATATAGGTTCCCAAACACATATTTTGAATGTACACCGATTTAAACAAGAGTTATGAGAAAAATACATTTGCTATAGAAATTTTAAATTCCTCATATCTCGTCTTTAATCATTATCCTTTCAAAATATTTATTTGGGAACATACATATTATTCTATATTACAATCGAAATATGTACACGAATAGGTTTGATTTTCATATTATTTTGGTATTACGTTTGTATGAAAAACTCATGCCCTTTTTTTTTTTTTTTTTTGGATGGGAAATCATCAAATGACTTCTCCCACTCTGGGTGGAGCGGGCGGGAGTGTCAGACTTTTACTGACTAAAACCCATCCATGTTCCTTCCTCGCCCTCTATGTTCCGGGGCCACGGTATCTCTTTCGAACAGGCCCGCAACCTCCGCCGGCCCCTTAAGTACAAATGTGGATGGTTATAAGAGTAGAGGAAGACTCAACTGTGATGAACTGTGTGAAGGATGCTGGCAAGACGGGCGATGTCTGATGAAATGACGAGTAATAATAATAATATACATTAAGTATGAAAGAAAAATGCTGTGCCGACCTCAAATAAATTGGGATTAAAGCAGAAGAATTATTTATTTATTTATTTAAACTTTATGCACAAAATGTACAAAGGCGGACTTGGGCATTTTCTACCAAATAAAACAGTAGGTGCAATAGTTTAGAAAATTATGAAGAATAAAATATAACAATAAATACATACTCGTTTATAAAAAGTGAGGAAAGATAAAAAACAATAAATAAACGTAGATGAAGAAAACAAACAAATTAATTGTGAGATAAGTCTATTTAGTAATTTTTAGTAATTATGATGATACAAAGAACAAATTATCTTTGTTCGAAAATCAATACCAATAGGCTTGTTAACTGAAAAAATCTAATTAGTCCGTCACTTAGATTATCAAAAAATATTTGACCCGTATTTTTTCTTTTGTCACATAAACCAAAATTGACGAAGATACGACGCTTTTAAAATTCCCAATACGTCACTGTTCGGTATCATTCTTATGAGTTGATACCGAATAGTGACGTCACGAGCCCCCACTCCGAGTTTTGATGCGTTTTATCTTTGTCAATATTCGTTGATTTACAAAAACAAAAAATACGTGTCCATTATTTTCCAATACTCTAATTGACGGACTAAATAGATTTGCAATTTATTGATGGTGGAAACAAGCCTATTCTTTCCTGCCGAGTGTTTAGTTGTCTAGCAGTTACCACCACGAACGACGCCCGGGTTTCGTTTCGCATTGCCACTGTGGATGGCAATGCTTTATTTTTGACCAAAACAAAGACCAGCTTTCTGGTCACATGATGATTCACCAACCACTTGGTGATATCCCGAAATACTAGGTGGCACTTGGACATCATAACCCTGTTTCAACCCCAAATGGCACAAACACATAACTACCATTTGAAGGTTGGGAAGAATTGTGTTGCCCAACCTTATAAACATATTTTTTTCAGCTATATTCACCTTTCAGCTTAATTTTCTTTCGACAGTTCAAAAGTTTCTGTAGGTGGCCTACTTGAAACTAATTCTTTGATTTCGGTTTTTTGATTTCATACCAAGTTTTAAACCTGTAACCAATTTGCTAAAGAAACGTGCGTGAAACTATGACAAAATAATGAATAAGTAAACCAAAAATAGTTTAAAACTACTTCACGTTTCATCATAATATTAATAGCCCTAGTAACAATACCTGCATTCTCTGAACTCATTCTAAATCGAATGATACACTCGAATCGATTACGTAACCGAACAAAAAAAAGATCGAATAACTCGAATACGAGAACATTACATCACTATCACTGCGGACGTAATTCTGTGGTTAAAACGTAATACTTTAATAAGGTAATTAGGTCAGAATTGTTTTGCGTACCACATCTGGCTGTCAGTGGAGTATTATTTCGAATAATTTAGTCGAAACAATGAGATAAAAGTGACGAATTTAGTCAAGGAGCTGTCGTTTTTTTGCGACTCGAAATTATTTCGGTTGAATAATTTTCTTTGTTTTGTCGACGGCCGACGACTTTGGGGTTTAATATTTATTTGAGTCTTTTCTCTTGTAAGCCAAAGGACTGTAGCTAACGAAAATATTCAGTTTCTCTTTCTTCTTAGACTGTTTTCATTGGTCTAGTCGCAAGCGCGAATGCTGGGAATGAGGTCCTAGGTTCAATTTCCAGGTCGGGCACAGTGATATCGGATTTTTCTATCAGGAATTTCTCAGAAAAAGCCAAGGAGTCTGGATTTGAGCCCGGTTGATGTCAATTGGCTCGCCCGCTATTACATGGGACTTTAACTTAATTGGTGAAATGTGGGTGTACTATTTGATACAGCTCTGCGAACCCTTTGGGGATTACAGATTCTTAGAGTGTCGGTGGCAATCTAAATTGAGTCGGTCAAGAACTGAGCTACGACCGATGAATTCCTCTTTGAATGGCAAACCAACACAAATATAAGGTGTGCTTGAAATCAGTAATTTAAGTTGGGTCAGATTGGTTGAATCCCCTATTGGACGTCGTGTGGGAGTCCCGGAGACGCGGACTGGCACTAGCCGAAGTTGAACGGTGCACTAGTTCCCATGATCCCGTTGCAAGTCTGAGAAGGGAACAGAGGGTTGGTTTTTAGCCAGTTAGAGTCTGACAAACCCTTACATGATAGACATCCATGAAGATTTTCCACCCTGGAACAGAAAAAAAATCGTTTGAATCGACTACGACCGGTTTCGCACTACGACTGATCCGAATCCGATCCGAGCCCGTGAAAGTGAAGTGAAGACAAAGTGTATGGCTCTAGGCCTACCCCGGAATTTTGCAGGACGTTTTCTGGTAATTGTATGATGATGACTTACATAATTATGTAGAGAACTAGTAACTAGTAAATATCATTTATCAGTATTTGTGGTTTATAAAGTAAACAGACATACCATACCATATCCCTGACTTTTCACGGGTGCGGATCGGATTCGAATAAGACACTGCGAACCCGCTCTAAGGGACCTCGTGGACTACACAGCTACGACCATGATTTGTCTCTTGACCGGCTGCCATCTTGAACAAAACTGGGGCCTAATTCTGCTATTTTAATAAATTGGTCACTCCAACACGATTCCATTCTCATCCCATTGTCATTTTGCTTAAAGTTCGTAATCTGCTAAATTCACAATGGTCGGTCAATGGTCTCGTAATAAAATTGTGTTTTAATGGCATTGTCGTATTGTCATTATTATAAAACCCTTAGTACAAATGGTTTTCGAAATCTACTACTAAATGCGAACATTTATTCATGCCAGATTTCATGTACGAGATTAATATTCTATGACATTTCTTTCAATGGAGTGTCAGTGGTTGTTCATTGAGAAGTCATAATGGCGCCATTATGATAGCAGAATTAACAAACTTGTCAAAAGGACATGGTCTATTTTGGTACTTTATTCTGAGATAATTTAACCACTGTAAAGAAAATTCTCACGGATAATACGGCACAAAAGAATGCCTAATCTCAAGTTTCAAGCTGTAAATTGCCTGCATTTTCAAGAAAATAATATTTAAAGATTTAATAGTTAGTGTCCATGTAGAGAAGTTTTAATAAAGTCAATAGATGGCGCTGTGCTGAGTTTTGGCCCAATTATAATTTATTAGTACAAATATTTGCTTGTGATATTCTTATCTCTGTGATATAGATCATCATCATCATCATTTCAGCCGAAAGACGTCCACTGCTGGACATAGGCCTCCCCCAAGTGTCGCCACATTGACCGGTCCCGTGCGACTCGCATCCAACGGATTCCCGCAACCTTCACCAGGTCATCGGTCCACCGTCTTCCAACGCATCGTCTTCCGGTTCGCGGTCACCACTCCAGAACTTTTCGGCCCCATCGGCCATCCGTTCTGTGAGCAATGTGCCCTGCCCACTGCTACTTAAGTTTGGCAATTCTTCGGGCTACATCGGTGACCTTGGTTCTATTGCGGACGTCTTCGTTTCTGATTCGATCACGTAAGGAAACTCCGAGCATAGCCCTCTCCATTGCCCTTTGGGTGGCTTTTTGACAAGGCCCATTGTAAGCGACCACGTTTCGGTCCCGTATTTTATGGCCAGTGAAAAGGCCAAATTATCCTATAAAGAGACATCCCAAGGCCGCGGTGCGTTTCAATGCATAGACGTAGCATAGGAACTGGCCTTGAAGGCAGCGGTGCGGGGAGCAGAGCACGAGCGGTGCGCTCTAGTCAAGCAGTGCCTGTCATGAAGCGTACTGGTACTTTAATCTTATGGAACCCAAGCACAGATTATGTTGTATTCATCGAAAAATTGTATTGTCCTGTGTGACTGTTATAGGCAGGAGACGACGAATAGAAAAATAAAACAATACCTACTCAAGTTTTTTTTAATGTGTATTTATTCATCAAAATTCTCTCTTATTAATATTCTATCTAAAAAAGGTAGTTTTCTTGGCAATTCAAAATATGGTATTTTTATTCAAACTACCTCTTCATTTCTCCATTCTTCAACGACACGAATAATATCAGGACCCATGTCTAGGGCATGATAAAGTACCTGATTAGCTGCGGAGGTTCATTACAATTGCAGCAATCCATAGTAAAAAATCTGAAATGTAAAATGCAGTGCCAGTTTATAAGAGTAATTGGGTTGACACAACATAAATATATAGGAACCTGATACGAGAAAGAAAAGATAAAACCATTTGCGAATTATGGTTTTATTGTGTTAAAATTATGCAGATGATATGACAGAGCTGTGACAGTGAATCAATGATGTCTTAATTTTAAATATAACAATAGAAACTTATAAACGACAATATGAAAGAGTATTTACACCACATTCACCCCCGCGTCAGAGAACGTAATCCAGGAGACGAGCTGGAGCTCTCTTCTCTCGTGTGGAACGCCGAGGTGCTACAACATCATGAGCGAGAGAGTCCTCTACTGTTGGTAACCCTGGAACATTTCCAGTTGGAATCTCTGCGTCACCCTCGGCGTCCTGATAGTGATCTTCGGAATCGTCATCACTCTCCAACGGCGACAACGGAAGAGGTGCTAGCTGCCTGTTCGATATGGTCGTTTCACGGCCATCTGGTAATCTCACATGAGAATATAATGGATTAGCCTCTAAAACCTCCACTTCTTCCACTTCGGGCTCGTATTTAGATGCTCTGTGATTTTTCCGCATCAAAACAGGGCCTGATTCCAAGAGCCATGTTGGCATTGATTCCCCATTTGCAGTTCGACGTGTATGTTTGAAAAATCTTTCATGAGGTGTGGCATTGGTGGTCGTGCACAGCAATGAGCGAATTGAATGCAAAGCGAACGGTAACACTTGCTCCCAGCTTTCTATTTCCAGATTTTTAGTTTTTAAGCATAGTTTTATTGTCTTCCATAAGGTACCATTTAAACGTTCAACTTGACCGTTTCCTTGAGGATTATATGGTGTGGTTCGACTGCATGCAATTCCGTTTGTTATCAAATAGTTCCGCAATTCGTTGGACATAAAGGCTGTTCCACGATCTGAATGTATATACTGTGGAACCCCATAAGTAGTGAATAAGTCCTTCAAGCATTTTATTACGGCGCCAGCAGACACACCTTTGCACGGGTAGGCAAATGGGAATCTTGAATATTCATCTATAATCGTCAAGATGTACCGATTTTGAGTGTTAGTTGGTAGAGGTCCTTTAAAATCAATGTTGAGTCTTTCGAATGGAGTAGTTGCTTTTATGAGCGTTCCCTGCTTTTTTATAAACCTTGGTTTGATTTCTGCACAAATACGACATTCAGACGTTATCTTCTTAACATCATTTACAGAGTAAGGCAGGTTCTTAGAACGTACCCAGTGAAACATTCGTATGATACCGGGATGTCCCAAGGTATTGTGTAATTCATTCAGTCTATCCGTGGACATACTTGAGCACACACGGGAGAGAGTGTCAGCCGTAATATTGTCTTTACCCGGTCGGTAAATTATATCGTATTTATAATTTGATAGTTCAAGACGCCACCTCTCTATCTTTTCATTTTTGATCTTGCTGTTATGAGATTGATTAAACATAAAAGAGACAGATCGTTGGTCCGTTATCAATAAAAAGTGTCTACCAATGAGGTAATGCCGCCATTTTCTTATTGATTCAACGATAGCACTTGCTTCTTTTTCTATTGAAGAATGTCGGCGTTCCGAAATGTTGAGTGAGCGTGAGAAAAAAGCTACGGGACGGCCATTCTGAGACAGTGAAGCTGCTAAAGAGTGTTCTGAAGCATCAGTTTCAACGGTGAATATCTCGTTCTGATTTATGACCGTTAGGGCTGATTCCATTATATCAGCCTTTAGATTTTGAAAAGAATCGACAGCGTCTTTTCCGAGAGGAAATTCAGAAACTTTTGTCAAGGGGCTTATCTTTTCCGAGAAATTCCGAATCCATTTTGAGTAATGGGCGAACATGCCCAGTGTCCTTTTAAGTGATCGCGAGTCAGTGGGCACGGGTAAGTTCATTAGAGGATTAAGACGGTCATCATCGGGTCGAATGGTATTCTTTTCAATTTTATATCCAAGTAACTTAATAGACTCTTGTCCGTATATACATTTGTCCTCATTTAGAGTGAGATTATATTTAGCCACAACCTCCTTGAATCGAGACAAATTCTGATCGTGTTCTGCTGCTGTTTTGCCACAAATTGTGACGTCATCTAAATATGAGTAGGTGCCTGTCAGTTTTTCTTTCTTGATAATATAGTTAAGCGTTCTTTGGAACGCAGCGACTCCGTTTGTAACTCCAAATGGTATTCTTGTAAATTGATATAAATTACCGCAAGCTTCGAAAGCCGTATATTTTTTTCAGTTGGCATGATTGGCACCTGATGATATGCACTTCGTAAATCAATTTGACTAAAGACGTTATATTGGGCCACCTTCGATACGATCGATTCTATGTTTGGCAAAGGGTACGCATCCAGTTCCGTGAATTTATTGATCGTCAACGAGTAATCAATGACGAGACGTTTGCGGTGCGTTGTACCTCCTGTTACCAAGACTTGAGCTCGCCATGGAGAGTTACTGGGCTCAATGGTCCGATCTTTTAAGAGCTTACTGATTTCATCTCTTATGAATTGGTTATCTGCTTCTGAATGTTTTCTTGACTTTATAGCAATGGGTCTAATATTATTCGAAAGATTACTAAAAAGTGATACAGGGGGCACCGCAGCTTCCATTACGTTGCATATCTTAAGGGGTTTAGCCGAGCCTCCGAATTTGATTTCTACTGAAGAATGGTCGCTTAGAATATCATGACCAATGATAACATCAGCACAGAGATCTTCTAAGGCGTAAAGAGGCTTCTCCTTGTAGATGTGCTCGCTTAGCTTGATCGTTGCATAGTAAAAACCATCTATGAGCGAAGTCCGTTTATTTGAAGCCAGTGTTACCGTTTCCTTCCAGGGATGGCGTTTCAGGTTTAGAGATAGAGCGAAATTTTTATCTATAAAGCTCGTGGAACTCCCACTGTCGATTAAGGCTTCGGCTTTGTGTTCGTTAATGGTGATTGACACTGTAGTCTTATGAAGACTAGCCGGTGACGCTGCTGAAATTGCTGATAAATCTAAGTCTTTTGGTTGCACTACAGCGTTGGTACCTGGTTTATCGGTTGTGGCTCCACTCCTACAAACTTTAGCAAAATGGCCTTTTTTTCCACAGGTTTGACAAGTTGCATGAAAGGCCGGGCATTTTATTCTCTGATGCACGTTTCCCCCGCAAAAGAAGCAGCGTCTACGTGATGGAGCCGCAGCCAGATTGGAGCTGTTACCCGCTTCGTCAGAATTTTTGATTTGATAGAGTTCCTTTGCAGAGATGTCATTCTTTCCGATCTCTTTAGAATTATTTTCAGCCATTTCTAGTGATATAGCCTGATTAATCGCCTCTTCTAGGCTAATTTCTAAATTTTCAAGTAGCCATTGACGAATTTGTTGGGAACGTAGGCCCGCAATGAAAGCGTCACGCACATATTCGTTTTTATATTCTTCAGCAGTAACAGACGTGAAAGAGCACTCAAACGCTAGTTGTTGTAACGTGCGTATGTAGTCTGCAACTGTCTCTTCTGACTTTTGTTTTGTTGAAGATAGTATGTAGCGAGCATGGATTTCATTTTTCGATTTTAGGTATATTTTATCTAATAGGCGTATAGCGCTCGAATATTCTCCTGACTCTCGTATGAATGAGTAGACGTTAGGTGACACATTGTTAAAAAGTATTTTTAGTTTAGTACCGTCTGGTATTTTTGCTTCATCCGCTTCTGCCGACAAATAGTTCGTGAAAGTCTCCTTCCAGTGACGATATTTTAGATCGGCGGTTGGAGTCCCCGGATCGACATCTAATTTGTCTGGTCTTAGAAGTCGCGCTATGGAAGCCATCGTATACTGCGATTTTTTTTATTTAACACAATAAATTGATACGAGAAAGAAAAGATAAAACCATTTGCGAATTATGGTTTTATTGTGTTAAAATTATGCAGATGATATGACAGAGCTGTGACAGTGAATCAATGATGTCTTAATTTTAAATATAACAATAGAAACTTATAAACGACAATATGAAAGAGTATTTACACCACAGAACCCATATATATATGGCCCATAGATATATACCTTACAGACTAACATACATAATTATTATAATACAAATAGTGTTAGTGTAGTACCACGTCCAGCAAACAAAAACACGATTTTCCCAATCGTCGAAAACCAAGTCTTGAAGTAAATCGTAGTCCAGTATAGCGAGCCGGTAAGTTCTCGTTCACAGAATCAATCGAGTACAACGACGCAAGCAGGAGTCGTGAGAAAATGGGATCAGATCAAATGCACCGAATAATACACCGAACAGAACGCACGAAGTCAAATGTAACTGTCACACGGACGTAGGTATGTATCGTGACACTGACAAATGTCATTCAGCGCAGCGCGTTCCGAATTACGTTGAATGCATTCTCACTCAAGTATATTTGCTCAAAGCACAAACATGTCGGTAGGAACAAGTTATTTTTCATTTTTAATTACTTTTGCTCATTATTTTCCTATGCGTAACCAAAGCGTAGGCATAACCTTTCTTATAACTTTGACAAAAAAAAATGCGTTTCAGTACGACAATCCTCATAGTTAATAATTAGCGCGGCGATAATATGTATAGGAACGTAAAACATGGTGTTACCAAAACCTACCTGTGTTGCATTGTGAACTAAAAATAAAAAACTTCAAAAATCAAAATCTTTATTTTGCAGGACAATTACGTGATTATGATATAATTAAGTTAAACTATATTTTATTCTCTTCCGATTAATACAGTATTATCTGTGGTTGAGTCCAATTTGAATAAAGTACCAAGCTTCATAGTATTTCAGTTTTCTCCTTTGACAGAACTTGATCATTATGAAATCAATGATCGAATACTCTGACACTATTGTAATAGCAGAATCGAGGCCCTGGTCGGGCGCTAGGTTGTGCGACCAATGCTTCTTCTTGGTCGAAGATAATACACTATATAATACTAGATAGATGCGCAACCCTGGTTTTCGTTTTTAAAACTGTGTACCTCAACTGTTAGATGGCACTGTTAGTTTCTGTTCAACCAAATAAATACAAAAAGTAATTCTTGACTACGGGTATTCGAACTTGGGAACTATTATTCACAAGGCAACCGCTGTCACCGCTAGGTTATCTACTTCACTGACAAGTTGTTTAAAATAGCTGTTCTGTTTATGACAGTTGTAAAACAGTCAAACAGTTGAAAAGATTGTGTCCTTAAACACACAGATGGCAGCACTGTCTATGAAAATTTTGTTTGACGCCAATGTATGGAAGTTTCACCCCCCTGTCGTATAAAGTCGTGGTCGTGGCCGTGTATTACACCAGATCCCTAATTATCTATGTTAAAGAGTAGTCGTATGGCTACTTATGTTACTAGCAAACTTAGATAGTTGTTTCCTACAATTATTTAGTCGTTAAATGGTCACAAAACCATGCCTCACTTACTCTGTTTGGACATTATTCCCTTATGACTTCATGAATCTACTTCACCGTTTCACCAACCAGGATCAAATATACTGTTACGAGCTGGGTATGAGATAAATTAATTACTACCGATTAAACAACACAATCACTTTATTAATCACAAAACAATTTAAACTTAATCACAAGTAGGTACACTACAGTACACTACTATTCACTATTCACATAGATATCGCACTTCAAGTTCACTTCGATTCGCTTCGATGGTAGCCAAAACAAGACTGACTGTCGCGGCCCTGAGCGGTCTATTTATACTCGCCCACAGACACACCAGAATAACCTCGAATATTCTAGAGGGTCATAGAAAACACTAACAAAAGAGTAGGTAGGTAGGTAGGTAATTATTATTACTAGCTACTTGTACAACACAAACAAATATGAACCGTATGCCCTAGGCGTACGGTCGAAATTCTAATGTCTTTTTATAAAGAGGTCGCGAGTTTGTAGGTACCTACCCAACTTTGAAAGTAATAATAATAGAAATCTCTCGAAATTCCAACGTACTCATACTGTAATCACGTGCTTTCTCGAATGTTCTAGTAGGTCCGATGTAACAATACCTATAAAGAAGCAAAATCCTAAATTGTCCAGCATGTTACAACATTGCATTCACTAGGGTATAAACAATTAAGAGGATTATTCTTGATTTAGCACACCGGTTGTCGACATGTGTGGGAAGTGGGCTCAACAATCATGGTAGGTATCGGTAGTTTGACCTACACTTTAGGAGACTCTCATTGCGCGGCTGGGTCAATGAAAGTCTATGTATGACGAGAACCTCGTGAAAGATGAAAAAGAGAAACATTTAAAACGCCTCGACTTTAGTCAATATGTGGAATGTGAGCTCGGCTATCAGTGAGCCGATTTTCGTTACGGCCAAGAGCTTCTACGAAAATCTTGTTTAAAGTCATCAACCGGGCGTGATGCCATCAAAGTCAGACCGTAGCTGCTACTAAACAAAAATCTGATGAAAAAACCGAATAATACTTGGCTCGACCCGGAAATTGAATCTATCCTCATGCTCAGCAGTCTCACTTACGTGCACTAGACCATCAAAGCAGAGTGGGAATGAATTTAATGAATTAAATCTTTAGTAACACAGAAACTTCCCTTTACTATTGTTAGTCTATTTGTATATCCAACGCTGTAACAGTGCCTGTCTTGATTTCTACCACCCAGTCAGGCTAATTCACAAAGGCTAGGTTTCGGCCTAAACATTTATTAGGCACACTGGGGACGAGCCTTGCCACGTTTGTGATACAAGATAGGAAACTGGAGACGAAATAGGAGGTGTAAAATGTATGACATCAAAACAGATTGCTTGATTAGAATTGTAAACGTGGTTTGGATACAAAGTCTGTTTTGGGTATAGTACTTTAGGGGTAATGAGGAGCAATTCGTTATTCTATCAGTAATGGAAACGACAATTTATCCTCGAGTGTTATGCAGGGTGTAAACAATTATCACGAAACGGTCAACCAAGCATTCTGTACATCAAACTAAGTTACTTTAGGCAAAAATTATTGCTACGAAACGATTTTTTTTCGGGGTGATTCTTCATGTTTTGTTGTGAACTCAATGTAACGCACTCAAAACATTGTTCTGATAGATGGATTGAATAGTACGGGGGTCGTGAAGGTGTTTAAAGTAAGAAAGTTTTTAAGTATGGTGTAGAACAAAAAAAATATCGCAATGACAAGAACAAGTGCATTTTGGTTTCGTAAAGTGGTTTTTTATACCCTTTAGGTTATATTTCAAATAATCACGTGGGATGGTTTTCAACACACTGCGAGCGAAGACGCGGGCATAAGATAGAACAAATCAAGCAGCCATTCACAAGAGAATGTCCTGTGTTTAACTTTTAGGTGAGTTGGGAGCATACGGTAACTAACGTCCCATTCATTTCATGATTTCAAACAAATGCGATATGATACTGCTATGTTATAATAATAATACGGAATAATAAAATTTATTTGATATAAAACAGTACACAGGGTGAAACTTATTTTAAAAAGTGTACAAATCGAAAATAAATCATCAATGACCCCCTCATAAAATAAATCAGATTGCAGACAAAAGTTAAACTTAGCCAATTTAATTCATAAACACACTTGAGACTTAGCCGCCGTCAGCTAAAACAATGTTAAAACAAACTTGTCCAATCAAAACAAAAAGAAAAAGATAGATTTCTGCAGAACTTCGCTAACACTGAACTGTTGAACCACACTGTAATCCCAAGAGGCGTTACACACATTTGAGAACCACTGACATGAACGTAATAAATAGATCATACAGAAAGTCAACTCCACACTTCGAGCGATATAAAGTAAAGTATCATTTATCTGCATAGATGCACGTACCTACATAAAATAAGATGTTACAGTAAGATGGGTGAGCCTTGTACAATCTACCTTCGTATCCTTAAAGTGGTTCATCTGCTTAATGACAATTTGGTGGTTTTATTCTAAACCTTAACTAGTGTTATTAGTGAACACCACAAAATCCAGTTTCAACCAAGTTCCTCTTCGACAACGTCGAAGCAAGTTCCTCTTCGACAATATTTGACGACCCGAATGGCGCAGCGGTAGTGAGGCTGCCTTACGTTCTTAGGGTCCCGGGTTCGAATCCCGGTAGGAGCAAATGTTTGTGTGATGAGCATGGACATTTGTTTCCGAGTCATGGATGTTTATATGTATAATAAGTATGTATTTACAAACAAAAAGTATTTAAGTAGTATATCAACTGTCTGGTGACCACGACACAAGCCTTGCTTAGTGTGGCACTAGATGGCGCTGTGTGTAATGTCCAGCGATATTTATAATATGCATTCAAACATGAATTGAATTGTTGACTAATCAATATTGAAAATAAAATAAAATTATGGTTAACAGTTTAAAACAATACTCGGGATAGTACGGTCGAACAAGCTTGCAATTTGATTTACAGTTTAACCCAAAAATTATATTGTAAAATAAAAACCAAATACATAGCTTGTTCGACCGTACATTCCTAATTTGGTAAAGTAAAAAATATATAAAAGAAAATTGACAGATTGTAGTCAGTCATCATCATCATCTGCGTAGTCTCTCCCAAGTAAGTTGGGGTCGGCTTCCAGTCTAACCGGATGCAGCAGACCAATTTTATACGGAGCGACTGCCTATCTGACCTCCACAACCCAGTTAATACTGGGTAATACGATACAACTTGTTACTATTTTAAATTGTTGATTTATATTTTTTTACTGTGGACGCTCTTAATGTAAACGTCTTTCTACATCGTTCTCACATATATGTATAATCTCAACATGAAAGATGTAACCAAGATTTTGTAACAACATTTTTGATTGAAAAGAGTGTCCATGGAGTTTCTTGCCCGTTCTTCTCCACAGAGATCTACGCTAGGGAATGGGCAACTACAGTACTTTCTTAAGTTATTATGCCTTGTGTCTTTGATTGTAGCTTCGCTTTTTTTTCGTTTTATGACATTCAAAAGTGCCGTAATGGTCTAGTTGAAATAATCGATTTGAGTTGAGTTGACTTGGTAAGACTGGTTGTCAGACTGTTTGGGCCACTGACTACCTGTAACGACTGCCAAAGATGGACAAAAAATGACAGCCGGGACCAACAGCTTCACGTGCTTTCCGAGGCACGGAGGAAACTCAGTATTTAAGGGTGGTCACCCATCCACAGACCAACCTAGGCAAGCACGGCTTAACCTGAAGGTCAGCCCGAGCGGCTGTTATTATTTAGCCTTTACATACTTTTCCAAGGCAAACTATACAATACTGATCATTCAGTCGGCTAAGTATTGAATACGCGGTTAGCAGGATGGCAGGAGTGCTTCGGTAATTTGATACAATCAACTTAGATGTAGCATTACCCGTGTTAGCGTACGTATGCGTGCGTTTTCCTTCGCGGTCATAACTTGACTTTCTGTATCGATCTTTTCTGTGCCTCTGGCCTAGCTCTCGGTCTACTTATCTGACAAATCGAAAAAATCCTTTTCCAACATTTTGTGTACAAATTCTCTGAAGGCGCTTGCGGTTCGATTTTATTGAACCGCTAATCGTTTGTGTTAATAGATTTCTTTTTTCTTTCTTTTACAGTAAAATTTTCAGCTTTCTAACATTTTTGTTTATGTACTCAATTCAATCTTCCTTTTTTTCTCTTAATATGAATCCTTATCGAAGAAATAATAACGCGACCTGCCCGCGTAGCATGACCACCATAGACACGACAGAGAGTCGACAAACCTTTTGTTCATCTGTCATTTTGTCGATTCAATGACAGGTGAACAAAAGATTTGTCGAGTCTCCCTTGTTTCTCCAGTGGTCATGCTAAGCGGGCTGGGAATCGAACCCAAGACTCAATGTACAGCTGTAACGTTTGCGACCACCAGATAGACAAGGCAGTGGTTTTTTTGCATCCTTAATATCATAAGGCTTATTATTTTATTGAAGTGGGACGCCCCAAAAAACGGAAAGAAAAAACGGAAAGTGCATGTTGGTACGCGCACAGAGGAGGGTTCCGCAGTCGGGTTGATTAATTAGATATTCTATCCAAAGCAAGAACTTAGGCTTGCTGATGTCGCTCGCATACGTCGCTCTCACGTACGAGTATACATTGTATTGTATACTACTGATCTTTGATCTGATACTTCCGTTGTAACCTAACCTATGGGGTACTCTCCATAGGTTTTGATTCACTGGTGAGTGTTAACATATTTGGATGAATGATATAGAAACCCTTACATCTCTTAATTGCGTTGACCTGAAATGATATATTTTTTCCAAGCTCCAAGGAACCATACCAACCAACCGTGCCTTCTATATCAATTTGAACTTGATAAATTCACGCGTTCCTGAGGACAAGGGGCTTGAGTCTTGACACCCAGGCAGACAGGCGGACATCGAAGTGAACCTATGAGGGTACCATATTTTCGTTTTGAAATACGGAACCCTAAAAATATCATGTCCCTTTTATTACATATTTTCCCAGCAAGAACAATGAAACAACGCAGTTATCCTCCAAATATATGCGGACAGCGAAAAGGAACAAATTAGTTGAAAAGCCTTTTATGAAAAAAATGTTCCCGCGAACTCTTTGTTTTGTTCGTATTAGCATATTTCGTCCATTTGTCAAAGGGTAACCCTGGCAATGAAAAATGTTACATTAAATAGGGGTGTGAAGTAATTATTTGTGACTCTTTCCTTTTCACAAAGGGCGATGCGAGTTTTTTCAAAGCGTTGCAAATTGCGCGTCTCTCTGTCTAACTGTTTGTGTCGGCTAATCTCCGAAATGCCTGGACCGATTTTGAGGAGTTATTCAGGCTACTTTTATTTTAGAAAACGGGATTAGAGTTACTGTACAAAAATAACCTAAGAAGAACAAGAAGTAAATTGTTAACAGAATCCGATTCAATTAGGGAAGCAATATTTTTACAATAGTTATCTAACGGAGGGTTGCGGTGGTAGTGGGCAGGGCACATTGCTCGCAGAACGGGTGGCCGATGGGGCCGTAAAGTTCTGTAGTGAAGACTTTCCACTAAGTGGACCGATGACCTGGTGAAGGTTGCAGGGATCTGCTGAATGGGAGTCGTACGGGACCGGTCAATGTGGCGACACTTGGGGGAGCCTATATCAAGCAGTGGACGTCTTTCGGCTGAAATGATGAGTAGGGTCGCGGGAAACCGCTGATCTTGAATGAAACTAGCTGGACGACGGTCGTGCGACCAAACTTTTTTCTTTCCAGTTGCGACTAAAAGTCGCTTCTGCGGACAAACGTCGTGATTGTGGCCACGCATTGCGTAAGGTCCTTTATAGGGGTGTGAAGTAATTCATTTGTTTTTTTCTTTGACCCTCAGTTATTTGGTGTCACTTAGTTCCTTCCTTGTATTTTGGGGAGGTTTATTTTCAACGTTTCCTGAGACTTTTTCCTCTTTTTCGTTGGCGGTTTTAATAAGTATGCTGTTGTGGTTTTAGATGTAGCAAATTAATTGTATTATGTTTTCAAAACACTATCATACTAGATTCAAGATTCTTTATTTGCATGAAATATGGTATTTTACATGATGGTCTTATAAATTAAAAGGTTTCACATATTTCGCTGACTTCTATCAGCATACAAACTTAAAAATTAAAATATCTAACACATATTACTCGTAATGTACCTACGTAGTTATAAATTTAACAAAACATATAGGAAGCATTAAAATGATAATTTAATTTATATTTGACAATACTATTATTTTAGAATTAAAAATACTCATGTGTAGAATAAAATAAAATAAAAAAACAATACAAGGCAAGAAAAAAATAATAAAGTTAAAATATTAACATCAATGAAATAGGAATATAAGTTATTTACCCATTACACATGTATAGAACACGTTATTACAGAGCCACTTCTTCAGTTTCCTTTTGAAATAATTTGTTGGTAGTTCCCTGATTTGTTTCGGTATTATATTGAAAATTTTGACCGACATGCTATAGCAATTGTTCTGGAAGAGAGTGCTTCTACATCTTGTTATGGCCAGTTTAGTGGGATCTCTAGAGATAAACTTTTTATTTTCTGTTACTTTAGTAAACAGGTTCGGGTGCTTTTTAACAAACATCCCTACTTCTAAAATGTATAAGCTAGCAAGTGTAAGTAGGCCCAACTTTTTGAAAAGAGGTCTACATGAATATAGTCTACATGAATACTAGCATATTATATCCTGAAGAATAGCATATATTTTACTGGTTTTGTTTGATGCAGTGAATCATATTATACTTTCAGGAATTACAAAACTTTCGTTTGCGTTTAGCTCCTGTACTCGCATTAATAACAATCTTTATTTCAGTCACTCATTGACCGCTGTATCTTGTATCTTAAGAACTATATTTGAATATTCATTGTTACAAAGTTTCATCTCCTATTTAACCCCTTTAAGTAGGAGACGAAAGTTTATTTGTTAGATAGTTTTAATAATGGGATTCATAAGCTTGTTATATAATTTTTTTGAATGAATAAATTGTACGAGTACTTATAGCCCCCGCCTACAATTATTATAAAGGCAATGTTGCTCAAATGTGTATCATTGTTTAACGTATTTTTCTTGGTTTTAAATAATAAATAAATATCGCTGGACATTAACACACAGCACATTTAGTGCCACACTAAGCAAGGCTTGTGTCGTGGTCACCAGATAGTTGATATACTACATATTTTTTTTTTGTTTGTTAATACATACCTACTTATTATAAGTACATAATTATAAACATCCATGACTCGGAAACAAATGTCCATGCTCATCACACAAACATTTGCTCCTACCGGGATTCGAACCCGGGACCCTAAGAACCTATGGCAGCCTCACTACCACTACGCCATTCGCGTCGTCAGGCGAGGTTGTTCCGTAGATGGGTAACCACGGAAAATACGACTCCTGGCTGTTATTTGTATCTTTGACAATGGTTCCAGGTATTCAGTGACCCAAAAGTCTAGCAATCAGTCTTGCCAAGGGGTATCGCATTACCCATTAATAACTGGGGGGTATCGCACTACCCATTAATAACTGGGTCGTAGGGAGTAAAATACTGGTGCCAACTCCAACATAGTTGGAAAAATTATAGGCAGATGATGTATTTATTTTATGCTTTTATTCATTTCTAGACAACAACGCCATGTATACATATAAGTAGTATATCAACTATCTAGTGTCCACGACACAAACTTTGCTTAGTGTGGCACTAGGTGGCGCTGTGTGTTAATGTACAGCGATATTTATTTACTTTATAAAAAAAATATCGTGTTTGTGCGGAAACAGGGGATTTACGCAGTTGGCACATTTATTTCAGATTTTTCCTTGATATATGATTCTCGTGATTACGAGATTGGCTCAAAAAGCCATTTGTTTATAAGGAAAACTTTTTTGTTTAGAAAATTCGTTTTGCTATAGAGTTAGATAGTGAGTAGAATAAATAGATTTACCCGGTATTGTATGCATAATACGAGTATAAAAACACCCTTAACGAAGCTGGGGGGTACTTGATCTCAGGAGATCATTGCTGTCATTGCAGTTTTTACGGAAATATTTGTGGCACAGAAAAACGTCACATGTTTAGTTTATAAGATGAAATAATATTATGTACGTGTGTAGGTTCATTATCATCATCATCATTTCAGCCGAAAGACGTCCACTGCTGGGCATAGGCCTCCCCCAAGTGTCGCCACATTGACGGGTCCCGTGCGACTCGCATCCAACGGATTCCCGCAACCTTCACCAGGTGATCGGTCCACCTAGTGGGAGGTCTTCCAACGCCTTGTCTTACGATTCGCGGTCGCCACTTTTTGATCCTATCTGCCATAATAAGTAAGGTATGTTATCGGGCTAAGTTTTTAAGACAAAATAATAATGTACGTGTGTAGGTTAATTACAATAAAATTGTTCAGGCCAAACGACTATTCCCCAACTTCATATCAGAATCAAACATAGTAGGGCCTTAATAGCCCACTAAACAGTAATAAACCACCACTTTCAACAAACTACGATCAAAGGGAAACCAAACATAAATTACTTATATTCCGAACTTTCCACTCCAGCTTTCAAAAACAGTTTAATATTTTCCAGAGACAATTTTTGTATCCATCGCTACTATAAACAAGACTCGTAAAAACTTTGCTGGCTAGTGGCGGACTCGATAGTAATTTTCTGGATATTTTCTGGAGGTTTCCACGCTCAGTTTGAAGTTACAGAAGTTCGTATGTAGTGTGATTGGATAAACAAGGGACTTCAGTATTAAACTTCTAAGGCGAGTCCGCGTGGTACTCTACTCATTTTTTATTGGGACAAGCTCGCGACACTATTCCCAAACCACTGGCGTTCCTGATAACCAGAATCAACACTGGCGACCACCAGAAGAGCGTCGAGACAATGAAACTCGACGAAGTCTTTGAGCTCCGCCTTGAGATATAAGTCGAACTATACGAAAATTGACAAATCCTTGCACTGACTGGACATGTCCACTCAAATCTATGTGGTTCTTTCTTCAAAAGACCATCTCAAACACTGATCTGCATAGTCCACATGTGAATTAACAAGATTATGTCTGGACTTCAAAAGATACATAAGACCTCTAAGCTTGTTTCAGCTGTTCACACCGGCTCAATTTAGTTTAAAAAAAAAACCGGCCAAGAGCGTGTCGGGCCACGCTCACTGTAGGGTTCCGTAGCTTCCCAGACCATTAAAAATACCAACATTTTTCGTCAGCAAAAATAACTTTGTTTTTCATAGTATTTGTATGAAAAACAAAGTTATCATTTGCGTTTTTTTGAAAAAGTGCTATATAACTCAAAAACTATTCAACTCATCAAGTTGAAAATAATTTTCCTAGAAAGTTCATATAAAGGTCTACTTCTGTGATTTTTTTCATATTTTTTAAACTTATGGTTCAAAAGTTAGAGGGGGGGGGACACATTGTTTTTGACTTTCGGAGCGATTATTTCCTAAAATATTAATATTATCAAAAAACGATTTTAGAAAACCCCTATTCATTTTTAAATACCTATCCAACAATATATCACACGCCAGGGTCAAAATTAAAAAAAAAATCGCTCCCCACTTTACGTCTGGGGGAGGTACCCTAATAAAAATGTTTTTTTAAATTTTTATTTTTGCACTTTGTCGGCATGATTGATATACATATTGGTACCAAATTTCAGCTTTCTGGTGCTAACGGTCACTGAGATTATCCGCGGACAGACAGACAGACAGACAGACAGACAGACATGGCGAAACTATAAGGGTTCCGTTTTTTGCCATTTGGCTACGGAACCCTAAAAATGACCGTGCAAAAGTGTTTGTAAAAACCTACTTGCTGAATAAACATCATTTAAACAACTTCACTGTCTTAGATCTCGCAATTAAATTGCTTGCATGCTGCATTATTGCTGCATGCTTGTTTGCATGCATGCTGTATGCTTGTTTGCATGCTGCTGCATGCTGCTGCATGCTTGCTGCATGCATGGCAAGCAAAAAATAGCGGAAGGGTAGGAAAAATATAATTTTTACTTCCCTCCATATAAGTAGGAGACAGAACAAAATAATGCTAATCCAAGGCCGCGGTCAAGCGACGACGTCCTGAGAGAATCGGCTTATTACTTTACTGCTTCCTATAGATTCCAGTCTTACCTATGAAGGGTGTTAAAAACCTCTTAACGAAGCCAAAAGGGTTCTCCCCGTCATTGCGATCATTTGTTGGTTCATGCCTTACCTGGGAACCTTCTAGTTACGGAGATATTAGGGGTAAAAGTTCCAACTTTTTGACTAGTTTTTTTTAAAGGCAAGTTTTTCATGCTAAGTTTTGCTTTAAACACATCCATGACCCCCGTACTATTCAGTCCATCCATCAGCACAATGTTTTGAGTGCATTACATTGACTTCTACGACAAAACATGACTTTTCACCCCAAATAGTCGTTTCCCAGCAATAATTTTTGCGTAAAGTTACTTAGTTTGATGTACAAAATGCTTGGTTGACTGTTTCGTGATTAGTTTGTTTACACCTTGTATAATTGCATATTGGCATCAGTATTTTACAACATAGTATATTATGTTGTTCGAAACCGTGATTTTTCACCCCAAAAAATATTAAGTAATCGTTTTTGCGTAGAGTAACTTAGTTTGATGTACAGAATGCTTGTTTGACGGCGTCGTGAAGGGATTGTTCATCTCTTGTATCATACGTCTTTCTTTAGTTAGTACCTATGTCCCTAGTTTACCAAGCCAGTCTGGATCACTGGTAATAAAATTCGTATTTACGCTAGATCGTTGGCGGTTGTTGTTTTTTACACTGTCTTGCCCTTAATTTGTTTTAGATGAGGGTGTGAGAAAGAGCGAGCCCTTTTCTTATTCCTCTAGTTTTGTAATAGTATGTTTTTCGTGTGAAAATCCTTTGCTATCCTTTGCTTGGTGATGGTAGACGGTTGTGTTGCTATTTGGACAACGTCATCAGCGGTAACAATGATTAAAAGTTGAAAAGACATACATAACATCACGTCTGTAATACCTGAAGGGTAAGCCAGAGGTGTACTTAATAGTACACTCACATTTCGCTTGTAATATTGTAAGTTATATTTTATATTGTATGGTATTGTATTAATATTGTATTTATGTTATATTGTACTGAGTAATGGGGACGAGCCTTTTGGCCTCGTACAGGACGAGTTTCGTTTCTTTTAATTTTTATATTTTGTTTTTTTTTTTCTGTTTAATTTTTATTATTAAGTTTTAAATACTGATCATTTTGATGCGTTTTGTCCTGTGCGGGCTAATAAATGTTTTTCCTTTCTTCTTTCTTCTTTCTTTTCTATCAACCGAACATAATTTCAAGTTATGTGGCTGCTAATAAGAAATTCTTGATAGAAAAAACCAGTTATAATTTGACTGAACTGGCTATCGAACCCACGGGCCTCATGCTCAAACCCTGTTGTTTTATAATCTTATTATTTTTCATCGTGGAAAATTCCTAAAACTTATAATAGATGGTAAACTTATAATGGTGGTAGATGGAAAAAAAAAGGTTGGAAAAATAATATTTTTTAGGGTTCGTCTGTAAGCCCGTGGCTTAGCTCAGAGACTCTTAGTACATCATCATCATCATCAGCCTATAAATGTTCCCATAGCTGGGACACAGGCCCTATGAGAGGGAATAGATTTTAATCTACCACGCGGGCCCAGTGAGGATGGGTTTATTTTGTACTAAGATGTTGATATCGTAATCTTACCTTATCTTAGTGTAAGAACGCTGTAAATTGAAATAGGTTCATATTATTCACGAAGACAAAGTGCCATGCTATAGCCATTTATGCTATAGTTTGGGGTTACGTCGTTGGATATTTCGTTCAGAAATATTGCACGTGTGTGAAAACCATTTCTCGATTCAGGGATGGAGTCGGGGGGGCTGCCAGCACAAATAAATGTTTTTGGGTATTTGAAATTAATGTAAGTTTGTTCTTATAAAATATATAATTATTCAACCCAATTATGGGACTCTGTGCGTGCACTTGGCCGGTTTTTTAATCACTACCACAATAAAGATAAGAAACCCTAGTAGCATTTTTTGTTGGCATTTAGTTGGGCCACATACCTCTGGTTAGTTGGCAAATGCATACAATTGGCGGGCAGTTTGCGGGTTGGGCCCAGAACTGATGGCCTACGTGGATTTGCCTACGAAGGCCCAACTTGCGATGGGGCCAACGTGGATTTGCCTACGAAGGCCCAAGTAAGTACTTGGTCCTTCAACTACTACCAAAGTTTACTACCGAGCTAGTAGTGTTGAACTAAGACTAACAACCTTGTGTGAACACTAATAGGGTTGAAATAAAACCAAATTGCTTTCTGATCTAAGGCGCGGGTCATATACAAGTGGCGTATGGCGGTGGCGCGGCGCTGGCGCGTGTGCGCGGGGGACGAGGTAGATAGTGGCGCCACTTACTCTCCTTCCCGCGCCACCGCCATACGCCACTCGTGTATGTCCTGCGCCTAAGCTGGTGATATGTTTACTAAAATTCACTCGAACCCAACCAAATCGTGGTAACACAACGATAGCGACTTCTAATTGGACTACAACGCCATCTATCGAGGTTGGGGTACAACTTTTGAACCTTTACGATATTATCATTACGGTTTCGGCATGAAAATACCGCCCACCAAAGACATTTAGTGACGGAATGTCATTCTTAAATTATCCTTAATTTTCAATATTGCACTTTGTTTACAGTATAAACCAAATCTCAAATAAACAAAAATATAAAAAAATATGTTTCGTAAATCTAAGAGTTAAGAGAGTACTAGTAAGCTCATACTGGGTAATTATACCTACCTGAACCAGTATATACGTATCATCCCTAACAGGCCCATTGAAAGGTTTAAGTTGGACCGATGTAAGTTGTTATCATAACTTAAATCCCTACAAAAAACTCCCAACAGTAGGAATAGAAGCAGCAGGCCCGTCGTTAGTTGGCCCAATATTGTTTTAGTAATTTAAATCCCTACAAAAATCTCCCAACAGTAGGAATAGATGCAGCAGGCCCGTCGTTAGTTGGCCCAATGTTGTTATAATAACTGAAATCCCTGCAAAAATCACCCAACAGTAGGAATAGTAACAGAAGGCCCTTTGTTGGCTATTCGTTGGGCAAATAGTGCATGTTTATGACAATGGGAATATTTTAAGTTTTGGTTGGCGGAACAACTAACCGTCTGCCAATACATTCCCAACTGTTGGCATAAGGAAGCCAACGGCAATTGCTACTAGGGAATAAGCAGAACACACTAAAGCCAAGTTAAAAGTTTCCAGTG
Source organism: Xestia ashworthii (assembly GCA_950022955.1). NCBI lineage: Eukaryota > Metazoa > Arthropoda > Insecta > Lepidoptera > Noctuidae > Xestia > Xestia ashworthii. The sequence goes on along the minus strand of OX465571.1, from coordinate 7,700,517 downwards.
GTCTATATAAAAAAAAACAGCTAAATATTTTTCTTGCTTGCGGGATGAGATGAGACCCAAAACTTTAGAAATCCTTCTTAGAATTTGGAAGGCACCCCAAACAATCCGTCAAGTATTAAGTACTGTTTGGGGCCCTTAAGTTTTAAGTAAATCTCACTTTCTGGCTGCTGCGTAAGTCAATGTGATGATTTAGAAATTGAAATATGTGAGTCTGCGATGTACTGGGTATTCAGCTAGGCAGCGCTCGGGAAGTTGCGTGGAATCTTCTCGCCCAACCTACCGCAGTGTCTCAAGACGAAAGTCTATGATCAGTGTGTGTCGCCAGTGATTACATACGAGACCGAAACGTGGTCGCTCACAATGGGCCTTACCAGAAGTCTTAAAATCACCCAAAGGGCAATGGAGAGAGCTATGCTCGGAGTTTAATTGCGTGATCGAAACAGGAACGAGGACATCCGCAAGAGAACCAAGGTTACCGACGTATCCGCCATGGGATCTGGAGGCGATAGTCCTCGCGCGCATGCACGAATGGCGCGCGGAGGCACTACGCCGGAGGGAAACTCCGCTGCCGCGGCAAATCGCCGCTCAGCGGACAGACCTCCGGTGCGATCTCATGGCGACATAGAGAGAGCGACTGTCGCAACCCCGTGCAGGGCACGCCACAATAGTGGCGATAAGTCCCCTCTTTTGAGGAATGGCTGCAGAGGCGCCACGGGCGGCGTCCTCACCTTCCGCCTGACGCAGGTCCTCACCGAACATGGATGTTTCGGGAGGTTCCTGCATTGAATCGGGCGGGAGGAAACGTCTGGGTGTTTCCACTGCGAGGATCGACCGGACGACACGGTGGAGGTCTGCCCCGCGTGGGCGGAGCAACGCCGTGTCCTCGTAACGCCGATCGGCGGCGGCGACCTCTCGCGTTCGGCCCTGGTTCAATCCATGGTCCGGAGCGAGACGGAATGGGAAGCCGTCACCTCCTTCTGCGAAGCAGTCATGCTAGCGTAGGAGGTGGCGGAACGCGAGAGGGAAAGAGCCTCTCGCCCCAGCCACCGCGGGAGTGTTTCGGGAGGTACCTGCACCGAATCGGGCGGGAGGAAACGCCCGGGTGTTTCCACTGTGAGGATCGACCGGAGGACACGGTGGAGCACACGGTGGAAGTCTGCCCTGCGTGGGCGGAGCACCGCCGTGTCCTCGTAGCGGCGATCGGCGGCGGCGACCTCTCGCGTCCGGCCCTGGTTCAATCCATGGTCCGGAGCGAGACGGAATGGGAAGCCGTCACCTCCTTCTGCGAAGCAGTCATGCTGGCGAAGGAGGTGGCGGAACAAGAGAGGGAGAGAGCCTCTCTTCCCGGCCGCCGCGGGAGACGCACCGGGCGTCGGGGGCCACGTGGTGGCTACCGGCCACCGTAGATGCGGGCCTGTGGACGGTTAGCTATGGGCTAGCTAGCCGTCCGTCCGTCTAGTGACGACAGGCCGTGTCGACGGCGCGTTCGTGTTCCACGCGCGCCTCAAAGAGATGTCAGCAGAAGAGAGGGGCCCGCAAGGGCCGAAGCCTGCCGGGGTTGCGGGCTGTTCGAAAGAGATACCGCGGCCCCGGAACGTAAAGGGCGAGGAAGGAACATGGATGGGTTTTAGTCAGTAAGAGTCTGACACTCCCTCCCGCTCCGCCCAGAGTGGGAGAAGTCATTTGATGATTTCCCATCCCAAAAAAAAAAAAAAAAAAAGCCACCGCGGGAGACACACCGGGCGTCGGGGGCCACGTGGTGGCTACCGGCCACCGTAGACGCGGGCCTGTGGACGGTTAGCTATGGGCTAGCCAGCCGCCCGTCCGTCTTATGACGACAGGCCGAGTCGACGGCGAGTTCGTGTTCCACGCGTGCCTAAAAGAGATGTCAGTAAAGTGAATTATGTGATTTACAAATAAAGGTGGTAAAATTAAAAAAAAATACTATCTCTACTACTGAATTTATCCATGGAAGGAATGAACATGGATGGGTTTTAGTCAATAAAAGTATGACACTCCGTTCCGCTCCGCCCAGAGTGGGAAAAGTTATTTGATAATTTCCCATCCTAAAAAAAAGAGGTTACCGACGTATCCCGAAGAATTTCTAAAATTAAATGGCAGTGGGGAGGGCACAGGATGGCCGATGGGGCCGAAAAGTTTTGGAGTGACGACCGCGAACCGGAAGACGTTGCGTCGGAAGACCTCCCAATAGGTGGACCAATGACCTGGTGAAGGTTGCGTGAAATCCGCTGAATGCGAGTCGCACGGGCCCGGTCAATGTGGTCACATTGAGGGAGACCTATGTCCATCCGTGTCTTTCGGCTGATATGATGAAATGATGACTGGGTAATCCTGGATGAGGCTGGCGGTTGAACGTGAAGATTCCGGTGTTGACCGAATCCCTGTTCTGCTCACCGTAAGGCTCAAATCGATCGATCAAACGAGACAGAAGATCACAGCGCGGATCACTGTTGGTACCGTTTCTGTTTATTTTGTGTTTTGTTTAGGAAAGGAAATCATTAAATACTAATAATAACTTCTCCCACTCTGGGCCGTGCGGGAGGGAGTGTCAGACTTTTACTGACTAAAACCCAGCCATATTCCTTCCTTCCATGGACAAATTCAACTGTAGAGATAGTTCTTTTTCAATTTTACCACCTTTATTATTTTGTAAACCACATAAAACAACAATAAATTAATTAAATTTCCTTCTAATGTCAGTTGGTATTCTGCGTTTGAGGCCTTCACATTTCATCAACTCGATACAAACTGCAGTAGCCAATCTGGAAATCTCTTACCTAATTGAGAGCCCAGGTTGGCCGTTGTAGATATAATCTGGCAAAATGGGGTATCCTCTGCAGGATTGCTCCACCTCCTGTCTTGCCCATTCTGCGCAACCACTTGCATTTATCAAGATTTATGGGAAGCAAAATAATGTTAGAACTGTGCGTGGAAAAACACTCGTCTAACACATTTTGGGTTTATAGACGCGTAAAGAAGAAGAAATTTATCTTTTGTCGTAACAATAGCTTGAATTTAAATTATTTCTTTCCATATCGTTCCAAGAAATAGTAAAGATCAAAACAGGACCTATCAGTACAGTTCAGTGTAAACAATTTTGTGAAACAATTCAGAGCCCACCTTTCGCCCGCTGCTAAGTAAAATGAGGAAGATTTACAATTTACGTTTAAGACGGGGCCATGAGAAATGAGGCTCGGTGAAGAAAAACGTCGTGAGGAAACCGACTTGTCCTAGAACCGATAATTTGAAGACTTGTAATATCAAAAAACCCGCACTGAAAGTTCAATTTTGTAAATAAGTGATAATTATTGTTGTAGAAGTTTTATTACAATGCAAGTATTGGATTACACTGAATGGTTATTGTAAAACAATTCAATTCTTCGAAACAAGTTTTTTATACAACCTATACTGCAGGGCCAAAGTCTCCTTCAACCTTCCACTCTTGTCCATGTGCTTTGATGGGAACTTTCATGGGGTTTTCAGTAAACAAAAGGCTTCTGACAAAAAAAAAAACAACATTTTTACATCGCAGGTATATACTATAGGCAGGCTATATTTAAGGTCTGAAGTCGCATATGGTCGGTCGTGACGTCAGCGAGAACAAAATATGGCTATCGGTCGCCGTTGACGTCACCGTCGCAGTATGGTGCTATTTAGAACACAATGTATACTTGTACGCGACCGACCCTCAGCGCGACAAGAATTCAGGCCCAAGATGTCCCCGTGAAATGAAGAGCTCGTGGCTAAATAATATCAGCCGCTCGGGTCGATCTTTAGGTTAAGCCATGCTTGCCTAGGTTGGTCTGTGGATGGGTGACCACCCTTATATACCGAGTTTCCTCCGTGCCTCGGAAAGCATGTTAAGCCGTTGGTCCCAGCTGTCATTTGTCCATCTTTGACAGTCGTTACAGGTAGTCAGTGGCTCCAAAAGTCTGACACCAGTCTTACGAAGTGGTATCGTATTTCCCAGTATTAACTGGGTTGTGGAGGTCAGATAGGCAGTCGCTCCATGTAAAATACTGGTAGTCAGCTGCATCCGGTTAGACTGGAAGCCGACCCCAACATAGTTGGGAAAAGGCTAGGCAGATGATGATGTCCCCGTGGAATAATACCCGACCATAATCCAAACGAAGACTTGGGCAAAGGCTAGTTAGCAAATATTTCCAACGAAACACTAATTATTTCAACAATCGCAGCCTGCAAGCCCCCACCCAATGTTTAACATTCCCGGCTACCGTTGACAGAAATTGGCCCCTACGAAATGAGAGTGATAATTTCAGAGAGCCGTGACCTGAGTGACAACGCAGCAGATTTAATATCGTGGAAGCCTGCTCCCACATTTACTAAATTAGCTTTGGGGTAAATGAAGGATGTAAAATGATTGTTTGTTTTTGTTGTGATTGTATCTTATCGTATACTACTTTTGCTGGTGCGAAAGTTTTATTTGTATGGATATGTCAGCGTCACATTGTAAAAACCGTTAGATATAACTAGCGGGTTTGTCAACTCTCGAAAGATTGTCAAACGAATATACTGCATACTGCGGTAAGTACCATCGCATTTCACTATGAGCGCGTATTCCAAAAGTTGGCAACGTCGCAAATAGCTGTCAAAATTTACACGTTTTAAGGAATTTGGCAGTTTTACTGTATGAAAATAAGAAATATGTCTCTGTAGTGGACTAAAAAATTGATAAGGGCATGCAATAATTAATATCGTAACACTGAATATATAGTTTTAGATGTATATAAAGTATTTGGGAACTTGCCAAATGCCCTTTATACACCTGAAACGTTTACAACATCAAATTTAGGGTTTTAATTGCAATTCAAATTCAATTTTTTAGTGCACTACAGAGCCATATTTCTTATTTTCATACAGTAAAATTGCCAAATTAATTAAAACATGTAAATAGTTGACAGCTATATGCGACGTTGCCAACTTTCGGGATACGCGCTCTTAACTTCGATAGATTGTAAGCTACCGAAAAACAATGCGGTATACTGTAAGCGAAAAAAATATCGACTGTTCAGTACATTGGGCGAACATAAATGTACTGAACAGCTGATTTTTTTCGCGATTTCAGGTTTGGTCCCAAAGTAAAAGTTGATTGTTTTCATGAGCACAATCACGTATTAAAGTATCGTACACTAATAGACTAGTTTCCACCATCAATAAATTGCAAAACTAATTAGTCCGTCAGTTAGAGTATTGGAAAATAATAATAACCCTATATAAGTGTCAAACACAGACGGACACGACAAACATGATTATTTTATTATATTTGAAGATATCCGTTTTCTTAATGACAGTATATGACTGACTATGAATAATATTGTTATGTTTTGTTCAGAGAGCCGATTTGACCTTTTCCGCTTGATCCCTATTCTTTTCTGGGAGGAATGACAGATTCCATAATTAAATTTGATTTTATGTTGTTACTATGAGCTCGTAAATAAGAATAGCCACTTGGGTCGATCTTCTTGTTTAGCCATGTTTCTTTAGGAAGGTTCGTGGATGGGTCACCTCCTACTTTCCGACTTTCCTCCATACCTCGGAGGGCACGTTAAGCTATTGGTCCCGGCGATCAATTGTAGATCTTTGATAGCCGTTACAGGTAGTCAGTGGCCCAAAACTTGGCAACCAGTCTTAGTCTTAGTCTTAGTCTGGTTTCGTATTACCCGGTACAAACTGGGTTATGGAGTAAAGATAGGCTGTACTAGTATTCAGCAGCGTCCGGTGAGACTAGAAGCCGACTCCATCATAGTTAGGAAAAAGCTCGACAGATACATATTTGTGATATCCACGATTCCACAGTGGGCTGGCTTGGTGAATAACAAATCTTTATCACAGAGAGGAGCCTGTATCCCAGTAGTAGAGATATTACACACTAATTTTTAACCGACTTCCAAAAAGGAGGAGGTTCTCTATTCGACTGTATGTATTTTTTTTTTTTTTTTTTTTTATGTATGTTCACCGATTACTCGAAGACGCCTGAACCGATTTGAAAAATTCTTTTTTTGTTTGAAAGGGTATACTTCCAAGTTGGTCCCATAGCCACCAAGTTGGGATCTGATGATGGAATCTTGGCGAAATCGAGGGAACTCTTCAAATTTTATAGGATAACGCACAGCGATTTTGGTATTTTCTGCAACAAATGAAGCACTTGCGTTTGATGAGAACCATTCTACCATCAGATCGGATGATGAAGCCAAGAGTCACGGAACTCCATAATGAGACAATGTATCCTAGTCGTGTTTGGGCTTGTTGTAATTGTAACGGTATGCACTTTCCATGTGTACCAAGCACATGTGAACCACTAAAAAGTGAAAAATAAAAACTTTTTTTGCAGAAAATAAAACCGACTTCAAAAAAAAAACAAAAATTTAAAAATAACTTTAGCTTCTGAAGTCGGTGACAAAAAAATTAAATCAATCTAACAAAGGTCACCGACTTCAGAAGCTAAAGTTATTTTTAACTTTTTGTTTTTTTTTTGAAGTCGGTTTTATTTTTTGCAAAAAAAGTTTTTATATTAAACTATGCTCATGCAGGGAGATAAAATATTGCAGAAAAACTTCTTCTGAAACGTCGAGTCATTGAAGGCAGAAAAAACCAAAATCCCTATTATTGACTTTATATGTTTCATGATCTCCGATTTCCGAGAAAACACACCATCATCCGGCTTTCAGACAAAAACACACGATATTTTTTAAGCAAAATAAAGACAGAAATAATAACATTGATATTTTTCCTGTACTTATCCCCGTCAGTCCTGTTCGACATCTCACATTGTAGAAGATTTATTAAGGAGTTTACCCATTACACCGACCAAAACCTTGGCCTCAATAATATTATCATCTCATTATTATTTTCTATTCATTTAGAAGTGAAATTACAATAACTAAATAATTGAATAACCTCATGATATTAATTAAAATAACTACATAAACCTAATAGGTATTATGAATATTTTAATATTTTAATAATAACTATATTATATTTGTTTAACAAACTCGCAATCCAGTATACCTACTCACTGGATGCTTGTTTTGTTCAATCTATTATGTTGCCGTGCCCTAACCGGGTTTCATGTTGGAACTTACTTACATACATATATGTAACAACTGAATGTTAAAAATGTGTGTTTATGTTCGCGCTTGAATGCAATAAAGAGTTTGAGTTTGAGATTTTATCACATTCCCCTATCTCCAGTTTATCATCGGATGAGCCGAGCTACGGCGAAGCGTCACCATTATAAAGGGTGTAAAACCTCTTAACGAAGCTGAAAGGCACTTAATCTCCCTGTCATTGCGATCATTATTTTGTTCTACACCATACCTAGGAACCTTCTAGTTACGGAGATATTGGGGGTCAACATTCTAACGCTTTTCTTAAAAAGAAAAGCGTTCATACAAGTTTTGGTATCAGATTGGACCTCCACGACCCCCGTACTATTCAATCCATCCATCAGCATAATGTTTTGATTGCGTTAATTTGAGTTCTACCACAAAACATGATTTTTCAGCCCAAAAAAAAAGTAGTTTCTCAGCAATAATTTTTGCGTAAAGTTACTGATGTGCTTGAGAATGCTTGGACGGCTTCGTGAAAAGTCTGTTTACACCTTTTATATTATTTTATTTATTTTTTATATTTTAGGAAATCTTACAGAATAATAACATCATAATAACAAAATCTATAGTTAAATTGTTTATTAAGTATGTGTTTACAAACAAAAAGTATATATGTAGTCTTAGATGTTCCCCCTTCCGACCTACCCGCTTCGAGTGGAAGCGTATAAAAAGAGGTGGCGCGCTGACAGCGTCCCCACGATCCGATCACTATCTTGCAAGAGAGTAGGAAAGATACCAGTACAGTTCGTAGATTGTACAAATACAAACCGAAGACCTTCCGACCTCGCCGCCGAGGTCCGGCGCGTAATCCTAAGTCAATCCCTCCCCGACCCTTGCCTGAGCCAGCCCGCGATGCTGAGCCTTTAGCAATAAAACAGTCCCTAAATAAAGACAACCAGATCCAGCCTGTCCCTTTGCTGCCCCCAGCGACGCCCTAAGCCGAGGTCCGTACCCCACAGGGGGTGCCCTTAGAGCGCTGTCGCTTAGTTTTTAGTCATTTTTGCCCTGGCTGGAGGCCTTAAATTCAAGGCATCCACAGGACTTGCCCGGTTAAGCAGAAGCCAGTCTTCGTAGACTGAACTGCGAGATGCCCTATCCAAAAAAAAAAAAAAAAAAAAGACAGCGTCCCCTTTCTGCTGCTGGCCTTCGGATACGACGGACGTGTTTTTGAGGTGTTATAGTGTTGATCAGGATCGTTTTATATAATTCTTATGTACTTGTTATTTATCGGTGTGCTAACTGTTAATCATAAATCGTTTGTAAGAAATATAACTTTCTAGGTGATTGTGCGATTTGTTTTTTTTAATATATTCCGCTTCTGGTCTCTAAGATCAGAAGTGGGATCGCCACGCGCTTAAATCTGTTTGCTATCCTGTTCAAATATTCAATAACAGTGTTCAAGTAAAAGTGTTGTGATTATTGTGGGTAGACTTTCAACCGTAAGTACCAAAGTTATATTTCTTACAAAATGCCAGGGCATTCGTCTCGGCCTAAAGGACGTAAACAATCTCGTGAACAACAATCTAGTGGCGGTTCTCGCAGGGAACGTCGTGATAATTCGAATGATCGTAACACGCCGCCGATTGTTGTACACCGCCGTAGAAGCAGCCCAATAGACCGTAGAGATGTATCATCTAGCCGTCGTTGTATTTCGCGTAGCCCGCATAGTCGCTCTCGCTCTCGTAGATATCGTGGAAATTCTAATAACCGCCACGACAACTCGCGTGATGTAGGTCTTGATCAAATTCTTACGAGGTTAGAAGTAATTGAGCGTAGACTACCAGCAGCATCTAGCAGTGATATTCCGTTGCGCCCAACTAGTGAAAGCCAGTTATCGTCCTCCCTTCCGGTCGCACCAATCCCTGCTAGTGAGCAAGGTTCGGGGGTAACCGAAATAATAACCGACGAGGTTATCACAGAGAATAACACGCGTATAACTGACGTGCAAAGCCAGAATAATGATGTAGCGAGCAGTATTGTTGGTGCTTTGGGTGCGCTTTTAAAATCAAGGTCCCATAACTTTTACATATCACCATTTGATCCATGTGTCCAAGATTTCGATGTCTGGTGCGCTGAGGTTGACCGTGCCCGACTGATGAATAATTGGGATGATCGGGAGTGCCTAGGACGGATAGGTTCTTGTTTGCGTGGTGATGCAGGGTCATGGTTGAATGACTGGGTGACGAATGATAGATCTTGGAGTAACTTCAAGGTTGAATTTAGATCCCTTTGTCCCCGTAACATAGATCATGCATCCATACTTTACGAGACTATGTGTTCGAACTCAAACAGATACCCAACTTATGCAGAATACGCACGTAAATCCTTACTGCGTCTCAATATAGTTCAAGGTTTATCTGATGAGTTAAAATCCGCCATTGTTATAAGAGGTATCAGTGATCCCCAAGTCAAGGCTGCGGCAACCAACGCTAAGCTAGCATGTAAAGATCTTGTGGAATATCTATCAGCTTACGTCAAACCCAAAACCGACAATAATACTGCTCGTGTCTCCTCTAATAACTCGTCTAACCAACGAAAACGTGAGGCTCCTAAGTCAAACGATAGCTATATCACTTGCCACCTTTGCGGCAAAACGGGTCATAAAAAATGGTACTGTCCCAAAAAGTCTAAAAGGAGCTCTGATCGGGATCCCAGTAGCTCTAAAGCGGCTCAGCCGACATCAAGCGGTAAATCCAAGAATCCCGTTCAACGCTGTACTTTTTGTAAACGTGATGGGCATTCAATCGACTCGTGTTTCCAAAAACAGCGCTCTGAGAGTAAAGATAAGAAAACGAGTGAGATAAATTTTTGCTCCGAATCGACCCCAGGCAAAATAACGTAATTTCAGCCGTTATACAGAAGGTACCTGTTGACGTTTTAATAGACAGCGGCTCTGATATTTCTTTGATTTCTGAAAAGGCACTTAAACATTTTAATTTTAATCGTATACCAGTTTATCGCTTGATGCGCGGGATCGGAAGTCAGGTAGTTGAATCAACCTCTGTCATTACGACTGTCGTAGAGTTCCCAGAGGTGTCTCTGGAAATTGATTTATACGTTGTCCCTTCTGAATGCATCAATGCACCTATTCTAATTGGAACTGATGTCCTGAATCGCGAAGGGTTGATTTACACTCGTACCAGTAGTGAGCAGCGGCTTACTAGGTCAGACGTTCAGTCATCTGTGCAGCTTGTGAACACTGTGAATGATGAGTGTATCAAAACCCCATTAGTGGGTGCCGATAGAGATCGTTTACTGGGAATCATCAAAGAGTTTTCTGATTTGTTTATTTCTGGCACAGCAACGTCCACAGTGAACACAGGTAGCATGGAGATAAAACTAACATCTAACGCCCCGATAAGTCATCGCCCTTATAAGCTTTCGGTAGACGAAAAAAATAGGGTTCGCGATATTATCGGTGATTTGCTCAGCAAGGGAATAATTCGTGAATCGCAATCCGATTATGCGAGTCCAATTATCCTCGTCAAAAAGAAGGATGGGAGCGATAGGATGTGCGTCGACTATCGAGCACTTAATGCCATTACCATTAAAGAGAGGTTTCCCTTGCCACTGATCGACGATCATATCGATAGACTTGGTAGCTTCAGGATCTTCACCAGCCTTGATATGGCCACTGGTTTTCACCAGGTGCCTATGAAGGATGATGATTCAATAAGTAAAACTGCTTTCGTAACGCCTGAAGGGCAGTATGAATATTTAAAAATGCCATATGGCCTGGCCAATGCCCCGATCGTCTATCAGAGGATTATATCTAAAACATTAAAACCTCTCATTGACACTGGCAGGGTCCTAACATATATTGATGATGTACTGATCCTGTCCAACTCGGTAGATGAAGGTCTTAAAACATTAAGAGAAGTCTTACAGATTCTAAAAGCCGCGGGATTTTCCATAAATTTAAAAAAGTGTACTTTTCTAGACATAGAAATTGAGTACCTAGGACGACTGATTGGGCATGGTCAGGTACGGCCGAGTCCGGGTAAAGTAGACGCGCTTGTACGTTCCCCTAAACCTACAAGTGTGAGAGAGGTTCGCCAGTTTCTCGGGCTCGCGGGGTATTTTCGCCGTTATATTGCTGGTTATGCCTCTAAGACAGCAAGTATAGCAAGGCTGCTGAGGAAGGGTGAACCTTTTTCGTGGGGCTCTGAGCAGGACGCTGCTCGCAGTTATGTTATAAATTGCCTTACCAACGAACCGGTTTTAGCAATATTTGACCCCCAATTGCCTACGGAACTTCACACAGACGCTAGTGCTGTCGGATTTGGTGCTATTTTGATCCAAGAGCATAGCGGTGGGAGGAAGAGGGTTGTTGGGTACTTTAGTAAGTCCACTCAGGGCGCGGAGCCTCGGTACCACAGCTACGAATTGGAAACGTTGGCTGTTGTACGTGCGCTCCAGCATTTTCGCCACTATCTTATTGGCATTAACTTCAAGATAGTGACGGATTGTAATTCTTTAAAGCTAACAGAGCGAAAGAAAGACTTGTTGCCTCGGGTCGCGCGCTGGTGGGTTTACATGCAGGATTTTACGTTCACTCTAATCTATAGGAAGGGTTCCTTAATGCAACACGCGGATTTTTTAAGCCGTAACCCTCTTCCTGTTACCGATAGTGTCTCCCATATCCGAAATCCGAATAACTGGGCAAAGATTGCTCAAACCGCTGATGAAGAGACTCAGGAATTGATGTCTAAATTAAGGGAAGGGCAATTAGATCAGACGAGGTACACAATCAAAAATGATTTATTGTTTTACAAATTTACACCTACTGGGGAAGAGCCACGACTCTTGTGCTTTATCCCGAAGGGTCATAGGCTCAGTTTGTTAAGGGTCTTCCATGACGACCATGATCACATTGGTATTGACAGAACTACCGACTTAATTTTGCGCCATTTTTGGTTTCCGAGCCTCCGGCAATTTGTGAGGAAGTATATAGGCCATTGTCTTGTATGTTTGGCACATAAAAGGGTTCCTAGGGCTCCGTCTCAGCCAATCCAATCATGGTCTAAGCCAGAAATCCCTTTTTCCATTGTACATACTGATGTTCTTGGACCACTTCCAGATTCAAATGGTTTTAAATACGTTTTAATTGTAATAGATGCCTTTTCCAAATATTGTCTGCTTTACTCCTTATATAGACAAGACGCCAATGAGTTAAAGCGTGTATTCTCTAACGTAGTATCATTATTTGGCACCCCATCTATGATAATATGTGACCGTGGTAGAATGTTTGATAGTAGGGCTTTTCAAGATTGGGTTTCAGAGCTGGGATCCTGCATACACTTTATCACGCCGGGTATGCATCGCGAGAATGGTCAAGTAGAAAGATACTGCCGAACCGTTCTTAACATGCTGAGGATCGAGGTGGGCAGTAAAGGCTCGCAATGGTCCGATGTGCTCTGGAAGGTGCAGCTCACCCTCAACTTGGTTGGTGACTTTGTCTTTGTAAGTAAAGTTGCCCAGACTACCGGGAAACTTGACTCCGGCATGCGTGGCCCGTATAAGGTTGTCCGGGCGCTGCCACATCATCGATATGAGCTAGAGTTACTAGCTGGGTCTTATGGAAAAAAGACTCAAGCCGCCGCCGAACACACGATGTTATGGCGTGGCGAGTGGACGCCGGACACGTGCTCAGCTTTCTTTGAAAGTGGTGAGTTGTTTTGTTTCGAGCATGCTAACGTTTGGGCCTCTGCTCTGTTTTGCGGTCATAGCGGAGACATGCAGAACTTTTGGGCCTGTCTCAATGACGCAATGTGTCACGAATTCATAGCAAGCGTAACCTTTGGGCCTCTACTATTTATTTGTGAAAAGACAAGCAAACGTTTGGGCCTCTGTCGATAACGATGTATGGCGAGTGATGGAAATCCGGATTCTGTCATTAGCGATGCATTGATTAAGTGAATTTCAGCACCTCTGGTTTGAAGCTGTTTCAATTTCATAAATCATCATTGATGGCTTTTGTTGCTGGCGCTTGAGTGCACGCTTGCGCCTGTAACTGTTTCTGGTTGAATTAGCTTCGAACCACAGTGGTCGTATTATTTAAAATTACCCGTGTGGTCTTGTGTATTTTCAGATAATGCTGATGATCCAAACAATGATGACGACCAGGTTACAGGAGATGGATCTGATGGGAATGATGCTGCGGTCGAGGACGCCACGCTGTCAGGAACGGCCGTCTTAGATGTTCCCCCTTCCGACCTACCCGCTTCGAGTGGAAGCGTATAAAAAGAGGTGGCGCGCTGACAGCGTCCCCTTTCTGCTGCTGGCCTTCGGATACGACGGACGTGTTTTTGAGGTGTTATAGTGTTGATCAGGATCGTTTTATATAATTCTTATGTACTTGTTATTTATCGGTGTGCTAACTGTTAATCATAAATCGTTTGTAAGAAATATAACTTTCTAGGTGATTGTGCGATTTGTTTTTTTTAATATATTCCGCTTCTGGTCTCTAAGAGTAGTTTATCAACTGTCTGGTGACCACGACACAAGCCTTGCTTAGTGTTGCACTAGATGGCGCTGTGTGTAATGTGAAGGGATAAAAAAAAATAAAAAACAAAAAAAACAAATAAAAACAAATACATAAATAAAATAGTATGTATTTATTTATTATTATTATTAATTAACAGTAAAGTTGGTTTATTCTATCCTATTCTATTATGGTTGAAGTTCCACAGATCTGAACAAAGCTTTATGCTTCCACATTTATTGTGCATACCTCCAGTCTCTGTTTCCTGGTCGTTTTAATCTGGATCTATTCAAAGTACGAGTGAATCGGTTTCTTCTAAGCAAGCGTGCTTCACCCTTGGCCGAATCATTGCTTCACATCAGGCAAGCTTTGGTCAAATTAGCATGTGCATATGCAGGCCTATTTAGTTTAAAAAAATATTAGGGGCAGTTTTAAAAACAAGAATGATCTATTGAATAGAATCAATCCAAATTAAACTCTGCCTTAATTGTATAAGGTTGATTTTGAAAAACCGTTCTGTGAAAGCGTTCGGTGATGATGACGAGAGTTCCATCATTTTTGTTCACCCAAAAGTGCTCAACGCGCTTAAGAAGTTTTTACTTCAAAAACCACTGTCATGGCATCGTATGGTGTAATAGGAACCCGTACCGGAACAAAAATACGAGTAATCCACAGGGAATCAGTTAACTTCGACAAAAATAAGTGAGAAATTGGAGAGACGTCGTCAGCTTGTCCTCGCTTTTTCAATGGGAATTTCATAAAATGGATGTCACATTTTGGTATTGCCAGTCTTCTTTATTTTGTTAAATTTTCCGGTATTGGTGACTTAATTGCTGTAATGCTGGCTACTTTGATGTCTTTTGGGGGGAACGAGGAACAAATCAATTTCCAAATCCACTTCTGCGGAACCTTTCCCCAACTATGTTGGTGTCGGCTTTCAAGAATGTGTATGTCTATGTGAATACATTTGAATACTAGTATTTTACATTGAGCGACTGCCTATCTGACCTCCACCACCAAAATAAGTACTGGGTAATACGATACCCCTTGGTAAGACTGGTTATCAGAATTTCGGGCCTACTTGTAAATGATAGCCAGGAGCAACTGCTTAATTATTATACTTTGGAAGGCACGGAGGAAACTCCACGGACCAACCACGGCAAGGGCGGTTTAGCCTTAAAGATTGATCTGACAAAATTAAATAATAACCGTCACTATTAGGCCTGAATTACTGTCACGCGTCGGTCGGTCGCGCACGGTCCATTGCGTATGATATATTGTGTTCTATAAAGCATCATACTGCGATGCTGACGTCAGCCGCGACTGCTAGCCGTATTTTGTTCTCGTTGAAGTCTCGACCGGCCGTCATCGCGACAAGAATTCAGACCTTATTTAATTAATGTCACCGTAAAATTGTCAAACACGTTAGATTGTAATCTCTCTAGCGATATTGTGAACTCTCCGAAATATTGTCAACTGAACATACGGAAGTATCTCTGCCCCCAAAATCGGGACTTGGGCACCCCTCCCGTTAGGTTAGTTAGGTTCCTTTAAACCCTGCACTCGGAAATATACCCCCGCGATGCGGGGCTCCGTCGACTACGCTTTTTAGGGGAATATAAAGTGTTTTAAGATTAGGTTATATTAATCGGTATTTCTCAGGAATGGTACATTATCTTTTCATGAGATTGGTACCATTGGGCAAGGGGGATCCCTCCTTCCCTCCACACCGCGTGAGGTGACTACCATCACATGCATTTCACGAAAAATAATGCGTTTTATTGTAAGCAGTATGTTCGTTTGACAATATTTCGAGAGTTTACAATCTCTCTAGTTCTTTTACAATCTTACGTGTTTGACAATTTTACGGTGACATTAACACTATGACACCACAAAACTCTTTCTACAAAATTTAAATCAAACAGACTTTTAAATTGAGCCAAATATTTAAAGCTTTACGAGTACCAACATAAGGGGTACAAGTAAAAGCTTTGAAACCTTTTGTTTTTAGCAGTCTTGTTAAGAAGGTTAATCTTGCAACCACTGGAAGTAGGAAAATGGCGGGAGCTTAGGTAAAGAGATGGGTAAAGTGTTATATTACTTACCTGCATTTGGGAGATGTATTTTGTTGCGGGTTCATACAAAAAGAAACAACAAGATGTAAAAAGTATTTCTCTAAAAATATGACTGTGATCATATTTGATGATTTAATAGGAAAAGAACAATATTGGTGACGCGGCGTACAAATAGCCGACGCCACGCGGGGAGAACAATTATGCAAATTATGTTGTTTGATTAAATTAAATGATTCTTATGAAACCCACCCTGTGAACGGAGGAAGTACAAACGGTTTCAACGTCAGCTCTGAAAACTATTGGCCCACTAACCTTCAGACCAGCTCAGGGACGCCTCAACTGCAACTGCCGGCAGCTCGCACCGTGAAGCACTTTCACGTAACAGATTGTCAAATCACTGCTGGGTATCTTCACGAGTTTCATGAAAACCTTTAACTGTCTATCGTGAAGAAAAGCATACCTCACCAAAAAAATACGCGAGAAGCACACACGAGATTTCGAAAGGAACTGTTAATGCTCCCATTGGTCGGCGCTCGGGGAGCGGCAGCCAAAACTTTGGCGCTGGTGTCGCCAGGTTCGGCGAATCCAAGAGCGCGATCCTTATGGCGCGTGAACCAAATAGCCTCATGTACTAACTTATTGAAACCATTTGAAACAAATTACTTACTGTTAAAGAAATTACCTAAAACATAGGTTTATGAGTAATAAATATTGAACAAGTCAATTTTGGGTCACTTAAGGTGCCCAACCATGCTGCCCCCCTTGGAAGTTCGCAGAACTTTCAAAAGAAGACAAATTAATAAAGTAAATTAAAGTTAGAATAATGTTTATTAAATTAATTACGTTAAGTGTAGGTACTAAATAATATGAGAAAGGAGATAATGTTTTTTATTGCGTTGGTATGGGATACAGTTTGACAACCGGACGCTTGAAAATTCCACAGTTTGTTTTAACCGTTGCAACACGAACAACTTTATCAGAACCGGGATGAATTTCCGTGATTACACCTAGTGGCCATCTTAAAGGAGGGCAATCGTCCTGTCCAACAAGAACGACAGTTCCGATTTCTATAGAATGGGCAGGAGAGGTCCACTTCTGCCTGACTTGCAGCGTGTGCAGATATTCTAAACGCCACTTTTTCCAGTAAGACTGAACCATGCTATCTAGTAATTGCTTGCGTTGAATAAGATTGATGCGCACGTCTTTCAAATCCACGGCAGGCAAGTACTGCAAAGGCGTTGACATTAAAAAATGTGCAGGGGTTATAACTTCTGGTGAAGGATCAGAAGAAACAACAGTAAGTGGTCGAGAATTCATAATGCACTCTATCTGAACCAATACTGTTTGCAACTCCTCGTAAGTGAGAAGCTGATCTCCTATCACACGGTGAAGGTGAGTTTTCAAGCTCTTAATGTTCCCCTCCCAAATTCCACCGAAGTGTGGGCTCCGAGGTGGGATCATCTTCCACTCTATTCGGCGGGTACTAAGCTCCTGCTTTAGAGCAGTTTGAAATTCGGCGTCAATCAGAATTTTATAGATATTGTCCAATTGTGCCTTTGCACCCACAAAATTGGTGCCATTGTCGGAGTATAGGCATGATACAGGGCCACGACGAGAGATAAACCGCTTCAATGCAGCTAAAAAGGCATCCGAAGTTAACTCCGAGACTAACTCGATATGGATGGCCTTAGTTACAAGGCAGACAAATAGGCAGATATATGCCTTCTGTGAATGCTGACCTCTCCTACGAGTAAGCGTTATACGAACTGGGCCTGCGTAATCAACGCCGGTATGAACAAAGGCTTTAGCTTCCGACACACGCTATGACGGCAAATCTGCCATCATGGGTTGTGGGTGTGATGGATTTACCCTGAAACAGTAGTTACATTTCCGCACCCTAGCTCTTACAACGGTCCTGGCGTCCAATATCCAGAAACGTTGGCGCAGGATGGAAATAAGCAGACCTGGGCCCGTATGACAGTTCATAATATGGAAATGATCAATTAAAAGATCCACCACGGGGTCATGCTTAGGGAGCAAAAGAGGATGCTTAGCCTCAAATGGCAAGTCCGAATTAGAAAGCCTACCTCCTATGCGCAACAGCCCATCTTCGTCAAGGAACACGAATAAGCTTTGCAGCTTTTTTGAAGGCAATTTTTCTTTACTAAGAGCTTTAATATCTTCTGCAAAGTGAACTCTTTGAACAGAACGAATCACAGCCTTTTCTGCAGTCATAAGATTATTGACTATGCCAGTAGAAGAAGAAACCTTCTTTATAAAACGAAGGATATAAACGACAATCCTAAGGAGTTTATCCCAAGAGGAGATACGCTGTGCTAACTCATTTAGGATCAATGGTTCACATTGAACTGTTGCCATAAGTACCTTTGCCCTGTGTTCAGGCAATTGACCTGTATTGGAAGGAGTAAAAGGTTTAACGGGCCATTCCGAAGGTGGGTTTCGAATCCACGATGGGCCGTTCCACCACAAGTCGTGCGACATGAGCTGCGAAGGTAACATACCACGTGAAAGGCAATCGCTCGTGAAGAATGTATCCACGAAAGAGCGATGGTAGAATCCGAGAACGCGAAAGTTCCTGCAATAGGGAGACGCGCACGATAACTTTTATGAACTGTACGTATCAACTTGGACATAAGAACAGCAGCGCAAAGTTCCAAGCGAGCAAGTGTGGTCACTTTGGTAGGGGTAAACTTTGATTTCGCACACAACAATCTCACTGTGGTATTCCCAGTAGGATCGGTAGTGTGTAGGTATATGACACATCCATACCCATTCATACTAGCGTCACAGAAGGCAACGATCAGCACAGTGCTATCACGTAAAACGCCTACATGTCGCGGAATTTTCAAAGACGAAATTAATGGAAACTCTTGTATGAACGCCGAAAACTTTTGAATAATGCTTTCGGGAGGAGTGTCATCCCAACCAATATTGGACAGCCACAGCTCTTTTATAAGTATCTTGGCATATAAAATTACTAGCTTCTGCCCGCGACTTCGTACGCGGATCCTGTTGCTTATGCCAGCGACAACGGGGTCGTCGAAGATCTGAAACGTCTGATGTCGAATTCTAAGAACCCGGGGACGGGAAAATAACGGATCTTTCCCACCTGAGCAACACATACCATTTGTTTATTTTTGCCATTTAACAGCTTCACAAAAAGTACAATTTTTAGCCATACCTCCGATGGCGGAATATGTGGCGTATTCAATCATAGGAGACGTAAATGCACTCCGTGCCTTATCAACCCAAGGAAGGTCGCCATGCCCTTTTTTTTCGGTTGGGAAATAATCAAATAACTTCTCCAACTCTGGGCGGAGCGGGAGGGAGTGTCAGCTTTTTACTGACTAAAACCCATCCATGTTCCTTCCTCGCCCTTTACGTTCCAGGGCCACGGTATCTCTTTCGAACAGTCCCGCAGCCCCGGCAGGCTTCGACCTTTGCGGGCCCCTCCCTTTATGCTGACATCTCTTTGAGGCGCACGTGGAACACGAACGCGCCGTCGACACGGCAGGTCGCCATGCCCTACGGCTATATCTTGAGACACATCCGGTTTTTCAGATGATATCTACATTCTGTTCAGAGAATGTCGACGTCGATCAGAATTCAAACGTTCGTTCAATGAACGTGCATCGCGCATCACGCATCACGTTCATCACTCGTTTCAAAAGACCTGTTAGTAGATGTGCGAATACGCTGAAAACTCAAGCCTGATTCTGTATCGGTAAAAATTTCGGATTCGCTCACGATCACCGGACAGTCGCGCATCACGTTCCGCACTTGTCTCTAAAGACCTAGAAGAAGCTATGCGTAGATACGCTGAGAACTCAAGCGCAATTCTCTATCCGTGAACGTCTCCGACTCGCGAGACAATGCGTGACGTTCACGATCAGCGGTCAGTCGCGCATCACGTTCCCTACTTGTCTCTAGAGATCTAGTAGTCGATGTCAGTCGCGCATCTATTCTTCACTGGTCTCTAGAGACCTGGATGTAGAAATACGCTGAGAACGCAGGCGTGCTTCGCGATCCTAAGAGGTTTCCACGGATCAAGTTGCAGCCTGATGTTCTCGAACAGCATCAAGTCTCTCCTGACGCTCTTCGATAGATTCTTGGGATCTTATGATCCTCAATCTTTTAGCTCCTTTGGAACATTGGGAAAGATTTGACCTCTTTCTAGGCATGGTTATAGTTTTGTTGTGAAGATACCTGATCAATTGAAATCTAAGTAACTGCTCCCCTGCGTTACCGGGTAGGCTACCGAGTCACGAAGATAACTGGAAAAGGAAATTAATTCTACAACAGGTGTCCGAGATCTTCGATTTTTATAAGTCAACAGAGAGTGCTCATCAGATTGAACAACTTTTGCTAAGACGTCATTCCTATATGTGTTATGGTGTAGCTGGGCTCTTGGAGTTCCACAACAGGTGTTCCAGATCTTCGATTTTTATAAACCAACAGAGAGTGCTCATAAAATTGAACAACTTTTGCTAAGACGTCATTCCTATATGTGTTATGGTGTAGCTGGGCTCTTGGAGTTCCACATCAGATGTTCCAGATCTTCAAACTTATACTCTCAGCAGAAAATGCTCATCATGTAGAACAATTTTTGCTATGGTGGCATTTTTGTATCTCTTATAGTTTAGCTGGTCTGTTGCGGTTCTGCATCAGGTGTTCAAGTTTCCAAGATAAATTATAGCCTCATAGCTTCTGCCCGCGACTTCGTTCGTGTGAAGTTTTGATATCGCAACGCATCGCCTACTCAACGGAAGTTTAAACTGCTTTGTTCCCCCTTGCAACATTTCTTATTGCTGCTCCGCTCCTATTGGTCATAGCGTGATGTTATATAGCCTATAGCCTTCCTCGATACATGGACTATCCAACGCAAAAAGAATTTTTCAATTCGAGCCCGTAGTTCCGGAGATTAGCGCGTTCAACCAAACAAACAAACAAACAAACAAACAAACAAACTCTTCTGCTTTATAATATTAGTATAGATAGGGGCTACTAATCCGAGGACATCAAATAATCGGGCGACTACCGACAGTATGCTCCGCTTAGTACACTTCTCTTCTACATTAAGAGTCGTGAAGAAAAAGCTGTCATCGGCCGTTGCCCATGAAAGGCCTAATACCTTCGAAGCATTGTTAGAAGAATCATTACAAAAGTCTACCGTACCACGATGCGAATCAGGAAGATCATCAAGTAGCACTTTAGAATTACTCGACCACTTTACTAAATCAAAGGCGCCTGACTTAAACAACGAGATCAATTCTTGTGAAAGAAGAATGGCGCTGGATTCATCTGCAATAGAATGAACCAAATCATCCATATAAAGTTTGGACTCTGCCACAGTAGCAGCATCCGGAAAATGTGGCCTCATATCCTGGGCTAATTGGCGAACGGTCCGCATTGCTAAATACGGGCTTGACTTGAGTCCAAACGGGACCCGATTAAATTGAAAGGTTCGTATTACATCATGAGAATTGAATCTAAATAAAATCCTCAAATATTTACGATGTTCATCAGGGACTTCAATTTGCAAATACATTTGCTTTATATCCGCAGTCATAGCGACAGGGAAAAGCCGAAAATTAAGCAATAACAAGAATAAATCAGCCTGCAAGTTAAGACCGGTATGTAACACGTCGTTCAATGACAATCCGGTGTGAGTTGTGGCACTAGCATCAAGTACGATCCGAGGCATCGGCTTATCCGGACGGGTAACAGCGTGATGCGGGATGTAGTATCCCTCGTCAGTAATATCTGACTCGGCGACTTGTGACAAGTAACCCTTATCAACATACTCTTTTATTACGGAGTTATAGTTTTTTTGTAAGTCAGGCGATTGTTTGAACTTGCGTTCCAAGGCCATCAGTCGACGTTGAGCAGCAATGCGAGAACTACCCAGTGCACTCGGGTCTTTAGAAAAAGGTAACGCGACAGAATACCGCCCATCATCAGCGCGAGTGATCGACGATGCAAACAAGTTCTCACATTCAGTCTCTTCTGGACTTAAAAATAGCATATTAGGTATTTCTTCCAGTTGCCAGAATTTTTGAACTAAATCATTAAGTGCGAGTGCAGAAAAAGAAGTTTTATTGATTTTATTTTGAGACTCACAATAAGGATAGTCACCCATCAACACGAAACCGAACGCGGTCAATAAAGCGGGGGGCGCGTTAGTGCCCGACTCAACTCTGTTACCTAAGTAGATGTATGGAAACAATTGCGCACCTAGTACGACGTCCACGTCCCCGGGAATATTCCACGTCAAATCAGCAAGGGGCAATCCCTCTAAGTAGCCGACATCACCCTTGGTTATATAGTGAACGACAAGTGCACGACAGTCAACGACAAGTGCATGTATCGTGTATTTATTATTTGGGTATACGCGAGACTCAATGTCCAAATTAACGTACCCCAATATCGGCCGAGACGCGGAGCCAATTCCCTTAACAAAAGAATTACTCAAGGGAATTATAACTAAGTTAAGCGCCTTGCAACAATCAACGGTTATCAAGTTATTTTGAGAGCCATTATCAATAAGGCAACGTATTATCATTTTATTACCATTCTTAGATTTAGCGTAAACTTGTGCGGTTGACAATAAAATAGAAGAATTAGGTCTAACTTCAGCACTTAATGACAGAGAGGGAATACCAGAGGTAACATCAACACTATGAATCGAGTTATCAATGCTCAACGCAGCCGAAACAGGTGCGCTGTTATCAGCTAAGCAATTTTTCATAACGCGCGAGTCTATGTTTACGTCACTCTGTCCGGACGAAGCGTGCGACGGGACCACAGGTGATGTCAATGACCCTTGACCGATAGGGAATTGAGACACTTGAACGTAATTATTTGACGTAATATTTTGATCTTTATTATCAAAGTGTAAGTAAGTGTGATGTAGGGCACGCCACGATAGTGGCGGTAAGTCCCCTCTTTGAGGAGTGGCTAGAGAGGCGCCACGGCGTCCTCACCTTCCGCCTGACGCAGGTCCTCACCGGACACGGATGTTTCGGGAGGTACCTGCACCGAATCGGGCGGGAGGAAGCGCCCGGGTGTCTCCACTGCGAGGATCGACCGGAGGACACGGTGGAGCACACGGTGGAGGTCTGCCCTGCGTGGGCGGAGCACCGCCGTGTCCTCGTAGCGGCGATCGGCGGCGGCGACCTCTCGCGTCCGGCCCTGGTTCAATCCATGGTCCGGAGCGAGACGGAATGGGAAGCCGTCACCTCCTTCTGCGAAGCAGTCATGCTAGCGAAGGAGGTGGCGGAACGAGAGAGGGAAAGAGCCTCTCTTCCCGGCCGCCGCGGGAGACGCACCGGGCGTCGGGGGCCACGTGGTGGCTACCGGCCACCGTAGATGCGGGCCTGTGGACGGTTAGCTATGGGCTAGCTAGCCGTCCGTCCGTCTAGTGACGACAGGCCGTGTCGACGGCGCGTTCGTGTTCCACGCGCGCCTCAAAGAGATGTCAGCAGCAGAGAGGGGCCCGCAAGGGCCGAAGCCTGCCGGGGTTGCGGGACTGTTCGAAAGAGATACCGCGGCCCCGGAACGTAAAGGGCGAGGAAGGAACATGGATGGGTTTTAGTCAGTAAGAGTCTGACACTCCCTCCCGCTCCGCCCAGAGTGGGAGAAGTCATTTGATGATTTCCCATCCTAAAAAAAAAAAAAAAAAAGTGTGATGTTTTTTCTTGCAAATATCGCAAACATGCGTAGATTTACAAGACGTAACAGTGTGTGATCCACTTAAACAATTAACACAACCATGTTTTGATTTAATGAATTCAAATCGCGCGCGCGGAGAACTTAAGTTCTTGAACTGAGAACAAGAGTAAATCAAATGATCGGTTTTGTTACAAAATTCGCACGATTTCGACGGCGAAGTAGTAGACACACTCTCATTACTCGCGACGAACGACTTGTAGGTTTGAGGACGGGACGACTGATTAGTGGACGACTTACTTGCGCTCGCGCCAGTGTTCGATGACCGCGTCGAGTTATTGTTTGAACGTTGCAATATTTTTGCTTGATCTTGTACGAAAGAAACTAAGTCATTATAAGACGGAATTTCTTTATTCCGAAACGCTAACTCAAACGCTTGCACTGTTTGTGAATCGATTTTCCTAAGTGCGCAATGACATAAGATGAAATCGGACAAATCCTCGATACCTAATTGTTTCAATGCCGCCACGGAGGAAGTATACATACCAATAAATGTATCAAGACTATTAGATGTGTTTATGCAACTCTTAGAGTCAAGAATATTATATAAATAATGTGTGCCTAATGCACGTTTATCTTGATACTTTTTGACTAAACTTTCCCAGATAATATTATAGGTGTCACCCGTAGGCACAATGCCTGCCGTGACCTTGAGTGCGTCGTGCGTAAGTTTACCTACTAAACACTGCACGCGCTGCGAGTCAGTCAGCTGGCTGTTGTTATGAATGTTTGTTTTTAAACTTTCGTAAAACTTAGGCCAATTTTGCGTTTTGCCATCAAAACTTGGCAATTCTATTGGTGGCAACTTAATGGTGCATGTGACATTAGAATTAGAGTTATTTCGCGACGATGATTCATCTGATCGCAACGCCTGAATAATATTATTTCGGGTGTGCTTTACTCGAAGGTATAGATCCTCAAACGCATCTAAAGGCTTGTAATCTGGCTTAAACGTTAAATCAAGTGATAACTGGAGACCATTTAAATCGTCTAACAACGTTTCGAACTGACTACGCATCTCATCGATTGGTTCAGATTTAGCCATGAAAGTTTCATTACTTCTTGATGCGTAATTAGAAATATTTCTTGTAAGATCAAATAAATCATTCATCCGCGAAAAAAGTCGTTCTTTTTTAGCCGTCAAAAGGACGAACTGTTTATCAATCGAATCACTAGACGTGTCGTCTTTATCCGAAGACATTTTGCAGTAAGAATTCACAATGAATATGAGAACAAATAATCGAAATATTAATTACGTGTAATTATTTTAAATGACGTGAAAATATGTGGAATTTACAAATGGCGTAACCGGTGCACAATGGCGGTACGCTGTAGGTACTTCGAGAACTTTACCAAAAATTACGTAAATCTGCGAACATCCAAGCATTTATATGGAAAATAATACTTGTAATAAGTATTTAGAATGAAAATATAATAATTGAATATGCTAGTATACAATATCCGAGCTATGAAGGACCATAAAAATGGTGACGCGGCGTGCAAATAGCCGACGCCACGCGGGGAGAACAATTATGCAAATTATGTTGTTTGATTAAATTAAATGATTCTTATGAAACCCACCCTGTGAACGGAGGAAGTACAAACGGTTTCAACGTCAGCTCTGAAAACTATTGGCCCACTAACCTTCAGACCAGCTCAGGGACGCCTCAACTGCAACTGCCGGCAGCTCACACCGTGAAGCACTTTCACGTAACAGATTGTCAAATCACTGCTGGGTATCTTCACGAGTTTCATGAAAACCTTTAACTGTCTATCGTGAAGAAAAGCACTCCTCACCAAAAAAATACGCGAGAAGCACACACGAGATTTCGAAAGGAACTGTTAATGCTCCCATTGGTCGGCGCTCGAAACCTTTGGCGCTGGTGTCGCCAGGTTCGGCGAATCCAAGAGCGCGATCCTTATGGCGCGTGAACCAAATAGCCTCATGTACTAACTTATTGAAACCATTTGAAACAAATTACTTACTGTTAAAGAAATTACCTAAAACATAGGTTTATGAGTAATAAATATTGAACAAGTCAATTTTGGGTCACTTATGGTGCCCAACCAAATATAGTAATATGTGAATCTTAAGTAGATTTCCTCTGAAATTAAAAATCTGCCTATTGGTCTTGCACCTAAAGACGAGAATATACTATATATGTATACGTATGTATGTGGGACAAGCAAAATTTAGCCACACTCTATAGGTCGCAATTATGATTGCTTTCTCACTTGGCCAAAAAATCGAAAAGGTCAAAAACTTAGGTTAAGTTCGTGAATGTGTGGAAATCGTCCATGGGGGGTGGCGGGGGGCGGTTTTTCTAAAAACCGATTTTTGGCCATAATTTTTTTCCTATTTAAAATGAAACATTTTTGATGCAACCTCTAAATTGGGGAGGGGGTTAAAATTTCCAAAATGTTTGCCAAAAAAAATCACATCTCCGAAACGGTAGACATATTAAGCATCGTAAATATTTTTTTTTTCAAGTAAATCGTTTACTCTACAATTTTTATTTTGAAAGTTTAGCGTTAAAAGTTAAATTTTCTGAAATAAAAAATTGTAACTAAAAATTTGAGGGCGTTTCCATGCTCAACTATTATGAGAGTATTTAAAAAGGGTAAACTTTCTTTTACCGGACAACGATTTCGAAATTCATATTTTTTTGTAGATAGTCCACAAGTACAACTCTTCATACAAATTTTCAATAGTCGGACGCCAACGGTTTACGAGATTTAATTTTACTATTTAAAGTTTCTATAATTAATTTGGAAAATATCTATTTGCCAAGGTAGACGTCAAAGTTGACATTTCACGTTCCGTTGGCAGTAGAAGTGTATTTTGTACCTACATTTTTTTTACATATTCACATACTTTCGGTGTGTAGTATATGTGCATAATAATTGGTTGCTTATCAATATGCAATTGCACTGACATTTTTACATAAACACTAGCTGACCCGCGCAACTTCGTCTGCGACACATAAGTGAAAGACAGGGTAACAGAGAGTGGGTCGTAAGCACCTCTAACACAATGTCAAAGAGCACATCACATCTCACACATCATTCCGCATAGTGAAAAGCGCATCCGGTAAAGATCATTATTTTGCTGCTGAGTTATTTAAAACGGTGTATCTCTGATATTCATTCAAATCAAATTACGTATCCAAGGGCAAGGGCATGTTTAAAATTAAATACTTGTGATTAACAACGTATTTATTTTGATAAGGATAAATTACCATGTTTATAAAAACAGTTTGGCTTCTCTCGACGTCCTAACGTCTTCATCCTTAGACACTCGATGACAGTCTGCTGTATACTGTTGCGGACCTCTTACAACTATAAGCCATTTCAAATTTCGAACTCTACGTGCCTATGAGGCCGTGTCCCAACCTCTTTAAAGCTTAGAAACCTTCAAATGCGGTGTTAATATAGTACGGTGACTATCGGGACATTCCAATTTTAAAGAGTATTAGCACCAAGTTTTTATGTGAGTCCAATCTTTTTTGAATAAAATAGGATTGAGTTTTCAAACATTTATCAAAATAACATGTAGTTTAAATCAAAAGCACTAAGGTCCATGTTCACCAAAAACATGACGGTCTGATTATCTAAAACCAGCTGTTTAAAACACATTTTTGTATGGGAGCATGTCACAGGGCACAAAATCAGACCGTTATCTCTTCGGTGAACATGGACCTAAGGAGTGTTGATATCAAATTCGAAACAAATCACCGCCAAAATAACTTTCTACCCCTTTTTTCATCAATTCAATTTCAATTAAACACGTCTTCCATCAATTCTGTTAAAAATTTGTAATAGATTGGACCAGTAGTTCGTTGTATTATTTTATTTGTAATAATTATGTAATAAACAGGGTGGAGACGGTTAACGGGGCAGTAAAGGGAGCTACCTTAACCGTTGAGTATAAGAAACAGGATCGATTGGCATCAAAAAAATGTTGTGTAAAATAGCAATTTTCTTGCTACCCCTACGTTTTTTTTTTTAATCTGTGAATGGGGATCAAAATTTCACGAAAAATTTCGGATGGTTTTCTAAGACCATTTTCATGTAGCTGCAGTGACTTTTTGAGTACTCTAACCTGGGTTGGTCTGGAAGAACTTTTTGATCAGTGTCGGAAAGAAGATCGATTGGCATCAAAAAAATTGTTTTATGTAAAATGGCAATTTTCTTGCTACCTGTACTTTACTTTTTTATTAAATCTGTGAACAACATTTCTCGAAAAAAATACGGGTTGTTTTCTAAGACCATTTTCGTGTAGCTGCAGCTCCCCTTACTTCCCCGTTTACCGTTTCCATCCTGTATTACCAACTACTTATACCGAGGAAAGCCGATTTCCTTGAGTACCGTTATTTTGGGCGTATTCACTACAAAAATCAAATTTCAAAAAAATTGAGAAATTATATTTACCTGTTTTAGATTTGAAGTATTTACAGCAACTTTTAAAGGTTTACACTTCATTGGATTTTATTCTATAGGTGTATGAAGTTAGTTAATTTTAAACACAAAACCCTCTTTTTTACGTCTCTGGGTGAGATTTAAAAAAAATGCTGAAACAGGTATTTCTTTATTTTTAATAATAAGTATTTACTTTAAGTTTTATGATTCTAGAACAATCTAAAAATTTTTTTTCATACAAACTTTACCCCCCCTTTTCACCCCCTTTTTCCACAATTTTCCATAATTTCTATAGCCTAAATGTTATTCTGAATCGGTTTCTGATTCGGTTTCTAGACATTTGTTATTCTAATTCTGAATTTGCCTATATCTCGATAACGGTGCATACAAAGATAATGAAAAATTGCCCCACTTAATGACCACCCCGAAAAAAATTATATAAAATTATACATAATTGGAAATAGGGGTGAATCCTTCTTCGAAATTCACCTCCTCCTGCGGGTTGCCGAAGGAACTTTTTGTATTCCGATCTGCTCATTTTGTTTTCTCTTAGCCATTTATAATTGCGACGACCTGAGTGGTGCAACGGTAGTGAGGCTGCTTAACGTTCTTGGGGTCTCGGGTTCAAATCCCGGTAGGAATAGATGTTTATGTGATGGGCATTTGTTTCCGAGTCATGGATGTATATAATTATGTATAATAAGTGTGTATATATTTACCAACAAAAAGTATCTATGTAGTTTATCAACAATCTGGTGTCCACGACACAAGCCTCATCGCTTAGTGTAACATTAGATGGCGCCGTTTGCTAATTGCTGAATCAATGGGTGATGTGTTAATTTTATTAAACAACATGACCTATAATTGATAATTATGGTCTTACAATTTTTTTATGGATTTGTGAGGATTGTAACTGGAGGCTTTCTATAGTTTCTGCTGACCTCAATGGTTTAAGGCGTGAATGTAAATTTATAAATACCTACGCAAAGCAAAATAAAATACTGAAAACAAAAAAAAAATTGTATGGAGCATCGCCAAAAAGCGTCAGCCATAACGAAAACAAATAAATTCAGTGGGATTTGCGTTCGGCTCGGAATTGCGAACAATGCCCATTGAAAGCCATGGTTTTACCGGGAGAAAATTATCTTGAAATGGGACCAACCTGATTTGGGTCAAACGGTAGTACACAGTCAGCAGTAAAATGAAATTAAAGGGATACCTAATGGCATTGGCTATTTTTGTTTATTCATTAAAATATTGACTCGTAGCAGAAAAACAGAAAAAAACGGAAACTATATGTATAGGGTTATTTGTAAAACATCAAAAACCTCGCAGGAGTAGATAACTAACATCATAAACAACAACATTTGTTCTACGACATTGCCGAAAACAGACAAAAAAATATTCAACTCTTCATACGTCCGAACAGCTGATCGGTTTTGTATGAAAAGTCGTTTTGTTTGCCTGATTTCGAAAAAGTCGTAGAACAAAATGTTCTGATTGGTAATGTAATGTTGGTAATGTAGTGTAGATGTATTAATGTTTATGATGTTAGTAATGTACTCCTGCAAGGTTGTTGATGTTTTACAAATAGCCCTGTTTATACTATCTACATCTACACTAATATTATAAAGAGGAAAACTTTGTTTGTTTGTTTGTTTGGTTGTAATGAATAGGCTTAAAAACTACTGGACCGTTTTTAAAAATTCTTTCACCATTCGAAAGCTACATTATCCACGAGTAACATTCCCCGTACTCCCACGGGAACGGGAACTATGCGGGTGAAACCGCGGGACGTCCGCTAGTCTTCTATATAAATAAAAAAAATGTCACCTAATTATAACGGAGCATCACTTGAAGACGGCTCGACCGATTTGACTGTTTTTTTTTTGTGCTCAGAATCTGGTTTAGCCAAAGTGCGACTTTCAACATGCAACGCTAAAAAAACACATTGTGTTAAATGACTTTTTTTACGCCTGATAAAAGCATCTAAACATACACATACATCACATAGATGTCGCTTCGTTATATGTGAAAACGGATACAAGTATCAATTCTACACCGTGTTCCTGAGGATATACATTAATTTTGAATAATACTTCTATAGCTCTTGTTAAACATATCGTACGGTACAAATGAAGTAGTAGTAAATGGCATAGTTTTTAAGTTATTGGTAATTTAAGTTTAACCAATTTAATTATGTTGTGCTGTGAGAAAGAGTCTTTATTTGTGAGATGTTGCCACTTTGTGCAACCAAAACTATCAGACTGAATTTAGAAGACTGAAACTGATTTTTTAATTTTATTTTTTTGAAGTTAGAGGCATTTTGTGTTGTGTTGTGATAAAATGAGTTTGTAATCTAAGATGTACACGATATGTTTTTACTTATTGCCACTAAAAGTGAAAAAAATGGTAAAAAAAAAAAGTAAAAAAAAAAAAATGGTAAGTACATAAAAAAGAAAAATAGTAAAAAATGGTCAATTTAATGGTGTGAATAACATGCCGAAGTTAATGTATAACCTCAGGAACACGGTGTATATCAAATAATACTTACCTCTTACAACCTGACCGCACCATTAAACCGATACCTCTATTTTAAAGTTCAGCATTTCTCAGCGCCCATGAGTAGTTCAGTCACGTCCAGCCGACTGCACAAATGTCCTCGTTACGTATGCAAGTAGGCTTGGTACTATCTGCTGCACAAGAGGAAAAAGTTGGAGAGTCGTTTGTACTAGTTTTGTATGGGCAGTTCTTGACAGGAGAACTTGTGGGCGAAGATTATAATTTTATTGGTGAAGTTTTGGGTTGTGTTGTGGTCAAATTTGACTGGTTGGGTTATGTTGTCATGGTCAAAGTTGACTTGACAGAAGAAATAAAGACGCTGGCGAAAGGGCCTGGAAGATTTTTGTATGAAGCATGGCCGGATTTACTTCCATCATTTTGATTGTTTTTCAAAGTAGCAGCCACGCATAAGACCTATATTAATCGATCGCTAACTTCAACGCAAACAAGTTTTGTATGAGACAAAATGTTCTAAAGTGTCACGTTTCCGAGATTGAAGCTATCAAAGATGTGCTGGTAGCGACCACAACGCCAAATATTTGGGAACCTAACACTTCAGAACATTTTTGTCTCGGGCAAAATTTGCTTGTATTGGTAGCAGCTATCGACTGATACACGTTTTATGCGTGTCTGATTAACTTTTATAGTTCTTATTAATCTCAGACACGTGACACTTTAGAACACTTTGCCTCATACAATACTTGTTTGTATTGGTGGCAGCTATCGATTGATATACGTTTTATGCGTGTCTGATCAAAGTTAGATACACGTTTAAGATACCAGCTATCGATTAATTTAAGTCTTATGCGTGGCCGCTATTTTGAAGAAAAAAACAGAATGGCGGAAATTAATCCAGGCAAAAAATTCAAATCCTTATGTTCTAAAATCCTCAAAATACAGATTGGAATGGACTTGACGCATACACGGAAACCTATTGAATACGTCACTCCGATTCACAAACGCTTTTTGTAGGTAACATAACAGTTTTGATTTTTAATTTCCGATGTGTATGTATGAATACAATTTATTTATAGAAAAAAATCGTAACATTTAAATTCAGAGGCTAATCTTTGGAACTACTAATCACCGCGAAAGTCTGACAACCAACCTTACAATGGGTATCGTATTACCCAATACTAACTGAGTTGTGGAAGTCAGATAGGTACTCGCTCCATGTAAAATAGTGGTATTCAGCTGCATCCGATTAGACTGAGAGCCGACCCTAACATAAATGGGAAAACCTAGGCAGATGATGAAGCACAGCAAGCAAAATTAATACTCCACAAGATATTGAGTTAATTAAACCAGTATCTTTTAAGACCGGAACTCTGAAATCAAGCGAAGCGATCTTACTGGAATAATTGAGTAATCTTTTCACTCGAGTAAATATCGCCTCGTACCGCCTGTTTGATAAAACTCTTGTAATACCCTCAAGCGATGATCTCAAAGGGGATGTATCTTAAGTGGTC
Source organism: Xestia ashworthii (assembly GCA_950022955.1). Taxonomy (NCBI): domain Eukaryota; kingdom Metazoa; phylum Arthropoda; class Insecta; order Lepidoptera; family Noctuidae; genus Xestia; species Xestia ashworthii. Next base: position 7,668,608 of record OX465571.1, on the reverse strand, counting down.
TGTGTTTGACAGTAAATTAAAAAGAAAAGTTCCAAAGAATAATTAAGAATTAATTTTATTTATGTCAATGACACAAAGGCACTATTGAAACACATATCATCTCCGAGTAAAATGATGAGCGATGCTCTCAAAGAGGATGTATCTTAAGTGTCTGTGTTTGACACTAAATTAATTAAAAAGAAATGTTATAAAGAATAATTGAGTATTAATTTTGTTTATGTCAATGACACAAAGGCACTGTTGAAACACTTCTCCGAGTAAAAGGACGGCCCACAGATAAAGATATGTCGGGTTTGGCAGGATTTATTTCGTTAGGCTCGAGCATTATGTGGGCAGAAGACGGGTTTCGTGCTATGAAAACTCACTAAATGCGATACTTTGTTTATTGTCAGGTGCTCGGTTCGGGTTGGTTGTTTCCATCGAGAAGAACCGGCAAGAAACTCCATGGTTACTCTTTTCAAACATATCTACACTGAGTAAACTAACGAATTACTTGACATTACACTTTCACACTATACGAGTAACACTGGGCACAATGAATCGGATACAGTTTCAAGACGTCTGAACTCCGCTGCGATCCGACCCAGAATGTCGTCCTCGCGGTGATCTGTTAACGTCAGGACTCTGTAGAAGCACGCCATGGCGGGGGTAGACTGGTCTCTAGGTCGCGTGATGTCACCACTGGCGCGCTTTGATTCATCCCCGTGTCCATACCAATGACCGGATCCGACACGGCCATCCTGCTTGCACACGTCCTCGTGTGATGATACCTGCAAACAAATACTCCACGACAGAATTTTGTTCCACTCGGTCACTCCTGACCATACCCTATATTCATCGGGTCGATGAAAGTCAAGAACTCTATTTTGTCTTAACCGAATCCTACTCTAATAAAATCAAACGTCATAACATAACGCCTGAACTCCCCAAAGGGTTAAACAGAGGTGCACCTAATAGTACACTCACACTCCGGAAGTTAAGTCCAAGTCCCATTTACCATCAACTGGGCACCACTTTGCCCGATCTGGGAATCGAACCCAGGACCTCATGCTCAGCAGTCGCGTTTGCCCCCACTAGACCAACGACGTAGTTTATTAAATCAAACACGGTTAAATTGGTAATACTTGAAAATAGGTCAACCCTTGGGCCATGCACCACAGTCGTTCAAATCAACCTTTATAACTCAACTGCAATAATAACTACTGGTACGGTTAAACACACTACTAAACCGATAAGGTACTAAAACAGTGATACACAACGTATGCAACGCACACACTACGCATGTAACGCACACACTACGCAAGCCACGCATGGACTACGTCTGCAACGCACACACTACGCAAGCTACGCATGGACTACGTATGTATCACATACACTACGTATCCACTACGTACGCACTACGCATGTACTACGTCTACACCATGCATCCACTACGTACGCACTACGTATGCACTACACTTACACTACGTATGCACTACGCTTACACTACGTATGCACTACGTATACACTACGTATGCACACCGTTAAAAGTCTCAGCCCTACAGGTGCCACACAGGCTCAAAAAAACTGCCAAGTTTACAGAAACCTCCGAGTAAAACCTCTAACGCCACGGCTCTCCAGCCGACCAGCAATCGCATTGCTCTCACACATCCAGCGCATGGATCAAAACTTCTGTACGCATATCCATCAAGTGGATCGCCCGTGTGCATCACCCACTGACTACACACTACGGTCTCTCTAGACCCCGACCTCTGCCAGAGTTAAACGCGCATCGCGCACCCACGGACTACTTGAGTTGCCTCAAGAGACACCGATTTCTACCGGGCTACGACTACGTAATAACCACTGGTACGGTCGAACACAATACGGCCGATAGAATCCTTTACTCGACTTTCTACCACAACTTAAGCTTACTCATCATTATGAAAACAAACACCAACATTATTCAATATCGACTGGTACGTGACCCACTGGTATCTTCCTTAGCCTACCCTGTACATATTTGTAGGCACGCCTAACGTTCAAAACTTTCAGTTAATGACGATCAGCGTCCAAAATCTCTAATCACTACAAGTAACATTAAAATTTACTCATTGAGTTCCAGAATCAAAATGGAAACACTCACCAAAGTACTTCCATATTCCGACTCGACGGTGTAAAGGTCGACTTGCTTCTCCACCAGTACAGCAGCACTCGAAGAACGCTGTCCTGCTGCACAGCGACTAGCAATGTGCAACAGCGTGCCACACTTGGAGCACACCAGTGAACTGCTGCTGGCCTGCGGTCGCTGCCCAACACCTGTAGCAGCCGTCACAGGCAACCGCTTCTTGATGGGGCGGTCGTCTTCGTCCGAAAATCCGCTTGTTTGTGTCGTTGTTTGCCGCATTCGAGACACTTGATTGGTGGTACTGATGAAAATATCAGACGTGTCTCGCTCCCTGACGACGGGCGCATATTTTACTTTGTTTATTTTTGTTTTTCACTATTCACGTAAATGACGAAAATGTCTCGACGTACACGAATCTGGCCTTGAACAATTCTTTAAACTGGTCCCACGAAAAACTCTAAGCGATACGAAGTCTTTGTTTTGCATTTCAAATAGTAACCGTCACTGATTGTCATTAACACTAACAACGATGTGTATCCCGTTTTTTTCACTTGGTAAATAAAACTTGTAACGCGCACCGTCTCAAAAGCCAAGTACTCTTTTAGGAAATATAGTGCCGTTAGGTTGGTTAGCGTGGGTGCCGCCAACGGACGCCAACCTAACACGTGCGTCCTGCCCCCCGCGCCTCATACACCCTGTTCGGCCGGCAACTAACAACAACACATTTGCGCGCGCTCTTGATCGCGTCCCGCCGGAATTGTCTTAGCTGTAATTGTATATATCTCCCTGTTTTCTGTGTTCATATATATGTTCCTTCTGTGCCATCATAACGATTTACATTAAAATAAGTTTTAACCAGTGTACGAGTGTATTTTATAGAACCCCTACAAGTGGCTGCCCAACGTGCCGCGAGTGGTAAAAGTGCTCGTTTGAACTCAAAACATAAGTACACTCTCAATAATCGTTATTCGCGTGTGTTCTCCATCACCATGCCAAGGACGCGCGGAGATCGGGCGACAGCGCTCTCAGGCGATGAAGCCGAGACCGACTTCAACAATGGTGCAAGTTTCTCATCAGTACAAGTGGCCGCCATGATGGCCGCCATGCAGCAATCCCAAACGGAAGCGTTCGAGCGCCTGTTGGAGAAAGTCATCAGTCGCCAACCGCCATCTCCAGTTCCTAACTCTGCGTCTCCATCACAAGCCGTCGGCAGCGGCACCTTCACGCACTGCACCGCCCGGTTCGGCGGTGACGCCGACGAGTCCGTGGATGCCTTCATAGACGCCATCCAGAGCTACAAGGACTGCGCTAACGTCTCTGAGGAAAACGCCCTCAGGGGTCTCTCAATGGTGCTTACGAATAACGCCGCAATTTGGTACCAAGGTGTGAAAAAGGAAATTAAAACATGGGATGATGCCATTGAATCAGTTATCAATACTTACGGTGACAAAAGACCTCCGCACCGTATATATATTGAACTGTTTCAACAGAGACAAGGCGATCAAAATACGGACGTGTTCGTCGCTAAATGCCGTGCGTTGCTGTCAAAAATTCCCGCCAACGAACTATCTGACAAAGCGCAAGTCGATATGGTGTACGGCCTACTTGACGCACGGATAAGAAAACACCTGAGGAGGGAAGACTTCACGAACTTCTCGGGCATGCTTCGCCTCGCCCGTTCCATTGACATCGAAGTTTCTGAAACACGTAATCAGACGCAGCCGCAGCCCGGTCCGCCATCCAGCGGCCGCTTCACAAAGTCGACGAGCAACGGCGTAGGCCCCGCCAACCGCAACAACAGCATGGCGCGGCCACCCGCACATCAGCCGCACCGCACCGCAGCGCCACCGACGGCGACGCCGACGTCGAGCGCGGACAACGGAGCACCAGCAGCGTCGTCGAATACGGTTTCTAACTATAGTGCAGTGAAACAATATGCGAAACCTAGATGTGTGTATTGTAAACAATATGGACACGTGCGTGACGAGTGTAATAAATTAAGTAAGAAGAGCGGTGGTAATGATAAGTCCTTATGTTGTAATGGTTGCGGAGCGAAAGGAGTTATGAGGTCGCAATGTGCTAAATGTAACGATAACTTGTCATTTTCATCTGTCACGATCGAAACTTATTCGTCAGATTTGGTAAGTGATGAACACATTATTCCTCCGACAGTCTCTGTTATTAACACTGCAAGTCATAATATTGCCCGAGATTGTAGTAATAGGGTTCATCTATGTAAACAAAAGAGCGAAGCAAATTCTAAAAGATATTGTTCATCGCTGTGTTTACAAACTTTACAGTCGCAACCATGTGAATGCAATAAAAATATTTTTTGTTGCGACTGTCAAACCTTTAATGGTTCAAGTAACTCAGGTAGTTTTGTCGACCCATCTGATAGGGTAGATGTGCCGGTTATTGTTCACAGTAATGATAGTCACTCACCTGTTAGGGTAAACTCACCTGTTATCGTCTCGACTCGTGGATTGTGCAGCTCAAACGTTGACCAAGTTAACACGCCTTCAGTAGTTTCTTCATTTTGCGCCGACACTACGGCGACTACTATCTTTGGTGGTGTTACCTCAACGGTCCCTCTCTCTGCGTCACATGTTCTGCCAACCACGACCGCACGTTCAAAGCAGCAGAGGCCAGTACTCAGTATTCAGGTTCTTGGTTTACGGGGTACGGCTCTCATCGATACAGCCGCTAAGTGCTCCATAGCGGGACATAAACTTTATAAAATATTTATAGAAAAGGGACTTACCTTTGATTCCAAGCAGGTTAACGTGAAGCTGGCTGATGGAGTCGTCCGTTCACGCGAAGTCTTGATGGTAAGTGTTGATGTCATCATCTCTGTGGACAAAAGTATTCGAACGGACTTCGTGATTTTTCCGGATGCTGCTAACAATGAAACTCTTCTTGGTATCGACTTCCTCAATGCTACAGGTATGGTTATTGATTTTTCTACTTCTTCCTGGCACTTTTCTGGGTGCACGCAGACTTACCCGCTGGAGTATGAGGGTGAACCATTGTCACAGCCAAATTCAATCTCTGTGTCTTCTACGAGTATGTCGTTAAGAGCTGACGAAGGTTTGTTTCTTACCGGTGATCAACGCCAACAGCTCACTGATTTACTTCAACGTCATGAAGATGCCTTTCGTCTAGGAGGAGAGGCTACTCCCTATGCCGAGCATTATATTGATACGGAAGGTCACGCGCCTATTGCCGTGCCACCTTACCGCCTTACGCCCGTGAAGAGGGCCGCAATGGAGGCCGAGATCAACAAGATGCTGAAGGATGGCGTTATTGAGGAATGTAAGTCGGCGTGGGCCGCGCCAGCTCTACTCATCCCTAAGAAGGATGATTCGACTAGGTTCTGCGTTGAGTGTCGTCGACTTAATGCCGTCACTAAAAGTGACACTTACCCTTTACCGGTCATCGAGAGACGCCAAGACCTTAGAAAAGAGTATGCTGACGCTTCCCGACGCCAATCTCCAGTTTTTCAGGTAGGTGACCAAGTTCTATTAACCACTCATTCTCTAAGTAGTGCGCCAAAAGGTTTAACCCGAAAGTTTATGCCTCAGAGAGATGGAACGTACACCATTAGTAAGGCCATTAGCCCCACGACTTACGAGTTGGTCGATAGTCAGGGTCAGTTGTTAGGCCGCTACCATGTTTCAGACCTTACATCATTAGTTAGTAATCAAACTGATACTATAGACCCGATCCAACCTCGCTGCCTACGAGGTCGGCCGCCTAAAGCGAAAAGGTAGGTCCGCTCTTAGTTTTTGTACCAAATCACTCTCGGGTCGATGTCGTGACTTGGAGGAGGAGGATGTAACGCGCACCGTCTCAAAAGCCAAGTACTCTTTTAGGAAATATAGTGCCGTTAGGTTGGTTAGCGTGGGTGCCGCCAACGGACGCCAACCTAACACGTGCGTCCTGCCCCCCGCGCCTCATACACCCTGTTCGGCCGGCAACTAACAACAACAATGGAATTGTCTTAGCTGTAATTGTATATATCTCCCTGTTTTCTGTGTTCATATATATGTTTCCTTCTGTGCCATCATAACGATTTACATTAAAATAAGTTTTAACCAGTGTACGAGTGTATTTTATAGAACCCCTACAAACTTGTTTACTGTCTGTTTTGAGTTTCTGGTATTTCGGCGCTGTTGCAAGCACTATGATCACGGATAAACTAAAGTTATTGTGGGTGAGTGTTTATATGCAGACAAATCGGTCTACCCTCTTTCTTGTTCGTTTTTGTTTTTTTTTTGCACTTAGTAACCGACACATGACATTCATCACGAACTAAAATTTTTTTTTTTCGACACTTTCTGTTTTTACACAGTTGACACTGATTGTTATTAATACTGTGCCTACGAAATGATTTCATTAGCACGATTTTATCCCAATTCTGATGTCGGGTTTGGCAGGATTTATTTCGTTAGGCTCGAGCATTATGTGGGCAGAAGACGGGTTTCGTGCTATGAAAACTCACTAAATGCGATACTTTGTTTATTGTCAGGTGCTCGGTTCGGGTTGGTTGTTTCCATGGAGAAGAACCGGCAAGAAACTCCATGGTTACTCTTTTCAAACATATCTACACTGAGTAAACTAACGAATTACTTGACATTACACTTTCACACTATACGAGTAACACTGGGCACAATGAATCGGATACAGTTTCAAGACGTCTGAACTCCGCTGCGATCCGACCCAGAATGTCGTCCTCGCGGTGATCTGTTAACGTCAGGCCTCTGTAGAAGCACGCCATGGCGGGGGTAGACTGGTCTCTAGGTCGCGTGATGTCACCACTGGCGCGCTTTGATTCATCCCCGTGTCCATACCAATGACCGGATCCGACAGATATATTATTATCTAAATAATGCAAGAACACCTACTTCGTGTTCCTTTTAAGTCTACACCAGGGGGGTGAAACTTCCATACACTGGCGTCAAAAAAAAAATCATAGATAGTGCTGCCATCTGTGTGTTTAAGGACATAAACTTTTCAACTGTTTGACTGTTTTACAACTGTCAAAAAGAGAACAGCTATTTTAGACAACTTGTCAGTGAAGTAGATAGCCTAGCGATGACAGCGGTTGCCTTGTGAATAATAGTTCCCAAGTTCGAATCCGTAGACATGAATTACTTTATGTATTTATTTGGTTGAACAGAAACTAACAGTGCCATCTAACAGTTGAGGTACACAGTTTAAAAAACGAAAACCAGAGTTGCGCATCTATCTTGTACTATATATAGTGTATTATCTATGGCCTACACCACCAGCGTACCTACTTACTGATCGGTTTCAGTAGGTTGTTATCTCTGTCTGTTTGACATGTTGATACAGATTACAGATAGTTAGAAACAAAACGTCACACAAATCTTTCTTTAATTTTTCTATGAATCAAGTGACAGTTAGGTGACACGGATAGAATATTTCAAGATAATTTTGGTTATAGAAACAGCAATAGCTGCGAGACGTGGCATATTAACTAACAGTTAGACGTTAGTAAGTTATAGAAAAATGGGCCTTAATGACTTGTGATAGCTGATGAAAACGGGTTTCATTGTAAAGTAGGCTTTATGTCCTAAAAACCAATTCCTAATTCCATTCAAACACAGTCGTAAAAATATCAATACCACCCAAAAATCTAGGCCACACATGACAACCAACTGAACACAAACACCACTTTAGTTCGATCGCAGTCAATACAGCGTCCCGACAATTTTTATTCCATCTAGCTTTGAACTTTGCAAAGATTTGACAAATGAAAGCTACGCAGTACTACTCGAAAGGGAACCCAGTGGGCATAACAACAAGCACATTCAGCATAAAAACTAAAAAACAATAGATAAATTGTGTGAAGAATGATATGAAAGAAAAAGAAGTACACGATAGCGTCACGGTTGACAGAGGAGAATAGAAGACAAGAAAGTGCTGCGCCGACCTCATGTAACATGAAACGAAGGCGGGTTTTCATCACGAAAACTTGATAGCTAAGTAGGTGCGGTGTGATCAGATAACACCAAAAATGTGTTTGTAAAGTTTGAGATAGACGTGTCCGGCACACAGTTATGTATAACTGTTTTATACTCTCTTGGCGTCCCCGATGTTATTTGTAGATCTATGACAGTCGTTACAGATAGTTAGACTTAGTTTTGTACTAACTAGTTTGTGCAGGTTCTAACCTGCACAAACTAGGTAGTCGCTTCATGTGAAACCTTGTATTTGGCTTCATCAGGTTGGGTTGGTAGGAAGCCGATCCCAACATAGTTGGGAAAATTCAGGCACATGATGATATTACACTGTCTAGACTTGAGAAGAGACCTTGGCCTCTGAGTTTCTTTCGCCATTTCTTTTCAGGATACTCAGACAGGGATGTCGACTCCATCTAAGCTTATGATTAAAATATGAAGTGTTAAAGTGATTCCGACATACCTAATGATAATTATCCTATTCGCAGAATAAATAATTTCATTTCCTTTAAAAAAAGCACAAAAACTAACAACGGGTTTTTTATTGACATTGATTTTCATCTTTTTTTTGTGCTGAATAAGCTCGCTAAAAAACCCTCCGGGCGCCTCTTCTATAGGAAAAGTTGGCGCGAAAAATACATTTTCGCCAATCAGGATTCTGGCCACGTCGCTTGAGAATGTCAACTGAAGCGAGTGACTGAGGAATTTCATTTCTACCCGCTATCGAACATCTGTGACTCGTTGAAACAAAAGATACGCTATTGTTGCCACAGTGTAGGTAAGTATTAAATCAGTCAACCAAGAACAATATTTTTTTAAAGTGAAAGCTTCTGTGCGTTGAGCACTTTTAAATGAATAAAAATCGTGGAACAACCGTCACCTAACGCTTCGTAGCACTCGTAGCCGATCCGCTACGGCGCTAGGTGTGCGCGGGGCTCAACCCGTAGCAGATATGGATTACTTAGTTTTCACTTCTATTGGCATTCCCCAAAGACTGCCCCGCATGTTTTTTAACCGACTTCCAAAAGGAGGAGGTTCTCAATTCGTCGGAACCTTTTTATTTTTTTATTACAAAAGACTTGCGTTTGTCCGCAACTCTCCTGACGTGAAGCGATTGTGCGTAAGGTGGAGAACAGCTTGCCTGGAAGAAACTCGTTCGCTCAAACCTTGAAGAGATCCAAGTCATAATGATTGGAGCACAGAGGAGCCGGTAGTGAATTCCACAGACGGTTTGCACACTAAATGTGGAAGCATTAGTGCTTTGTTAGAGTCCATGAAACTTCAACCAAATAACGGTGACGCTTCGCCGTATCTTTGCTCGTCTGACAACACGACAGGCCCATGCATGGCCCATGCTGTTATCGTGTAGTTCGACTTATAACTCAAGGAGCTCAACGAAACGACGAACAATACCAAAGAAAGGACATTTGGGTAGGTCGCTTATAGTAATCAAACTGCCGGACAGTTGTGGAAAAAAAAAACAAATAAATGATAACGTAGTGATGCTACTATATTTATAAAGAGTGTAAAAACCTCTTAACAAAGCCGAAAGGCTCCTCGACATTGCGATCATTTTTTTGTTCAACACCATACCTGGGAATCTTCTAGTTTCACCTTCTAGTTCTAATGGGGTTCAAAGTTCCAACTTTTTTTTATTAATGCAAGTTTTTTTTTATCAATCCTTCAGAAAATATTTCCAGTGTGTTACATTTAGTTCTATCACGAAACATGATTTTTCACCGCAGTAAAAAGTCGTTTCACAGCAATGATTTTTGCATAAAGTTGCTTAGTTTGATGTACAAAACGATTGTTTGACGGCTTCGTGATGAGGTTGCTTATACCCTGTATATTTGAATGACAGATCACTATTATTTAAGTAAAAGTCCTCATGGCAGTCGTATTATCATTGACCATAACATGACGAAATAGTCGTCATAATCTACAGCCTGACCTCTCTGCTGGGTAAATGCCGCTGTTTGCTTGTGCCAAGCTCCAAGTTATTACAAACTTGCTCCAAACAAACATTTTGATATTCAAACGAAACCGAAACGTCAACTGCCAACTGCATTCAAAATCAGAATGCATAAATGTCACGTTCCGAGATGCGGTGCTCATGAATTCCGCCAATCAAAAGCCTCAGACGATTTGGTGTACAGTAAGCGGTCGAGTTGACTAACTGCGACATTCAAGTAGACTATGGCGCCCTAGTACTTTTGAAAAAACCTTACCATACATTTTTAATAGCGTTGGTGTCAAATAATCCAATGATTTGAGGACAGGAAAAAGGGAAATACGGGCTTGAACTTATATGTTTTTTCGGCTTAAATTATTATTCAGTTTTGGTACTATAATACAATAATGTAGCCAAATGTAATATAGGTATCAAATTGTAAAAACAAACACATTGAAATGACACAAACGAAGCGCAAATCACATTAATTTGCTCATAATGAGTTCGTCTGTGTTTGTACAAATAAGCAAGCAGCAAAAATAAATGAAAATGTAGTCTGTCGGCTTTGAAATAAGACTCTCTTTGTATTAAACCAGTACTTTGGTCTTCCGGATGAACGTGAGTATATTTTTCTTCAACAGCAATAATAAATACATTATTAATTGAAACAATTCAAAGTAATTTTCCAAACAATAGGCTAGTTTCCACCATCAATAAATTGCAAAACTAATTAGTCCGTCAGTTAGAGTATTGGAAAATAATGGACACGTATTTTTTGTTTTTGTAAATCACTGAGTACTGACAAATATAAAACGCATCAAAACTCGGGAGTGGGGGCTCGTGACGTCACAACGCACTAAAAACTATAGCACGGCGTGACGTATTGCGAATTTTAAAAGCGTCGTATCTTCGTCAATTTTGGTTTATGTAACAAAAGAAAAAATACGGGTCAAATATTTTTTTATAATCTAACTGACGGACTAATTAGATTTTTTTAGGACACAAGCCTATTGAATAGTGTCGTCAAAAAACTCCGCCTCAACGCTGTCTACTATGTAGTTATGTCCCAAGAGCATATGAAAAAAAAAGGCAGTCCTTGAGTCACGTGAAGTTCCGTTGAAGTCACGTTAACCCCAACGACCATTTTTCATGATAATCATAAGAGATTTGAGTCTCTGCAATACTCACCATGCAGGCAAAAGCCTATTGAACCAATTTAAAGGAAAGAATGAGGTTTTCGACTGTTTTTTCATATCTAGCAGGTTTGAAAAGCTAGCAAACTTGTGTGGTTTGGATAGCCATTAATATTTAATCATACTAACTTATTACTATAACAATCGTATCTTCATTGTTATCTCACCACAATTTTTTTTAGATATCCAAAAGTTTGGAAAGCTGAATATTTTTGTTTCTCTTTCACGCAAAAACTACAAGACGGCATTCCATAAAATTTTGCACCAAGATAGTTTATAACCTGGACTAAAACAAAGGATTTTTCATCTCGGTAATACAACGCCGTGGGACAGTAATTACTGAATTACGGGCAAAACTGTGGGTGGACTACACGTACGTTACTAGCTACGGTCTGGACCCCCCACCAAGGCGGAGACGAGCGGAGGGCATGCGTAAAAGCTGGGCTGTATCCACCGAAACTATGCGCAGATGTGCAAAGTGGAGGGGAATTGTAAAGCGAAGAAGAGAGTAGATGTGAAAACCGGAGAGGAGAGGAGAGGTACAAAGCGGAGGAGAAAGTAGATGTGCAAAGCGGCACGCCGCTCATAGCACACCGCACGCCGCACACACCTCAACGCACGCTACACACATCCCACGTCTATACTCGTGTCCACTGGCCTAAAAAATTGCAAGATATCTCTTCCCTTCTCTGCTGAACCGTTTCCACTAAAATTAACTGGAGACTTATACTAGTAACACAGTTATTCATCATCATCACATCGGCCTATTAATGTTCCCACTGCTGGGACAGGCCTCCTCTCTATGAGAGGGAATGGGCTATATAATCCACCACGCGGGCCCAGTGCGGATTGGTAGATGTCACATGTCTTCGAATTTATGGTTCTAGGACATGTCGGTTTCCTCACGATGTTTTCCTTCACCGTTTTGAGAGCAGCGGTGATGTATTAAATTACACAAAGTAATGCGCCTGCCTGGGTTCGAACCCACGACTTACTGAACGTAAGTCGGGGCCGCCACCACTGCCCAGCCAACACATAAGCCAGATAGTAGCGAAAATATACCACAATAAGCAGTGTCAAGCTTTATTACTTTTGTTTTACAGCTGATGTTATGGCTTTATTTTGAATAAGAGAGTTCTTAAATTAAAATAATGTTGTAAGCTTACTAAATTCTGTATAATGTTCGCGGTATTTTTTTAAGCTCAATAGTAATCAAGAGTAGAATCTGCTTAACAAGCGATGTTCAAATAAAAGAAATTGAAACAGCTATTATCTGCACAGTCGCTGAAGTTTTTGCATTGTCCTGTATAACATATTTAAGCAAAGCAGTTAAACAGCAAAATGCTGAATATTAGACGAAATATTTTCTTTAAGCTGCATAGTGTACGAAATGGTACTAATTTATTCAGATGCTGAATATTTTAGATTTTTTCTTCTTTACACAGCTGACTTCTGCATAATTGAAAATAAACTCCTTGTTTTACCTAACTTTTAGCGCTATAAGCGTACAATTGTCTTTATTTTCAGCTTAAAACAATATCAGTTACAAATGTGGGTATTTTAAGCAGCAAATAACTGATTAGTTGAAGATATCGTATGTTTCTATCCAGATATTTCACAATTTTGTGACAAAACTGATAAATGCTTCATCAACAATATGCCTCCTCAGAAAAATAATAACAAAAGCGTAAATGATTCATGGAAAAAAGAAAGAGAACGGGAGGAATAAGAAGAAAGTGTTCACGAGAGTATGTAAAGATAAAAATAGTATCTGTGCAGTAATATAAAAGGGTTTGACAACTGATACAAATAGGCCCGGGTCAAGTGCGACCAATACAGTTGAAGAGGGTTCTGTACACGATGATTGTGCATCACAATCAGGATTTATGATTCTAACAAATAGACCGGGTCCAACTTTAGCTGCAGATAACGAGAGTTATATGTGTGACAACTTTGCATCTCAATCACAGACTGTACAATTTGATAGTGATTCAAGTTCTACTGATTTGGAAGAAAACTCGGAATTTAATCGATTTAAAATCTTTATTTTGTAAAATACGAGAAGATGTATTAACGCGTGGATCTTGTTGTTGTTTGTAATCCGTATCATCCGTATCCGTATCAGTTCTATTCAACATTTGAGATAATTCTCCCTCAGCTTCTTCAAAAGTTTTGAAATGATTGCGTTTTAATGTACAGTTGTAGGTGTTCCAGTCCGGCTGTGGTAGGATTGCAGGGTTCTTACAAAGTAGCTCGCCATTTTTTTTTTTGGCCAGTATAACTTTCCATTGTTCCCCCAAGAAGCGGGCACTGTTGATAATTCAACCCGGCCTTTTTTATGAGTCGAAACGATTTTGAACACGTTTCTGAAAAAAATATATAATTTTTCTATAACACTTCAAATACACTACAACACTATTACAAACAGCAACAACATAGTGTGGTTGCAGTATACTCTTATTCAGCTTTTTAGGGTTCTTTTTATAGAAAATAAATCCATGAATATTTGAGGTTGATGGGACCTATACTAATGTAGGTAGGACCCACTATTAGGTATTTAAAGTTATCTACAGTACTACTATGAATGACGCATTGCGTAATATTAGTAGTGGGTCCTACCTACATTAGTATAGGTCCCATCAACCTCAAATATTCATGGATTTATTTTCTATAAAAAGAACCCTAAAAAGCTGAATAAGAGTTTAATGCATTATGTAATTTAAGACCTCTCTCTGAGAAATGTATAATTATTGTACTTTAAACCAAATGATTTCTGGATATGTAGTCGTATGTGAACTATTATACAGAAATAAGCAAAATAATCACTGAAATAGACACTTTTATTCAAATTGGCCGTCCGCCATTAACTAACGTTCGACATCACCTCTTTTTATAAAAATCCTCAACATTTATCTTATGAAACACTTTGTTTAGTGAGTAGGAAACATTAGCAGTTACACAAAATTTGATTCTCATTATTTGCTGGGACGGAAATTTGATAAAAAGTAAAGATAATTAAATTTACATATTATTTCACATTTGTTTACCTTTTAAATTGTAGCTTTATCTTAAGGCGCTCAAAAAGTGTACAATAATCATATTGATAATTCACAGTAAAGTGCCATGCGTTTATATAATTCACCTTAAACTTACTTAAAATGTATGAAACAATATTTACTTACCAAATTTTTGAAGACGTACAATTTTTTGAACTAAGTAACACAAAATAATTTCGTCACAATGAAAAAATACATTTATACTTTTTTTACTTGCATAATTTCTTTGTAAAACTACTCTTGAGATCGGAATTTTGAATATCATTTGAATATCTGAACTCACAAATTAACAACTGCATAAAATATGTATAATTTCTGGACTAAAGAAAAATCAGAATTTATGCAGAAGATATTCAGTGTGTTGTACATTTATTCAGCGGCTATGTGGCTATTAATCAAATGTTATCCAAATTGAAGCAAGATATTTTGTGCCCAAATTGCTTGAATATCATCTGTATAAGCGCTTACACAGAAGTTATACAAATACTTTATCCAGCTTAAAGTAAACAAAAATGCTTTTACGCAAAATTTATTCAGCTAATCTGTGTTGGTTGGGTGGGCCACCGCTGCTCTCAGTCGGGGCCGCCACCACAGTTATAAATAAATAAATAAAATAAAATAAATATCGCTGGACATTAACACACAGCGCCACCTAGTGCCACACTAAGCAAAGCTTGTGTCGTGGACACTAGATAGTTGATATACTACATAATTATATACTTTTTTGTTTGTAAATACATACTTATTATACATATAAACATCCATGACTCGGAAACAAATGTCCGTGCTCATCACACAAACATTTGCTCCTACCGGGATTCGAACCCAGGACCCTAAGAACGTAAGGCAGCGCCGCGGTATTCGCCTTAATTACCCGAATGTAATAATTGATTTCATTTTCAAATAACAACACTTCTTGACATGTTTGGAAAGTAACTAAGAATTCTAGATGAAACATTGTACCACATGCTTCAAATAATCAGTTACATTATGAGGTTTCATTTCCTCACATACCGCACAAACTATTTAACGAAAAGAGGATTTTCTGTTTACGTTAATGCGATTCTCGTGTTTGCCATAAGTGATGACACCACAATTCTCACTTGATGTGAAACTATGTCATTATTACCTTGTATACTATTATACGTGAGAGAGGCTAGATGTCTAGGTAATCGGCCTGGTGGATTTATTTCACTCTCTGATTGTTGGGTGGGTCACCATCATTAGGCGCGGATACGCAGCGCAGAACAGGCGAGCTAACGGTGTCGGAATGGCGAGGCGCGGGCGCATTCTAGTCTTTAAAGTCTAAATTGTCACGCATTTTCCCCATCTTGTTCCCGCCCTGTGCATGCCACTGCTAACTGAGGGTGCGCGGAGTGGCTCAGTATGTGTCGCGCCACACCTCTTTTATACATTTTGTATGAAATATCAAAGAAGTGGCGCCACGCCACCACCTCACCCGCGCCGAACCACCATAGTGCCTCTTGTGTTTGACCGCGCTTTACATACCGAGTTTTCCCCGTGCCTCGGAAAGCAAGCACGATAGGCCGTTGGTCTCGGCTGTCATTTATAGATCTTTGACAGTCGTGACAGGTAGCCAGTGATCCGACAGTCTGACAAAGAGGGGGCTAAAAGCGGTCGAGCCTTTTGCCATCACAAACAAACCACCTGGCACAAATCCAAACTCTGTTTCTGCTTCTGATAAATTCCTAATGAAAAAACCCAATACATTTTGCGTGACCTGAGAATGAGAAAAAAAGCCCATGTCGATATCTCCAAATCTATTAATTCTACCTTGGTGTGGCTCAATTCAATGATGATCGTTCAATGTCGATGTATCTTCAGTGACATTCCCAGTGTATTTCCCTTTAAGAGGCTTATTCCTGTCCTCACACACTACTGTCTACTTTGGTTTTGATTGGTCGCCATGCGTACTGAGGGCCTAAAATGGCCGCTTTAGCAGAACATAATACGAATCACCTTACAAAAAGTAATTACCTAAAATGGACTTTATTGTTATGAGTGTAAAGTCCACTTTTAGAATTTAAAAGTAGTAACGTGATTCATTTAATGTTCTGCTAAAGCGGCCATTTTAGACCCCCTGTTATGTTATGTTGTATTGTTCTCTTATGTGTAAATCTAACTACTAATAATACAGGGTGTAAACAACCTCGTCACGGCCATCAACCAAGCATTCTGTACATCAAACTAAGTAACTGTACGCAAAAATTATTGCGGAAACGACTTTTTATGGGGCGAAAAATCATGTTTTGTGGTAGAAGTCAATGAAACGTACTCAAGACATTGTGGTGATGGATGGATTGAACATTATGGGGGTCGTGGACACCTCCGCGACCCCCGTAATATTCAAGTTAAAAACCTAACAATAAAAACTTGTATCTTTATAAAACTTGTCTAAAAGTTGAAAGGTATGGTATTAGAACAAAAAAAATATCATAATGACGGGGACAACTAGTGCCTTTCGGCTTCGTTAAGTGGTTTTTATTCCCATTATAATAAATGCGAAAGTTTGTAAGTATGGATGTATGAATGTTTGTTACTCTTTCACCCAAAAACTCTTGAACGGATTTGGATAAAATTTTGCACACAGATTAACCTGTATTAACAAATAGAATACTTTGTATCCCAGTAGTAAGATCTCATGGAACAATTATCAACCTTCACGCGGGCGAAGCCGCTTGCAGAAGCTAGTGATAAAATAAATAAACGCAGTTAGTCTTGCCAAAGGGGTATTGTATTATGCTGTAGTTATCATGTTTTTCTCTATATCTCTCTCTTTCTCTATAGAAGAAAGAACTATTACTCGTTAGCGAAATAACATGCCTATATTATTGTTTTTATCTAATCTCTGAACAATCGCGGCCTGTTTTGTAGTGGTCTGACGTCATTAATAATGTTCTGACATTATATAAATCAAAGCTTTTAAATATAAGGTTTAGTTGTGTTCTGAAAGTACCGTTGAATCATTGTGATTATTGATGCTTTGTAATATTAACCGTGTAAATAAAAAACAAAAGACGTCTGATAATAAAATTACGTAGTTTACTGCAAATCAAGTTTTATTCAAGACATTATATCAGCTAAATACACCTACTGCTGGAAACAGGCGTCTCTGCATCATCGTCTGTTCTCATACCCAGAGGATTCCAGCAGCTTTCACCAGGTCATCAGTCCATTTCACGGGAGATCTTCCAACGCTGTGCCTTACCCATTCAAGACTTATTCACAATAACACAAAAATAATTTTTGAAAAGAAATGGTGCGTCATAATTTTAGTTCCAAAGAATTGTATAGTGTGTAATTTAAAACGAGAAATAAATTGAAACTGGACAAATGAAGATAAATGAAGCAAACTCTTAATGCACCATATTCATTATTTTACTTGGCAGAAGTCACGACTGTTGCTGAGCTGGTCTACCACGCACAAGATAAGTAGACATATTAAAAGAGGAAAAAGATAATTTAACTAAAAGCGAAAACGTGTTCAAACTTGAGATAAACAAGAGAACTAAACAAAATGATACCTTCAACTCCCCCAGACATAATAAAACTACCTGATAAAGAAGTAGAAGACAATTCAATTGAAGAACTAGTTGAAGTTAAATTTCCTGTTATTCTGATAATATTGGGCATATTGGTCCTGATAAAAATGGTGATTTGTGTTTGGTATGCAGTATACAAATCTTATAAGAGGATCAGGAATTGTATAAAAAGAGCTGATGAAGCAATACCTCAAAATCGGGTGACGGAAGTCAGAACTTTCCAACAGCCACCGCAAATAGTCCTGAGAACGTAACCTTATGTGGCTATAAGAATAAGGAAAGACAATCAAAGAAACAATGGACGTACTTTGTGAAGGAAGATATGGCTAGAAAGGAGATGACTGCTGAGACGAAGAGAAAGAAGAGAGAGAAGTAGAGAAGAAGAAGACCAGCTGCGACGACCCCAAATAAATTGGGAAAAGGGTAAGAAAACGACGATTGTGTGGGGATAAAATGTGTATTAAATAAATGTGACGTGATGTGGTTGCCTTTGGAGAATAGTGAGGCCATATAGGTTAAAAGAGAAATATCTACGAAGTTAAGTTGGGCAAATATTGTGGTATATAAGTCAGTCAGTAGGTAAGCAAAAAAAGGTCAATAAAAAAATAAAAAAGGGGAAATCATCGACACGACGAAGAAGAAGTAGGTAAGCAACGTCCCTAGGAGACATTTCCCTGATTGCCTAGTAGTCTTTGCATTTACGGTCATTAGATCGAATTGGCGGAGGATAGTAATATTGAGTTGTGACAAATAATGAAGTGATAAGCGTACTGAGAAGTGAAATTACTTTAAAGTCAAAAATTAAATAATTATATTAACTGATTTTTTATTGATTTATCCATTTAATTCCAACCGCCCAACATATGTGTAGTTACATTCGAACCCAGGTAGACACTTTACTTTGTGAATCTAATTTCGTCACCGCTGGAAACATCGTGAAGAAACTCGACGTGCAGCATTTTTTTTGGTACAAGTCCGCCACACTATTATATTAATTATATAAGAGAATGAAAAATCTAAAACAAATATATGATGTACATTACCATGTAAACTTCCACTAAAAATTGGTTTGAACGAGATCTAGTAAGTAGTTTTTTTAATACGTCATAAATCGTAAACAGCAATTTATCTTCATTCAATCTGCTACGGAACCCTTCGTGGGGGAGTCCGACTCGCACTTGGCCCCTTTTTCTGTCTAGGTTTAAGTTTTATATTGTGTAGATTTCATTTTTTTTGTTTCGGCACTTATGGCATGTTCCGAATAAATATTTTTTCTTTTTTTCTATTAGAAAGTATTCCGCAAAGTAGTATTTCTTTTCAACCGACTTCTAAAAAGAGGAGGTTCTCAATTCGTCTATGTTTTTTTTTTTTTTTTTGTGTTTGTTACCTCATTACTTTCGACTGGGTGAACCGATTTTGATCATTCTTCTTTTATTTGAAAGCTGGTGCTTTCCGTGTGGTTCCATGTCAATTTGGTTAAGATCTTACGCTGATCTTCGGAGATATAAATGGAACTCTTCAAAAATACACGGCAAAGCTGCAGTAATTGCTGCAAACAATAAACAACCAAGCGATTGCTTGGTTGTTTATTGTTTATACAACATCATGACGTAACATCACACCTGTATGCTCTGAGGGAGTACGCAGAAGTATACAATACACCCAGATTTCGACAGTTACACGTGTAAAGTTCCATTCAATGGGATCCCGGAGAAATAGAGGTAATTCCTTAACTTTATAGGCACACCAGAAGCGGTTTGGGTAGTTTTAGGCAGAGTACTTTCTCGGAGTGATCCCATTTCGATTTGATAAAGATCTGGTGACTTCGGAAGATAGGCAACTGAACTCCTTAATAAATGATAGCAAATGTACTGGTATCGCTGAAGACTCACGTCTGTCTATTGTTTACACCAGTTCATAACAAAAAATCACACCGATACGCTGTGAAAGGGTAAGCACATGTGAACCACTAAAAAGTGAAAAATAAAAACTTTTTTGCAAAAAATATAACCGACTTCACACAAAAAAGTGAAAAATAACTTTAGCTTCAGAAGTCGGTGACAGAAAAACTAAATCAATCAAACAAAGGTCACCGACTTCTGAAGCTAAAGTTATTTTTCACTTTTTTGTGTGAAGTCGGTTATATTTTTTGCAAAAAAGTTTTTCTATGTATAACCATTAAATCTCACGTCCTCCCATTCTCATACTCACATAGACAAGATTAGACACGAGTATATTATTGTTACAACACGTTGTCTCCTATATCTCTATAATAAGCGACAAGTTGGGTAATGAAATATTAATGAACCCGTTAACTGACAGAGCGGTGACAATTTCGCGGAAATGGGAATCCCATGCGGGAACGGTAAGCCTTTGTTTGACGTGTGATTTGCAGCTACGGTAACGTGATTATTATGGAAATAGTTACTGGAGTATTAAATATGGTGTTTCAGTTAATGGTGCCGATTCTGTAGTGCACAAACTAAACATAATTAAGGCTATTGCTATCTTTTTCTCTCTAATAAAACAAGAAAGAGATGGACGTAATTTAGAGCTGTCAAATTTAATTGGAACTAATATTTCCATACAAATGAAGGGTGCACGCAAAAACATGTCGACTAAAAACATGGTGAAGCGCAAGGCATAAACTAGTTTGACATCTCTAACTTAGTTCATAGCTACAGCCGTCCTTTTCTCGCACTGCCTTTTAGTAAAAGATAGCAATAGCCTAAATTAAGTTTAGTTTCGTACAACAGAATCGACACCAATGTGTTTGTGTTGGATAATTTATGAGGGAGACTATGATTATCTAAACTAATATTATAAAGCGGAAAGATTAGATCGGTCGGTCGATCGGTCTTTTGACGGGTGAGTATCATCTTTTTTTTGACTTAGCAACCACGATACAGATACGCAACCACGATACAGGAGCAACTCCTCGAGAGGGATCTCGAGGAGTTGCTCCTGTATCGTGGTTGCGTTTACAAATAATAACAGTCCGCAAACCGCAAGACGTTACATTGGAAGACCTCCCACTAGGTTGACCGATGACCTGTTGAAGGTTGCAGGAATCCGCTGGATGCGATTCGCAGAGGACCAGTCAACGTGGCGAAATTTGGGGGAGGCTTATGTCCAGCAGTGGACGTCTTTCGGCTGAAATGATGATGATGATCATAAAATATATAGAAACGGGTATTTATCGCGAATTTACCTTTAATTTAAGCCCGACGTTTCGACCGGATTGCACCAGCCGTGGTCGCGGGGAGACTGAAGTGTGGAGGTACCGCCACAGCAAAGTGAAGGTGTTTATTCAACTACCCTCACATGATCTTCATAAATGTTAATTAGGGCCGGTTCACAATAGGACAGCACACTACACTAACCGTGTCAGTATACTGAGGCGATTTCACTTGACGAGTACACTTAGTGATCACTGGATTCCAAGCTGAAGAGAGTTTGAAGCCGTCTTCGCGATTGGAATTAGGGCGCGCTTAAATTAAAGGTAAATTCGCGATAAATACCCGTTTCTATATATTTTACTAGCTTCTGCCCGCGACTTCGTACGCGGATCCTGTTGCTTTTGCCAGCACACCGGGTTCGTCAAAATCGAAGATCTGAAACGTCTAATTCTAAGAGCCCGGGGACGGGAAAATAATGGATCTTTCCCACCTGAGCAACACATACCGTTTGTTTCTTTTTGCCATTTAACAGCTTCACAAAAAGTACAATTTTGAACCATAATATGTGGCGTATTCAATCATAGGAGTATATGTAAATGCACTCCGTACCTTATCAACCCAAGGAAGGTCGCCATGCCCTACGGCTATATCTTGAGACATCCGATTCTTCAGATGATATCGACATTCTGTTCAGAGAATGTCAAAGTCTTCGCGCTCTTCTTCTGTCTCTTCATGCCGTACTCCAGCAATTCTTTCTCTCTCACTTTCTAACTGATTATGAATATTTTGTTGCGTGCGTGTGTGGGGCAATGTATGATAATCTCGAGCAGCAGTTAGTCGCGCATCACGTTCATCACTCGTTTCAAAAGACCTGTTAGTAGATGTGTGATTACGCTGAGAACTCAAGGGTGATTCTGTAGGGTAAACGTTTCCGATTCGCAAGATAATGCATGTCGCTCACGATCAGCGGTCAGTCGCGCATCACGTTCCCCACTTATCCCTAGAGACCTAGAAGCAGATGCGTAGATACGATGAGAAATCAAGCGTAATTCTCTATCCGTGAACATCTCCGACGCGCGAGACAATGCGTGATGTACCCGATCAGCGGTCAGTCGCGCATCACGTTCCCCACTTGTCTCTAGAGATCTAGAAGTCGATCTACTCCCAGTTTTTGTTATTTTATAATTATACAGTGACATTTGTGATAGCTTTGCAATAATTTTCACATCAGATGTTTCTGATCTTCGATTTTATATAAGTCAACAGAAAATGCCCATCAGACCGAACAACTTTTGCTAAGACGTCATCATCCCTAAATGTGTTATGGTGTAGCTGGGCTCTTGGAGTTCCACAACAGGTGTTCCAGATCTTCGATTTTTATAAATCAACAGAGAGTACTCATCAAATTGAACAACTTTTGCTACGACGTCATTCCTATATGTGTTATGGTGTAGCTGGGCTATTGAGGTTCCACGACAGGTGTCCCAGATCTTCGATTTTTATAAGTCAACAGAAAGTGCTGATCAGATTGAACAACTTTTGCTAAGACGTCATTCCTATGTGTGTTATGGTGTAGCTGGGCTATTGAGGTTCCACGACAGGTGTCCCAGATCTTCGATTTTTATAAGTCAACAGAAAGTGCTCATCAGATTGAACAGCTTTTGCTCAGACGTCATTCCTATATGTGTTATGGTGTAGCTGGGCTATTGAGGTTCCACGACAGGTGTCCCAGATCTTCGATTTTTATAAGTCAACAGAAACTGCTCATCAAATTGAACAACTTTTGCTAAGACGTCATTCCTATATGTGTTATGGTATAACTGGGCTCTTGGAGTTCCACATCAGGTGTTCCAGATCTTCAAATTTATTCTCTCAGCAGAAAATGCTCATCACGTGAAACAATTTTTGCTATGGTGTCATATTTGTATCTCTTATAGTTTAGCTGGTCTATTGCGGTTCTACATCAGGTGTTCAGGTTTTCAAGATAAATTATAGCCTATATGTTGCCCAGACATAATATCTATAGAACAAAAAAAAAATCATTCAAATCCGTCCAGTACTTCCGAAGATTAGCGTGTACAAACAAACAGACAAACAGACAAACAGATAAACAGACAAACAGACAAACAGACAGTCTTTTTTTTTTGGATTCGTGCTCTATTACTGTTTCTAAACCCCCTTCAATTATTATTTTTTAAATATATTCAATGTACAGACACAGCTTTTTTACTCTTTTATTATATTAAATATGTATAGATGATGTGTTCTGATCGTGAAAGTTTAAAAAAGATGATGATGATGATGAACAGTTAGCCCCTTCGTACACGAGGCTACTCAAATCTTATCCATTGAAGTTCGTACACGAGTCGCGTCGCCGACATTCATCCCGCGACTCGCATTTGTATGACGGCAGTCGCTTGAAGACTAAAATCGTTGAGTGTCTAAGATTTGAGTAGCCTTGTGTACGAAGGGGCCTACACACACAAACATCCCCCGGAACTTAAGACCATACAAATATTTGTTTCGTGTGGGTTCAAACCCGCAACACGCAGCGCAGCAGCCAATCGTCCAGCCACTGCGTTTACCAAAGTTCTTTGGAAAGCACTTATGCCGTTAGTCCTGGCTGTCATTTGTAGATCTTTGACAGTCGTTACAGGTAGTCAGTGGCCTGAAAGGCTGACAACCAGTCTTACCAAGGTGTATCTTATAAGGGCTACCGCACACTATAGAAAATGCACTTAAAGTACTATAGATACACTTTTATATCCGTAATTTTATTTAGTTTCTACGAGCACCCGATATTTCGACGCTGTTGCAAGCATCATGATCGCGGGAATACTGAAGAGGTATGCGGGTGGGACGAAAATTATTAATTATGAGCAGACAAATCTGTCTTCTTTCTTAGTCTTTTATTACGCGCACTACTGGAACTCGATTGTAATTCACGACATAACGCGATCATGATGCTTGCAACAGCGTCGAAATATAGGGTGCTCGTAAAAACTAAAGAAAATCATGGATATAATCCCGTAAGGACTTTAAGAGTATTGAAAAACCGTGAGTGTCTAAAGCAGTACTATAGAAATACTGTACTTAAATAGACTATTGCTTTACAAAACGTATAAAGACGCGCACACTTCAAACAAAACATCTCGTAGACAAAATAGTCTAATACCTACAAGAACTGCGCAGCGACAAATCTTACTACCGATTCTCGGCTTCCCTTTGTATGTATGCGGGCGCGCACATCTACGACAAAGCAGTCTAGCGACTGTTAGTCGCTCAGGAGCAGGTATAGCTTTGCAAAAATATGTATCATGATAAGTAATGAAAGGGTTTATTAGTTTCAGTAAATTATTATCAAAACTTGACACGTTCATTCTGAAATAGTCTAAAAACTTCCGGGGGTCTTAATTTACTATACAGTGTATAAAATTTTTGAACCCCGTACTTTCTCCGTACATAAAAGGTTCCCAGTTATAGTTTAGAAAAAAAAAAATATCGCAATGACGGGGAAAAATCGGCTTCGTTAAGAGGTTTTTACACCCTATATCATATTGGTACTTATTTTAATTCAATCCATCTTTTGTTCCATCACTTACATCATCAAAGGCCCGCCCGAAATCACAGATTAATCTTAATTGCCTCAAGATTCGTGTTATCAGAATTTCGCCATCTAATCTATCCTTTGAGACGCCGATTCTATAATCAATTAGCATCAATTGGGCCGCTCCTGATTCAATATTAGGGTTATTACGTCCTCTATAGGTACTGGAGTGTTTAGGGATTATGATATTGGTTAAGGGATTAAGCGTTTGAAATTGTTGTAATGAAATACTTATAGCTGGTTACAAACACATCACGTGTTTGTAATAAACATATTGGAATACAGGGTGGAAGCTTTCAATGCCACCTTGATGGAAAGTACTCTACATACTGGAGACAGCAAATTATACTCAAAGGAAAAATTCCTTTATTTTTAAAGAGAAACAAATCTGCATTCACAGATTTTCGATAATTTGCTTGCTACACCCGGGCATCGAACCCGGGATGGATTGACTAAAGTTTGAAAAAATAACATTCTGTACCTTTTTGACATCAATCGATAGGGTCAATTTGTTCCATATGGGAACAAATCTCTTTAACAAACATGATAAATTAAATGAAAGGAAAACCATGAATAACGACTTAACCTAAATATCGGCCCGAGCGGCTGTTATTATTTAGCCAACTGATCTGTGTAGAAAACCACAAGGTTCAAAATTGAAGATCAGATGGTGTTTATATCAATGTAGAACTGTGAAACGAAATTCAAAAAAGGTTTTAACATAAAACTATAACGCAGAAGAGTCCTTTACGTCAAACTGTCATGTCAACATTGACATAAGATAATTGTACTTACCAACTATTTTAACAGAAAAAGCTACGTTAAATTCAAAGAAATGATAAAAAAACTGTGTTGCAAATGAGAAATGCTAATTCTCTACGTCGTTATAATACTCTTGGAATGTTTGCAGGCTGCCTGTAAGTTATACTTATCTATTTCAAGTTCTTGAAAGGTTTTGTTGGTAAGCTCTTCACTGTTGCATCTCAGTACGGCTGAGAGATCCCAGTATGTAATTGATGTTCATTCATCTGCAGATCGATCTCTGAAAGCGTAAGCATCGTTTTCAGAGGTAGATCTGCAGATGAACATGAACCTTGTAGGTCATCCCAAACACATCAGCGGAGCGGGCACAATGTCGCTTGGTTTTTCATGATGATGCCATGATATTTATGCTACAGATTTGTACGACGAAGATGACCCAATACTCAAGTCGGCCGGCCCACTCCCAGCTGCATACGAACCAGATATATTCAAACCGAGCGCACTACTGTCAGACGAACTAGAATTTGAACCAATAGTACGTACGAAGGACAAAGAAAAATTAGTTGTACTGAAGAACATAGACTGTGACAACTTCGAGATGTATGCAATGAATTGTACCTTCGAAGCAGCACTGATGTATAATTCTAGTAAGAAGTCTCCCCCGATGCCAGCTAAACTTAATGATTGGTGCAAGTAAGTAATAAAACTATATGCATATTCAGTGTATAATGTTACCACTGCTGTGACACAGGTCTCCTTTCTATGAGAGGGCAATAATTCATCGCGTCGACCCTGTACATGTCACACGCTATCACGATTATCTTGTTCTAGGACATACCGGTTTTTCATCGTGTTGAGAGCAGTGGTAATGAAATAATTTACACAAAGTTATGCGCCTGCTTGGGTCCGAACCCCCGACTTACTGCTCTCAAGTTGTGGTCACCGCTACTTGGCCACCGCTGCTCTCAAAAGCTAAAATTGTCTTTTTAAACGCAATTTCAGCAAGTTGAAATTGCATCATATCAAGAAAATGTGACCAATATCATACCCAGTTGGTCTCGTCTTCGTAAATGCTCAATATGGTTGTGGGTTCAATGTCCAAATCGGGCAGAGTGCCGATGAGCTTTTCTTTGAGGTCAAAGCGCCGCCGGCATACCCTGGGGTATGCCCCAAAATTAACGTTTTTTTTTTCTTTTTTTTTTGTAATGTAGATCGTTATTGCATTAACGTTTCGCGACCGTGACAAATATGGTTTTACAGAACTTGCAGGGTTCCAACTCTCTAAGTTGGTCTTGTGGTCGCAACCCTGGAAGGGGAGCATTAAGACCTGGGTTCGATTCTCAGGTCGAGCAAGGTTATATCGCGTTTTCCCATCAGAAATTTCTCAGTATCAGCCACGGAGTCTTAATTTGGGCCCCTTTGATGGAAATAATCTCGCACTTATTACATGGGGTCTTCAACATAACTAAGAAAATGTAGGTGTACTATTAGATATTCTTCTGCCCTACCCTGTGATGTTATGTATTCTATTTGCTTACGTGGTTAATTTGATCAACTGCTTCATTCCACAGAGCAATACGCCACCTCACAAATTGTGCTGTAGACTGGAACTCGGATTGCAAAGACGTAACCGAAAGTCATTTCAATGAAGAGAGCATCCGTGGGCATATGCACGTCATCACCAATGTCTGTGATGATGAGTGGTTCTTGTCTAGTAAGTATGTTTCATCATCATTATCATTCTACTTCCTTTATTCTCATTTATTTGGAGTCCACGCAGGATCACTTCTTCTTCCTTACTTGTTTATTACGCGTCATCTCAACAATCACCTCCCGTATCATCCTTCACACAGTCCATCCATCGTTTCTTTGGTCTTTCTCTAGTAAATATGTTTAAATCCCATATTTATAGCTCAATATCTGCCTAACCTTGTCCCAACTAGAATAGAATAGAATAGAATAGAATAGAATAGAATAGAATAGAATAGAATAGAATAGAATAGAATAGAATAGAATAGAATAGAATACAATACAATACAATAGAATAGAATAGAATAGAATAGAATAGAATAGAATAGAATAGAATAGAATAGAATAGAATAGAATAGAATAGAATAGAATAGAATAGAATAGAATAGAATAGAATAGAATAGAATAGAATAGAATAGAATAGAATAGAATAGAATAGAATAATCCTTTATCCGTTAATGGACAGTACAACACAATAGAACAGCACATACATATACTCGTACATTATAACAGCAGACAGCTTAACAATTAATTAACAACTGCGCTGAGCATGCCCATAACGAAAGGGTAACCAACTCAGCATACGACTACGTTGAAGTCGGCTTCCAGTCTAACTGGATGCGGCTGAATACCAGTATTTTACAATTTGCGACTGTCTTTCTGACCTCCACAACCCACTTAGCACCGGGTAATACGACATACCTTGGTGAGACTAGTTGTCAGATTTATTGGTACGTACTTACTGACTACCTGTAGCGACTGTCAAAGATTTACTTATGACAGCAACACCCAACTGCATAACGTGCTTTCCGGAGGCACGGAGAAAATTTGGTATTAAATGGGTGGTAATTAACCTACCCACAGACAATTATTTCGAAACACCTGCATAATTTCGTGGCAGGATCCAAGACAGTAAATTGTTTCTCTTGCACTACGTCGAGCTTTATTGTCTCTGCGTTTTTGTGGTGGCTACCACAGTTGATTATGGCTTTCGTGAGTTGCAGAGGTTTGGGAATAGTGAGGTGGGCTTGATATTTTGATGATGATTATTATACACCGTGACTTTTTAGTCGTCTTACAAAGGCAGTCCAGTTCATGTATCCAATGACTAGTAAACGTTCATAATAAAAAAATAGGTATTTATGAGATTTGAATAATTTAAAAATAAAATTTTTATTCATTATTATGAAGCAAGGCGTAGTTTGTCTCGCTGAAAATGGTGATTGAATGATCTGCTCGACTCGTGCGCTAGGTAGGTATACTCTAAAGTTTGATACGTAAACATTTTTAACAGGGTGTTTCATATTTCTAATGTATTATTTATTTTTCTTCGTACCTATTATCTTAATTACTTAATGATAAAAAAATAACATTCGCGCCTAGAGGTATTTTATGTGGGGTACATTGAGTGGACCGCTTTTGTAAGACGACTAAAAAGTCACGGTGTATAATATAAATAGATAAAGTTTTACACTTTAGAAGACATCCATTTTTCAAGTTTCAGTTTCTGGTGTCCACGATACAAGCCACGTTGCTTAGTGTGGCGCTAGATGGTGGTGTGTGTAATGTCCAGCGATAAGTATTATTTTATTGTTGTTTCAGGATACGATATACTGCCAGTATGTATCGAAGGCACCACCGATGCATGGGAGGCCTGTTACACTCTCTTCAAGACACTGGTAGACGAGCAGAAGAACACCACACACGAATGGACTCACTTTGATACGCATTTTCATATGTGCTGGTTGGTAGTTTTCGTTTATTGCATAACATGATATGACCCGCCTGTATCTCCCTCAGGGTTAGATAGAGATGTACAAGGGAAAACCGACCTTAATTCTAATATGTTTCAAGAAAAACAAATATCATGTTGTGGTATACCCACATTTCGCCAGTTATGTTTAAGTCCCACTCACGTGTAAATGAGATGTTTCTGTAAGCGAGCCTATTGACACCAACCGGGTACAAATCCAAACAGATAAACCCATTTGACGACCCGAATGGAGCAGTGGTAGTGACGCTGCCTTACGTTCTTAGGGTCCTGGGTTCGAATCCCGGTAGGAGCAAATGTTTGTGTGATGAGCATGGACATTTGTTTCCGAGTCATGGATGTTTATATGTATAATAAGTATGTATTTACAAACAAAAAAGTATATATGTAGTATATCAACTATCTAGTGTCCACGACACAAGCTTGCTTAGTGTGGCACTAGGTGGCGCTGTGTGTTAATGTCCAGCGATATTTATTTATTAGCATTTTGCTTAACCTGAGAATCGGACCCAGGACATGATGCAGTCATGCTCGCGACCACTAGATGACTAGATCAACGAGGCATAAAACTTTTTTGTGTGACGTGCGCTCTGTGACTAAATTTGTATCAAACTTAGCAATAGATTTCTGGAAAATATCAGTCACGTTCTTGCAATAACTACCTACCTAGCCTTCAAAGCCTCAATATTCAAACTCAGACATCCATTCAATATGTTTGCCTTATAATTACGTTTGTGGATTATTTTGAAGCCGAATATTACGGCTTTTAGTTATTTGCTAAGCCTAGTTGAATAGCATTTCAGTGCATCGAGTCGTATAGACTTCGAATTTCGGTCAGAACATATTCAATGATTGGACCATTGCCGCTTCGTGGGGTATTTGCTACTGACTAATACGAATATTGACTATACTGATAGGTCAATGTAAATGTCTGTAAAAAAATTGATGGCTAACTTTGAATTTAGTTTGTGTATAATGGAACTAGCCGATGCCCGCGGCTTCGCCGCGTAAAATTATATAGGTACAAAAACCTTCCTCTTGAATCCCTCTATCTATTAAAAACCGGCCAAGAGCGTGTCGGGCCACGCTCACTGTAGGGTTCCGTAGCTTCCCAGACCATTAAAAATACCAACATTTTTCGTCAGCAAAAATAACTTTGTTTTTCATAGTATTTGTATGAAAAACAAAGTTATCATTTGCGTTTTTTTGAAAAAGTGCTATATAACTCAAAAACTATTCAACTCATCAAGTTGAAAATAATTTTCCTAGAAAGTTCATATAAAGGTCTACTTCTGTGATTTTTTTCATATTTTTTAAACTTATGGTTCAAAAGTTAGAGGGGGGGGGACACATTGTTTTTGACTTTCGGAGCGATTATTTCCTAAAATATTAATATTATCAAAAAATGATTTTAGAAAACCCCTATTCATTTTTAAATACCTATCCAACAATATATCACACGTCAGGGTCAAAATTAAAAAAAAAATCGCTCCCCACTTTACGTCTGGGGGAGGTACCCTAATAAAAATGTTTTTTTAAATTTTTATTTTTGCACTTTGTCGGCATGATTGATATACATATTGGTACCAAATTTCAGCTTTCTGGTGCTAACGGTCACTGAGATTATCCGCGGACAGACAGACAGACAGACATGGCGAAACTATAAGGGTTCCGTTTTTTGCCATTTGGCTACGGAACCCTAAAAAACCCGCATCAAAATCCGTTGCGTAGTTTTAAAGATCTAAGCATACGTAGGGACAGACAGACGCGGCGGGAGACTTTGTTTTATGATATGTAGTGATAGTGATGGACGAATGTAAATGTGTGAGGAATGATTTGAAAGAGAAAGGAGTAAATGACGCCATGAAATCTGACTGGGAAGACTGGAAGAAGAAAACGTATGTAGAAGAATGGGACAAGGACAGGAAGATAATAATACAAACTAGTTTTTTATGAAACAAAACTTCTAACGAGTTACCTACATTTCTGAGATAATAAAGGGTGTAAAACACCTCTTCACGAATCCGAAACGCACTTGTTCTCCCCATCATTGCGTTCATTTTTTTGTTCTACACCATACCTGGGAACTTTCTAGTTATGGAGATATGGGGGGTCAAAGTTACAACTTTTTGACAAGTATTGTTTTTTAAATACAAGTTTTTAGGGTTCCGTAGCCAAATGGCAAAAAACGGAACCCTTATAGTTTCGCCATGTCTGTCTGTCTGTCTGTCCGCGGATAATCTCAGTGACCGTTAGCACCAGAAAGCTGAAATTTGGTACCAATATGTATATCAATCATGCCGACAAAGTGCAAAAATAAAAATTAAAAAAAACATTTTTATTAGGGTACCTCCCCCAGACGTAAAGTGGGGAGCGATTTTTTTTTTAATTTTGACCCTGACGTGTGATATATTGTTGGATAGGTATTTAAAAATGAATAGGGGTTTTCTAAAATCATTTTTTGATAATATTAATATTTTAGGAAATAATCGCTCCGAAAGTCAAAAACAATGTGTCCCCCCCCCCTCTAACTTTTGAACCATAAGTTTAAAAAATATGAAAAAAATCACAGAAGTAGACCTTTATATGAACTTTCTAGGAAAATTATTTTCAACTTGATGAGTTGAATAGTTTTTGAGTTATATAGCACTTTTTCAAAAAAACGCAAATGATAACTTTGTTTTTCATACAAATACTATGAAAAACAAAGTTATTTTTGCTGACGAAAAATGTTGGTATTTTTAATGGTCTGGGAAGCTACGGAACCCTACAGTGAGCGTGGCCCGACACGCTCTTGGCCGGTTTTTTTGTAAGATTTTGACTTTTAACACATCCACGACCCCCGTACTATTCAATCCATCCATCAGCACAATGTTCTAAGTGCGTTACATTGAGTTCTACCACAAAACATGATTTATAACCTCAAAAAGTTGTTTCCCAGCAATGTTTTTTGCGTAAAGTTACTCAGTTTGATGTACAGAATGCTTGTTTAACGGCTTTGTGATGAGGTGGTTTACACCCTGTATATGAGCTTTCAAACTTTAAATCCGTTCACTCACAGCATCTTCAGCACTATTTTTATACTTGGGCATCAATACAAACAAGCTTTTTTCAATTTCTGGCCGAAACCGGATTTAATAACCCTTAAAAAATCTGTTCAAGATTGGTAACAGTTCAAACACTGTTTTAAGCTTTCACAGTTTAAAACTTAACTTACATTGTTGGGAGCTCAAAATAACAAATAATCACGGAAGATATCCCGTAAGTGACAATATAAGTTTGGTAACAGTTATTTGAATTTCGGCGTTTGCTAGAAGCCTTCAGTTTCGGACAAAACTTCAATTTATTATGACCTAAGCTTTAGGTGGCTTTTTTGCTGAACATCAACGCGTCGAATAGCAAACATCCGGTCATTATAGTGTCCGACGACACTTTAATAACCATATGTATGAACGTGGAAGAGGCGAAATGAGTATGTTAGGCTTGAATTCCTGCCACGGCAAACCTCGGACAGATCTCCGGCGTGATCTCATGGCGACATGGAGAGAGCGACTGTCGCTATCCCGTGCAGGGCACATCACAATATTGGCGATAAGTCCCTCTTTGAGGAGTGGCTTCTTGGGACTGTTCGAAAGAGATATCGTGGCCCCGGAACATAAAGGGTGAGTAAAAAACATGGATGGGTTTTATTCAGTAAAAGTCTGACACTCCCAGCTCCACCCAGAGTGCGAGGAGTCATTTGATGATTTTCCATCCGAAAAAAAAAAGCTCTGAATTCCTGGCGACTGACGCGCTGGCGTCAGTCGCGCGCGTTGGCTGCACGCACGAGTATATTATATTATTATGTTCCATAGTATAGCACTAGGTATACTGCGGCGCTGACGTCAGCGGCACGTATTTAATACTGTTTTTCTCGCTGACGTACACGACCGACCGTGCGCGGCTGACCGTGAGCGTGACAGGAATTCAGGCCTAAGGATCGTAGCAGGTGGCACCCTGTGGATTCTGCCTACCCCCTGCGAAAAAAACATGGGTTTAATATATCCATGTATGAATTTACTCTTCGCTTACACCGCGCCTTTGAC
Organism: Xestia ashworthii; assembly: GCA_950022955.1. Taxonomy (NCBI): domain Eukaryota; kingdom Metazoa; phylum Arthropoda; class Insecta; order Lepidoptera; family Noctuidae; genus Xestia; species Xestia ashworthii. The sequence goes on along the minus strand of OX465571.1, from coordinate 7,635,601 downwards.
CGAGGCCCACTGGGCTATATCGAGTGTGTTTCAAACAAACAAAGTTTGATTCTGGCTTGCATACAAGTAATGAAACACTAGGTTTTGTTGGCGCAATCTAGAAACCAATATTTCGTCAATATGTTTCCGCCTGGTTCGTTTATCGGTCGTTACTACTGTGAGTAAAATGTGGTGAGGAAAGTTTATAGCATGAATGTGGGTGGCTTTAAAAGAAAGGCAATACCTACTAAAGAAACTATGGATATGTCACCGTAAAATTGTCAAATACGTTATATTGTAATATCTCTAGCGATATTGTAAAATCTCGAAATATTGTCAAATGAACATTCTGCTTACAACAAAAAGCGTTATTTTTCGTGAAATGCATGCGATGGTAGTCAACTCACGCGGTGTGGAGGGAAGGAGGGGTCCCCCTTGCCCAGTGGTACCACTCTCATGAAAAGATATTGTACCATTCCTGAGAAATACCGATTATTGTAACCTAACCTTAAAACACTTCATATTCATCTAAAAAGCGTAGTCGACGGAGCCCCGCTTCGCGGGGCCCCTATTTCCGGGTGCAGGGTTTAAAGGAACCTAACTAACCTAACGGGAGGGTGCCCCAAGTCCCGATTATGGGGGCAGAGATACTTCCGCATATTCATTTGACAATATTTCGAGATTTTACAATATCGCTAGAGATATTACAATATAACGTATTTGACAATTTTACGGTGACAGATATACCGAGTGAAGGATGGTGTGGCTAGAAAGGAGTAGGAAAAATTAGTATGGAAGAAGAAAACTTCCCCGAGATCCCAAATAAATTGGGAAAAGGAAAGGAAAATGATGACTGCTGTGCTATGGTTGGCAGTTGGTGCAGTGGCTGCGATTAAAAACATCTATATAAGGTGTTAAAAAATTAACTGCAAGAATTTCGTGTGAGGTATCAAAAAACAAATATATTCCAGAAAAAAAAACTTATTTCAAGCATTTTTAGTTTTCACATAAAAAAAATTACCAGTCCAAAGTCTGCAAAATGTGATGGGAAAAGTTAGAATCAGCTGTCTACGTTTGCGCTATCGCAGGGGTGAACGACCACGCGCGCGGCGCCTGCACGGTGCAGTCACAGTACAGTCAAGTGCGCATATTCAATAATTTTGTGGGCAGTGAAAATATTGCATAATTATCTTTGAAACGGATCGTTACTTATATAAAAATTTTTCGTGATTATTTTTTATTTGTGATTCCAAACAACTCAAGTTTCTTGCAGTTAATTTTTTAACACTTTATATAATAGAATAGAATAGAAATAATTTATTTGCATTGAATGTAGGTACATACAGGAGGTGTTACAGTAATGGTTATTAGTTCTTGGTACATTCTACCATTTGGCATGCAAAAATTTATACTTAGGTGTAGGTACAATACAAAAACACAACCTCAATTTAAAACTTTCACAATAACTTAACAAATTATCTTGTAACAAAAAAATAAATCAAATCTAAATTAGAATAGCATAATAATAATACAGCTATATTTTATCTGTTAGGAAATCAAATACAGAATAATAACATTTTTGTATTAAAAAAGATGAAAGCTGTTTTTTTTTAAATCTCAAAGGTTGTTCCTTGATGCTATTTGGAATCTTATTATAGATTACAGGCGCCATACCTAAAACACTTTTTTTTAATCAATATGTTTTAAGATGTTTTTTTGTTTTAGATGTTAAGCATCATCATCATTATCATTCTTCTGTCCCTCAATAGGTTTGTTAACTGAAAAAATCGAATTAGTCCGTCACTTAGATTATCAAAAAATATTTAACCCGTATTTTTTTTTTGTTACATAAACCAAAATTGACGGAGATACGACGCTTTCAAAATTCTCAATACGTCATTGCTTGGTATCATTTTTAGTGAGTACTGATACTGACGTCACGAGCCCCCACTCCCGAGTTTTGATGCGTTTTATCTTTGTCAATATTCGCTGATTTACAAAAACAAAAAATTACGTGTCCATTATTTTCCAATACTCTAACTGACGGACTAAATAGATTTGCAATTTATTGATGGTGGAAACTAGCCTATTTATTTGGGGTCGGTCTCGTTTTTGTCTTCTTATTCCATACTTCCCTATTACTCGTCACCTCAACAGTGGTAACATTTTAGCCATATCATCATTCACACCTAGATCATATACTTCCCTATTACTCGTCATCTCAACAGTGGTAACTTTTTAGCCATATCGTCATTCACACCTAGGTCATATACTTCCCTATTACTCGTCATCTCAACAGTGGTAATTGTTTAGCCATATCATGATTCACACCTAGGTCATATACTTCCCTATTACTCGTCATCTCAACAGTGGTAACTTTTTAGCCATATCATCATTCACACCTAGGTCATATATTTCCCTATTACTCGTCATCTCAACAGTGGTAACTTTTTAGCCATATCATCATTCACACCTAGGTCATATACTTCCCTATTTCTCGTCATCTCAACAGTGATAACTTTTTAGCCATATCATCATTCACACCTAGGTCATATACTTCCCTATTACTCGTCATCTCAACAGTGGTAATTTTTTAGCCATATCATCATTCACAGCTAGGTCATATACTTCCCTATTACTCGTCATCTCAACAGTGGTAACTTTTTAGCCATATCATCATTCACACCTAGGTCATATACTTCTCTATTACTCGTCATCTCAACAGTGGTAACTTTTTAGCCATATCATCATTCACACCTAGGTCATATACTTCCCTATTACTCGTCATCACAACAGTGGTAACTTTTTAGCCACATCATCATTCACACCTACGTCATATACTTCCCTATTACTCGTCATCTCAACAGTGGTAACTTTTTAGCCATATCATCATTCACACCTAGGCCATCTACCGTTTTTTTTTTGGTCTTTCTCTGTTCTTAAAGCCATCCACATTCATACGCGAGACTTTCCTCACGACGTTTTTCCCATTCCTGCCCATCACATGCCCGTATCAGGGTAATAGATTACCACACAGTTTTAAAGTCACCGGCATGACTTTCGGACATCCTCTTATTTTATCTCAGCCACATGCCTTTTATTTATCCTTTTTGTGGCCCTACATTCTGATCCATACAAGACAGCAGGTCTAACCATTGTTTCATAAGTAAGTTTAAGGTGAATGTGGGAGTCGCAGATTGTTTCCGCGGCTTGCCGCCATTTCATCCATTCCGTGTTAATTCTGCACTTAACACTACGATCTATTTCGCCATCGCTTTGCACGAGATAAAGCATTTTATACTCTTTAACAATTAATGATCAAAATTTCTAGCTCAAAATACGCCAGCTCAAAGCCATCCTAAGCTCTATTCCCTGCAACAAAAAAAAAACACAGATACCACCATTTATCTAACCAATCCTTTGAACAAGAGCTATTCTACCATTCACTCTGACCGCTGTGCCAATGAAGCACGAATTCAAATCGACAACGCTACAGGCACCCCATAACCCAAAAGGGGTAAGTCAAAAAATCGTACTTCTTCATCGTTATATGAAGCTTTACAGCTGCGGGTCTAAGCCTGGTAGAGTATATTTCTCCAGAAATATTTCATATTTCTGGCTTTTGCTCTCTTATGTTTCACTATAAGTGATTTTTGGTCTACGCCATCCAACCATCTGAGCTTGGGCTAGCCTTAACTTCTGGTACACAATCCGGTGGTTGGTGAGGCTCAATCATTTTTCACTCCAGTAGTATTTAAATCTTGATCTACGCCCTGATCCTCTGGTGAACTATCAATCTTAGTTATTAGTAGATTCCCAAACTTGTCAAAATTAACAATTATTATGAAATCAATAATAGACCATTCTAAAACTATTGTAATAGCAGATTGAATAACAATGGAAAACAGGATTTTCGAATATTGGACATACTGTTGCTTTTGCTCACGAGGGCAACAGATATTTCAACAAAAAATCCTGAAGCGTGTGACAAATGCCAGTTTCTTCTATTTTATTTTTGTTCACAGTGCCCGAGCTCAATTCAGGCGGTGCACACTGGATTCATTATTTTCCATGCCCGAACACTGCCTCTACGAACAAGCTGTAACGTTGCAAAAATTTTCAGTAATTATCTCCGAAGGTGACGTGTTTCAGGTATAGTTACTTTTAACCTTACTTTGTGTAAATAAGGTCGATTTTTCATATTCAGGCGGGGGACCTCGTAGTTAATGAATGTATAGTCGTGCAATGCAATGAATATGTTTTTATTCTTATGTGTTTTTATTATGTGCATTTTCTCTATCTTCGTTACTTTTGCTGTAAGCCTGCGTGATCCCATAACTGGGCAAAGGCCTTCCTTTCTTTTTTAGGCTTTTATGCCGATTTTGACAGGACTTTTAAGCTGAGGCTACTGGTAGATAGCTGATGTTGGAAATAATATTTTATTTTGTGATAACAATTTCACGCGAACATAGGTCGCGGGTAACATTAAGACAAAAATAAACATTGTTTTAAACAATAACAATGACGTACGAGTATGTTTGGCGAGAATTGTAGAAATGAAAAAACGATATAAAACTACTGACCCGCTCAAAACGCAAATAAATGAATAAAATATCAAAATTCAAAATCCGTATAGTATCGATAACTATAAATTGGCGAATAAAAATAATAGACCAATGTACAATCACGCTTCCATGAACCTTTGTTCGAATATCTGAAAGCGTCAGTGAAATCAAAACAACATTTTTCACAAACAGAATATAAAATTTCATAGAAATGTCAATGGATGATTGTGACATGATTTTCACACTCCCTGGCAGTCGAGTAGTCGATAGCTCTGTGTCGATAGTGTCGGATAGATATTTATTAGTACTATTTATATGGATATGTATGACATATTTCAAGTAGATAATGTTTACAAAAAGGCCGCTCGGGCCGATATTTAGGTTAAGCCGTGCTTGCTTAGGTGGGTTTGTAGATGGGTGACCACCACTTACATACAGAGTTTCATCCATGTTTCGGAAAGCACGTTAAGCTGTTGATCCCGGCTGTCATTTGTCCATCTTTGGCAGTCGTTACAGGCTCACAAAGTCTGACAACCTGCTGTCTTACCAAGTGGTATCGTATTACCCAGTATTAACTGGGTTGTGGAGGTCATATATACAGTCGCTTCATGTAAAATACTGGTATTTAGCTGTATCCGGTTAGACTGGACGCCGACCTCAACATATTTGGGAAAAGGCTAGGTAGATGATGATGATGTTTACAAAAAGAAAAACTCACGGACTGACTGACTTATGGTTTCAATACACACACATTTCGGCATCATACGTAACGTGTTCAAATCAAAGGTGTAATAACTAATAGAGTAAAAAACCGGCCAAGAGCGTGTCGGGCCACGCTCACTGTAGGGTTCCGTAGCTTCCCAGACCATTAAAAATACCAACATTTTTCGTCAGCATAAATAACTTTGTTTTTCATAGTATTTGTATGAAAAACAAAGTTATCATTTGCGTTTTTTTGAAAAAGTGCTATATAACTCAAAAACTATTCAACTCATCAAGTTGAAAATAATTTTCCTAGAAAGTTCATATAAAGGTCTACTTCTGTGATTTTTTTCATATTTTTTAAACTTATGGTTCAAAAGTTTGAGGGGGGGGGGACACATTGTTTTTGACTTTCGGAGCGATTATTTCCTAAAATATTAATATTATCAAAAAATGATTTTAGAAAACCCCTATTCATTTTTAAATACCTATCCAACAATATATCACACGTCAGGGTCAAAATTAAAAAAAAAATCGCTCCCCACTTTACGTCTGGGGGAGGTACCCTAATAAAAATGTTTTTTAAAATTTTTATTTTTGCACTTTGTCGGCATGATTGATATACATATTGGTACCAAATTTCAGCTTTCTGGTGCTAACGGTCACTGAGATTATCCGCGGACAGACAGACAGACAGACAGACAGACAGACAGACAGACAGACATGGCGAAACTATAAGGGTTCCGTTTTTTGCCATTTGGCTACGGAACCCTAAAAACTAAAACACGCCCAAGTGTGGCGTCATTTTATTTCTCATATTTTATCTGCAAACCCTATTATTTGATACCCATGTCATGAGTACGCACAATAAATAACAGTTCGGTCGGCATCTTTGGTAGTCCGCCATATTAGATTTGCAATGACGTCACTTAGTTAGCCATGCATTGTCATTCAAGCAATACAGCTGTCACTGTGACATGTTCCCATACAAAATTCTGTTTTAAACAGCTGTTCTTAGATAATCAGACCGTCATCTTTTTGGTGAACATGGACCTAAACATGTGTGGAAATTTTCAGCTGACTTGTAATCCGGGAAGTGTGTCAAATTTAATTTCTAAGATTTTCTTACAGTTATAGATCACCTAATAAAATCGTATAAATAATACCTTGAAGAAATACCTTGCATGCTTCAGAAAGATTGATTTTTGTTTCTATTTTTTAATGTCAAACCCCTTACGTAGGTAACACAACACACAATGGAAATTAATAATTTAATCCCCGAAAACGTCATCAGTCGGTTCCAGAGCTGCATTTAAGTATTTAGAGAAAATTTGCATAAAATATGACAATGTACTATGTTTTAGTTTGACAAAATCTACCTTTTCATATGCGTTACTATCTTGTTTGGCTACTAAATGAAGTTATGAACAAAGTTGACTTCGTTCTAGTCTACATTTATTTAGTACCGATGTGACTTGAGATGGCGGCATTTAAGTATTTAGAGAAAATTTGCATAAAATATGACAATGTACTATGTTTTAGTTTGACAAAATCTACCTTTTCATATGCGTTACTATCTTGTTTGGCTACTAAATGAAGTTATGAACAAAGTTGACTTCGTTCTAGTCTACATTTATTTAGTACCGATGTGACTTGAGATGGCGTGACCACTAAGGAATTTGAGTTTTAAATATTCTTCTAAACTCATTTTTCTGTGAAACACCAGTGTTAAAAAACTTGGCTAGTGAATAATTTTCAGCATTTCAATACTTTTACACCTAATATGGTCAGTTTAATTAGAAAATTTAAGGATACATAATATTTAATTGCCTTCTGCAGTCTACAGGATTCAAGTTCATACTATTGATACTACAAAACATCTAAAAATCTGAGCTGTTTGTAAATAAATATAAATATTGTGAAATATTATCTACACCAAAACCATCCCAAATAAATTTCCTAAACTATGGTAAATCCACATCCAAGTCGGTTGCGCAGTTTCAAACCAACATGACAAGTGACATAAGTTTTTAAACTGACAAGTCAGTTCAATTACTTATAGACTACTTTTAAACTTGTTTTTTTTTTATAATCAGTTTTGTGGTCGCGCCTCACTCAAACACAGTCTCATTTGTTTCAAAGCCTTCCGGCTTTGAGCCTCGCCAGCATTCCTGGCAAATTTCGAATACCCTACAATTTTGTTCTAAAAGAGACTACAATTTGAACAATTTCAGGCACTTTTGCTTTGCGTCCTTCATGTTAAGGTTGTTTTTTGTTTGAAAAATAAAAGTTCGTTGCAATGTGATACTGTTTATGCGACGTTTTCATTTGAAATTTTGTTTGTAACGTTCATGGAATTTTTACGATTCAGTTTGCAGGAATGGATAGAAAGAATTTTAACACCTGTTTGAGGCAATTTTTGGTCCGATTACGTGGCGGGAAAGACTTGATTTTATTTATATTTTATCTAGTATCCTAGCATCTGAGAGTGGGTTTCTGATAAACAGCGTATATCAGAAATGCGTGGTCATAATAATAGGCTTGTCAACTGAAAAGAAAAGATTTTTTCCGTCAGTTAAATCATCAAAAAATATTTGAGCTGTATTCTTTGTTTTGTTACGTAAACCAAAATTGACGAATATACGATGCTTTTAAAATTATTAGTACGTCATGTGAGAGAAGTCATTTGATGATTGATCCGAAAATAAAAATACGCCATTTTATTTTTAGTGCATTCTGACGTCACAAGCCGACTCCTGAGTTTTGATGCGTATTATCTTTGTCAATATTCGTTGATTTACAAAAACAAAAAATACGTGTCCATTATTTTCCAATACTCTAACTGACGAAATAAATACATTAGCTATTGATGGAGGAAATTAGCCTATTCAAGGCATTACACTTAGGTCCATGTTCACCGAAAAGATAACGGTCTGATTAACTAAAAACAGCTGTCACTGTGACATGTTCCCATACAAAAACGTGTTTAAACAGCTGTTTTTAGGGTTCCGTAGCCAAATGGCAAAAAACGGAACCCTTATAGTTTCGCCATGTCTGTCTGTCTGTCTGTCCGCGGATAATCTCAGTGACCGTTAGCACCAGAAAGCTGAAATTTGGTACCAATATGTATATCAATCATGCCGACAAAGTGCAAAAATAAAAATTTAAAAAAACATTTTTATTAGGGTACCTCCCCCAGACGTAAAGTGGGGAGCGATTTTTTTTTTTAATTTTGACCCTGACGTGTGATATATTGTTGGATAGGTATTTAAAAATGAATAGGGGTTTTCTAAAATCATTTTTTGATAATATTAATATTTTAGGAAATAATCGCTCCGAAAGTCAAAAACAATGTGTCCCCCCCCCCTCTAACTTTTGAACCATAAGTTTAAAAAATATGAAAAAAATCACAGAAGTAGACCTTTATATGAACTTTCTAGGAAAATTATTTTCAACTTGATGAGTTGAATAGTTTTTGAGTTATATAGCACTTTTTCAAAAAAACGCAAATGATAACTTTGTTTTTCATACAAATACTATGAAAAACAAAGTTATTTTTGCTGACGAAAAATGTTGGTATTTTTAATGGTCTGGGAAGCTACGGAACCCTACAGTGAGCGTGGCCCGACACGCTCTTGGCCGGTTTTTAGATAATCAGACCGTCATCTTTTTGGTAAACATAGACCTTAATAGGCTAGTTTCCGCCTTACCTTCAATAGGGAAGTTACAACTGAACTGTAACTTCCTTTATCATCACTATCCGCCTAGCTTTTTCCCAACTACGTTGGGGTCGGCTTTCAGTCTAACCGGATGCAGCTGAATACCAGTATTTTACATGGAGCGACTGCCTATCTGACCTCCACAACCCAGTCAGTACTGGGTAATACAATAACACTTAGTAAGACTGGTTGTCAAACTGGTTTACTGTTACTTAATCTACTGTCTGTTATGGACCTCAAAAAGTCGTTTCCCATCAATTATTTTTGCTTGTGAACCCCTTAAATTATACATTTAATTGTGCTCTGCCATTTAAAACTATTGCATTCTCGTTTCCAGGACTGCGACGCAAATATGATGTACTCAAACTGCCCTGGGGGAGACCCTCGACCCTCAGGCAGGTCTCTAGCGAAGCTAATGAACGCTGAAACGTTCAAAGCTGCGATAAAATCTTCTAAAAGAAATCATGTGTCTGTATTTTGCGTAGTGTTCCTTGTTTTGCTAAGTGGTTTACTAAAATAAAAATGTTGGGTGCCGTGTTTGTTTTTGTAGTTTTTTTTTATAGATTTGTCATGTCTGTCTGTCTGTCCGTCCGTATGTCACAGCCACTTTTTTCCGAAACTATAAGAAGTATGCTGTTAAAAGTTGATAAGTAGATGTATTCTGTAAACCGCATTAAGATTTTCACACAAAAATAGAAAAAAAAAACAACAAGTTTTTGGGGTTACCCATACTTTGAAATCTATGGATAGGTCAAAAATGATATCAAGGTTTCTAATGTCATTTTTTTCTAAACTGAATAGTTTCCGCGAGAGACACTTCCAAAGTGGTAAAATGTGTGTCCTCCCCCCTGTAACTTCTAAATTAATAAGAGAATGATAAAACTAATAAAAATATATGACGTACATTACCATGTAAACTTCCACCGAAAATTGGTTTGAACGAGATCTGGTAAGTAGTTTATTTTAATAGGTCATAAATCTTAATCTAATACTTGCTACTACGGAACCCTTCATGGGCGAGTCCGACTCGCACTTGGCCGCTTTTTTTATTCCTGTGATGTACCACTGCTGGGAACAGGCCTCCACAAATTCCTTTTATGTGCTCTTTTCTCGTGCCTCCTCAGTTCATTTCATTCTTGGTCAGTTCACAGCCTTCATCTGCTCTTAAGTGCGGCATGATACATTTCGTTTCGTTTGACTGATTTGCTGAACTGTCGCAACTGCAGTCAATTTTATAGACCCCATGATGTTTTTAAGAGATATCCCTGGGTGCTTACCACAGCGTCGAAATATCGGGAGCTCACGATAATGGAATATCACGAGAGAAATCCGGTAAGTGACAGTTTAAGGTGTGTCTTCGTACCTATTAAATTATGATGAAATATAGGGTGTAAACAGACTCTTCACAAGGCCGTCAACCAAGCATTCTGTACATCAAAGTAAGTAACCCTACGCAAAAATTATATTGCTTGGAAATTACTTTTTTTGGTGTTAAACAATTACGTTTTACGGTAAAACTCAATGTAACGCACTCAACTCACTCACACTGTGCTGGTGGATGGATTAAATAGTGTATGGGTTGTGGAGGTGTTTAAAGTTTTTATATTAAAAACTTGTATTGTATCTATACTAATGTTATAAAGCAGAAGAGTTTGTTTGTTTGGTTGAACGCGCGAATCTCAGGAACTACCGGCTCGAATTGTAAAAATCATTTTGCGTTGGATAGTCCATTTATCGAGGAAGGCTATATAACATCACGCTATGACCAATAGGAGCGGAGCAGCAATAAGAAATGTTGCAAGCAGGAAAAACGCTTCCGTTGAGCAGGCGATGCGTTGCGATATCAAAACTTCACGCGAACGAAGTCAGAAGCTAATTTAAAATAAAACTTGTTAATAAGATGTAACTTTGACCCTAAATATCTCCGTAACTAGAAGGTTCCCAGGTATACTCTAGAACAAAAAAAAATTGCAATGATGGCGAGAACAAGTGCCTATCGGCTTCGTTAAGAATATTTTTACACCCTTTAGAAAATAAAAGCAGAATAATAATAAGCCGCAACATACATAGTTGAGAAAAGGTTAGGCACATGATGATCATGATAAAACAAATGCAGAAAAAGGCACTGGCAACAGCTACGCGTACCTCAACAAATTTTTACTCCATCCAAAAAACCTCAGCGCAACGCCAAGCGGTCAAAAATTCAAAAGAAAAAAGAACCCGAAGCAATTACTTTAATGGCATTTGTAACATTTCTTTGAATGCCAAGATGTTCGGGGCTACCACGGGGTCCCATAAAGAAATTAGGAAGGGTAACTGGGAACACTTTGTAAAAGTTGTTCAATTTCCTTTTCAGTTATTGTAAAGCTCGGTTGAATTACCTTTAAATTATTTGATTGCTTTGTAGTTTCCCTTTTAGAATGATTTACCATAATCTTTTCTTCGTAAATTTTCCAAAAAAGATCTAATAACCATTCGATATTATGAACGTTCGCGTATTTAGTACAGTAAGTTGTCGATCAATTGATATTCGATATGGCCTAGTATAGAGGGTATACCCTTGTTGATCTGTATCGTGGATTGGTGACATATCGAGACTTCTCCGTCTCAGAAAGCACGTTAAGCCGTTGGTCCTTTCTGTTATTTGCAGATATTTGACAATAGGGTAGATGACAAAAAAAAACTAATTAGTCCGTCAGGTAGATTACTAAAAATCATTTAACCCGTATTTTTTTTGTTACGTAAATCAAAATTGACGAAGATACGACGCTTTTAAAATTCCCAATACGTCACGCCTAGGTATAATTTTTAGCTAGGTCTGACGTCACGAGCCCCCCTCCCGAGTTTTGATGCGTTTTATGTTTGTCAATATTCATTGATTTACAAAAACAAAAAATACGTGTCCATTATTTTTCAATAATCTAACTGACGGACTAAATACATTTGTATTTTTTTGATACTCTCGTCATGCCTATTGTTACAGGTTTTACTGTAGGTTACTGGCCCGAAAGACAGGCGTGATGTTATATTTATGGTACGTTTTGTTTAAAACTAAAACACAGTTTACCCTCCACGTTGTCCTCAATAAACTTCCCTTTTCAGACTTCCTCATTAAAACCTTGAAAGCAGTCAAAATAACGTCCAACCAAAAACAGCTGCCCTACGCCAATAGGCCCTGTTTGTCCCAAATTTGTCCCTTGCCCATCGTTAGGACAATTCTCACGTACCTTCCCACTTATTAAGGGCTCTTAAGACGGGCCAATGTGAAGAAAATCCTTTGAATTCTATTCTCGAGAGAACTTCGCTTAGGTGCGGTCAAATTGATACAGCCGAAATTTCTCCGTGACCGTCCCACTTTCTAAAAAAAAGGGTACAGAATTACATTTTGATGGGATGCTTGTTTTCATAGGAAAAGGTTGGTTAGTTGTTATGTCGGAGAGGGTACGCCAGATGTTTACTTTGGCCGTTGTTATTAGCTACTTAGATGTTTGGGTGATTATAGCAAGATGAAAAAAGAACTGAAGTTTTACTAAGGAAAACTTCTTAGCGTGAGGATGTATGTCAATCTAAATTGTGTCGGCCCAGAACGGACCTACTAGTTTGACACTTCGGTAGCATCCATCAGTTCCTGTAGTGAATAAACAACATCACGCGTAGGACACGATATTAAGTGCCCCATCGTTTCTGGAATAGCACAGCGTTTACACCCCAGAGCAGAGTCAATAATGAATCTCCACCTGAGCAGGTTTTCTTTGCTGCGGCTAATGATGAAGCTTTTGCTAGCAGCTTCGCCGCTTTCAAAACTTTATCATTCGCGTTGTGGTCGGAAACTATTCAATGGTTATAAAATGTCGTATAATAACCTATGATACGTGGAGATAATGTAGCTTACCATTAGTGAATTTTTATACACCTAATATATCTGGTATAAATTTCAACTTTCTAGGTCTACCCGTTCCTGAGAAAATCGGCGATGACGAGAGAGTGATCTTAGAGGGGTTCTTTTTTTACCTTTCGAGTTACGGAACCCTAAAAACCAATAGCAATTTGCTCAACTCGGGAATCGAACCCAGGATCTCATGCTCGGCAGTCGCGATTGTGACGTCGTGAGCTACGAGGAAGTATCTCTTACTGTTTGTCGTAATTCATAATTGCACTATCGTTGGGTTCCAGTTGAGCCGGTTCACTGAATCAGAAGCTATTACACAGACCCCGGTACATTTAATTACGTATAAATCAAAACGTACGTGGTCATGCATAAAACTCGTAAATCATATCCCGTTTCGTTGGCTCTGTTATGCATTTATTTGTGGCCTAATATTAATATATTACGTCTCTATTATGACAGCGGTTTCATTGTTTTAAAATGGTCATAAATATTTGCAATGAATAAACTCAAAAACTGCTGTGCCGATTTAAAAAATTCTTTCACTATTGGAAAGTTACATTCACCCTGAGTAACATAGGCTATATTTTATTCCCGTACTCCCACGGGAACGGGAACTACGCGGGTGAAACCGCGTGACGTCCGCTAGTATCAAATATGTTTTTTTTTTTTGTACTAGATCATTCAGTTTCTGATTTCAAATCTATTAACTTACTATCAAGTGTTAATCCCCAAAGGACGTAAGACAGAGGTGTACCTAATGTTACACCCACATTCAGTCAATTAGGTTATAGGCACATGTAATAGGGACGAGCTTTTTGCCATCATCATCATCATCATCAGCCTATTAATGTTCCCACTGCTGGGACAGGCCTCTTCTCTATGAGAGGGCCATCGGGGTACGTTTTGATTGCCATCAACCGGGCGCCAATTAAAACTCTCTGGCTACTTTTGGGAAATTGCTGATGGAGAAAACACGCGTTTCATTGAGCGTCCTGGGAATTGAAAACAAATAAAATATATTGTAACTATCACTGGCCCTATAAGATGTCTCAAAATTATTCTTTAAAAAACCATGTATATGATGGCTCAAAATTATTCTTTAAAAAACCATGTGGGGTAATTTTTGGAGACTGGCGATAGCAGTGAAAACTAAGTACCTAATCTATATCTGCTACGGGTTGTGCCCCGCCCACGCCTGAGTGGTTCTACGCCGTAGCGGATCGGCTACGAGTGCTACAAAGTGTTAGGTGACAGTCACGCGACTTCCTTGATTTTTCTTCACCCAAAAAGTGCAAAACGCGAAAAGAAGTTTTGACTCCAAAATAATCAAATTACTTGCTCAAAATTTAATACTGTAACATAAGCCTAAGGCATTAAGTCCGCCTTTGTACAGTTTTAACTGTGCATAAAGTTTTAATAAATAAATAAATATTTTTAATCGGTTTGGTTTGGAAATGCCCATCTGCTGGCAACCATTGATATTTAAATATGACTATCTGCGGATAATGCAGTGGACTGCAACATTACTTGGTACTTAGTTTTGTTACTCCTATGTGTTAAACGTAATAAAATTAGTTGTTTATTATCCCTCAATAAATAAATAACAAAAAAAAAGTTAAGTATCTTAGACCTTACCAAACAATTCTCATTTTTCAAAAGAATCTCCAAAGGCGAGTCTGTAAAAACTTCCTGTCTTCTCTGAACAGGAAAAAAACATAAAAAAGAACAAGATCTCCTGGGAAATCAACTGAAGACTGACCGCAAAGAAGACATCGGTCGGGTAATCCAAGTAAAAAATAAAATGTCGTAACATTCATTAAAAAATAATTAACCTTTGTACCATAAAGATGTCACATGAAATTCATCAGTCACTGTGAAGTACTCGATGAAAAAATGATTTTAGCAGTCAGTAGGTATGTTCCTCTAAAGCGCCAAAACGATTACAAGAATAAGAATAATTAAGAATGATTTATTTAAAAAGTAGATAATTATTACAAAAGTGTACATTTAGGTGCAGTAGTGTTATTTTGAAACGATTGTATATTAGTGCTTATAAGTAAACTATAACTACAATAATTATGTAGTTGCAAGTAACAAAAATGTCGGATTCAAATGTAAGGTGTGGCGACCTACCTGATCTAGGTTTGTTTACACCTGTGTTTCAGGCCATCACTTTACATTGCATAATTTAATAGCCAGGGGGATTCTCTTAAGGGGGATTAGTGGAATAAGCCAATTTATAATTAGGGCAGTTACAGTTTTAAAACAAAATAAATCTAATAACAACTATAACAAAAATCAAACTGGTACAAAACCATTAAACATTAAAACTAACTTTAGTAAATGTGTACAAATTAGATACATAATTCCGATTTTGATGAATAGATGCCAATCGATTCGTTATTATAGCCTGACTACATTTTAACCAACTTCAATAACAGCAGACGATTTTAGTTTGTAAACTTTGAATTTAATTAGAACTTCATTTTTCAGAGGTCAGATTTTAGTTGTTGTATACCACACTAACTAGTAAGTTTCTCAAGGAAGAGTTTTGGCCGAAGGGTGTCGTCTACCGACGTTTTCGCGGCAGGCTACATGACACCGCACAGCAAACACGACGCTGCCACTTCGTGTGTGATTCATAGCTTATAAGTTAGATTTTGTATGTGTTAGTATATTTTTGTTATTTTGTTTATTTTCAACCGACTTCCAAAAAGAGGAGGTTCTCAATTCGTCTGTATTTTTTTTTTTTTTTTTGTGTTTGTTACCTCAGAACTTTCGACTGGGTGAACCGATTTTGATGGTTGTTTTTTTGTTTGAAAGCTAGTGCTTCCCGTGTGGTCCCATTTTATTTTTCTGAAGACCTGATGCTGATCTTCGGAGATATACAATGGAACTCTTCAAAAATACACAGCAAATCTGCAGTGATTGCTGCAATCGCTTGTAGGTTCATTGTTTTTACTATATCATGACGTAACATCACGCATGTATGCTCTGAGGGGGTACGCAGATGTGTACAATACACCCAGTGTTTGTTACCTCAGAACTTTCGACTGGGTGAACCGATTTTGATGGTTCTTTTTTTATTTTATCATTTTAATTTGCTGAAGTTTTGATGCTGGTCGATGCTGGTCTTCGGAGATATAAATGGCACTCTTCAAAAATACACGGCAAAGCTGCAGTGATTGCTACAAACGGTTGGTTGTTTATTGTTTATACAATATCTCGACGTAACATCACGCCTGTATGCTTTGAGGGGGAAGTCAGAAGTGTATAATATACCCAGATTTCGACAGTTGGGTGTGTTAAATTCCATTTATTGGGGATAAGCCTTATTACCGATGCTGAAATCTCATATCTGTCTATTGTTTACACCAGTTCATAACCAAAAATCACGCCGGTACGCTGTGAAGGGGTAAGCACATGTGAACCACTAAAAAGTGAAAAATAAAAACTTTTTTACAAAAAATAAAACCGACTTCAGAGAAAACAAAAAAGTGAAAAATAACTTCAGAAAAAGCGCTTCAGAAGTCGGTGACAAAAAAACTAAATCAATGTCTCTGAAGTCGGTTTTATTTTTTGTAAAAAAGTTTTTATCTAAGGGCCTTAAGGGGCCGGCGGAGCATGCGTAGTTCATACAAACGTAATACCAACAAGAGTTATGAGAAAAATGAGTTTTCCATAGAAATTTTAAATACCTCATTATCTCGTCTTTATATCATTGTCCTTTCAAAATATTTATTTGGGAACATAGATAATTATTCTGTTATCCAACCGAAATAAATACACACTACCTTAAGAATATTTATTTAACAAATGATTGGTTTGTTTGATTGGTTTTTTGATTGATTGGTTTTTACAAATGATTTTGGTATTACGTTTGTATGAACTAGCCATGGGAGAGCAGCGGTGGCCCAGTGGTGGCGGCCCCGACTTACGTTCAGTTAATCGTGGGTTCGAACCCAGGCAGGCGCATTACTTTGTGTAATGTACTACATCACCGCTGCTCTCAAAACGGTGAAGGAAAACATCGTGAGGAAACCGGCATGTCCTAGAACCATAAATTCGAAGACATGTGACATTTACCAATCCGCACTGGGCCCGCGTGGTGGATTATATAGCCCATTCCCTCTCATAGAGAGGAGGCCTGTCCCAGCAGTGGGAACATTATTAGGCCGATGATGATGATGAACTAGCCATGCTCCGTCGGCCCCTTAAGATGCCTGATAATTAAATTATTGATTGATTGATTGATATCGAATTACCCTGTACTAACTGTGCCGTGGAGATCAGATAGGCAGTCGCTCCATGCCGCTTAGACTAGAAGCCGACCCCAACATAGATGAGAAAAGGCTAGGCAGATGTATGTCTGTCAGTGCGATAGTAATATTTTCTTCGAAGCTTCCTCTAAGAAAATGTTAAGTCGTTCCTATCAGTGCGTAGATCTTGTATTTCATTTTATTACGTGACTAACGGCGTTCCTAGCAGTGCGTAGATCTTGTATTTCATTTTATTACGTGACTAACGGCCGAATACTGAAACGTCACTCAAAATAATTTAAGTAACACATATATTTAACAGATACTCAAAAATGACGTTTGGCCATACAAAATTTTAAGTTTAGGAGCTTCTCAAATGTTAAGCAGCTCTTACATTTTGAGTGACGTTTCAGTATTCGGGGGTAAGATGTTTAAACGACACCACTAAGTTGTTGGTTTTAGGCCGGAGTTAGAATGAATTGCGTGGGTTGTAAAAGACCCTTGAAGTGTCTTGTGAACGTATGTATTAATGTTTGTATAGAGACAGTGGATATCCATCGATTTGAATTGCAGTGTCATTATTGTTGGTATTGTGTATCTAGGTTTTGGAATCAAATAGATGACGATGATGTTCAGATCAAGAAAAATCTAAAGCTTTCGCCACGTACCTTGCCAATGTCTTCAAACCGAATGAATCAGCAGTTTCTGATGATGCTGAGATAGATGCCATTCTCAACCAGGACTTTCAACTTTCTGCCGCACTCTATAATTTGATCAGACTTCAATAGGTAAATAACATAACATCACGCTTGTAATGCCCATAGGGCTAGATAGAAGTGTACCCATTAATTAGTACACCTAAATTTTGCCGACTATCTTTGAGTTTCTTGTAAGCATTAGCACAATCATATCTATCTTCTATTTAACCACTTAAAAGTATTAAGAAAAATTCCCCCGCCATTCACTATTATTGTGTGGTTTTGATTTGTGCTTATATTGTATACAAGAGTATATGTAAACAAAAATAAAATAAAACATACATTACTTTTGTATACCTAATGCTCCAAGAGAAATACACCATAACCTTAAATACAATTCAAGTCTACAGCAAGTATCCGCTAAGAATCTTTAACAGTAAGTCTACATTCTACGGAGTATAAGCCCCTCTTGACCTCTGTGCGCTGCACTCAAGACGTTCTTAATATCGTCCTCTACTATAACCCTATCCGCCTTCATTTCTTTTCTCATGTCCAACCCAAAGAGGTTTAAGATACTACAGTTCCTTGACCGTTAGACTGGATGGTCACTAACATTTAGCTTCAGTTTATCCGTGATCTATTAGCTTGCATCAGTGCCAAAATATCGGGAACTCAAAAAAAAAAAAACTCAGCATGATAAATATCCCGCTTCTAGTGTTAGTGACAAACAACATCAAGACTAAGTACACCCACAGTTCGCTAGTTGTGTTTAAGTCTGATGGGGGCGAGTTTATTGACATCAACCGGGGAGTAATTCAGCAACTCGTCCCACATGCCCACGGCCCATTTGGTACGAGTTGTAGAAAATCAAAATAAATAATATATTCGTTCTGCAACTCGTCCCACGTCACTTAATGGTACAATCAATAGTAAAAATGTTAGTGTGGAAAAATAATTGCTGATAAAATATTTAATCATCTCAATGTGTAGTATGCTAGTTAGGGGCACCTTACGAAAAGTACTAGGCGGGCATGAATCCAAGAACGTATTTGTTGCATTCCATCTTGAGCTCGGTATCAGGACACTTGCACGAATGACATTTGCGCGAAAATGAAAATCCAAGATGGCACCGAGGAAAATTTATGGTTTTACCATCATGGGTGCCATTTTCATGACTTTCGGGGTCGCCTATTACGAAAACGATTTAAACTCCATGGCTGCTACTGACAAATTCCTGATGGTAAAACCTATTAACGCTTTGCCCGACACTGAATCCAGGATCCTATGCTCAGTAGTCGCGCTTACGATTGCTAGACCAATGAGGCAGACCAACTTAATAATGTAGCATACGTTTTTGAACTGACATGGTCACTAAATGGGAACATGACTGTTTACTATTTGTTTTGATTTCCCGATAATTTGGCACTGTTGCTCTCAGTTTATCCTTAATTATGGTGCTTGCAGCAGCGTCGGAATATCGGGAACTCGGAACAATGGTAGTGTTAATGATAGAATGAAAGTTGCTGTAAAAATACAGAGATCATCTTTTTTTTTCGGATGGGAAATCAAAAAATGACTCCTCCCACTCTGGGCGAAGCGGGAGAGAGTGTGAAACTTTTACTGACTAAAACCCATCCATGTTCCTTCCTCGCGCTTTATGTTCCGGGGCCACGGTATCTCTTGCGAACAGTCCCGCAGCCCAACAGTCCCGCAGCCCGTCATGATCATCTGCCTAACCTTTTCCCAACTCAGTTCGGGGTGGCTTCCAACCTAACCAAATGCTGCTGAATACCAGTTTTTAACATGAAGCGATTGCTTGCCAGAAATTCTTCAAAAAATGTTCAAGTTAGTAATGAAAAAGTAAACAAGTGTGGCCATCCCGCCTCTGCGGTCATCCTTCAGCTTTTTGCTTTAAAATATCTACATAATTTTCTACTTGGGATGGTATGAATTAGAGGGACGATAAAATATCGATATTCTTTTTCTTTATCGGTAGTTGTAAATGTATAAGGATTTTTTATAAAGGGTGTAAATAGAACATTAACGGAGCCCAAAGGTACTTGTTCTACCCGTCATTGTGACATTTTTTTTGTATACCTGGGAACCTTTTAGTTACGGAGATACTGGGGGTCAAAGTACCAACTTTTTACAAGTTTTTTTAAATTTTTCTTTTGCGTGCGGTAAGTGCTTAACCTGGTGTCAGAGTTTTATGATATCTATGAGCCTCTGACTGGGGATTATATGTTAGTATTGAATGCTCTAACTTCAGTTTAAATACCTCAATTGCCCCTGTACTACTCGTATTAAAATTTATTCAATGCATCCATCAACGTAATGTTTTGAGTCCCCGTCATTAAGTCGCGTTTGAGGTCAAAATTAAAGTTAATGACTCCTCCCACTCTGAGCGAAGCGGGAGAGAGTGACAGAATTGTACTGACTAAAACCCATCCATGTTCCACCTTAGCCCTTTGTGTCCCGGGTTCCGTCCGGCGCCGCGGTATCTCTTTTGAACCGTCCCGCAGCCCAACATTCCCGCAGCCCGTCATGATCATCTGCCTAGCCTTTTCCCAACTCGTTAGGGAGTTTATAATAATAAAATTTATTTCAGACCATCGAGTCCATATTTGAAACATTACAATTTTTATCTTTCATACATAAAACACATACACGAAAGAACAGGGTTAGGGAGTTTAGCTAGCCCTTGTTTATGGCTTCCTTCCTGTCGTAATAATATATGGAAAACGTTTTAAATGTAGCCAAAAACTCTCGGGGATAATGTAACTTTACTAACCGCTACTAAAAAAAATATTCGGATCCGATCAGTAGTTCCAATGATTACCCCCTACATACACACATACAAACAAAGGGCCTTGAACGTTTTGGCCGGATTTTCTTCCGCCATTTAGATTTTTTTTTCAAAGTAGCGGCCACGCATAAGACCTATATTAATCCATAGCTGGCATCAATACAAACTAGTTTTGTATGAAACAAAACGTTCTAATGTTACACTACCAGTTTGTAGCGCTCATAGCAGAACGTACGTGACGGTCACGCGAGTTCCATGATTTTGTTCACTCAGAAAGTGCTCTACGCCCCCGTAACGAAGTTTTCACTTAAAAAAAAGTTTTCAAACAGGCTTGACTTTTCCGTAACCAACGTAGTTTTTCTAAGAAATATAGCTTGTAGTCACACTATTATCGTAAAACTTAATGTTTTTCTTGCTTATTTGTATCTCTATGACCCACGTAGGGTTTTATGTATCACGCTGACTCAGGCTCGTAAAATGATGGTAAAAGTTGTGTATGTTGCCTTTTGATGTATCTTTGCTATGTATAACGTGACTTTTACCCACCATTACCCTCAGGGCGTCACTGGACGACACGTTTGGGTTGAATATTAAGTCATGTAAATTGCACTTTTGTGGTTTTGCAAAAGCTGGGCTTTCTTTGTGGTTGCTAAAAAATGTTTTGAAACTTTTGTGGTGCAACAGATTTAAGACGCCTGCGGAGCATGCGTATTTCATACAAACGTAATACCAAAATAATTTGTAAATTAAACATATTCCTAAGGTAGTGTGTATTCATTTCGATTGAATTACAGAATATCTAGGTTCCCAAATATGTTTTTTGATTGGACACTGATTTTAACAAGAGTTATAAGAAAAATTAGTTTTCTATAGAAAATTTAAATTCCTCATATCTCGTCTTTGCATCACTATTCTCTCAAAAAACATATTTCTGCCCTTATATTAAGTTGGGACTTCAAAAAACACAAAAAAGTGAAAACAAAAAACTAGGTAAATCAATCAAACAAAGGTCACCGACTTCAGCTAAAGTTATTTTTCACTTATTTGTTTTTGAATTCTGTTTTAATTGTTATCTTCAATACTTTTTTGTCACTCGTAATCTCAGCAGTCACCTCCTTTTTGAAGTCGGTTTTAATTGTTATCTTCAATACTTTTTTATCACTCGTAATCTCAGCAGTCACCTCCTTTTTGAAGTCGGTTTTAATTGTTATCTTCAATACTTTTTTGTCACTCGTAATCTCAGCAGTCACCTCCTTTTTGAAGTCGGTTTTAATTGTTATCTTCAATACTTTTTTATCACTCGTAATCTCAGCAGTCACCTCCTTTTTGAAGTCGGTTTTAATTGTTATCTTCAATACTTTTTTATCACTCGTAATCTCAGCAGTCACCTCCTTTTTGAAGTCGGTTTTAATTGTTATCTTCAATACTTTTTTATCACTCGTAATCTCAGCAGTCACCTCCTTTTTGAAGTCGGTTTTAATTGTTATTTTCAATACTTTTTTATCACTCGTAATCTCAGCAGTCACCTCCTTTTCGGCATATCCTTCACAAAGTCCATCCATCGTTTTTTGGTCTTCCTCTACTCAAAAGTTTTGAGTAAAAGTTCAAAACTTTCCTCACGGTATTTTCCTCATTATTGGGCATCACATAACCACGAAAACCGATTACCACACAACTTTCTAGTCACCGGGTCAATGATGAAATAATTTTGAGTTGACTAGTTCTTGACTAAAAACGTAACAAACAAAAAAAAAAAGTCTAATATAAATTCCTCTTTATAATATTTGCTTAGATTCACATTAAATCATCACTCTCATCTCAGCCACATGCAAATTTCAATTTTATTCTAATAAAAATATCGACTTTTTATCGTCTTAATTTCGGGCCGCAGCATAGAACGACTTGATATAATACTGGAGATCGCATTAGGGTCCCGTGCTAGGATAATGTTGATCTTAAGAGCTCTTTGGAGCCACTTACAATGTACTCAGATCAGTTTTAGATGATCCTCTCTTTTAGGATAAATTAAAATAGTTTTAGTCTAAGCTGTAATTGAGATCTTTCTTGTGGATGGAATAGTTCGAACTTGTAGTAAATATGAACGAGATTCAAAGGAGGTTTGGTTTAAAAATACTGACTGAAAAGTTAGGTGGTAATCGGTTGGCTTGGTATGAGCATGTGATGCAGAGGAATGAGGAAAATATCATGAGGAAAGTTTTGAATATTGTGGATGGGTAAAGTGGATAGGTATAAAAGTAGAGGAAGACCAAAATAAGCCATGAATGGACCGTGTAAAGGATAAAATGGCAGGAAAGGAATTATCTGATGAGATGACGACTAATAGAGCGACTAATGCTGCGCCAACCCCAAATAAATTGGGATAATGATGATGACAAGATGAGAATGATGATAGTGAAGATAATTTAAACAAAATTGTGATTAAGAACTGGAAAGTGATCCATATAAACTCAAAATTAGTGGTCTTATTTGAAAAATAGTCACGGGAGCAGTACCTTTGGGAAAGCTACACTGTTTTTGCTTTTGAATACTGTTATTTTGTCAAGATGTATATGTTACAGGTATCAGTCAAAACTATTTTAACAATAACTAACATATTATCCTTAGAAACTTAATATTTTAAGGTTGTCTTTTTGTAACTCTTTGAAAAACATACAACAACTAAATTATAACTGAGGCGTTCTAAAACAACATATTTTTAATGCAGAAAACACATTTAAACTTTTATGGGTTTTGACTGATAGCAGTCAAAAGTGGTTTTGACTGATTAAGGGATTTGTGCCTGTAACATTGTATACAAAAATGTTCAAAAGAACCATCGATTAGCATTCGTGCAAGAGATCGTATCAATCGAAATCTGATAATAGCCCCTTACAATGTCGAGATAGCATGAGATTGATTCAAAAACACTTGTATTTGTTATCTATGGGGCAACAGATTGAGTACAAAAAATGAGCATCTCCAAGCTCTGAAGATATCATAAAAAACATCCTAATAAAAAAATATGGAAACAATATTGAGGAAAGCAAGATATTGAAATAATTCCACATTTTTCCTTTACAAGACGTCGACAGCGCAATTTTCCCTTAATTTTTAACTCAACTCGTATTGTTTCGCTGTCTCCACAAAGGTGTTTCTTTTCCTCCTCGTGTCAAAAGTAAAGACCCAATTTTCTGGGGACCCTCATTTCTGTCATATAAAAATTACTCCTTTGTAGACGAAGGGGAATTACTTTGATTCCAATCGTGTTTCGAACGAGATTCGTGTTGGTTCGTAATCATTTGCCTTGTGATCTTGGAGCTTGTCTCTTGATTTTGAAAGCAGAATTATTGATGAGGCAATCGGTTTTATCCTTCGTGTTTGATTTATCTAGGAATATTGGTTGTTATTTGTTTTTGTATTTAGCGTTACACGTGTTCTATTTGATGACTGGAAACTGATGCTGAGTGGTGTGTGATGCAGTTACTGTGAAAAGTAGATATTGGTGTCGATTCTGTTGTGCACAAACTAAACTAACTTAGTAAAATGAGAAAGAGACTGAAGTAATTTAGTTGCTGCTCAAGATGTCAAATTTAATTGGAACTAAAATTTCCACTTTACAAATGGAGGGTGCACCACGTAAAAACATATCGAATAAAAACACGGTGAAGCGCAAGGCATAAACTAGTTTGACATCTCTTACTTAGTTCATAGCTATAGCCATCCTTTTCTCGCACTGCCTTTTAGTAAAAGATAGCAATAGCCTAAATTAAGTTTAGTTTGTGTACAACAGTCAGTAGAATCGACACCAATTGCGCCATTTTGGTGAAATCCTGGTTCAACTTACCTTACATCCCATGTTACTTGCTTTCGGTGCATCTTTTTGTATTTTTTTTTCTATTCTGCCGTCACGCTATCATTTAATAGTTTACAATGTATCCATTGTTTCCTTGGTATGCCTCTCTTTCCATCAATCAACAGTTACAACTACAGTCACAGCTTCAGTTACAGCCATTGTAACGTTTAGGGCTCAGCCGGTATATGCAACTTGGAAGAGTGAGTAAAAAACTATAATAAGAAAATAAAAGTAAAAAGAACATAATGATACAAAAAAAAACAATTAGGTGTAGGTAGACAATAATCACTCCAGTAGACGACTGGCGTGAATTCTCGATATCGATTCGTGCTGGGTTCTAGAACGTCTACAGAAAACCAGTATCCTGTAGGTTCCAGAACGGAATGATAGTAGACTAGTAGGTGGGTTGTTCTTGCAGTCTGAGGGCAGCGCGTTGCATGTAGGATTGTCCAGCCACAGTCTTTGCAGCAGCAGCTAATCAGGTATGGAAGAACCGTGGAATATCCCGTATTCATTCAGAAAATAATAATGTTAACGTAAAAAGTCCACGTTGTTTAACAAAAGTCCGTGATGATGAAAGTTTACTCGGTTCTTCTTCTGCACATCTTTTTGGTGATAAAAATCTTTTACCGGAATAAAATATCAGATTATTTTCTTCTAACATTCTCGCGGTCTAATAAAGAACAAATACATATACCATAAGGGTGGTATATTTTCAAATAAGGTCGGTTATTCCCGAGATCCGCTCGCATGGAAAAATCCACATCGCCGGAATTTGGTAACAGGTGTGTGCCAAAAGTTGAATGAGTTACAACAGTGAAATACGGGAGTATAGTTTGAAGGATAAACGTACCATATTTTCTGTTTGCAAGAAACTAAAACGTATGTTTGGTCTGAACTTCGTTGAAGGCGAAAAATATGTCGATGTAACAGCTGTTATGTATCTTGTGAGAATTAATATCTAATGTGTGACTGTGCTTTGTGATGTGTAAGTCGATGGCCTTTGTATTTGGCATTATTTGGCATTTTCGTTCCTTAATCATTCATAAACTATTTCTTTTTTTTTTGGATTATTCAGTTAATATAATGCTAGAGAATATAAATCACTGGCCAGCTAGTTCGGCAATTGTTGCCACGGGATATTACTACCGGAATAGAAATTATTCTGTCACACATAGGATTCACAAATCTAGGTCATAATATAAACAATCTGAGTGCCAAATTTCATCCAAATCCGTTCAGCAGTTTTTGCGTGAAAGAGTGACAAACATTCATCTATCCTCATGAACTTTCGCATTTAAAATATAAGTAGGATTGGCTTCCTTGTTCCACCCAGTGCTAAGAGTAGATTTTTTTGTCTTTTGTGCCATGACATACTGGTTTGTTCGAGTCTCGTTTGTCTCGTCTTTCCCACCACTTTCTTTAAGTTGACCAGCAATCCTGGATGTTGGTTTCCCAACGCCACTTTCACCATCTCTTTGCAACCATTTCTTTGACTCCAATCACTATTTTTAGTGATGCGGAAGAAATCGCGTAGATAGCGGGACAAGCTGGGCAATACCAATGCCAGGCCCTGCATCGAGCCACGGGACTGTTCGAAAGAGATACCGTGGCCCTGGAATATAAAGGGCGAGGAAGTAACATGGATGAGTTTTAGTCAGTAAAAGTCTGACACTCCCTCCCGCTCTGTCCAGAGTGAGAAAAGTCATTTAATGATTTCCCATCTGGAAAAAACACCCTGCATCGAAGGATTTGGAAGTCATCGATAGAGGCCTGTGCCCAGCAGTGGAATGACATAGGCTAACAGTAACAATAAAAATCTCTATTCAAATCAAAGATCGTTTCATAATTGTCTGTGGGGTCCCCATAGCACAGCATCATGCTGAGTGGTAACCTATTTGTCGTACTCAGGGCGTGCATTTTTAGTTTTTGCCCGTTTTGTCTTACAATTATTATAATTTTAATTTTGTTGAGTTAATTTTCTGTTGTAGTCTAAATGTTTGTATTAATGCGTTTTATGTTTACTTTATTAATGTTGTATGCACGTCATGACCTTGCGACGAATAAATATTGTTTTCTTTTTTTTTCTTTTCTAATTAAGGAGTTGAACTGCATACAACAGCCAAACTGGGTTCCAAATTCTTCAAGCAACCGTAATTTGAATATTCTAGACTAGAAAGCCAAAGCATTTGTCCGTATGTCATCAACCTTAACCCATCTTCCAGAGAATTTAGAGGCTCGTTATTTTCCAGTGGCCTCTCACTTGAGCAGGATTTATCGGAAGTTATATTCCTATGTCTATCTTTTTCCCTCGTACAGATTTACGGTTAGTAAGAAAGGGACAGAAAGACTATAATAACTGGAATATTGCAGGTGCATTGAGAATTTAAACTTTTATTAGTTTCAGCTTGGGTGTTGTCATGATCTATATCTTTTGAAGTAGAAGCTGAAGGAGTATTAATTTGATCGCTGTATAGCGATAAGAAAAACAAATTGGAAACTAGTGCGAGATTTATCTTTTCATACATTTTTGTAGTTTTAACATTGGTGTATTTTATTGGTTATATTTAAGTTCTATCCGCTTTGTAGCTTACGGCCCACGGTTTTTAACTATGTTTAATGAGTTCATCATCAGCCTATTAATGTTTCGACTGCTGGGGCACAGGTCTCCTCTCTAAGAGGGAATGAACTATAACCACGCGGGCCCAGTGCGGATTGGTAGATGTCACATTTATTAGATTTTTTTGGTTTTTGGACAAGTCGGTTTCCTCACGATGATTTCCATCACTGTTTTGAGAGCACTGCTCTCAAAACAGTGATGGAAGATGAAATAAATAATTTGTATTATTTATTTCATCTCCACTGCCTAATGACTTATTGTTTAACAAAATACTAAAGCTGGAATAGACAATTCAGAGTGTAAATGAACCCTTGACAAAGTCGTCTACCAAACGTAACTTCACGCAAAAAATAATGCTGGGAAACCACTTATTTTTTGGGTTGAAAATCACGTTTTGCGGGTAAGACCCAATAATACACACTCAAAATTGTGTTAATGGGTGAATTGATTGTTTTATTTATTTATTTAATTGCAACGGTAGTATTTCTAAACCAATAACAGTAACTAAAACTGAAACTAAAAGAGTAACAAGTAAAATTAAATTAAAAATTTAAAAAAAACCCCGGCACAATTAATTAAAAGTTAAATAGAAAATAATTCTTTAATTCGCCATTTTGTCCATCTTGGATTTTTAATTTATCATTTTAATTTTACCAGTGTATGCAGTATTCTGCTAGACAAGCCCTTTCGTTCGATACCTATATCGAGGGAGTTGTTGAATAAACATGTACTTAATCCGCCATTTTGTGGCGGCAGCCATCTTGGACTGATTTTTATAAAACATAGCTAAGAACATTCCCGACTAATTCACCTTTCAAACAAAATCAAAATCGGTACATCCGATCGGTAGCTACGATGCCACAAACACACACACACCCACCCAAATCGTTTTAGCGTCGGGGGTTTAAACCTAGAACTAAAAGAGTTATAACATAACATTAAACCTTTTCCTGATTAAACCCAATCTTTCCGGTCGTTGATTTTAAGAAAATTAGGTACTTACATGTTGTCAATCTAAGATCATTTATTTTATTTTATAAGAGTCACAGCTTTCTAAGAAGTAACTTTATTCAAAGATCGTCGAGATTGCACAGTCTTCATTTTGTGCTGAACAAACTAAAACTAGTTAAGATTCAAATAACGATTGCTATCTTCTATTACTACTAGATGGTACTTTAATGTAACATTGTAACAATAATGGAATTAAAATAAAGGATGATACAATACCCCTAACGAAGACGAAAGGCAGTTTGTTGAAGACCATACCTGGGAACCATCTAGTTACGGAGATATGTAGGTCAAAGTTCCAACTTTTTCACCAGTTTTTTTTTTTTTTGAGGCGAAAAACTAGGCTAAAAACCTTCGGGACCACGTGGCTAAATAATAACTACCACTCGAACCGTTCTTAGGTTAAACCGCGCTTGCCTGCGTTAGGCGCGGGTCATATACAAGTGGCGTATGGCGTATGGCGGTGGCGCGGGTGCGCGGAGGGCGAGGAAGTGGCGCCACTTCCTCGCCCTCCGCGCACCCGCAGCCGCGCCGCGCCACCGCCATACGCCATACGCCATACGCCACTTGTATTTGACCCGCGCCTAAAGCGCTCCACCCACTGCACCGTGTCCTACCATTTTACCATTGTATGCATACTTGCATACAATGGTAAAATCCGTCGCTCTACGCACCGCGGCGGGACGCATCTTCAGTGGGTGAACCGCCTTAGTCTGTGGATGGGTGGTCATTACATATCTACCGAGTTTCCTACGTGACAAGTAGTCAGTGACCCCGCAAGTCTGACAACTGGTCTTACCAAGGTGTATCGTATTACCTAGTAACTAACAGGGTTGTGGAAGTCAGATAGGCAGTCGCTGCATGTAAAATATTGGCATTCAGCTGAATCTGATAGGACTAGAAGCCAACCCCAACATAAATACGAAAAAGGCTAGGCAGATTGTGTTTCGGTCCTAAAGTTATTCCACATCCTTAAAATTGAAACAAAAATAACAAAACTACAGTCTAAACTACCTCTCATGTACCAGCAGTTTCTTTTTCACTTATAAAACGGCAAGAGCCCTGAATATATTTTTATAACTATGAGAAAAGCATAAAAAATTATGTTTCGCAGCAAAATGGACACTTGGACGCATCGTTGTAGCGACTAGCAAGGCACAAAATTGCTTGAGGCTATGGGACCTTATCTCTTAATCTTTTCTTATTTTAAGATTTCAGATATCCATGTTGACGTTGGAATAAAAAGGGACAATAATGGGATGTCGGGTTCTTGGGATAGGGAAGTTAGTTTTTAAGGGAAATGTATGGTAGGGACAAAGATGGGGATAATGCTTCTTTTGGAATAGTTTTTAATGGCGGTGCACACGATTTGGTCGGCTAAAGAGGACTTGGCACCTGAAATTATTTTCATTTTATAAAGTCGTGTAAGAGTGTGTGTGTGTGTGTGTATGTATGTGTGGCATCGTAGCTCCCGAACGGATGAACCGATTTTGATTTTGTTTTTTTTTTGTTTGAAAGGTGAATTAGTCGGGAGTGTTCTTAGCTTTGTTTCATAAAAATCAGTTCAAGATGGCCGCCGCCACAAAATGGCGGATTACATATTTATTCAACAACTCCCTCAATATGAACACGACAAATTTATAAAAGCCCGTCGTTTTTGCGTCGGGGGTTAAAAAACCCACGGCGTTAATGTTAATGTTAATGACTTTTATCTCAAAAAATTTTGGCTTTTTCCAATGTGAATAAAACATCAATTCAGAACCCACTGCTAACAACCATTGGGTTACCAAGATAATTTAATTTGTAACCACTACGTTGTGTGCTAACACACATTTTATCACTGAAATTGAACACCAGTTTTTTATTTTTTTTATTTGATATCGGTTACGCTTCATTTTATTTGCCAATTCATAAAAAGTGTTTATGAAATTTAAAGAGTTTAAAGCCGAAAGCCTACACCATACCTGGGAACCTTCTAGTTACGGAGATATTGGGGTTCAAAGTTCCAACTTTTTGATAAGTATTTTTTTTTAGTACAAGTTTATTTTTAATGTAAGATTTTATTTTAAACACCTCCACGACCCCCATTCAGAACATTATTTTTCACCCCAAAAAATAAAGTTACTTAAGAGGCCTGCGGAGCATGCGAATTTAATACAAACGTAATACCAAAATAATTTGTAAATCAGACATATTCATAAGGTAGTGTGTATTTATTTTGATTGGATTACAGAATATAAAGGTTCCCAAATAAATATTTTGAATGTACACTGATTTAAACAAGAGTTAAGAGAAAAATAATTTTCTATAGATATTTTATATTCCTCATATCTCGTCTATAAATTTCTCGTCTTTCAAAATATTTATTTGGGAACATAGATATTCTATAATACAAACGAAATATATACAAATTACCATAAGAATATGTTTAATTTTCATATTATTTTGGCATTACGTTTGTATGAAAAACGCATGCTCTGTACAGAAAGAATGCTTGGTTGACGGCTTCGTGAAGAGTCTGTTTACACCTTGTAAATGAGATTTAAAGAATACTTTACTTTATTACAGGTACTTTGATACAATCAGCCGTCTTATCGCTAAAATAATCAATTTCAAATCTTATTCGCGCTCTAGGCTTTTAACAGTTTCTGCATTAATAAAAATGTATTTTGCTATTTTTTTTTTTAACGCCCGACACAAAAACGACGGGATGTTATAAGTTTGACGTGTGTGTGTGTGTGTGTGTGTGTGTGTGTGTTTCTGTCTGTGGCATCATAGCTGCCGAAGGGATGAACCGATTTTGAAATTGTTTTTTTTTGTTTGAAAGGTGAATTAGTCGGGAGTGTTCTAAGTTATAGTCTTTGGTTCTAAGCTATGTTTGCTTGACTAGTAGAACACTTTAATCTATAATAAATTACAAAAACAAAATGGCTGCCGCCACAAGATGGCGAAATACTTTTTTTTTCACAACGCCCTCAATAAGGGTATCAAATGAAAAAAAATAACCTTGAAATTAGGACCCAATGTGTCTACTGTTAGGGGTTTTTTTTTTAATATTTTAAATTAATACATTTAATTTAAAATAAAAACTTGTTTATTTATAGAACTTGTTATAGCCATAGTCAAATGTTTTCTGTTACAATTTCAACTGGCTACCTATTACGGTCCTAAACGATATAGTGTGGTGGCAGATTAATGTCGGAAACACGATGTACGTTTAATATAGGGTTTAGCTGGTATACCTTTTAGTTGGGTTACCCTAAAAAGGTAGAACGATTCTGCTCATCAGTATTCCAATTCAGGCCGTTTTATTGGATACCCATTTTTCAGAAAAGTTTCGTATGCGATTAACGGCCATTTTCTACAACTTACTGTTCGGTTTCGGTAGGTTGCTATAGCTGTCTGTTGTGAAAAGCTTTTTTGTTTTTTTTTTATGAATTAAGTGAGAAGTAGTTGATACAGATAGGATATTTCAAGGTAACGTTGTAGAAATACCGATAGCTACGAAACGTGGCATGTTAACTGACAGATATACGTAAGTAAGTTACAGACTTTTTTTTCGGATGGGAAATCGTCAAATGACTTCTCCCACTCTGGGCGGAGCGGGAGGGAGTGTCACACTTTTACTGACTGTTCCGGGGCCACGGTATCTCTTTCGAAACGTCCCGCAGCCCCTAGAAAACGGCCCAAAATACCAATTTGGTAAAATACTACTGCAGATGATGAATAATAAATAAATATGAAGATATTATGCTGCTCTTATCCCAAATACATTGGAATAAGGGTAGGAAAATGATAATTATGATATTAGCAAAAGATATACATACAGGGTGTAAACCACCTCATCACAAAGCCGTTAACCAAGCATTCTGTACATCAAACTAAGTAACTTTACGCAAAAATATTGCTGGGAATCAACTTTTTTTTTGAGGTTATAAATCATGTTTTGTGGTAGAACTCAATGTAACGCACTTAAAACATTGAGCTGATAGATGGATTGAATAGTACGGGGGTCGTAGAGGTGTTAAAAGATACAATCTTACAAAAAAAACTTCTAATTAAAAAAAAAATTGTCAAAAAGTTGTAACTTTGACCCCCCCATATCTCCGTAACTAGAAGGTTCCCAGGTATGGTGTAGAAAAAAAAAATGATCGCAATGATGGGGAGAACAAGTACCTTTCGGCTTCATGAAGAGGTGTTTTACACCCTTTATAAAGCCATTTCAAGATCGACTAATAATACAAGACCGTACCATTAGGATAAAATCTAATATTAGTGATAGCTATCTAGATACAAATAAATACAATTAAAGCGTCTGTTTGTAATTTCAAAATTGCAGTTTTCACTGAATGCAAACGAAAGTCTCTATCTGTTTGTTTATTTTTTCCGGTTAATGTACAAAACGGCTGGACCGATATTGACGAAACTTTATTGGCAGACAGCTGATGTTATAAGGAGTAACTATGGAGTTTAATTTTAGAAAAAGGGTACCGTGCACAAAAAAATTAAAAACCATAAAATTATAATTGAAATCCGATTCAAATAATGGTCGCATGCCAATATACAAACCCAACCAACCATCTAAAAAATGTCCCTGTATCGACAGACCGCAATGTAATGAGAGACAAAATTATTTAGAGCATTTAAATAAAAGTTTTTTTTTTAAAGGGTTTTCTGCTTTTAATTTATTTTTAACTTTATAGTTATCGCTGGCTAGGTTTCTGAGTTTGTTCATCTCAACAAGCCCTTTTGATACCCATTTTGTAGAAGTGGTAGAAGTGCATAAAAAATAACTATTCCGCCATCTTGGATGTTCCGCCATATTAGATTTAGAATGACGTCACATTATATTTTGACTTACTCTCAACAGGCCCTTTTATTTGATACCCATGTTGTAGGAGTGCATAAAAAATAACTATTCCGCTATCTTGAATGTTCCGCCATATTAGATTTAGAATGACGTCACATTATTTTTCGACTTACTCTCAACAAGCCCTTTTATTTGAAATCCATATTGTAGAAGTGCATAAAAAATAACCATTCCGCCATCTTGGATGGTCCGCCACATTGGATTTAAAATGACGTCACACAACTTATCGTGTATTGACATCCAAACTAAACGTGTATACAAAATTTCAACTCAATCGCTTTGACGATATCTGCTTCAAAATTGAGTAGCAAGATTCCACCCGAACAAATCCACATACAAGACATTACAGATTAAAAAAAAAACTTAAAAAAAAACAAGGAAGTGTTTTTTTTTTAAATCATTTCAAACGGATCAAGGTCACGAACAGCAGCTATCTATACAAACTTACACTGCCTGAGGGACTTAGGCCCAGCTGCGTTCGCCGAGGGACTGCCTTATAAATGATGTGTTCCAAACTTCGTAGTTTGGAACATGTGGCCGGCATAGTTATCTGACTAACGCAACTTTGCAGAGGATTTAGAGTAATTAAATATTATGTAGGTAGGTACGCAGTTGTTATCTGGTTATGTTGTAGTTTGGGATGGGATTAAAAATTAATCGTGTTTAGGGAAGAGGCTCGAGGCTTAATAAATCAAAAATCAAAAGCAAAGCATGTATTTCAAGAAAGCCACACAGGCACTTTTGAATTGTCGAAACAAAGAAAATTAAATGTAGCTACAGTCCCAGTCACAAGACATAAAAACTGTGAAAGTACTTAACTGTAGTTGCCCATTCCCTAGCGTAGATCTCTACACCACTCGCGCCGGTCTTCAGGTTAAGCTGCTTGCCTAGGTTGGTCTGTGGATGGGTGACCACCCGTTACATACCGAGTTTCTTCCGTGCCTCGGAAAGCACGTTAAACCGTTAGTCTTGGCTGCTATTTGTAGATTTTTGACAGTCGTTACAATCAGTCTTACCCAGTACTAACTGGGTTGTGGAAGTCAGATAGGCTATCGCTCCATGTAAAATATCGGTATTCAGCTGCATCCAGTTAGACTGGAAGCCAACCCAGACAGGTGCTTTGCTACACACTCCGAGGCTTCCGAGAAACTCAGTATGTAATGGGTGGTAAACCATCCACATAACAACCTAGGCAAGCGCGGCTTAACCTAAAGACCAACTCGAGCGGCTGTTATTGTTTAGCGAGCGGTTACGAGCTCTATTATTTGAAAACTTCTCTAAGCGCGTTGAGCACTTTTGAGTGAACAAAAATCAATCATTCATTTCTATCAGCAGTCCCCAAAGACTGCCCCGCATGTTTTTTCCTTTTAAATATCAAAACAAAATGCTCCTGAATGGTACAAAATCAAAATAGATTCGCCTCCCATAACTTACAGCATTACACAAGAAAGAATTACATTTTGGGATCTGACCGCTACAATGTGTAACACCACGACACCCTTTGTACGTACGGGAGGAAATGCTACAAATAATGGCTTCACACAGGGATGGGATGGTCAAGCTTGGGAGGTCAGTGGTCCGATTTGTAAAGTAAGAATAGAATGTAAGCTGGGAATTGGAATCAAAATAGAACGAAAAGTATAAAATTCATGTCGTGACGTCAAGTTTTCGTAATACACAGAGTGCAAACATACTCGTCACGAAGCCATCAACCAAGCATTATGTACATCAAACTAAGTAACTTTATGCAATTGTTGCTGGGAAACGACTTTTTTTTTGGGGTGAAAAATTATGTTTTGTGGTAGAACTCAAAGTGACGCACTCAAAATACTCGTATTATTTTGGTGGACGGTTTGATTAGTACGGGGGTCGTGAAGGTGTTTAAAGTAAAAACTTGTCAAAAACTGGAACTTTGACCCCCAATATCTCCGTTACTAAAAGGTATGGTGTAGAACAAAAAAATGTTCATAATGACGGGGAGAACAAGTGCCTTTTGACTTCGTTTTTACACTCTGCAGAATTATTGTGTCTTGTAAAGTGGAGTTGGTACGTACTCGCAGTCGCTGTGCGTGTATCATCAAATGTATGAACGTGGACGAGGCGAAAGGATTTGCATACATACCATGATTCGGGGGCCGGGGATTCGCGTGCATCAAACAGGTATCAGGCCACCATAGCTAGCCCCATCAAATGAGGCCAATCATGCGACTGCACAACGCCCGTAAAGTAGCACGTACGTGTAAAAGCAGTCTTACACGTGCTCCTGTTCTTTTCCTGACCTAATTTATATCGTACATCTCATTAGCACATGTTCCAAAAGTTTACCATCCCTGATTTAAGCCCGTCAATGTTACTCGCTCGGTAACAAAATCGCTACAAATTAATTTAGTTAAAATCTAAAGCTCTTGCTTTAAATCTTTAATGAGAGTGCTGTGTTCATTGTAATCTGTATTCATTTTGAACATAGAATCTGCTTCATCCTTAGAAATAATTAGAAATGCGAAAGTGAGTTTTTAGGTCTGAATTTCGCGCTGGCGTTCGGTCGCGTACGGTCGGTCGTGACGTCAACGAGAACAAAATACGGCTGCCAGTCGCCACTGACGTCAACGTCGCAGTATTGTGCTATAAATATATAACACAATGTATACTCCTACGCGACCGACCGTGTGCGACCGACCGTCAGGCCGAAATTCAGACCTAAAAACTCACTTTCGCATTTCTAATATTACTAAGGATGTAGCAGTTCTATGTACAGAATAAATACAGAATACAATGAACAACAAGTTCATTCAGCTGTTGGTCCCGGGCACAGTTCCGGGTGTCATTTGTCCATCTTTGGCAGTCGTTACAGGTAGTCAGTAGCCCAAATAGTCAAACAACCAGTCTTACCAAGGGGTATCGTATAACCCAGTATTAACTGGGTTGTGGAGGTCAGATAGGCAGTCGCTCCATGTAAAATACTGGTATTCAGCTGCATCCGGTTATACTGGAAGCCGACCCCAACGTAGTTGGGAAAAGGCTAGGCAGATGATGACAATGAACAATAAGAGCGGTTTAAGAAGTTTCATTATCACCATCATTTCAGCCGAAAGACGTCCACTGCTGGACATAGGCCTCCCCCAAGTGTCGCCACATTGACGGGTCCCGTGCAACTCGCATCCAACGGATTCCCGCAACCTTCACCAGGTCACCTGTCCACCTAGTGGGAGGTCCTCCAACGCATCGTCTTCCGGTTCACGGTCGCCACTCCAGAACAAGAAGCTAAAGGCTAAATAATAAAGCCGTATTATTTAGCCACAAGCTTTTATAAGCTAGTTCTTAAGGCGCTACCCCAAGCGAAATTAGCAACTCTATTTGTGGTGATTCAAACTTCGTCTGAATCACTGTTAGAATACAGTTCTGATCAGCTTGCACTACGAAGTGGTTTTTACGTCAGTCACTGCGGGTCGAATAGTGCGAAATTAGTCGTTTTTATTCTTTATAAAATCAAATTTCCATCTTTAAGAAAAAAAAAAACCAGCATTATGTTCATTATTAAGTTGCCTATCCATTAGTATAAGAAGGAAATCAAAATAATGTTAACTTTACGAGAAGAAGCATGTTATAAATATTTTTTTTCTCATTTTTGTCGTTTCATTGTGAGGGGATGGATTTATTAAATATTATGAGATTTCAAAAAAAAAACTACCATTTTGCAGTCAAGAATATGTAGAAATTGAATGTATTTGTTATTACTTGGTATTTATTTTGGTTATAGAGTAGTTGGCTCCAAAAAAAACACAAAAAACGGCTTTTGCTCGGGGACGCGCCTTAATAAACCACGAAAATGTAGCATGAAACATAGATTACCGAACTTCAATTTCACAACTAAGATTAGCTGTGTAAGTAGATGCTAAAATATAAAATTTCAGAGGACAAAAGAATCCAATTTATTTCGCCTAAAGTTGAGGGAAATTACCTCACGAACTTAGTTGTGAACTCGGAATAATTGGGCGATAAAAAATTGTATGATTTCTTTTAACGAGCGGGCGTCTTGTTCTGTAGGTAATGTTTACGATTTCTGTGGATTTTTGAAGATGTATTACTAGGAGATATTTGGAAGAAAACTCATATTATAAAAACTTTTTTGCAAAAAAATAGAACCGACTTCAAAAAAGTGAAAAATAACTTTAGCTTCAGAAGTCGGTGACAAAAAAACTTAATAAATCATCAAACAATGGTCACCGACTTCGAAAGTTTTTATTTTTCACTTTTTAGTGGTTCACTTGTGCTTACCCCTTCACAGCGTACCGGTGCGGTGGCGTGATGTTATGTTATGAACTGGTGTAAACAATAGACAGACAATAGATTTCAGCAATCCCAGTCCATTTGCTATCATTTATTGAGGAG
Organism: Xestia ashworthii; assembly: GCA_950022955.1. Lineage (NCBI taxonomy): Eukaryota > Metazoa > Arthropoda > Insecta > Lepidoptera > Noctuidae > Xestia > Xestia ashworthii. The sequence goes on along the minus strand of OX465571.1, from coordinate 7,598,244 downwards.
TTCCGTTCCATATCTCCGAAGTTCGTGATCAGATCATGACAATATTTCTATGGGACCAACTTGGAAGTATACCCTTTCAAACAAAAAAAGAATTTTTCAAATCGGTTCAGGCGTCTTCGAGTAATCGGTGAACATACAAAAAAAAAAAAAAAAATACATTCAGTCGAATAGAGAACCTCCTCCTTTTTGGAAGTCGGTTAAAAATAGCTGACCCACGCAACTTTATCAGCGTCACTTAGGAGAGAATAACCTTACAAAAGGAATCATTTTTTCCCGTTTTATGGTCAAAACAAGTGATAGGTTCGCTTGTTTTGACCACATCATCGTATCGTTTTTCGGTTCGCGGTCACCACTCTAGAACTTTTCGGCCCCATCGGCCATCCGTTCTGCGAGCAATGTGAACTGCCCATTGCCACTTAAGTTTGGCAATTCTTCGGGCTACGTCGGTAACTTTAGTTCTCTTGCGGATGTCTTCATTTCTGATTCCATCACGGAAGGAAACTCCGAGCCGAGTATAGCCTTCTCCATTGCCCTTTGTGTGACTAGTGAGGGCAATGCTGCATTCGTAACATTAAGATTCTGGTGGAATGAAAACCATAGGTACATTGAAATTGCATGACATTTTTATGATTTAAACCTAACCATCAACTAGCCGTTTCCAGCGTGACTGAATACAGCAGAATACCAATATCTTACACAACCCAGTTAGTACTAAGATAACGGGTAATATTTATATTTTTATTTTTTATATACGTGTTTAAGCAATTTTAATCTAACTTAATTTGCCAAAAGTAAAATTTTACCTAAGAGCACGTCTATTGCGTTTACTTAGCGTCTATTAAGGCGAAGTCACTTTGTTCTTGTGTCCATATAAATAGCTAGGTACTATATCACACTCGCGGTAAAGTCACAAATATATAACACTACATTACACTACACTAACTCAAAAGGTTCAGTTCTTTTGAGCCTTCTTACTATGTCCATATAACGGGTAATATGATACCCGTTGGTAGGACTGGTTATCTGACTTTCGGATTAGATTACCAATACCAACAGCTTACGGTGCTTTTCGAAGCACGTAAAAACCCCGGTAATTAATGAATGGTTACAATCTACAAACCGACCAGGCGGTTATATTTGACGGTCATCATTTTTTGCCATCTAACCAACCTAGATTTAAGGTCTAAAGTAATGAGTGTGTAGTCCATAGGTTAGTCCCTAACTCCATCAGTTATCTTTGTAAAACTTACTCTTATACATAAATAGTTAACAAAACCAGGTACAAAACTATCAGTTTAAATTCAACCTTTATAACTTAAGGTTATTTTAACAAGGAGAGGTTCAAAGTTTTTTCCGCAATATCCTTGGGGTCTCACTTGGCAAGAGTTTCCACTTAAAAAAGTTCTTTCACCGTTAAGAATAAAGTTGAATCTTAATTTACAATTTCGTAACAAAAGTGGGTGTTTTACAGCGTATTTTTGGTCCTAATTTGGGTGAAAGGACCAGAAAATTAAACAAAGGATTTTTGTCCTAAACTACAAACGGTCAGGCTAGGCGTATCGTGTTTTCCAATTAATGGGTAAAGAAAGGGGATTTATTTCGAACATCAAGATCTACTAGGCAGATGACAATGAAGCTCACACTGATATAAAATTGATAAAATAGACGTTTAAAATTTATTTTTACGGCGGTTAAAAAAGAGCTCATTAATATGAAAAAAACAAGCAAATAGGCTTGTTAACTGAAAAAATCTAATTAGTCCGTCACTTAGATTACCAAAAAATGTTTGACCCGTATTTTTTCTTTTGTCACATAAAAAAAATTGACGAAGAAATGACGCTTTTAAAATTCCCAATACGTCACTGTTCGGTATGATTCTTAGTGAGTACTGACGTCACGAGCCCCTACTCCCGAGTTTTGATGCGTTTTATCTTTGTCAATATTCGTTGATTTACAAAAACAAAAAATACGTGTCCATTATTTTCTAATACTCTAACTGACGGACTAAATAGATTTGCAATTTATCGATGGTGGAAACAAGCCCATTGATTGAAGTCAATAAAAATTGCGCCTGCCAAAAATACCGCACGAATATTTTGCACCTTAACGTCTTTTTGCGGACAGGATTATTATTATAACCTGGCTGTGTTGCCTCACTAAAAGAGCAAAAACCTCTCTTTCCTTTTCACTCAAATCGATACTGAGCCAAAATGGACCAATACCAATGGTTCATCAAATGACCTACCTACCTTTTTGACGCGGAATCGACACTAACCGGCCGAGAATTGTAATAAATGTTTCCATGCCGTAGTGCCTTAACAACATTGAAACCACTATGCGGCTAACGTATCTGGCCCTGTCCCACTTGAGGTTGGTTGTTTTATAAGCATGCATGATCAGCCTATAATGTTCCCCACATCTGGGATATAACAGGCCTCCTCTCTAGAGATTATGTGCTATAATTCACCACGCGGGCCCAGTGTAGGCTGGTAGAATAGAATAGAATAGAATAATCATTTATTCGTTAATGGACAGCACAACACAATAGAGCAGCACATACATTTACATTATATTAACAAACAGCTTAACAATTTAATAAAACAGCTCAACTGCGCTGAGCATGCCCATAACGAAAGGGTAACCAACTCAGCATATGCTGGGTGTAAAACACTCAGCGCTGGTTTTCAGTAGGCCCCCGCAGTGACACACGGATGAGGGTAGCAGGTAGTAAATAAATAATGTTATTATATTAAATGGTCATTTATATAATAACATTATTGTCACAGAGAAAACCTAATTATATTAGTAATAATAGAATGGTAGATGTCACATATCTTCGAAATTTTTGTTTCTAAGACCTGCCGGTTTCCTCACTATGTTTTTATTCACTGTTTTGGGAGCAGTGGTGATGGAATTCATTAAATAAAATAATGCGCTTGCTTTGGTTCATACCCATGATTTACTGCTCTTAAGTCGGGGCCGCCACCACTAGGCCACCGTTGCTCTCCTGGATAAGTTTAATAACAACTGGAACATACTGCTCTTTTTTATTAGGGTTCCGTAGCCAAATGGCAAAAAACGGAACCCTTATAGTTTCGCCATGTCTGTCTGTCTGTCTGTCTGTCTGTCTGTCTGTCTGTCTGTCCGCGGATAATCTCAGTGACCGTTAGCACCAGAAAGCTGAAATTTGGTACCAATATGTATATCAATCATGCCGACAAAGTGCAAAAATAAAAATTAAAAAAAACATTTTTATTAGGGTACCTCCCCCAGACGTAAAGTGGGGAGCGATTTTTTTTTTAATTTTGACCCTGACGTGTGATATATTGTTGGATAGGTATTTAAAAATGAATAGGGGTTTTCTAAAATCATTTTTTGATAATATTAATATTTTAGGAAATAATCGCTCCGAAAGTCAAAAACAATGTGTCCCCCCCCCTCTAACTTTTGAACCATAAGTTTAAAAATATGAAAAAAATCACAGAAGTAGACCTTTATATGAACTTTCTAGGAAAATTATTTTCAACTTGATGAGTTGAATAGTTTTTGAGTTATATAGCACTTTTTCAAAAAAACGCAAATGATAACTTTGTTTTTCATACAAATACTATGAAAAACAAAGTTATTTTTGCTGACGAAAAATGTTGGTATTTTTAATGGTCTGGGAAGCTACGGAACCCTACAGTGAGCGTGGCCCGACACGCTCTTGGCCGGTTTTTTGTAAGAGAATCAACCGCAATCCACGCGAACCCGGTATGTCAAAAGTTATGTTAGTTAGTTAGCTTGACAAAAGTTAATATGAAATTAATTTCTAAATAACAACATAAAAGATAAGCAGGCCAGTTCACAAAGTAAATAAAAACAAAACCAATAATATCATAAAGACGCCATGCTTTTAGCATTGCACTTAATATAAAAGACGGTTGTTTCGTTCTAACAATGTGGTCTCAGTAAAAGCGAGTATTGCGATATAATATGTGAATTTTTGGAGAAGAAAGTCGAGCCTCCGATGGCATTTTCCAATGGCAAGTTGTCAAAAGTCATACTATCCTAACTATAATGTTATTCAAAACGATCCGTTAATTTCACACCTGTGCTCCAACAGCTGACGTGGCTCAAAAGGTTCTCCAACTCTAAAGCGTCTGCCGCATGCTGGACCAAAATAGCAGGAAACTGGTGCCCTGACACAGTGAGGCGGAGTCACGGCAGGCCACGAAGGATATGGCGGGACGAACTCGACAGGATCCGTCCGAACTAGAAGGAGGACGCACGGGTTTGCGAGAAATGGGAAGAGTTGAGGAAAGCGTGACTACTACGCTAGAGTGGGACTGCTACGTGCTAGTGCGTTTCCCGCACGGAACAAATATTTGTATGGCCTTCAGGCAGTTTTTTCAGGTTTGGCTGTTCGTGCATGTGTTAAAAAGTTTGTTAATGCAGGTGAAATTCATAGAGTGGGGGCAACGTTTCAACAAAAAGCTACCAACCACAGGCTGATGCTCCAAGGTAGCCCGCGAAATTCATTTTTTTACGTTTTTTGCAATTTGCAGGGCAGTGCTAAGTTGTATGTTGATAAAAATTTAGGTCGCGGCTGTAAGACGTATGTAGTTACAGAATTATAATCATCAAAATCATCAATACAACCCTCAAAGTTCATAAAAGTCGACTTTGACCGTGAAAAATTCGTTCCTAGACTCTTATGAACTTGGTGGGTTGTATTGATGATTCTGATTGCCGTTGTAATATAGGACTGTCTTGTCAACAATGCGTCTGGTTCCAGCGGTTTTGAGCTAGTCGGTCATGTGTGATAAAATATACTTAAAGTATTCTGAGCCTGCCGAATTTTTAACTTATTTTTAAGACATATTAATTATTTAACAATTTGTACTCTTTATTGGTTAAAACATTATCTTAATAACAGACTGTTGCTGACACAATGGGTGTAATCATGTTATTTATTTTACATTGCGATATTAAATTATGCAAGTAAACCAGTTACTTACCTTTGGCAAAAGTAGGACGATGCACTTTAAATGAAAACCAGTTGGCGTTGACGTTCGTTTTATTGATCCTTCGGTAACAGCCTTATCACACTAGCGAGTTGAGAGCGAATTGAAAGCGGGGCGAGTGCGCAGCGAGCTCGCCGCGAGTTCGCAACGAGTGCGCGGCGAACACGCCGCGAAGAAAAACAAAGTTAGGGGTGGTGGGGCGCCGTATCGACGGCGCGTTCGTGTTCCACGCGCAAGAGCCGAAGCCTGCCGGGGTTGCGGGACTGTTCGAAAGGGATACCGTGGCCCCGGAACATAAAGGGCAAGGAAGGAACATGGATGGGTTTTAGTCAGTAAAAGTCTGACACTCCCTCCCGCTCCGCCCAGAGTGGGAGAAGTCATTTGATGATTTCCCATACGAAAAAAAAAAAAGTCGTGGTGGCAAGCGAGTTCGCGGTGTGCGATTCGTGTTTTGTTCAATCATAAATTTGGTTTTTCTTCGCGGTGTGTTCGCCGCACACACGTTGCGATTTCGTGGCGAGCGCGCTGCGCACTCGCCTCGCTTTCAATTCGCTCGCAACTCGCTTCGTGTTATGGCTCCAAATAAAAAAATTGACGCATTTCGTGACAACATTATTAGAACAGGTTTCAAAATAATGTTGCTTTTACTGCTTGCTTTACCAGAAATTCATTTATCCGTTTCCTCCTTTGATAGTGTAACTTTACTGCAACAAATTCCTAGTTTTCCGCCGACCTTTTTCAATTTATGTTCACCGATTTCTCCGTAATTACTGATCAGATTTATGAAATTAATGTTATTTAATTTGGTAGAGGAAGCGCTCGCGGTAGTCCACGTTAATTTGATTAACTTTGCTTTAGAACTTCATGAGTTATTATTATCTATACTATGCATTTTACTTCTTCATCTATGTGGATGATGTAATAACTTCTAGTTACAAAGTAAAATTGTTGGAAATACTTAACATGGATTTGTGTGAGATCAGATATTTTTTTCCAAAACAATTTTAACAAACCTCCTCCGACTTGGGATAGGTTATACAATTATAGTTAAGTTTTTGGTCCTAAGAGCCGTAATCAATCATTTTGCTAAATCTACGTACGTCTTCTTCATTGGTCTTTGGAGCCTAAAAAAGATTCCTGAATTTTCTACAGAGCCAATCACGAGCAGCCGTCAAAAGTCTGGGATCCAATATTAGGATGAAAATACTTTAACTGCTTTGCTGCTTTTTACTTTGAGTCGCTGGTACGACAGTACTTCAAATTTTGTTGATCCAAAACTTTCCAACTTGAGCTTTATTGCTGGCAGCGCAGAGATCACTTTGGCTGCTTATTTTGGAGCACAGATGGCAGGTCAATACAAAGAACATAGTTTACTACACAGCTCCACATCCATACCCTACTACCGTTTCTTTAAGTTAGCCCCACCTCTTCGTAATCATTTATTTCTGGCATATAAAGGTTGTAATACGAGTAACAATCGACACTAATTCTCCCCACCATTGCGGTATTTTTTTTGTTCTAGACCATATTTATCGTAAGTTCCAACACTTCACATTTTTTTTTTAATACATGTTTTTATTGTGACACCTTAACTTTAAATACCTTTTACTAAAAAAAAAAGTAATTTCCCATCAATAATATTTGCATAGGGTTAGGTACTCGGTTTGATGTACAGAATGCTTGGTTAACGGCTTCGTGATGAGACTGTGCACACCATGTTTAACTACTCGAATCTTCTCTTTATAAATTCACCTCAAACGCTACGAAATCTGAAAAATAACCAACTTTACACTTTGAACTCTAACCTCCCACAAAAAACGCTCATTACCATACATCAAAAATAATCACAACCGTCATAATTTCAACGCTAGCATTAAGGCCACGCGGGTTCCGCTCATGAGTAAAGTTTCCTCTCCCATTATGGAGATAAGGGTGAGTATTGAACGCATTTACTTGATATCTCTGAATTAAACGAACCTTCTGATGGCTAGGTATTGTACTGATGTTGATATAAGGGCAACTTCTTATCGTGGCTACTTTGAATTTTGAATGTCGACTTGACACGCGTTTTGGGGGTTGTGGTCACCATTAAAACCAAAAATTGCCAGAGAATTTAAACACAGCTTGTGCACAGGGTGGATTTAAATTCATTAATGATTTTTGGGAACTAGTAGCTAAATAGTAACAGCCGCTCGGGCCGATCTTTAGGTTAAGCCGTGCTTGCCTAGGTTGGTCTGTAGATGGGTGACCAACCTTACGTACCGAGTTTCCTCCGTGCCCGCCGAATCGGTCTTACCATTATTTAACTACTGTGTCTACTTCGCTAACAGACGAAGGTTTGCGCTTTGGTGAATTTCTCGAATATGTATACTCGCTGAACTTCAAACGTAAAAAGGTTGTAGGCCCATATAACAATGATCTTTATACCTTGCATTGGTGTCAATCATCATCTGCCCAACCTTCTTCCCAACTATGTTGGGGTCGGCTTTTAGTCTAACCGGATGCAGCTGAATAACAGACCAGTATATATACCGAGTTTCCTCCGTGCCTCGGAAACCACGTTGAGCTGTTGGTTCTGGCTATCATTTGTCCATCTTTGGCAGTCGTTACAGGTACCTAGTCAGTGGCCAAAAAGTCTGAAAACTAGACTAACCAAGTGTATACCCAGTGTATTTCCCAGTAATTAACTGGGTTGTGGAGGTCAGATAGACAGTCGCTCCATGTAAAATACAAGTATTCAGCTGCAGCCGGTTAGAATGGAAGCCGACCCCAACATAGTTGGGAAAAGGCTAGGCAGATGATGAAGCTAGTATTTTTTTATTTCATTACTGTATTCACTGCAAACCGGTTACTCGGTGAATACTGGGACAATTTACGTGTTATTTTATCAACTCGTCGGGGATTTTCTCCCGATGGTCTCAGATATAAGCTCCTTTAAAACTTATACTTCTCTGCTTATGTTGGTGAAATGATGATGTATTAATTTTAATGACAACGTATAAATAGGTACCTACTTGACAAGAATCGGTGTGAGAACTCAATTTGTTTTTGTGTTTTCTCTGGTTTGGTCCTGTAGGTTTTTTTATAATAAAACCATAGTAAAACAGCGGTTCTTACTATCGTTCGTTATCTACCACAAAAAAAAATATATGTTTAAAATGTTGTAAATTGATCCTCATTATCGAAAGCTATTTCATTGAAACCCATATCTATGAACTCCCATTTCTACAATAGTATTTCTGCCGTATCCTCGAAGGTCAAAATTTGTTGTAAAAAAATACCACTTTTCATACAGAAAATGAACAAAGTATTGAATGACCTTGGCGATTTCTAAATCAGTAATTACTTCTTAATCAACGTTTTATTTACTAAGAAAACAAAACGTTTGAACACAAGGCCAAATCCTTAAAAAACTAGTCACGTACTCGTACCTAACTTTAAATGTCATCTATTTTTATAATTATAAATTATTATTGATATTTGCTTTGGCACAAAAGCCAAGTTGAGATAGGTATTCTTTGCAGATTCCAGCTCAATGTCTCGATGACACTGAGAAAAAGATTTATACTTTTCATTCTTTAATTAATATGGTAGACTACAAAAATAAATCTAATTAGTCCGTCAGGTAGATTATTAAAAAAACTTTTTTGCAAAAAATAAAACCGACTTCACACAAAAAAGTGAAAAATAACTTTAGCTTCTGAAGTCGGTGACCTTTGTTTGATTGATTTAATTTTTTTGCCACCGACTTCAGAAGCTAAAGTTATTTTTCACTTTTTTGTGTGAAGTCGGTTTTATTTTTTGCAAAAAAGTTTTTATTTTTCACTTTTTAGTGGTTCACATGTGCTTACCCTTTCACAGCGTACCAGCGTGATTTTTTGTTATGAACTGGTGTAAACAATAGACAGACATGAGATTTCAGCAATCCCAGTAAGAGACACACATTTGCTACATTTAAAGAGGAGTTCCGTTGCCTTTCTCCGAATTTCTTCATCAGATCTTTACCAAATTTAAATGGGATCACTCCGAGAAACTACTCTTTCAAAAACTACCCAAATCGCTTCTGGTGTGCCTATAAAATTTGAAGAGTTCTCTCTATTTCTCCAGGATCCCATTATCAGGATCCTGACTTGATGATTATGGGACCTTCTGGGAAGTATACCCTTTCAAACAATTAAAAAACAAATTCGGTCCAGTCATCTTCGAGTAATCGGGGAACATTGAATTGAGAACCTCCTCCTTTTTGAAGTCGGTTAATAACGACGTTATGGTACGTGACTCAAATATCCGGATAGCCTTTAAAAAATTTGGCCGAGAATCGGTAATTTGCTTCTAAGAATTGAAGAGTTCCGTTCCTTTGTCATGGATCCCATAATCAGAACCTAACCAAATTCTCATCAAACTACCCTTGAAGTGCCCTTGCCAATAAAATAAAAAAAAAACTTATCCCCAATAAATGGAACTTAATACACCTAACTGTCGAAATCTGGGAATATTGTACACATCTGCGTACCCCCTCAGAGCATACAGGCGTGATGTTACGTCATGATGTTGTATAAACAATAAACATTCAAGCGATTGCAGCAGTTACTGCAGATTTGCCGTGTATATTTGAAGAGTTCCATTGTATATCTCCGAAGATCCGGATCAGATCTTCAGCAAATTAAAATATAACCACACGGGAAGCACCAGCTTTCAAATTAAAAAAGAATCATCAAAATCGGTTCACCCAGTCGAAAGTACTGAGGTAACAAGCACTGTCGAAATCTGGGTGTATTGTACACATCTGCGTACCCCCTCAGAGCATACAGGCGTGATATTACGTCATGATGTTGTATAAACAATAAACCTAAAAGCGATAATAGCAATCACTGCAGATTTGCCGTACATTTTTGAAGAGTTCCATTGTATATCTCCGAAGACCAGCATCAGATCTTCAGCAAATTAAAATGGGACCACATGGGAAGCACCAGCTTTCAAATAAAAAAAGAATCATCAAAATCGGTTCACGCAGTCGAAAGTTATGAGGTAACAAACACAAAAAAAAAAAAAAAAAAAAAAAAAAAAAAACATACAGACGAATTGATAACCTCCTCTTTTTGGAAGTCGGTTGAAAAATAATAATATGTGACCCATATTTTTTCTTTTGTTACGTAAATCAAAATTGACGAAGATACGGCGCTTTTAAAATTCTCAATACGTCACGCCTAGGTATAATTTTAGCTAGTTCTTCAGTCACGAACTCCACTCCCGAGTTTTGATGCGTTTTACATTTGTCAATATTCATTGATTTACAAGAACCAAAAAATACGTGTCCAGTACTTTTCAATACTCTAACTGATGGACTAAATAGATTTGTATTTTTTGATACTGTCGTTATGCCTATTCCTGAGCAAACGAACCTTCATTTTTTTCTAGCCTGCTCTGTCCCACTCGGGCAAAGGCTTTCCTTCACTCCTTCCATGTATCGCAAACCTGTGCGTCCACCGTTCAGTTGCTCCCGCCATCTCCTTTTTGGCCTGCCACAGCCTTGCCTCACTGTGTGGGGGCCAGTTTCCTGCTATTTTGGCCCACAGTTGGACCGGCGGCGTGTAAATCGTACCTTAGGACCAAAAAAAATCCGGGGTTGCGGGACTGTTCGAAAGAGATACCGTGGCCCCGGAACATGAAGGGCGAGGAAGGAACATGGATGGGTTTTAGTCAGTAAAAGTCTGACACTCCCTCTCGCTCCGCCCATAGTGGGAGAGGTTATTTGATGATTTCCCATCCGAAAAAAAGGACCAAAAAAATCAAAACGCGTTAAACCAATAATATTTTATTTACAAAACGAAAAATATATCCCCTTTTCTTAATTACGTTTAACTTTCACACTTACACCTCTGGTCAAATACTTATACAAAACAATTAAGATCGTGAACAACACTACAAGTATGCTTAAAAGACCTATAAGTACAGTAAACACGAGTTCTAGTTCTAGATACTGCGCCCACGACATGTTGGCGGCGGGCGCGCGCAGATGTTTTGCGCCACCGTGACGCAGCACGTGCTCCGTCCACCACACGGCGCGCTCCAGTGGAGGCATGGGTTCATCCTTCATCACACTGCGTAATTTTTCTATGTTGCGCCGATAACTGAAGTCAAAAATAGAATAAATCACAATTTGGGAGCTACGATGCCACAGGCAGACATACAGATTCACTGTTCAACATCCCTCTTTTTGTCGGTTAAAAAGTATAAAAATATCAATAAAAATACCTATGGTAAAAAAATAAACGAACTGTCATCCCGTATAGATGAATTTTCAAACATTTTAGGTTCACTTCTATTATGAAAGTAATTCGAGTGTATTTCAAGATCTAGAATCTTGAAATACACTCGAATTACTTTACCCTGTGTTGTGAATGTATAATGTTTAGGCAAACATGGCCAGATATTGCTCAAGACCGAGGGGTTTAGAAGGAGCTAAAAAAGTACAGGTGGCGTACGAATTGTTTTCCAGAGCGAGAAAGAGATAACGCTAGACGTCCTCTATAGCTTCGTCTCTTTCCCACACTGGAATGACATTAAAATAGCTTGCTTTAAGACGTCTTGGTAACCCCCCGTTCCGAAAGTCAGCGTTCTCTTTTTGATTTGATAACACCTGTCATATTAACGCTGACATTTTATTTATACAATAGGCTTGTTAACTGAAAAAATCGAATTAGTCCGTCACTTAGATTATCAAAAAATATTTGACCCGTAATTTTTTCTTTTGTCACATAAACTAAAATTGACGAAGATACGACGCTTTTAAAATTCCCAATACGTCACTGTTCGGTATCATTCTTAGTGAGTACTGACGTCACGAGCCCCCACTCCCGAGTTTTGATGCGTTTTATCTTTGTCAATATTCGTTAATTTACAAAAACAAAAAATACGTGTCCATTATTTTCTAATACTCTAACTGACGGACTAAATAGATTTGCAATTTATTGATGATGGAAACAAGCCTATTGAAAGCTTACTAATTGACAAAATTACATACACAAGACATTTCTATCCCCAGCGAATCCCAACTTTTCACTTTTCGGCAATGTCCATTATGTAACATTTAAAATAATAAATATTGAGGGCCTTTTAATTTGCTTAGAGGTTTTCCTTTTCATTTTCATGAGGAAGAAAATTGTGCTATCAATCTTTGATTTCGTGTAATTTGATAGTGTAGATATTGGTGTCGATTCTGTTGTACACAAACTAAACATAATTTAGGCTATTGCTATCTTTTACGAAGAGGCAGTGCGCGAAAAGGACAGCTATAGCTATGAACTAAGTTAGAGATGTCAAACCAGTTTATGCCTTGCGCTTCACCGTGTTTTAGTCGACATGTCTTTACGTGCACCCTTCAAGGAAATATTAGTTCCGATTGAATTTGACAGCTCTAAATTACGTCCGCCTCTTTCTCGTTTTATTAGAGAGAAAAATATAGCAATATAGCAAGCCTAAGTTAACCTCTTGTAATAATAATTAATTATAGAAACAATTAAAAAGCCATTGTGTCTCGCGTGGATCCACGTTCCCGGCACATGAAGGGTTAAGTTTAGTTTGTGCACAACAGAATCGACACCATTGTGCAAGGTTAAACGAAAATGGCCAGTAAACTTTCGTGAGTTGCTGGACACCTAGGCATCCATAATATGCCTAGATGTCTTGCAGTATAAAACAAATGGAAATAAGTTACACACAGAAGCACAGTAGTGAAATAATAGGGTTATTAATTCGAGGTTCTATTTTGAATCCCGAGAGCAGCGAAGGATTCTAAAGTAGAATCCCGCGCGTAGCAAGGGATTCTAAATTTCAGCCTTGTATATTTTATTTTTGGGTTCAACGAACGTAGGTGTTCTAATAACTTGGAAGTATGAGTTAAGAAAAACAGTTTATTTTTGTGTTTAGATAACCATTGCGTCTGTATCGCATGTCACAAGGTAAACTTAAGTTTGCTAGTTATGTTTACTGGACCCTTAGTACACAACATTTCAAAAATGTACTGGTTTAAAGCTGGTTTCAGACTACGCTATACTATTCTGCTATATAGTATAGCAAAGCAGGACCTAATGCTATACTATATAGCATGGCGTTCACATTAGTTCAAATAAGTGGGGAAAACATTCGGTTGCGGGACGGCCGGGGGTGAGGGAGGAGGAAGAGGGCGGCACGTGATACAGCATAGCATAAATTCAGCGTATTGCACCATTTTGTAGCATATAGTAAGCCAATAACATATAGTTTAGTACAGTGAACGTGTCCATAACAAATGTATGGTGAGATGATATTGTTGTGCTATGAGCTATATGCTATTATATTATAGCGTAGTCTGAAAGCCGCTTTATTGTATTGGCTTAATATTATTAAAGTTTCAAATGCAGTTATTTTGAATACAATACATTTAAAGGACCAAATTTCTACCATTCAAGGGCCAGTTCTATTCTAATGCTTCATATAAATGCCTTATCGCCAGCTATTATTCGAATTTTACAATCTCTTGGGATAACTGCTTTTATCAAAGCATTAAAACTAGCATAAGCCTCGGCTTTCACGAGCGTTTTAGCGTATAAAATTGGTCCTTTCAAATTAAAAGACGCTTAACAAAGAAAGTTTTTAGTTCACATAAATATGAATGGCTTTTAGAAAAGCGACTGGCCAGTCAAAGAGAAATGATGACTGTTGAACCTGATGAAATAACATAAAATTAAAAACCTATGTACTAAACTAAAGGAGTATAAATATCAGAACAAAGCAAGATGTAAACAGCCCCATCAGGAAGCCGTCACCTAAGCTTCTGTACGGCGAAACATCAAGTTTTAAGGTAAGACTTAATGGAACGCACTCAAAACATTGTGCTGATGGATGCATTGAATAATATAGGGATCATGAAGGTAGGCTAGCTCGCCGTCCGTTCGTCTTATGACGACAGGCCGTGTCGACGGCGCGTTCGTGTTCCACGCGCGCCTCAACGAGATGTTAGCATAAGGAAGGGGCCCGCAAGGACCGAAGCCTGCCGGGGCTGCGGGACTGTTCGAAAGAGATACCGTGGCCCCAGAACATAAAGGGCGTGGAAGTAACGTGGATGGGTTTAGTCAGTAAAAGTCTGACACTCCCTGCCGCTCCACCCAGAGGGAGGTGTCATTTGATGATTTTCCATCCGAAAAAAAAATATAAAAAGGGGTCATGCAGGTTAAATTGAAGTTATTTTTTTTAACTTGTGGCAAAGATGGAACTTGGACCTCCAATATCTTCATAACTAGTAGGTTTTCAAGTGGGGTTCTGGACCACAAAAAATGTATCGATGTAGAAAGCAAGTGCTGTTAAGTGCCTTTTTGCATCCATTATGACCAGTTATTCTAAACAAATATAAGCAAATTAGTGTTTTGTTGTTTAACATAATGGTCCCAATGATGGGACACAAAACACTTCTCTATGAGAGAGAGTGGGCGATAGTCCAAGTCATTATATTGCAAACTTTACAAACCTGGGGTCTTCAACAACAGTAGTAATAGCATTCTTAAACTGTTCCTCAGTAAGACTTTCCAGATCAAGTTGAACTCCTATCTTCAGGTAAACGTATTTCTCCACATTGAACCATTGGTCTGCTAACATTGGTATACCAATCAGAGGTACTCCTGCTGTGATAGCCTCGTCTGTTGATTGCAGACCTCCTTGTGTTATGAACAACTTCACTTTGGGGTGTCCTGAAAATCGTTAAGTGAATATCCATATATTATTATTATTATTATATTATATACACCGTGACTTTTTAGTCGTCTTACAAAAGCGGTCCACTCAATGTACCTATTAATATTTAGGCGAGCCAATAGGCGCGATTAATATTTTTTTATCATTAAGTAATTAAGATAATAGGTACGATGAAAAATAAATAATACATTAGATATGAAACACCCTGTCATAAATGTTTACGTATCAAACTGTAGAGTATACCTATCTAGCGCCCGAGTCGAGCAGATCATTCAATCACCATTTTCAGCGAGACAAAACTACGCCTTGCGTCATACCTAATTAATGAATAAAAATTGTATTTTTAAATTATTCAAATCTGGTAAATACCTATTTTTTATTATGAACGTTTACTAGTCACTAGATACATGAACTGGACCTTTGTAAGACGACTAAAAAGTCACGGTGTATAAAATGAATCCCTATTTCCCTTGGTCACGCCATCACGCGTGTACGGCTGGATCGATATCACTAAGGCGGTCTTCACACTGCCCCGCATGATGCAGCGTAGCGCGTGGATGCGTGTTCTTCCGTTGCTTGTAAGTATCTCCGTTTGTATGGAAAACACGCACAGTCTAACACACAGAAAATGCATCCACGCGCGTTCATGCGGATCACGCGCATACACGCGGAGAAACATGCACCCCCGCGCGTAGGTGCGGGGCGAGACGCAAGGTATGGCACACCGAATCCCGCAGTGCCGCGCGTGATTTTTAATGGGCTCAGTACTGCACGACCACCACAGAGAACGGCGAATAAATGAGAGCCGCCGTCCGTGAATCTACAAAACGCACCTACGCGCGTGAGTGCGCAAAAAACCCGCACGATGATGCAGATCTGCACTCCCGCAGGAACGCGCGTAGGTGCGTCGACACGCGCTACGCTGTATCATGCGGGGCAGTGTGAAGATCGCCTAATTCTTTTTTTGTTGTGTTTTTTACTGTCAGGAGAAGGTGGAGAAGGATGTAGGTAGTAGTAGGTAGGTAGTAGTAGTAGGTAGGTATTGGTAGTAGGTAGGTAGTAGTAGTACTAGGTAGGGATTAGTAGGTAGGTAGGTAGTAGTAGGTAGGTAGTAGTAGTAGGTAGGTAGTAGTAGTAGGTAGGTATTGGTAGGTAGGTAGTAGTAGTAGGTAGGTAGGTAGTAGTAGTACTAGGTAGGTATTAGTAGTAGGTAGGGATTAGGAGGTAGGTAGTAGTAGTAGTAGTAGTAGTAGGTAGGTAGGTAGGACAGGACATCGTCTGTCGGGGTGCCTAGTTGTTTAATAAACATCACGTATCAATTAAAAGTTACACAAAGGTGTACGTAATAACTACATATTGCTACATGGTTGCTACTTAGAAATTGACGGAAAAACCCAATAACAGGTTACACGACCCGGGAATCAAACCCAGGAGCTCTCGTTCAGCTGTCGCGTTAAAGAACACTAAGACCACAAAGGCAGTGAACAAAATGTTTTTTAATACAGTATTGTGTGATTATATAATTATCTTCATTTAGAAGTAAAATTCTTGTTTTTTTTGGCTTGTGTCTTGAAAAAATCGAATTAATCTGTCAGTTAGATTATGAAAAAACATTAGACACGTATTTTTTCTTTTGTTACGTTAACCAAAATTGACGAAGATACGACGCTTTTAAAATTCTCAATACGTCACGCCCCGTGCTATAATTTTTAATTGCGTTGTAACGTCACGAGCCCCCACTCCTGAGTTTTGATGCGATTTATCTTTGTCTGTCAATATCTTGTCAATATTCATTGATTTACAAAAACAAAAAATACATGTCCATTATTTTCCATAATCTAAATTGACGGACTAAATAGATTTGCAATTTATTGATGGTTGAAATTAGCCTATTGTAATTATTGGTAGTTTTTCTTACGTATAACTTTAAAATACCTTACTTCCTTTACCCATCTGTTTCTATCCATCTCGTAAATGCTCCCAAATAGGTTTTACCTTTGACTTTGCCCGCGTTATGTTCGCTGAGATAGAAAGATAAACTAAAACCGACGCCAGCATATCAAGCTACCCAATCAACCTTGAATCTTGAACTTTTACAATAAAGTTGAATATCTATTGAAGAAGTTTGACTGACTGTAGTAGATTGATGGGCTGGTTTCTGTCCTCTCAGTTGAAAATTTCAACTTACTGAGCAGATCAGATTGTGGAAGCCACTTGGATATCTTGATGTTCTCACTCCGTCCAGGCAGTTCGTCATTATTCCACTTCCACAGCACATCATAAGGCAGCTGGGAGAAGACTTTCACAAGAACCTGGATCCTCTCTGGTGGTAGCATTGTGGGATCCACATTGGTACCAAAGCTGATGTAGATGACGCCTTTCTTCGATGAGTCTAAGTATGTCTTGAGGTCCTTTAGAAAAACATAATTACATTAAAAACAGTGGATAGCGCATCACCCAACCCTGCCCCACCACCGGACACAGGCGATGGGACCAACGGGAATCACCATATGAAACTTTTCTATTTGACTATACAAATCATAAAATTGATCAACGGGATCAGTTGACCTAATTCGACTGATCCCGTGGGAACCGCCTATGTGGGATCAGTATTTACTAAAGAACTAAGACTGTATATAATATTTTTTCTGTTTTGTTTTGTTTGTAAGTCTATTACATATTAGAACATAGTTTGTAAGTATATTATTACTAGCACTATGACTATGAGTCTTGTTCTGAAAGGGCTTGACTAGTAGAATACTATACACTATGATAAATTAAAAATCCAAGATGGCCGCCAACACTTCCTTGAAATAAATGATGTAATATTAATTGTAGACTGCCTCATTGGTCTAAGGGCTTTATCACACTAGTGAGTTGCGAGCAAGTGGAAAACGGGACGAGTGAGAGAGCTCGCAGCGAGTTCGCATCGCGTGCGCGGCGAACACGCCGAGAAGAAAAACAAAATGATTGACTGTACAAAACGCAGATCGCACACTGCGAACTCTGCTCGCTCGCAACTCGCTAAGGTGATATGGCTCTAATGGTCGAAAGCGTGACTCATCATCATCATCATCGGCCTATTAATGTTCCCACTGCTGGGACACAGGCCTCCTCTCTATGAGAGGGAATGGGCTATATAATCCACCACGCGGGCCCAGTGCGGATTGATAGAGGTCACATGTCTTCGAATTTATGGTTCTAGGACATGCCGGTTTCCTCACGATGTTTTCCTTCACCGTTTTGAGAGCAGCGGTGATGTAATAAATTACACAAAGTAATGCGCCTGCCTGGGTTCGAACCCACGACTTACTGAACGTAAGTCGGGGCCGCCACCACTGGGCCACCGCTGCTCAAAAGCGTGACTGTTGTGAGCATAATGTCCTGGGTTTGAGTCGTACGTACGTAAAAGTTGATTCATGGAAACAAGTAGTTTGACAGCCTAATTTTTTTTTATATTAAGCGGTGATAAATACTTGGGTAAGTATATCTAAAGGTCTTTGGAGATGGTTGGGTCATATGGCAATTGCATTATAAAACACTGCCGTGAGCCCACTGTTGCCTTGGTGAATGAGCGGTGAGAACAGATTCAAAACATTGCGTGTTACTTACTGATAGATGTTTACGGCTAAAATAAAAGTTTTTCATGTAGGTACCTACATTTTTACTGATATTGTTTAGTAGTGATTAAGCAGTATGTTTTACCGAATGTGAGTACCAATACAAACCATGTCTGGTTTAATGGTACAACAAAATTAACATAACCTGTTTTGAGACTATAATTATGTTGAAATAAATAAATAACAGCTATGTGATTCTGTTAGACCTCATTCTAAACTTCGAACCCGCTGTGAGTTGATTGGCATTCCAAAAATTCGGTTGATAATTCGAATTTACACTAGCGCCACCCTTGCGAGCGTGTCAGCAAGTTGAACTTAATTGACAGGGATATTTTGACAGAAAGAAGTGGCATTCTGTAAGGTAATTCCCCCGTCACTTTCCGTGACTAGATGATGCTTACAGAATGCAAAATCAAGGCAATTTTGAACCTTATGCGAAGTGAGAATGTGTTGTTGTATGTTTTTTTACAGAATCGACTGGCTGCTTCGCATGACGTTCGCGATCTACCTATAGTGCATCTCGTTTCCGTGCTTCAAACTCCTTGGCGACTTCCAGGCTCACCTGAGACATTGCCACGGCTACGTCCCATCCTGTAACTTTCCCATTTCGACAACTAAATAAAATAGCGTCACAAAAGTCCCATTTCGTTACTATTTTGATCTTCATACATTGAATCCCATTTCTTCAACCTTAAATTTCAACTGGGTTTTTATACAGTACAGTCAGCTCCCAAAGTTAAAAGGAAACCTCTTGTTGCTATTTTTGTCTCTCTTTGGCACACTAAGGTTTGTTACAAGAGAACTCAATTTAGAATTTTAACAGAAAGTACGAGGAGAACGGAATCAAAAAGGGGGCCGTGCAATGTGAGAGCGATAGGCTCCAAGCCAAAGTACGACCTATTCAAGGGTAATCAGCTTGATGTAAATAAATCTTCAAGATTATAGCATGACTGAATCAATTTGCTCTATCAACATAAATTATATATAATGAATGATGCATGAGTATGTAAGTAGATTTTATTTCCAACTAACTGCTGCTCGCGTCCTTCGTTCGCGTAAAATTGCTATTAAAATATTTTAAGTTGAATTAGGAGTGGAAGGGGGTGGGAGTGTTCTTAGCTTGCTTGTTTGATGGAAATCGGTCCAAGATGGCCGCCGCCACAAAATGGCGGATTACATATTTTTTCACAATTCCCGCAATAAGGCTGTCAAATAAAACGGCTTGGCTAGTAGAATACACTATGATAAATTTAAAATCCAAGATGGCTGCCACCACAAAATGGCGAATTACATTTTTTCACATATTCTTCAATGTGGGTATCAAATGACAGGGCTTGACTAGTACAATAATGTATTCTGTATTGAAAGAGAATAAGGAATACTAACTAAATAAATGAGATGAGGAAACTGAACTGATGACTAGATGTACCTAGGACCTAAAGATTTATTAACGAATTAATAAATGTATAGTATAATATGTACTTCTATGAACAACCTGTTTAAATTAAAACTTCCTCCACTACTTTTGTTTTTAAGAACGGACGGTCGGATTGGTCACCGAGTTTCGCTCGCTGATAATAATCGCCAAATACCCGTTGTAACTATTAGTTTGTTTTTTTTAACTAAGTACCTACTTAAATGGATCTAATTCTAAATTATGTAGTCGATGATCTTGGTGCACGGTAAAACTCTAATGAGTTTATGTTGGCACTAACTTAAATGTATAAAATGTTTGTTTGCTACTGAATAAATAAATAAAAATAAATAAATTTTTTCTATTTAACTTTTAGTGCATTATGTGTCGGGGGTTTTCAATTTTTTTAATTGAGTTCTACTTGTTTCTTTTGGTGTCCACGACACAAACATCGTTGCTTAGTGTAGCACTAGATCGCGCTGTGTATAATATCCAGCGATATTCATTTATTTAATACGATTTTGTCAACAATATCATAAGTTTTAATTTTTTTGTACGAAACCCCAATTCTTTTTATAATAAGATCTATGTTAGATTTTATAACATAAACTGTTTGCCAGCTAAAGGCCCATGAAAATCGGTCTAGTCGTTTCGGAGATTAGCCGGAACAAACGGAGAGACAGACAAAAAATTTAAAAGAATAATTAAGTCCCGTATTTATTTACATTTGCAATCAGTAAAAAACTGTTATTTTGATATCACAAACACACATTTCAATTTTATTTTTTTTGTAAACGTAGATAAAATACCTACATGAGTATTTATGTAGGTAAGTATTTTGTATTTGCTGTAAATAAACTGGTATCAAGAACTGGTTTATCTCATGGTATCAGAGGACAGTTCAATGTTATATGTTCATTTACAGTTAAAACAATAAAACATCTCGCTTGTAATCACTGAAGGGTTAGTCAGAGGTGAATCTAAATTACACCCACTTAGTAACAGTGAAGTTTGAGTTTGATGTTCCCACTGCTGGGACACAGGCCCCTCTATGAGAGGGAATGGGCTACAATCCACCACGTTGGCCCAGTGCAGGTCGGATGTCACATGTCTTCGAATTTTCACCTTCACCGTTTTGAGAGCAGTGGTGTTGAAATAAATTACACAAAGTAACGCGCCTGTCTGGGTTCGAACCCACGACTTATTCCTTGTAAGTCACGGCCACCACCACTGAACTGCCGCTGCTTACCACCCCCGGTCTAGTGGTGAACCTATCTTTTTAACTGCGCAAAGCTCCAAAAAATCCAAAAACACTTTACCTGACTTGAGAATCGAACCCAAGACTTGCTCATCAGTAGCGCATGCGACCGAAAGACCAACGAGGTAGTTTTTTACTTTTTAACCTTATTGCTTAAGTACCCTTATCTCGAAGTAGCAGCTTGTGCCAAGACCAAGGATTAAGTTAGAAACTTAGTACAAAGGAAAACGTCTTATTTGAATATTTTCAAACTACCGGACGACTCGCAGTTTCACCCGCGTAGTTCCACAGCCTATGTTACTCGCTGATAATGTAGCTATCTATTGTTGAAAGAAAAAAGACAGAAATGAAGAAATCTGCAGGAGAATCAAAGTTACCAACGTATCCCGAAGAATCGACAAACTTAAGTGGCAGTGGGCAGGGCACATTGCTCGCGGAACGAATGGCCGATGGAGCCAATTCTGAAGTGGCGACTAAGAACCGAAAGACGTTGTGTTGGAAGGCCTGTAACTCCATCGACTCGGATGCCGATAAACCAGTTTGGCCTAAGACAAATTAGTTTGTCTTGAAATTGGGTTTGACCGATAACACACAACGATATCATTATGTGTCAAATTACTCCTCCGCATCGCTGTCATCCGGAAACGTACCAAGAAACCTGGCAGCATTGCCACTTTGAATGGCAATGCTAATAGGCTAGTTTCCACCATCAATAAATTGCAAAACTAATTAGTCCGTCAGTTAGAGTATTGGAAAATAATGGACACGTATTTTTTGTTTTTGTAAATCACTGAGTACTGACAAAGATAAAACGCATCAAAACTCGGGAGTGGGGGCTCGTGACGTCGCAACGCACTAAAAACTATAGCACGGCGTGACGTATTGCAAATTTTAAAAGCGTCGTGTCTTCGTCAATTTTGGTTTATGTAACAAAAGAAAAAATACGGGTCAAATATTTTTTTATAATCTAGCTGACGGACTAATTAGATTTTATTAGGACACAAGCCTATACTTTGGCCAAAGAAATAGCCAACCCTCTGGTCACGCGAAGTGTCGACCAGTCGGTGAGCGATTTTTTCTAATTATTTATTTCCGCTTACCTAATGATATTGTTATACCAAACTGTTCTTAAGTTAACATCCTGAAAAAAAAGTTTCACTGACTTAGTATAATGTATACCACGCGACTCAAGCATGAATAGGTTCAGAACCAAGGTCAGTTAAGACTAGAGCATAATCATTTTTTTTCATATTACGCCATTAAACACACGCTATATAAGGTGGTGACGACAATAAATGATAATTCTTGTACTACTAGTTTATAGGAATATAATTAAACTATCAACATTGGAAAAAGATTTTTTCAAAGAAACTGAATAGTATAAAACTGTACACATGCAATAGAACTCCATTTTTAGGGTTTCATACTTCAAAAGGTAAAAAAAGAAACCCTTATAAGATCACTCTTCTGTCTGTCCGTTTGTCGAAAGGGTAATTCCCGTTGACCTAGAATCACGAAATTTGGCAAAAAGCAAGGCACTTGTAAAGGAAAAAATCTGAAAAACGTAAATATTTAGTTCAATAACATAAACAAGCGATTTTACTATTACAAACTTATTTTCTGCGGTTGGTTCTTTGATTCTGCCCTTTAAAAAGCCCTCGAAGCGTGAGTTAAACTCGCACTGGTCCGATTTTATAAATATTAAGGCGCTTAGACGAGCTAAATTAGCAACTCTATTTGTGGTGATTAGAACTGAGAACTTAGAACTATGCTGTATTCTGTGAACCGCATTAAAATTTTCACATAAAAATAGAAAAAAGCAATAAATTTTGGGGTTCCCCATACTTAGAACTGAAACTCACAAAGTTCTTTTTCATCAAAGTCATACGTGTGGGGTATCTTTGGATAGGTCTTCCAAAATGATATTGAGGTTTCTAATACCATTTTTTTTCTGAACTGAATAGTTTGCGCGAGAGACACTTCCAAAGTGGTAAAATGTGTGTCCCCCCCCCTGTAACTTCTAAAATAAGAGAATGAAACAACTAAAAAAATATATGATGTACATTTAAACTTCCACCGAAAATTGGTTTGAACGAGAACTATTCAGTAGTTTTTTTTAAAACGTCATAAATTGTAAACAGCAATTTACCTTTCATTCAATCTGCTACGGAACCCTTCATGGGCGAGTCCGTCTCGCACTTGGCCGCTTTTTTTCTGCCTGTTTTCGAAAAAGTCGAAGAACAATAAATGTTGTTGTTTATGATGTTAGTAATCTACTCCTTTTATGTTGTAGGTGTTTTACAAATAATAACCCTGTATAACTTTGTCGAGTAAATCGCTATTAATTTTTTTCACACTAAAGTCCATGTTCACCAAAAAGATGACAGTCTGATAATCGAAAAACAACAGTTTTTGTATGGGAACATGTCACAGTGACAGGTGGTTTTAGATAATCAGACCGTCATCTTTTTGGTGAACATGGAACTAAGGTCCATGTTCACCGAAAAGATAACTCCTGTATGTACGTATGATTTCTCCTGTATCGTGGGTGCGTTTACAATTATTTATACTCACATACACAAATAGTCAAACCTGGAACGACTATCTATCTATAGGCCAAACAAAATATTTGTTCCGTGTGGGGATCGAACTCGTGACACACATTACAGCAGTCAATCGCTCTGCCACGACGCTAAACGTACCAGGACGTTAAAAAAAAAAGAAAACCACCATTGAGTTGTCATTCCGAATGATAAGGCAGACTCAGATAACTATATATTAGATATATGCATAACAATAGCACACTGCATTGTTGAATATGACCTTGGACAATAATAGCCTATCTAGCCTCTTTATTAAAAGACGATTATAGAGGTTGGTTGACGAAGCCGTCAACCAAGTATTCTGAAAATCAAATTACGTAACTTTACGCAAAAAATATTGCCGAGAAACAACTATTTTATGGGGTGCAAAATCATTTTTTGTGATAAAACTAAATGTGACGCACTCAAAACATTGTGTTGATCAATGGATTGAATAGTATGAGAGTCGCGGAGTTGACTAATATTAAAAACATGTTTTAAAAAAAAAAACTTGTGGCCCCATATATCTCCGTAAGTAGAAGTAAGGTATGCTGTAGAACAAAAAAAAATAATGACGGGGAGAACAAGTGCCTTTTCGGTTTCGTTAAGTGTCTTTTACGCCCTTTATGAACTAAAAGGCTAAGCAAATAATGATAAACAAACGACCGTAACAATAATCTCGCCACCTATTTCATTACGGGTGAAATGTGGATCTATTTGGTTCGCACATCTCTGACCAACCCCTTGAGGACTACAGAAGTTATATTATTATTATTAAATCCTTTAATTCAAGCAACAAGACTCAGTGTCAGTAAGAATATACTTACAAACTATGTTAGTAATATACTTACAAACAAAACAAAACAGAACAAGGATTGTGACATCATTACTGCAAGGTGACAGGCCCAGCTGAAACCTTGCAGCAGTGGTTCACAAACGCACAATCAAGCCTACTTGCAATCATTGACAGGATGCTGTTGACTCTGCCCCGCACCCTACAGACCAAGGATGCGCATCGTGTAGAAACAGTCTATGTGAGCTTCAGTAAACATCGCTGATGCACTACAGTATCGAGCAACCCCATCAGCACCCTGAATGCGTTATTGTATTGGACGCGAAGGGCCTTGAATAAATACAAAATCTAAGATTTAATTAGAGTACTCACTGCTGGTAGATCCTTCTGAGGTTTCTGATGCAGCCCCCCCATATAAACCACAGACGGGGGAACAGGTCTGATCCCTTCAAATATCGGATGCACATTCAGGAACAACATATCCACATTATTCGTCAACTCCTCAACACCTGGTATATCAGGACCAAAGTTTTTCCTTAACACTTCATTTACTATTGGTTCAACATCATCATAGGTTTTCAAAATACGGTAATGGGTGTATAATTCTGTGATTTTCTCCCAAAAGGAGAGGTTGTGTAGTCTCTGTCTTAGGATGGAAGGGTAGAGGATCGGATGTTCTGATGCTCCAATCCAGTCGTAGTTACCAGGAACAGCTCCTAACGAACTCACAAGAATCACAGGCACGTTTTTGTAAATGTAAGTGAAAGCTAATGCTGGCCTCACACAAGCTTCTATGAATAACAAATCGAACTTTTTGCTCTTGTCATTAATTATTCTTTGCACTTCTTCAGATTGCACTTGTTCGTCAAATACTGCTGCGAAAGAAGTTAGAATGATTTCTGTTTGCGAGAACAAATCGTTTTTGTTCCCTTTCGAAGCCGCTTTGATGAAATTTTCCTGCCAGATGTTGTAGGATATATCATGGACGTCGATTTCTGTTAGGTTCTTCGGTGCTCCTCCATTTTTGAAGACCGGGTCCGGTGTGATGATGGTGACCTCATGCCCTCTTCTGGCTAATTCTTGAGTTAAAGGTCGGAAGACCACTTGATGACTGATAGATGGAACTGGAAACACTGCCAAAATTCTTGCTGCTTCATTTGAACCGATTACAAGAAAAGAATACGCGACTAAAAATAAAACTGACATTATAACTCGAGCTCAATTGTTGACGTACTGAGGTAAGTAGATTTCAGAAGCTGTTTATATGCATTCGGTTTTGTTGACTGATCCGAGTCGCAGCCGTTGGAGTTGAAAAATTACAGTTACGAGTACTTGACTCTTGTTGTGATGTAAATACAGACGAAATTCGGACGTCCGTAATATCGTGTGCCACAAGATTTCAAGTTGGGCATTGGCGGCATTGACACTGGAATGTGTGTGTTCAGGACGATTGCCAGATTCTGTAGAGTTTTATGACGTAGTAACATCTTTACAAATAAATAAAATTGAAATGTATTTTAGTAATTTCAAAGCGACTACTTTTTACTGAATGCAAAGTATTACGGTAATTAAAACACGCGCTGTCGCGAGCAACAACGTGTTATTATTGAAACTATAATGAAACAATGACTAAATTGGCATTGATGAGTTTCTGACGTTACTACCATGACTACTTATTAATTACTACTTATTTGGTTTAATTCTAGCTCCCGATAAAAAAAGATGGATTTTCTAATAATTAAGGTAAGCGTAACGTGTATATTTGTATGTTTGTCTGTGGCATTGTAACATCCAAACGGATGAACCAATTTCGATTTTGTTTTTTTTAGTTTGAAAGCAGACTTGATTGAGAGTGTTCTTATCTATGATGAATAGGTATTTGTTCAGGTATCCGGTGACAAGGTGAGTTTCTTTTTCAAATTGTACCCAACTTTTTAGAAATTCTGACACGTTCAAACGTTATGATGATGAATTTTATTCCAATATAAACATTGTAAGGTTATGCGTTGATACTTATTTTAAATTCCAGTCTCAACTTTTGCAAAAACCTAATAAAAAGTTCTTTAAGATGCAGTTTTTATCCTCCGCCATATTTAAACCCGGATTAAATAATTTATTGTAAATAATTATGACGCAACCAGTTTTATAATTGCTTGAACACTCGATAAAAAGTTCACCTCAGGAATCAGTCTGAACTGCCGGGGTTGCGGGCTGTTCGAAAGAGATACCGCGGCCCCGGAACGTAAAGGGCGAGGAAGGAACATGGATGGGTTTTAGTCAGTAAGAGTCTGACACTCCCTCCCGCTCCGCCCAGAGTGGGAGAAGTCATTTGATGATTTCCCATCCCAAAAAAAAAAAAAAAAAAAAAAAAAAAAAAGGAATCAGTCTGAATGAGAATTTTCTATAGCAAAAAGTTTTAATTACGAAATTATTTGCTTCTCTGTTCCCTAATCAATACAATCTGGATCTTTTCAAAATTCGAATGAATTGGTTTCTTTTAGGCATGCGTGCTCCACCCTAGACCGATGGGAAATCGTCAAATCATCAAACGACTCCTGCCGCTCTGGGCGGAGCGGAAGGAAGTGTCAGACTTTTACTGACAAAAAACCCATCCATGTTCCTTCTTAGACCTTTGTGTTTCAAGGCCGTGGTATCTCTTTCGAACAGTCCCGAAGCCCCGGCAGGCGGGAGAGAACCACACGTCCCAGCCACCGCGGGCAACGCACCGAGCGTCGGTGGTCACGGCGCAGGCTAGTGGACGGTGAGCTATGGGCTAGCTCGCCGTCGGGCCGTCGTGTGACGACAGGCCTTGTCGACGGCGCGTTTGTGTTCCAGGCGCGCCTCAAAGAGATGTCAGCAAAGAAAGGGCTTCACATCAGTCAAGTTGGGGCCATTGCGTATGGCACAACGCGCCTGTAAGTATGTAAGTTCGTAGTGAGTATGAAAAAAGTTGAAGTTTTGGTTTCTATTAATATTGGCTATGAATCAGTGAGGTGGTCTCCCAGATCCACATGAATAGAAACCAATACCTACGTATCACGAAAAACTACAAAATTGTAAAAACTTTTAGTATTCGTCTCCTACCACAGTATCAATTCAAGGCTACCTAAAAACTAATAAAAACCTATGTTGGTTACTAAAACTAATTGAGTTTTTATCTTACTAAGCTTTTTTGCCAGATGGCGTTATTTGACAGATAAAAATCTGTCCTTAATAAACATAATATTAATTCCTGAAGGAATCACGACCGACCTAATAACGTGTTATTTACTTCAATTTCGTGATGGCCCAGTGGTTTAAATCTCAGCGGTCCCCTCTCCCCCGTGGTGACACGTAGTGAGGTTTTAGACTTCCCCTCCCCCTACCCAAAATCAAATGTAATTTTGTTGTTCAAAAGTATCTTAAAAATTCAGAATATTATCTTTTAATACAGGTTCACAGGTATTCTAATTTAATTCTGGAAAATAAAGCACCGTGATAAAAATGTCCCGACGGACCATTTACAAATCGCATATTCAAAGAAAGATAAATACAAATGTGATATCGCACTACACCTCCCCTCCCCCTAGTGATATTTCGTGAACCTTCTCCCCTTTTCGAGTCTCAAATGATTAATGGACGACCCCCAAGTAGGGCCCAATGCATGTGGTGATATTGATTACCGCGCTGGGTTAAGGCGGATTGAGGTGCTTTCAGTGTGTGAGAATAGGCTTTTGCCCTACAGTGGGTCAGTTCATCATAATTATCCATTATGGGTAATAAAAGAACTATATCAATAGTGAGTGAAGCCGAAACTTCACTCACTGTTGGATATAACCCCTATTTCTCTGTGCCAGGCCCTTTGTTTCTGTGCTAACTTATATAAGACAGTAAAATGCTTCAAAGTACTAAATAACATTATTTTAGGTTCAGACATTTCTATCTCTGTTAAGTTATTTCTGACTGTGTACTTTAGGTCTAATACAGATAAAAATAACTTCTATTGACTAACCAAAATGTTTTTATAAATAATATTTCTTTCGTAATGGTGCTAATTTGCTACCGAAACCTTATCATATAAACGTTTTTGTAACAAGCACCTACCTACGTTTTTTGGAGGAATTTTAGACTTGCAAATAATCCAATCTGGATCAACTTTTTTTTTCGGTTTTAGATTATAATTACGGAACTTTATCATCTGCCTAGACTTTTCCAAACTATGTTGGGGTCGGCTTCCAGTCTAACCGGATGCAGCTGAATACCAGTATTTTACATGGAGGGTTGCCTATCTGACCTCCACAACTCAGTTAATACTGGGTAATACGATACCACTTGGTAAGCCTGGTTGTCAGACTTTTTGGGCCACTGACTACCTGGTAGCGACTGCCAAAGATGCACAAATGACAGCCGGGACCAACAGTTTAATGTGTTTTCCGAGGCACGGAGGAAACTCCTTATGTCGGGGTGGTCACCCATCCACAGACCAACCTAGGCAAGCATGGCTTAATCTAAAGATCGATCCGAGCGGCTGATATTATTCAGCCACGAGCTCCTCCGGATGCGTTTTTAGACATCTGGCCTAGAAAGGTACTCGAGATGTTAGCATTCTATATCTAACGTAAACATTGGAATCAATTTTGCGCTAAGCGCGGTCGATCGGTCGAGACGAGAACGTTTGTAAAAGGCTTGTGTCCTGAAAAAAACTAAAAATCTAAACGTCAGTTAGATTTTCAAAAAAATGTTTGACACGTAGATAGATATTTTGATACGTCACGCCGTGCTATAATTTTTAGTGCGTCGCGTTGTGACGTCACGTGCCCCTACTCCCGAGTTTTGTCAACATTTATTGATTTACAAAAACAAAAAATACGTGTCCATTATTTTCCAATACTCCAACTGACGGACTAAATAGATTTGCAATTTATTGATGGTGGACACTAGCCTAATCTAGGGTTGACTTTTGACTCTAATTGACATAATGATGGGCTTTATCCAATTGTCACTGTCACTAAGATAATTGCTAGATTGCGTGTAGGTAACATTATCTATAATTAGATGTCAGTGAGCCTCGTACGCAAGCCTACCGCAGATGATAGGTAATTTAATTATCTATGCATGTAAACATAGTATTACGCCAGTACTTACTTAAGCTAAAAAAACGGTGAAAGAAAACATCGTGAGGAAAACTGGCATATCCTAGAACCAAAAATTTGAAGACTTGTGACATCTACCAATCCGCACTGGGCCCGCCTGATGGATTATAGCCATTTATAGCCCATTCCCTCTCATAGAGAGGAGGCCGTGTCCCAGAACATTATAGGTAGATGATGATGAATAAATAAACTTAACATAATGACACTATCACAGATTAAAAAAAAATGTCATAACAATCTTAACAAAACGGACCAGCATCGTATACAAAAAATAGTCGAACACGATAGTGGAAACCGACAGCATGTCGGTAATCTTATTTTTGGCACCGTGTAACAAATAGTCTACTTATTTATAATTCCAAACAAGGCAGTGCAAATTCCAACAGTACTCCCAGTTCCGTCGATAAACCAGCAAGTAGTATTTCGTCTCATAACTCAAGACTTAGCAAAGTGAGGACATGAAGTAACAGTCATCACACCAGATCCTGCCTTTCCAAAAAGAGGCGCGCCAAAAAACTTGATTGAAATCGATGTACATGACATTTCACACAACACCTGGCAGAAATACTTATTAAAAGTAGCTATAGAGAAAGGAAACATGGATGACATAGCAACACAACTGATGGATCAACAACATTTATTTTATTAATATTGTTACTAAAATTGGTTATTAATTAGTAGCCGGCTCTTATTTTGTGAATTTTTACTCTAAATTATCGTTAAATTGATAATTTTGGAAATATTTTATTTTGTTAAAACATATTATTTACAATTTTGTAATAATACCTTAGGTAAATAATTATCCCGGGACTGCGGGACCGTTCGAAAGAGATACCATGGCCCCGGAATAGAAAGGGCGATCATTTTCGAAAAAAAAAAATGTTTTTCTTCATAGCAACAATAATTATTCACGGTACAACGGAATCATTTCCCTTTTTGCAAAGGCGGAAATCTAAAATGTTTTGTTAACATTTATCACACACTTCACTCGTTTCACATACTTCAGAGAAAACAAAAAAGTGAAAAATAACTTTAGCTTGAGAAGTCGGTGACAAAAAAACTAAATGACTTCTGACTGTTACTTCATGTCCTCACTTTGCTAAGTCTTGAGTTTTAAGACGAAATACTACTTACTGGCTTATCGACGGAACTAGGATTACTGTTAGAATTTGCGCTGCCTTTTTTGGAATTATAAATAGACTATTTGTTACACGGTGCCAAAAATAAGATTACCGACATGCTGTCGGTTTCCACTATTGTGTTCGACAATTTTTTGTATACGATGCTGGTCTATTTTGTTTAGATTATTATGACATTTTTTTTTATCTTTATAATATGGGATAGTGTCATTATGTTAAGTTTATTTATTCATTATCATCAGCCTATAATGTTTTGGGACACGGCCTCCTCTCTATGAGAGGGAATGGACTATAATCCAGTGCGGATTGGTAGATGTTAAATGTCTTCGAATTTTTGGTTCTAGGATATGCCAGTTTCCTCACGATGTTTATCTGCACCGTTTTTTAGCTTAAGTAAGTACTGGCGTAATATTATGTTGACATGCATAAATAATTAGGTACATATCATCTGCGGTAGGTTTGCGGATGAGGCAAAGTGACATCTAATTATAGATATTGTTACATCGGACCTACTGGAACATTCGAGAAAGCATGTGATTACAGTATGTGTACGTTGGAATTTCGAGTGCTTTCCATTATTATTAGTTTTAAAGTTAGGTAGGTACAAATTCGCGACCTATTTATAAAAAGACATTCGAATTTCGACCTAGGGCATACGGTTCATATTTGTTTGTTTTGTACAAGTAGCTTATTATTATTACACCTACTCCTTCTTTTGTTAGTGTGTTTTTATGAAGTTGTTCTATAACCCTTTAGAATATTCGTGGTTATTTTTTGTGTGTCTGTTGGCGAGTACTCGTATAAATACACCGCTCAGGGCCGTGACAGTCAGTCTTGTTTAAGCGAATAGAGAACAGTAGTGTATTGTAGTGTACTTGTGATTAAGTTTAAATTGTTTTGTGATTAATAAAGTTATTGTGTTGTTTAATCGGTAGTAATTAATTTATCTCATACCCAGCTCGTAACAATATGTTACCTACACTTAATTATCGATCTAGCAATTATCTTAGTGACAGTGTCAAGTGTCAATGGAGTCAGATGTCAACCCTAGATTAGGCTAGTTTCCACCATCGATAAATTGCAAATCTATTTAGTCCGTCAGTTAGAGTATTGTAAAATAATGGATACGTATTTTTTGTTGTTGTAAATCAATGAATATTGACAAATTTAGAACGCATCAAAACTCGGGAGTAGGGGCTCGTGACGTCACAATGCGACGCACTAAAAATTATAGCACGGGGCGTGACGTATCAAAATACCTGCGTGTCAAACATTTTTTGAAAATCTAACTGAAGGACTAATTAGATTTTTTCAGGACACAAGCCTTTTACAAAAGTTCGTCTCGACCATTCGACCGCGCTTAGTGCAAAATTGATTCCAATGTTTACGTTAGCTAACATTTCGAGTACCTTTCTAAGCCAGATGTCTAAAAATGTTGCGGATGCGTTTTTTACTGCAGCAGTTACCGAACTTTGATAGTCTGGGAGTTTCCTAGATAAATGTTCACGAATAGACTATTACATATTTGTTTATGTATGAATCTAGGAATTATGTTTATTATAAGATACTAGCACTTTGCCCGCGACTTCGTCCGCAATAAATATATTAAATAAATAAATAAAATTCGTTTAATTCAGATAACAGTGATCCATATTTTGTTAGTATTGCACACATCTTACATACTAGTATGAGTAACATTGATATAAAAAGTAATATTATTAAAACAAAGGACGACCAGGCAGAAAGACGTCTCCTACCTAATCAACCTCCGCACAAAATGCCCGATATTTGGAGTATAGCTAGGCTCCGCCACAGCTCTCAGGATATAGTTGCGACTACTCCGCACTCTGCACAACAGCGAAACCGTTTTTTTGCGGATAATGGCATGAAAACCATCGGTGTGGGCCTGAGCAAAACATTTCTGAAGCGCTACAAAAACGGGGCAATCGCAACAACATCCTGAAAGCATTATTATATTGAACGCGCAGGACATCCAGCGATCTCTTAGTGTAGTTGACTCATAGATTGCTCGTGTAAAAGCTCTGACAGTAGGCTTTAAAAAGAGTAACTTTTACTTGGTCAGAGCACCTAGCAAATCTACGGGCCAGCATGTTACCTCTGACCGCCAGTGCCCTAAGCTCCCTCTCAATATCTTTGTCATCCTTAAGGTCGTCGGTGATAAAATGTCCAAGGTACTTGAAATTGGAGACCCTGTTTAAATGGAGCCCATTTAGCGTTATAATTTCTGGTACAGAGTCTGGACATCTACCAGCGGCTCTAATGAGCATATATTCACTTTTGTGACATTATAAATAAGTCCATGTAAGGCAGCATAAGTCTCACAAACTTTGAGCAATTCCCTGATTGCCCCAGCAGTCGGGCCCAGCAGCACCATGTCGTCTGCGTAACTGATGTTATTGACGCTCACTCCATTTCTTTGAAATCCAACAGTCATGTTGCTGAGCTCGGTTATGAGGCCATCAACATACAGATTGAAGAGCCTAGGGGATGTTAAACCCCTTTGTCTCACACCGCATTCCAATCCATATGCTGGAGAGAGAGTGTTAGACCACTTAACCTGGTTCCTCTGGTTGGCATACTAGAACTGAAAAAATTTCAGTATATCAGCAGGGGTACCCCAGTTCCTCAACTTGTCCCAAAGCACATCATAGGAGACGAGATCAAAGGCCTTTGAGAGGTCAAGGAAACAGGCGTACACGATCGGTATAATATTGAACAGTATGCTTGAGACTCAAGATAGCAGTTTCAGTTGAAAGTCCAGACTGGGACCCAAACTGTGCTTCATGAAAATTTAAAACGGTTTCCAAACATGAGTAAAGCATACTGTCCAATACCTTAGCCGTGATCGTAGCCAAGGAAATCGGACGATAATTCCCCTTATTCGATAATTCGATATGTCCCCTACCCTGTTCTTAACGATTGGGACCACAAGCATTTTCATGAAATTTTTCAGCAGGTACGAATGGCGTAGACACAACGTATAGAACAATGACAAGACCCTCGGTATGTGGACTCCTGCATAATTATTTCAAGTGCTCAATGCTAAGTCCATCATGACCTGGAGACTTGCCTCTGCTCATTCCCTGTATGACTCTTTTGATTTGCTTGGCAGAGAAGTGCATACGTGTCTCCTTTGCCTTACAAAAATACTTGACATCTTCAGAAGGAACTGAGGGACCAAGGGGAGACTGCACCTGGAAATATTTCATAAACAGGTTAGCAATATCCCCGTGATCACTCTTTCCCTCCTCCATATTAGCTCGGCTAATAAACATGGTAAAGGGTGTAAAAAACCTCTTAACGAAGCCGAAAAGCACTTGTTCTCCTCATCTATTATCGTTATTCTACACCATACCTGAGAACCTTCTAGTTACCGAGATTTTGGGGGTCAAAGTTCCAAATTTTCGACAAGTTTTAATGTAAGATTTTTTACTTTAAACACCTCTACGACCCCCGTACTATTCAATCCATCCATCAAACAAAGTTTTAAGTGCGTTACATTGAGTTCTACCACAAGACATGATTTTTTACTATTCAGTCCATCCATCAGCACAATTTTATAAGTGCGACGATACATTGAGTTCTACCACAAAACGTGAATTTCACCTTAAAAAAAAGTCGTTTCCCAGCAATAGTTTTTGCATAAAGTTACTTAGTTTGTTGTACCGAATGCTTGGTTGACGGCTTTGTGATCAATCTAACCTCAATCTAAAGTTAGCCATATTCTATAGAATGTGGCTAACTTTAGAATTCTATTAATTGATCACGTTTGTGAGAGAGATTTGATCCATTTGATTGACCCTATCGATTGATGTGTCAAAGAAGTTCTGGATATTTTTTTTTTAAATTTTAGTTGGTTCGACTCCCGAGTGTTGCAAACTGAGAGATTTGTTTCTATTTAAAAATAAAGGCATGTTTCATTTGAGTTAAATTAGCTATCTCCTGTATTTAGAGTACTTTTGGGCATTGGAAAATTCCACCCTGCATATTATAATCCGAATCTCGGAAACGGCTATAACGATATCTATGAAATTTGGGTGCGTGCCATTTGATATAATAACAGAAAGTCTAACGTTCACGTGGCCTAATTTCATTTAATATACTTTTTGTTTAGTATAACGATGAAATGATATAATGAATTATTGATATAATTTCAGTTTATCTAATTTTATATGTCTTAATTAACATTTCCTATAATGCACTCTTAAACTAATATTAATTTAGTATAATATTAAGTTAGTATGATATTTAGTTAGTATAATATTCAAAATCTATAATAACGTTAATTATAATTTTGAGCGTGCCGCGGCAGCGGGCGCCGAGCGCCAGATCCTCGCTGTTGCAGGTGAATCATTACCCTGTATTGTGGGTGAATGATGTGGGTTAGGTTAGGTTAGAACTTTTACCTTTAGCGACAGACTCCCCACTGTTGTAGGTGAATCATTTGGGTTATTTGAGGTTTGACAGGGCATTATGATGTTTCCTGATATTTACTTATTCATTACAGAATTTCGGCTGAAAATTAGGAAATATGAAAATTAGGTAGGTCAAATAAAAGTTATGTCAACTAAACGTTATATTAAAACAGCATTATACAAATTGAAAATTATTTTTAATGAACGTTATACTAAATGTTATTAGAGGAAAAGAAGTTTTTTTGAAATATAAGATTAGATCACATGAAATTAGGTTATTTGTTTTTATAGCATATGAAAATTATATCATGTGAACGTTATTTCAAGTGTAAATATACTTTCTGTTAATCATATATTACACACCCATGAAATTTAGTATGCAGCAGGTATAGGCGGTGATTAATCCATCTAGCTAGGTTTCCTTTTAAGAAAACGTCGTTCGCCAAAAAAAAATCGAGCACGGCTCGGTCATCCAGATACTTTTCCAGAAACTACACATAGGCACACTCACACGTATAACACAAGTTAAGGGAACATAAGTGCCTATTTTATATTAACTTTGCTATTCGATATCACCTTACTAAATTATGTATTAAGTACTTTAGATTATTACATCAAGAGGTTTTCACTTTACTTCCACCTTTACTTAAAACCTTACACAGTGAATAAATACTAAAAACTATTATCAATAAAGAAACTAATATTCCTACTATCAAAGTTAGCACTAGTTCTAGTTCTAGATACTCCGCCCACGACATGTTGGCTGCAGGCGCGCGCAGATGTCTTGCTCCGCCATGACGCAGCACGTGCTCCGTCCACCACACGGCGCGCTCCAGTGGAGGCTGTGGCTGGTCGTATATCCAATTACGAAGATTGACTATGTTCTGACGATAGCTGAAAAGAGAAAACAAACGTTTCTGAACGGAAAAGTGACAATTTTTAAAAGCATCGAATCATCTACTGCATTTTCCTTTTGTTGCAGTTGACTTTCAGTCTAACTGGATGCAGCTGAACACCAGTATTTTACATGGAGCGATTACCGTAACCCAGTTAGTACTGGGTAATACGGTACCCCTTGGTAAGGCTGATTGTCAGACTATCCGGGCCACTGACCAGCTGTAACAACAGGTTCAACATCCAAAAATGACAGCTGGGACCAATGACTTAACATGCTTGATGAAGCACGGTAAAAGCATCGACAGATTATGCCATAGCAAACCCAAATCAAGCAATGATTCACTTAATCGGTTTTTGAAAGCTTGAGACAGCGTGAGTCTTTTGGTGAGGAACTTGTGGACGGGCAAGCGACGCTCTCCAAGATAATTCCGTGGATGAGTGTCCCTCTGAGTTTTTGCAAAGCACGATAAGCCGTTGGTCCAGGCTTTATAATGTGAAGAGGTCCACAGTAGTTTCCCGGTGTTCATAACCTAGTAAGTTATACAACCATGTTACCAAAAACTACCCAGTGACTGAGGTGTGGCATTCGAAATGGCAGTATCCACGTCACATACTTGCATTTAAGCTGAATCTGGTATAACCCCTCGTCTGTAGAGTTAGTCGACCCAGTATTCTAGGAAAAGGCTAAGGAAATGGAGAAGATAGTATTTTTTTTTCAATTTTAAAATGGGCCTGCTCTTAATCTCAATCACGCCTGATGGAATATGAGATATGAGGTCTATGATGGAACGAGCGCGCCCAGAAGATACCTGTTCGTTCACTCTTGCTTTAAAGGCAGACAGTTTACATGTGGGAGGGAACACAGATACCGGCAGAGAGTTTGGCAGTTAGAATGGATCATAAATTATAAATGAACATAATATACAAAAACCATATTCTTACCTATCATCACCAAGAACAGTGTCAATGGCTTGCCTAAAACTTCCTTCAGTAAGTGTCTCTATATCCTGTTTTACGCCAATTTTGTGATGTACGTATCTTTCGACATTAAGCCATTGGTCGCCAAACATTGGTACACCAATCAGAGGTACTCCGGCTGTGATAGCCTCGTCTGTTGATTGTAGACCTCCTTGTGTTATGAAAAGTCTGACATTTGGATGTTCTGAAATGGTAAAACTTTGTAGTGTGGCATTATATTTAATCATCATTCCCTTTGTTCTCACATCACTATTTAGTAAGTAAGTAGTATGTACACCACTGAACATTGTCTATGCTTCCGATTCCGGTATGTCATTCTATTGAGACGACCACTACTGTACAAGGTTCGGTCCGTGATAGTGCCTAACTGTCTTTGATTAATATTATATCTACCAACGTGTGTCTACTGTAAATAAACCAAGTTTCATCCAACATAACAACTTTATCTCATCATTCGCTTTTTTATGATGTTTCACACAGTCCACCCATTTATTTATGTTCATCATTGATCAGTTCTTTGGATCTTTGAGCTTCAGTTAAAATAAAAAGTTTGTGAAATTATTAAGCGCTCCTTGGAATTTAAGATCGAATATATTACTCTATGTTGGGCGGTTACTATTTATCACTACAGTCAAAACGAATCATTGTTGTCACTGATATGATCATAATTGGTTATAAATGTGTGACGATAAAGGAATGAAAAAAATATGCAATTGTCGTGACTCAGATCCGGCAACTTAATGAAGTGATAATTTATTCGCAATAATTTTTTTTACGCGGGTTTAAAAAAAATGTACGGACAACGGAAATGTATGAACGGTTATGTTCACTGTTTCCAAAATGGATTAATGAACCAACGCATGGATTGCTTTAAAAAATATAGGGCTAGAAAAGACTATGGAGGAAAAGAAGGCTGAAGCCTCTAGGTGTAATACCATAAACCGGGCGTAAATCCAAACTCCGTCTCCGTCTCCCTCACTCGGGAATCAAACCCAGAACCTCATGACAATAACGCATCATCATAATTTAGATTTTTAGAAGAAGAAGCTAATAAAACTATTTACTTAGTAAATCCGACTGCGGCCACCATTTCGAGATTTTGATGTTCTCCGTCCGTCCAGGGAGCTCCTCCGAATCCCATTTCCATAAGACCACGTATGGCAATTTAGAGAACACTCTCACTAGAATCTGTATCTTCTCTGGAGGCAGTAAAGTTGGATCTACATTTGATCCAAAACTTATGAATATCACTCCTTTCTTGGATGAGTCTAATAATGACTTGACGTCCTGAAAAAAAATAGCTTAATGTGAGAGATATATAAATATTATGATGGAAGGACAGGGATAATATAGTGAGGAAAGTGTTGAGTTTGAATGTAAAAGTAGAGGAAGAACAAAGAAACGAACGGTGGACTGTCTGAAGGATGATATGGCTAGAAAGAAAGTGACTGTTTCCTTCCTTATCGTGTGGTTAGTTGCCTAACCTGGTGTCAGAGTTTTTGTCGGTGACTGCTGAGATGACGAATAATAGAGAAGGCTGGAAGACGACATGATGCGCTAACCCCAAATAAATTGAGATAAGGACAGGAGAATTATGATAGATGGAAAGGGAGTAAAAGGCCAAAGAAAATCAATCAATAAATCAAACCATTTACTTCAAGTAGGCCAGTTACAGGCACTTTAGAATAGTGGAAACAAAGATGAAAATTAAATCTAGCTATTGTCCCAGTCACGACAAGACATAAAACTGTGAAAGTACTGTAGTTGCCTACACACTAGCCTAAATCTCTATGGAGAACGGGCAAGAAACTCCATGGAACTCAAAAGGTGGATGGATGGTGTAATATTGACTCTCTTTATCTTATTTCGTAACATAATACCCAATCGTGACTTATTGACTTAAAGAAAGTCATACTTCTATCAAAGTTAAATCGTATTTTTTACGTTGCTTGCCATCAAAGAATAGATACTCGTAATTATGAATGAGCTAGAAACTCCAGGTGTACTCGTAATTTCCTACTTAAGGGTTGCAAAGAAAAAAGATACTTACAGCTGGCAATTCCTTCTCAGTTTTCTGATGAATACCACCAATATACACCACAGAAGGAGGCACAGGCCTTATACCTTCAAACACTGGATGCACATTCAAAAACAACATATGAACATTATTCCACAATTCAGTAACAGAAGGTATTTTAGGTCCAAACAGATTTTTTAGCATCACATCTTCAAGTTTCTCAAACTCAGTATTGACTTTTGCTATCTGATACTCATCGTATAATACTTTCATCTTTTCCCACATGCTCAAATTATGGTTCTTTTTATGATTGACTGAAGGGTAGAGAAATGGATGAATGGGGGCACCAACTGATTCGAAATTCCCATAAGAAGCACCAAAAGAACTTATTTCTATCACAGGCACTTTGTATACAAAAGATAACGCTAAAGCGGCTCTTACACAGGCTTCTATCAGCAACAGATCGAATTTTTCATTCTTGTCATTGATCAAGTCTTGAACTTCATCGTGGGAGAATTGTGCTTTTAGAATTGAGTGTCCTATGTCCAGAAACATCCTCACTTGATTCGTCAGTCCTCCTGTTTTGTCTTTCGGCATTAACATGAATTTTTCCATCCATACTCTGTACGATATATCATGGACGTCGATCTCTCTTAAATTAGGTGGTGTTTCGCCTTTCAGGAAGGCTGGATCAGGTGTGATAACTGTGACTTCATGACCACGCCTGGCTAGTTCCTGAGTCAAAGGTCTAAATACCACTTGGTGACTTATAGATGGTGCTGGGAAAAATGCTAAAATTCTTGCAGTTTCAATGGCGTTTAAAAATAAAGCACTGAATACAACTAACTTAAACAACACTGGCATTGTAACTGAAGACGATGCAAGACTGAGATTCAACGTTTCTGATTTCTTCCTTATAAACAGGTTTATGTTTAAAGGAGGCACACTGTCTGAGCAAATATAAAACGATCGACGATTCGTTCGTCCTTATCTGGAAGAACAGGCAAATAATTGAAGGTGATAAAGGTGCAGGTAAACAGAACTGGGTAATTAAAATAAAGATTGCATTCTGTGTTACGTAAGTCACGGTGCAGACAAGCTGGCTTTCCAGACCATTCGATCAAGACATCAGACAGCTACGACGCGACGCCGACGCTTAGATAACGTGCTATTGTTGAGCATAAAATAAGGTCCTTTTTTTTTAGGATGGGAAATCATCAAATAAATTCTCCCCCTCTGGGCGGAGCGGGAAGGAGTGTCAGACTTTTACTGACTAAAACCCATCCATATTCCTTTCTCGCCCTTTATGTTCCGTGGCCGCGATATCTCTTTCGAACAGGCCCGCAACCCCGGCAGAATAAAATAAGGTCCTGGGTTTGAATCCCGGGTCGGGTAAAGTGTTATTGGGTTTTTCAAATTTCCCAGTATCAGCCACGGAGTCTGGACATATACATAACTCTTAAAATGTAGGTGAACTATCAGGTGAACCTCTTTCTAAACCTTTGGGAATTATAGGCAAGTTAAAATGTAAAAAAATTGACTCCTGTTGAAGCTTTTAAACTGTCACACTTCTGCCACGACGTTAGCAGCCTTTATTCCGTAGCAGTAAATGTCGTCTTCTCTCGTAGACATATAGGTTAAAAAGATCAAGACATAGAAAAAAATTCATCAGCAATAGAGCCTGTTCATTTTCAACCGACTTCTAAAAAGAGGAGGTTATCAATTCGTCTGTATGTTTTTTTTTTTTTTTTTTTTGTGTTTGTTACCTCAGAACTTTCGACTGGGTGAACCGATTTTGATGATTCTTTTTTTATTTGAAAGCTGGTGCTTCCCGTTGGGTCCCATTTTAATTTGTTGAAGATCTGATGCTGATCTTCGGAGATATACAATAGTACTCTTCAAAAACAGAAGGCAAATCTGCAGTGATTGCTGCATCCGCTTGTAGGTTCATTGTTTATACTACATCATGACGTAACATCACGCCTGTATGCTCTGAGGGGGTACGCAGAGGTGTACAATATACCCAGATTTCGACAATTTTTGTTACGTCAGAACTTTCGACTGGGTGAACCGATTTTGATGATTCTTCTTTTATTTGAAAGCTGGTGCTTTTCATGTGGTTCCATGTCAATTTGGTTAAGATCTTCCACTGATCTTCGGAGATATAAATGGAACTCTTCAAAAATACACGGCAAAGCTGCGGTAATTGCTGCAATCGCTTGGTTGTTTATTGTTTATGCAACATCATGACGTAACATCACACCTGTATGCTCTGAGGGAGTACACAGAAGTATACAATACACCCAGATTTCGACAGTTAGACGTGTAAAGTTCCATTCAATGTGATCCCGGAGAAATAGAGGTAGGTAACTCCTTAACTTTATAGGCACACCAGAAGCGGTTTGGGTAGTTTTAGGCAGAGTACAATCTCGGAGTGATCTCATTTCGATTTGATAAAGATCTGGTGACTTCGGAAGATAGGCAACTGAACTCCTTAATAAAATATGATAGCAAATGTACTGGGATCGCTGAAGACTCACGTCTGTCTATTGTTTACACCAGTTCATAACAAAAAATCACACCGATACGCTGTGAAAGGGTAAGCACCTGTGAACCACTAAAAATTGAAAAATAAAAACTTTTTTGCAAAAAATATAACCGACTTCACACAAAAAAGTGAAAAATAACTTTAGCTTCAGAAGTCGGTGACAAAAAAACTCAATCAATCAAACAAAGGTCACCGACTTCTGAAGCTAAAGTTATTTTTCACTTTTTTGTGTGAAGTCGGTTATATTTTTTGCAAAAAAGTTTTTATTAGTTATCAATATGTTGTATTCATGTTCAAAGTAAAGGTCCATCTACAAAAAGTGACATTATATCAATTTTAAAAATGATGTAAAAGTCAATTATTTAGAGTAGTGGAAGACTCTAAACCGATTAAGAAACCAGGTGGGCCGCTGCAGGTTCAACTTGGTCCGGTGGGGATATTCCGATAAAGCTGAGTGCGACTGCGGAGCTTCGTCTCAAACCATGGCCCAACTCCTGACCTGCTCTTTGTGTAACTTCACCTGCACTTTAAGGGACCTGTCCGAAGCCTACACCCCGTCGCCGTCGTGCCGTCGACGTGGCTGAGCTCTGATCGAAACAAATCTAAATAAATAACAAAGGGAATTATCAACACAAGAAAAAGAAGAAAAAGTCAATATTATTGACCTACCTCCCGAAAAGTTTTTATTAAGCCAACACTGCTCAAAGTCAATAACGGAATTTATAAAATCGTCTAGAAAGACCCCTAGCAGCAAAAAAAAAAATGCTGCATTAGATCATAAATAGTAGATTGTTACACGAGGGTCGAAAGGAATCAATTCCCAGACGAGGTATTTAGACGCCCGAGCGCAGCGAGAAGAGGTTAGTCCGAGTAGGAATTGATGTCTTTCACCCGAGTTAAGCATTCTACTTTTCATTTCGAATATAAGGAAATTAAAAAATAGTAGTGTTATTTTATCTGCTCGCCACTTAATAAAGTCATTGTATGAAAATATATCATATTTTACTTTAAAATATAATGTCAATTTATAATTTTATTATATTACATGAAATTCAATTATCTTAAGCTTAAGTAATTTTTAAATCGATTTATTGTAATGAATGTTTCTATTCTTTGTAATTTATTAGTTGATTGCTATTATTTGATTGTAATTTGATTATTGTTTGATTGTGTGGAATGAATAAAGCTTTATTATTATTATTATTATTATGTAGTACCTATTATTAAATTTCTGGCAAAAGATTTTCGATAACTGTATTTGCCTCGTCTTAAACGGAATCTGGGTCAGCATTTCAGAATCATTTGAACTTATTTTTAATAAGATATTGGAAGAAAACCCAGATTTCGATACAGCTTACAGAGTTAGTATCCCGCCATATTATTTATTCTATTTAAAATTTTAAATATGGAACACACCGCGTCACTGCCGCGGGCGGACCCGCTTAGTTTTTGTCTTTAAAT
Source organism: Xestia ashworthii (assembly GCA_950022955.1). Taxonomy (NCBI): domain Eukaryota; kingdom Metazoa; phylum Arthropoda; class Insecta; order Lepidoptera; family Noctuidae; genus Xestia; species Xestia ashworthii. Next base: position 7,555,234 of record OX465571.1, on the reverse strand, counting down.
CACACTGGCTATTTACACACTCACAAGATCGCACCATTTTTTTTAATTATGATAGATTTTCTGCAGCCGGTTGCCTGACTAAATTTAGTTCTATTTTTTTAAATTTATTCCCACCCTAGAGAGGGAAGCAATTACCATGAGTCTTTCCCACCCAAAGGTGGAAAGTAGCACTTTCCACCCGCTACTCGGATCAAACAAACCAAACACTACTTTCCGAGTAAGAGAAATGAAAAAATATGTAAAGGGTGTAAAAACCTCTTAACGAAGCCGAAAGTCAATACTCAATCCTCAATACTCAAATCTTTATTGCATTCCATATGTATCACATAGATGGTGTTATCAAAATAATATAAGATCAATAGGGCAGTTGTTTTCTCCGTCATTGCGATCATTTTTTTGTTCTACACCATGCCTTCTATTTACGGAGATATTGGGCATCAAAGTTACTACTTTTTGACAAGGTTTTTTTTAAATCCCCCCAATTTAAATTTTTCCCCGTACTATTCAATCCATCCATCAGCACAATGTTTTGAGTGCTATAAGTTACTTACTTTGATGTACCGAATGCTTGGTTGACGGCTTTGTGATCAATCTAACCTCAATCTAAAGTTAGCCATATTCTATTAAATGTGGCTAACTTTAGAATTCTATTAATTGATCACGATTGTGAGAGAGATTTGATCCATTTGATTGACCCTATCGATTGAAGTGTCAAAGAAGTTCAGGACATTTATTTTTTTGTATTTTAGGCGGTTCGACTCCCGAGTGTTGCAAACTGAGAGATTTTTTCCTATTTAAAAATAAAGGCATGTTTCATTTGAGTTAAATTAGCTATCTCCTGTATTTAGATATCCTGTATTTCGGGCATTGGAAAATTCCACGCTGCATATTATAATCCGAATCTCGGAAACGGCTATAACGATATATCTATGAAATTTAGAATGCAGCAGGTATAGGCGGTGATTAATCCATCTAGCTAGGTTTCCTTTTAAGAAAACGTCAATCGTCAAACGTCATCCAGATACTTATCCAGAAACTACACATAGGCACACTCACACGTATAACACAAGTTAAGGTAACATAAGTGCCTATTTTATATTAACTTTGCTATTCGATATCACCTTACTAAATTATGTATTAAGTACTTTAGATTATTACATCAAGAGGTTTTCACTTTACCTTTACTTAAAACCTTACACAGTGAATAAATACTAAAAACTATTATCAATAAAGAAACTAATAATCCTATTAACAAAGTTAGCACTAGTTCTAGTTCTAGATACTCCGCCCACGACATGTTGGCTGCAGGCGCGCGCAGATGTCTCGCTCCGCCATGACGTAGCACGTGCTCCGTCCACCACACGGCGCGCTCCAGTGGAGGCTGTGGCTGGTCGTATATCCAATTACGAAGATTGACTATGTTCCGACGATAGCTGAAAAGAGAAAACAAACGTTTTTGAACGGAAAAGTGACAATTTTTAAAAGCATCGAATCATTTTCCTTTTGTTGCAGTTGACTTTCAGTCTAACTGGATGCAGCTGAATACCAGTATTTTACATGGAGCGATTACCGTAACCCAGTTAGTACTGGGTAATACGGTACCCCTTGGTAAGGCTGGTTGTCAGACTATCCGGGCCACTGACCAGCTGTAACAACAGGTTCAACATCCAAAAATGACAGCTGGGACCAACGACTTAACATGCTTGATGAAGCACGGTAAAAGCATCGACAGATTATGCCATAGCAAACCCAAATCAAGCAATGATTCACTTAATCGGTTTTTGAAAGCTTGACACAGCGTGAGTCTTTTGGTGAGGAACTTGTGGACGGGCAAGCGACGCTCTCCAAGATAATTCCGTGGATGAGTGTCTGTCTGAGTTTTTGCAAAGCACGATAAGCCGTTGGTCCAGGCTTTATAATGTGAAGAGGTCCACAGTAGTTTCCCGGTGTTCATAATCTAGTAAGTTATACAACCATGTTACCAAAAACTACCCAGTGACTGAGGTGTGGCATTCGAAATGGCAGTATCCACGTGACATACTTGCATTTAAGCTGAATCCGGTATAACCTGTAGAGTAATTAGTCGACCCAGTATTCTAGGAAAGGGCTAAGGAAATGGAGAAGACAGTTTTTTTTTTTCAATTTTAAAATGGGCCTGCTCTTAATCTCAATCACGCCTGATGGAATATGAGAGATGAGGTCTATGATGGAACGAGCGCGCCCAGAAGATACCTGTTCGTTCACTCTTGCTTTAAAGGCAGACAGTTTACATGTGGGAGGGAACACAGATACCGGCAGAGAGTTTGGCAGTTAGATAAATTATAAATGAATTTATTATACAAATACCATGTTCTTACCTATCATCACCAAGAACAGTGTCAATGGCTTGCCTAAAACCTCCTTCAGTAAGTGTCTCTATATCCTGTTTTACGCCAATTTTGTGATGTACGTATCTTTCGACATTAAGCCATTGGTCGCCAAACATTGGTACACCAATCAGAGGTACTCCGGCTGTGATAGCCTCGTCTGTTGATTGTAGACCTCCTTGTGTTATGAAAAGTCTGACATTTGGATGTTCTGAAATGGTAAAACTTTGTAGTGTGGCATTATATTTAATCATCATTCCCTTTGTTCTCACATCACTATTTAGTAAGTAAGTAGTATGTACACCACTGAACATTGTCTATGCTTCCGATTCCGGTATGTCATTCTATTGAGACGACCACTACTGTACAAGGTTCGGTCTGTGATAGTGCCTAACTGTCTTTGATTAATATTATATCTACCAACGTGTGTCTACTGTAAATAAACCAAGTTTCATCCAACATAACAACTTTATCTCATCATTCGCTTTTTTATGATGTTTCTTTGTCTGTTTGTCTTTGGATCTTTGAGCTTCAGTTAAAATAAAAAGTTTGTGAAATTATTAAGCGCTCCTTGGAATTTAAGATCGAATATATTACTCTATGTTGGGCGGTTATTATTTATCACTACAGTCAAAACGAATCATTGTTGTCACTGATATGATCATAATTGGTTATAACTGTGTGACGATAAAGGAATGAAAAAAATATGCAATTGTCGTGACTCAGATCCGGCAACTTAATGAAGTGATAATTTATTCGCAATAATTTTTTTTACGCGGGTTTAAAAAAAATGTACGGACAACGGAAATGTATGAACGGTTATGTTCACTGTTTCCAAAATGGATTAATGAACCAACGCATGGATTGCTTTAAAAATTATAGGGCTAGAAAAGACTATGGAGGAAAAGAAGGCTGAAGCCTCTAGGTGTAATATTACCATAAACCGGGCGTAAATCCAAACTCCGTCTCCGTCTCCCTCACTCGGGAATCAAACCCAGAACCTCATGTTCGACAATAACGCATCATCATAATTTAGATTTTTAGAAGAAGAAGCTAATAAAACTATTTACTTAGTAAATCCGACTGCGGCCACCATTTCGAGATTTTGATGTTCTCCGTCCGTCCAGGGAGCTCCTCCGAATCCCATTTCCATAAGACCACGTATGGCAATTTAGAGAACACTCTCACTAGAATCTGTATCTTCTCTGGAGGCAGTAAAGTTGGATCTACATTTGATCCAAAACTTATGAATATCACTCCTTTCTTGGATGAGTCTAATAATGACTTGACGTCCTGAAAAAAAATAGCTTAATGTGAGAGATATATAGATATTATGATGGAAGGACAGGGATAATATAGTGAGGAAAGTGTTGAGTTTGAATGTAAAAGTAGAGGAAGAACAAAGAAACGAAGGGTGGACTGTCTGAAGGATGATATGGCTAGAAAGAAAGTGACTGTTTCCTTCCTTATCGTGTGGTTAGTTGCCTAACCTGGTGTCAGAGTTTTTGTCGGTGACTGCTGAGATGACGAATAATAGAGAAGGCTGGAAGACGACATGATGCGCTAACCCCAAATAAATTGAGATAAGGACAGGAGAATTATGATAGATGGAAAGGGAGTAAAAGGCCAAAGAAAATCAATCAATAAATCAAACCATTTACTTCAAGTAGGCCAGTTACAGGCACTTTAGAATAGTGGAAACAAAGATGAAAATTAAATCTAGCTATTGTCCCAGTCACAAGACATAAAACTGTGGAAGTACTGTAGTTGCCTACACACTAGCGTAGATCTCTATGGAGAACGGGCAAGAAACTCCATGGAACTCAAAAGGTGGATGGATGGTGTAATATTGACTCTCTTTATCTTATTTCGTAACATAGTACCCAATCGTGACTTATTGACTTAAAGAAAGTCATACTTCTATCAAAGTTAAATCGTATTTTTTACGTTGCTTGCCATTAAAGAATAGATACTCGTAATTATGAATGGGCTAGAAACTCCAGGTGTAGGTACTCGTAATTTCCTACTTAAGGGTTGCAAAGAAAAAAGATACTTACAGCTGGCAATTCCTTCTCAGTTTTCTGATGAATACCACCAATATACACCACAGAAGGAGGCACAGGCCTTATACCTTCAAACACTGGATGCACATTCAAAAACAACATATGAACATTATTCCACAATTCAGTAACAGAAGGTATTTTAGGTCCAAACAGATTTTTTAGCATCACATCTTCAAGTTTCTCAAACTCAGTATTGACTTTTGCTATCTGATACTCATCGTATAATACTTTCATCTTTTCCCACATGCTCAAATTATTGTTCTTTTTATGATTGACTGAAGGGTAGAGAAATGGATGAATGGGGGCACCAACTGATTCGAAATTCCCATAAGAAGCACCAAAAGAACTTATTTCTATCACAGGCACTTTGTATACAAAAGATAACGCTAAAGCGGCTCTTACACAGGCTTCTATCAGCAACAGATCGAATTTTTCATTCTTGTCATTGATCAAGTCTTGAACTTCATCGTGGGAGAATTGTGCTCTTAGAATTGAGTGTCCTATGTCCAGAAACATCCTCACTTGATTCGTCAGTCCTCCTGTTTTGTCTTTCGGCATTAACATGAATTTTTCCATCCATACTCTGTACGATATATCATGGACGTCGATCTCTCTTAAATTAGGTGGTGTTTCACCTTTCGGGAAGGCTGGATCAGGTGTGATAACTGTGACTTCATGACCACGCCTGGCTAGTTCCTGAGTCAAAGGTCTAAATACCACTTGGTGACTTATAGATGGTGCTGGGAAAAATGCTAAAATTCTTGCGGTTTCAATAGCGTTTAAAAATAAAGCACTGAATACAACTAACTTAAACAACACTGGCATTGTAACTGAAGACGATGCAAGACTGAGCTTCAACGTTTCTGATTTCTTCCTTATAAACAGGTTTATGTTTAAAGGAGGCACACTGTCTGAGCAAATATAAAACGATCGACGATTCGTTCGTCCTTATCTGGAAGAACAGGCAAATAATTGAAGGTGATAAGGTATTAAAGTGTAGGTAAACAGAACTGGGTAATTAAAATAAAGATTGCATTCTGTGTCACGCACGTCACGGTGCAGACAGGCTGGTTTTCCAGACCATTCGATCCAGACATCAGACAGCTACGACGCGACGCCAACGCTCAGATCACGTGATATTGTTGAGCATGAAATAAGGTCTTGGGTTCGATTTCCGGGTCGGGTAAAGTGTTATTGGGTTTTTCAAATTTCCCAGTATCAGCCATGGAGTCTGGATTTTTGCCCTGGACTTAAGGCGATTAGACGAGCTAAATTAGCAACTCTATTTGTGGTGGTTCAAACTTCGTTTGAAATGCTGTTGGAATAAAGTTCTAATCAGCTTGCACTACAAAGTGGTTGTTACGTCAGTCACTGCGGGCCAAATAGCGCAAAATGAGTGGTTTCGATCGATTTACAAATAAACTATTGATTGAATTAAAAAACCAAAACACGTTATCATGCTAATAAATATATTGCTTGTTGAATTATTTGCCAAAAAATCTGAATGATCGCATGCATATTATTATGTTTTTTTTTTGGTTGAAAGATGTTTTTAGAGATAAGTTCGTGGTTTTTTTCAAGGTTCACGGTTTTTGTCAATTTAATTGTATTATGTTTTCAAAACACTATCATGCTAGCATATATCCTGCATATTTTTCTGGTCTTGTTTATAGCAGTGAATCATATACTTTTAGTAATTATAAAACTCGCGTTTAGCTCATGTAATTACCTTAAACATAACTCTTAAAATGTAGGTGAACTATCCGGTAAACCTCTTTCTAAACCTTGGGAATAAGAGGCAAGTTAAAATGAAAAAAAAATTGACTCCTGTTGAAGTTTTGTGACAGTTTGTCACACTTGTCTTTGGTCACGACGTTAGCAGCCTTTAATCCGTAGTAGTGAAGGTCGTCTTCTCTCGTAGACATATAGGTAAAAAAGATCAAGACATAGAAAAAAAAACATCGGTAAAAAAATAGAGCCTGTTCATTTTTAGTTAGCAATATGTTGTATTCGTGTTCAAAGTAAAGGTCCAAAAAGTGTCATTGTATCAATTTTAATAATGAAAAGTCAATTATTTATATTAGTGGAAGACTCTGAACCGCCTTAGAAGACAGGTGGGCCGCTGCAGGTTCAACTTGGTCCAGTGGGGGTATTCCGATAAAGTTGAGTGCGACTGCGGAGCCTCGTCTCAAACCATGGCCTACCTCCTGACCTGCTCTTTGTGTAACTCCACCTGCACTGTAAGGGACCTGTCTGAAGCCTACACCAATGCCGTCGACGTGGCTGAGCTCTGGTCGAAACAAATCTAAATAAATACCAACGGGTATTATCGGCACGAAGAAGAAAAAGAAAAAGTAAATATTATTGAGCTAATACCTACCGAAAAGTTTTATTAAGTCAACCCTGCTGAAAGACAATATAAAAATCCAAAACGCTTTGAGAACGGAAATTATTAAAATTTGATAAGAAAGACCACTTGCAGCAAAAAAAATGCTGCCAATGGTTATAAAAAGTACTGAAAGGCAGTTGTTTTCACTGCATTCCGATTTTTTTTTTGTTGTTCTACACCATGCCTTCTAGTTACGGAGATATTGGGGGTCAAAGTTCCAACTTCTTGACAAGGTTTTTTTTTAAATGCAAGTTTTTATTGTAATATTTTTAAGTTAAACACCTCTACGACCCCCGCACTATTCAATCCATCCATCAGCACCATGTTTTGAGTGCGATACATTAAGTTCTACCACAAAACATAATTTTTCAACCCAAAAAAAAGTTGTTTCCCAGCAATATTTTTTGCATAAAGTTACAATTTTGATGTATGTACAGAATGCTTGGTAGACGTTCGTGATGAGGTTGTTTACACCCTGTATTATTATTTATTAAAGCACAACCAAAAATAAAATGCATTGCCTATAGACAAACAAAAGGTCAGTAACCTATACTAATATAATAAAGCTGAAGAATTTGTTTTTAATCAGTACAAATCAAAAGGAACTGGGTTATTTCCGACCAATCAACCATGAAAACTAAAGAACAGTTATAAATTCAATGGGATAAATTCAACAAGATAAAGCACTTCTATTCATGGTTTTCCTTTCATTTAATTTATCATGTTTGTTAGAGAGATTTGATCCATATGATTGACCCTATCGATTGATGTCAAAAAGGTACAGAATGTTATTTTGTCGAACTTTAGTCGACCCATCCCGGGTTTGATGCCCGAGTATGGCAAAATAATTTTCGAAGATCTGTGAATGCAATTTTTTTTTCTAATAAAGCAATGTTTCGTTTGAGTAAAATTTGCTATCTCCCGTATTTAGAGTACTTTCCCTTCAGGTGGCATTGAAAAATTCCAACCTGTATACATTTATATATGATCTGGGAGTTTTATTGGACTAGGTTTGGTGTCATGGTCTCGCTAACTATACAATAATAGAATTTAATACACTTTCATTTCAAGTTCAGCAAATAACAAGTACAACAGTTTAGAAATGGCTGACTAGTTGCTGTATAAAATCAGTAAGGCGCAAATAATGAAACCGCATAAGTTCAGAAAGTTTGCTATGAGAATTCAATAAGGCATATTTTAAAAGAATCTATTGTAAAATCCAGACTTACACTTGATAGACACACACTTGCACTTGGACTTGCTTGACTTGACAGTCGTAACAGAAATAGTCCAAAAAGTCTGACAACCAGCCTTACCAAGGGATATCGTATCCCAGTACTAACTGGGTTATGGAGGACAGATAAACAGTCGCTCCATGTAAAATATTCAGCTGCATCCAGATAGACTGGAAGCCAACGCCAAAATATTCAGCTGCATCCAGATAGACTGGAAGCCAACGCCAAAATATTCAGCTGCATCCAGATAGACTGGAAGCCAACGCCAAAATATTCAGCTGCATCCAGATAGACTGGAAGCCAACGCCAAAATATTCAGCTGCATCCAGATAGACTGGAAGCCAACGCCAAAATAGTTAGCAAAAGGCTAGGAAGATGATGATGATAAATTGTGGAACCGAGATTACAACAATTTGATAAATAATAAGACCTCGATTAAAATAATCAATCGTTTGTCTCGCCATTTTTAAGGTCCATGTTCACCAAAAAGATGACAGTCTGATTACCTAAAACAGCTGTTTAAAACGCATTTTTGTATGGGAACATGTCACAGTGACAGATGACAGTGACAGATCTTTTCGGTGAACATGGACCATATTATATAAAAAATAATTTGCATTCGATTTTTAAAACAAAAAGAACAATCATATGATGTGAAGCTGTACAAGGTTTTCGCGTTGCATTCACAAAAGCGAAAACTTCCTTGTACACCCATATCTGCACCTAATTAAAATAATCAATGGTACTCCTAGTACATCTTTGACTATCGCATTAAACTTTATTCAATTTCCTGAAATTGGGTATTGATAAGCAATTGTTTTTTAAATCTTACCATTTGTTGGTATTTCCTAGCAGCTGGGCAGCTGTTTTCAAGGCCAGACGAACAAATTAACACCTTGCTATCATACCTAGCTTTTGTTCATGTCTTCACTCGCGTTGAGTTCTTGCAATTAATTATGCCATGAAAACATCCTACTGGAATAACTCAGGTCATAGTGAATCGTTGAATGTGCGTATTATTATACAACGTGTAACAGAAAGGATATAAGAATTATGGAATTGTGTGCTACAGACCATCAAACTGAACCACTTTCTCCATGGGACCACCATTGTAAAGTTGTTCAGTTTGATGGTCTGTAGCACACCCTTTCATATGACTATACCCTTTCTGTTACACGTTGTATACTTATCACTTGCTTCGGTGAAGGAAAACATCGTGAGGAAACCAGCATGCCTGAGAGATATTTATCGACGGCATGTAAAGGCCAAGTCAGTGGCCCATAGGCGGAATAAAAACTCTGACACCAGCCCGCCTAGCATGACCACCGGAGAAGCGAGAGAGACTCGACAAATCTGTTGTTCATCTGTCATTGAATCGACAAAATGACAGATGAACAAAAGATTTGTCGACTTCCTGTCGTGTCTGCGGTGGTCATGCTAGGCGGGCTGGTTAGGCACTAACCACATGATAAAGAAGAAGTGAATCCGTAGACGTTAAAGCGTGAAGCAGTGACCAACTAACAAACCATTTTCACAGTTGTAATTTTAGTTAGGAGGAGTGTGAAGAGCTCGTGACTATATAATAACAGGCACTCGGATCGATCTTTATGTTAAGCTCCATGCCTAGGTTGGTCCGTGGATGGGTGCTGAGTCCACTGTACACTTAGGCCTCTTCTAAGCTGAACTATCGGTTTTATGCGTACGCTTTCAGTCTTTCCCAGCCAGTTTGGATACATCATTAGTATAGTAGTGTTAAATGAATAAAATACAGAAAATTTAACATGAAAAAAGTTTTATTCAACTACGTATTTTCTATCTTATATCACATCTGTCACTGCAGTTTGCAGTGGTTTTTTGAATTCTGCCTTCTGTAATTAGTATCCACGTCATCATCTTTCTGCCCTCGTCCCATGTTGTTTGGGGTCGGTGCAATACTTATTATTCTTCCATTCTACCCTGTCAACTATCACTCTATCATTTGCTCATTTATCTTTTATAATAATATCATCTCTCACACAGTCTTTGCATCAATTCTTTGGCATTCCTCTCCCTTTCAGTCTATTAATTAACATTTATTGTCTCTCAACTCTTTTTGACTTTGGCAGAAATTAAATAGTTTGTCGAAACATACTTATAAATACCACGAAGAATCAAAGCAAACAATGTCAGTACGGTTGAAAATACAAATAATACTACAAGCACTAGTTCTAATTCAAGGTACTCCGCCCACGATATGCTGGCGGCGGGTGCACGCAGATGTCTCGCTCCGCCGTGACGCAGCACGTGCTCCGTCCACCACACGGCACGCTCCAGTGGAGGCTGAGGCTGATCATGTATCAGACTTCTAAACCTTTCAATGTTGCGACGATAGCTGGAAAAGAAAACCGTGAAATTTTAGAAAAGAGCAAGAGCGCAGAATGTGAGAGCAACGCCCAACCAACTAAGCTTAACGATACTCCTTCCATATTTATAAGACTATTATCAGCTAGTTTTGTTTTACTGCCACCAAAAAAACTAGGTAATTATTTTTTAAATTATGAGTTTACCTGTCATCACCAATAACAGTCTTGATTGCATTTTCAAATTCTTCTTCAGTCAGTGTTTCAATTTCCAATTTGACTCCAATCTTGTGGCGTTCATACCTTTCTGTATTGAACCACTGGTCTCCCCACATAGGTACACCAATCAGAGGTACTCCTGCTGTGATAGCCTCGTCTGTTGATTGTAGACCTCCTTGTGTTATGAACAGCTTCACTTTGGGATGCTCTGAAATTATTAATTTTTATTATTATTTTATTGATACAACTACATAAAGTTTTTAACTTTTAAATCTCAAAATAAGCCTGTTCAAGTCTTGAATCGTCATCTATCGTTATCTTCTACATTTTTTGTAATGAAAAACGATACATAGTACAATTATATGTTACATTTAAATTATTTATTTGCTTTAAGTTTTTTTTTGTATTCTATTTAATCATCTTTTACACGCCGTATTGTTTCTTTTTTATCTACTCTCCTTTCGCACGTGTGCTGGAAGAGATTTCTTTTGAAATAAGCATCACCTATTTTTATATTCCGTTTTTTTTCTATTATGTATTTAGTGTGTACATAAACCGTTAAATAAACAAATAACTTACTAAGTAGATCTGACTGCGGCAGCCACTTGGAAATCCTCATGTTATCAGCCTTTTCTGGTAGTTCATCCTTGTTCCACTTCCACAGCACATCGTAAGGCACTCGACCTAACACTTCCACTAGAATCCGCAACCTCTCTGGAGGCAGCGAAGATGGTTCCACATTCGTGCCAAAGCTGATGTATATCACGCCGTTTTTGGAAGAATCCAAGTACGATTTGAGGTCCTATAACAAAAAAAAAAAACTATGAAATTTCATACATACAGGTTTGTAGATGAAAGAAGCAGAGGAAGGCATAAGAAAGGATGGATGGATTATGTGAGAAAAGATATGAAAGAGAAAAGAGCAAATGATGCCGGGACGCACTGGCCATAAAAAGAATAGGACAAGGACCGGAAGATGATGGTGGCATCAGGTTTGCTTTTTTTCAAAAAGATAGTTGGAGGTGTTCTCATTAGAGTACGGGCCTCCAGACAGCCACTGAGATATTCCAGACGGAAAAACCTGATATTGGGTTTTCCCATCAAGGTTTTCTCAGTAGCAGGCACAGAGTCTGGATTTGCGCCCAGTTGGTGGCAATAGGGTCGCTCCCTACTACATAAATGTGGGTGTACTTTAGGTACACCTCTGCCTGTTGAATTAAAAGTACTTACCTTAGGTAATTCCTTGTCAGATTTCTGCTGTATCCCACCAATATGAACCACTGACGGAGGTACTGGTTGATTGCCTTCATAAGTCGGATGTAGATTCAAGAAGAACATTGCAACGTTATTATAGATCTCTTGAAGGGGTGGTAAGTCTGGGCCAAAGTGCGATTGAAGCATCTTATTCTCATACTCATAACTTCTTACTTGCATCAATTCGATTTTGAATCTATAATACAACTTCACTAATTTCTCCCATAACGTGAGATTATAAAATCTCCGACTCATATTATTTGCGTACAGAAGTGCGTGAGTTGGAGCGCCCACAATATCATAGTTATCAGCCCAAGGTCCAAAAGAACTTATCATGATAGCAGGTGCCTTGAATATGTGTGAATAAACAACAGCTGATCTGTCAACAGCTTCAGCAAATACTAAATCAAACTTTTGATTTTTATCATGGATCAATTTCTGCACGTTTTCATCCTTCAGTTGGGCGTCAACTACATCTGCCATTACTTTGAAAATAACTTCATACTCCTCTAATATTCCGTATTTCTTGCCAATAACTATCTCTTTCGTATCTTCTCGCCATATAGGGTAAGAAATATCATGAACATCAATTTCTGTCAAATTGGGAGGTGTTCCTCCCTTAGGGAAAACTGGATCTGGTGTGATGATTACAACCTCATGGCCTCTTCTGGCGAGTTCTTGAGTTAAAGGACGGAAGATGACTTGATGACTTATTGACGGGACCGGGAACACGGCCAAAATTCTTGCAGCGTCATTTGGAATTAACACTGAACCGAAACACAGCAAAAATATTAATGGTATCATTGTTCACTGGTCGCAATGCGAAGAGAAACTAATTAATATCCAGACGTACGGTTCTATTTATATAAGATAATTACATAACATTGTGTAATAGTTACATGAACGACCGTTTGACTTTTGAATTTCAGATGGTATAATTGTGTTGAATCATATTGTGCAATAATTTTACTGCGTGGCAATATTCCCGTTTGAAATAAACTCAGTTAAAAATAAATACGTCTAGCAGCATCTTAGTTTTTAAATTGAAATTCTAACTGAACAAGTTATTCATCAGTTTTATCTAAGTAAGTATATAAGAGATTAATCTTTGACTTCATTAGCGATAGAATCGGATAACAAGTTTAAATCAGAGAAAAATTCAAAGAGATCGATATACTAACTCTGCCTTCACTTTATATCTTTGAATGTATTTTATAACTCCGCAAAAATCGGGGGCTTTTCAAAATTAGAAGCGACTTCCACAATAAAAATACACGCAGTAAACATGAAATTTTAATACCTAAATTCAGATTAACAAAAACTAGCAAGTCTTTTATTCAAAACAGTATACGCTGTTATAACAAGTTGCCAAAGTCAGTTATAGAACTGACCGATGGAAAGTTCAAAAACTATATTAAACGTGTACTTATGAAAAAAGCATATTACAAAATCAAGGACTACGGTGATGACAGAGAAGTTTGGCTATGATTCCTTCTGCGCATGCGGCTTCCCTGGTAGCTCATAAACGGCACAGATTTGTGGATGTCTCTAACTATTCTCAATCTCATTATTCTTTTTCTTTTGATTCAGATTATTACAGTAGTTTTGAAATAATTTTTATCTCATATTTTGCTCAGAATAGTTACAGCACTGATGACAATATTTGTGTCACTTGTTTAATTTAGTTCTTTAATTAAATATTCTTTTTTTTTTAATTTACTTACATTTGTATAGATGCTTTTTTACCTATTATTTGTGAATGAGTGAACATTGTAGGCCTTTTTAACCGACTTCCAAAAAGGAGGAGGTTCTCTATTCGACTGTATGTATTTTTTTTTTTTTTTTTTTATGTATGTTCACCGATTACTCGAAGACGCCTAAACCGATTTGAAAAATTCTTTTTTTTTTTTGAAAGGGTATACTTCCAAGTTGGTCCCATAGTCGCCAAGTCGGGATCTGATGATGGAATCTTGGCGAAATCGAGGGAACTCTTCAAATTTTATAGGATAACGTACAGCAATTTTGGTATTTTCTACAACAAGTGAAGCATTTGCGTTTGATAAGAACCATTCTACCATCAGATCTGATGATGAAGCCAAGAGTCATGGAACTCCATAATGAGACAATGTATCCTAGTCGTGTTTGGGCTTGTTGTAATTGTAACGGTATGCACTTTCCATGTGAACCACTAAAAAGTGAAAAATAAAAACTTTTTTGCAAAAAATAAAACCGACTTCAAAAAGAAAAAGTGAAAAATAACTTTAGCTTCTGAAGTCGGTGACAAAAAACTTAAATCAATCATACAAACGTCACCGACTTCAGAAGCTAAAGTTATTTTTCACTTTTTCTTTTTGAAGTCGGTTTTATTTTTTGCAAAAAAGTTTTAGATTCCCGGATGCTGTTTAACTTTTGTTAAATATTCCTTTTCTTTTACATTTTTTGTATAGCAAGCAACGACCTATTGTCGGGCCTACGCTGTTCCCCCATTCTTTAGTACTAATGCTGTAATGAAACATAAAAATATTGTAATACCAAATGATTTGAAAAGAGTAACCATGGAGTTTCTTGCCGGTTCTTCTCCATGGAATCGACCAACGCGAACCGTGCACCTTTTTCGACGTTTGATAAGTGCCCATCTAGGCCTATGTGAAATAAAATATTTTGATTTTGATTTCGAAAATGCAAATAAAACAAAAACAATAAAAGTGTGTTTTTTATGGTCAAAGAACAAAGATAGTACTTTTCTTGAATTAAATGTCACATCTTTTCCTAAAAAACACTATTTTGCATGTAACTAGAACGTGTACAAAATAACGCACTGTCCTGGATGTTGTTACTACATCTATATTTACTAGTGTCAAAGTGTCAACTAGTAAATTTCTATTTGTTAAATTATTGTTTAGTGTATTTGTAAATTTTTTGTTTAGTGTATTTGTAAAATTTTTGTTTAGTGTACCATACCTGCAGGAACCACATTCGAAGGCCTCCGAATTTGCTGAAGGCAAATTACAGATGGCCGGTTGGCGACGCTTGGTAGATGATCAGCTGCGGACGTTTTTCGGCTGACATGACGATTTTGATGATGGTAATGAAGAAAGGAGAAGAGAAAAGTAAGGAAGAAGAAGACCTACTGCGCTGACCCCAATAAATTGGTATAAGCGCCGAAGAGTGATGATATAGTAACTTCGGCGAGTCCAGCAGTAATTATTTAACTGGGCTGGCTCCCGTGACGAAATAAAGCAGAAAAAAATCCCGGAGACAAAAAAAAAAAGAAAAGAAAATCACAGGAGTGAATATGCCAGCCAGTGTTATGTAAAAAAAAACTATCGACAATGATTAATAAACTGTTCTTACAACGTTTATTCTATCAATTGACCTTGAAAGTCTGTCGGACATTAAAATAACGACGTACTATAAAACACATTGCTAAAAATAGCTCATGCGAATCAAGTCTTAATTGATAAGAGACACGGACCATAGATCTCGCCAGTAAAATCGATAACTTCTGATTTTGTATTGTGTAATACGTTACGATACGTTATCAACCATGGCAGCCCTGTGAACTACTTAAGCTATATTTGTAGGCGATTTTTAAGGTAATTAACTTTACATAACATCACACCTGTAATCCACCATTAGTACACCTATATTTTGCCAGTTATGTTTATGTCCAATACAACAATGGCTATACAACAGTAACAATGGCTATACAACAGTAACAATGGCATCAGACCGATTCGGTCGGGCTTCACAGACGGTGTTATTTATCCCTTTCCTATTGCTATCAACTGGGCACAAATCTGTGCTCCGTGACTGATGTAAAAACCCAATAACACATTGTCTAACCTGGGAATTGTACCCAGGACCTCATGCTCAGACCAACGAGGCAGGTAGTTTAAAAGTAATACGAATGAAATATCATTATCACTTCATCACTATCACTACATATATTATTATAAAAACGGCCAAGTGCGAGTCGGACTCGCACATGAAGGGTTCCGCAGCAGCGAGTAACATAATGTAAAAGATGACGTATTAAAAAAAAACTACTCACTACATCTCGTTCAAAACAATTTTCGCTGGGAGTTTATTTGGTAATATACATCATATATTTTTTTTAATTTTATATTTCTCGTATTTTATAAGTTACAAGGGGGGGGGGCACATTTTTCCACTTTGGAAGGGTCTCTTGCTCAAACTATTCAGTTTAGAAAAAATTAAATTAGAAACCTCAATATATTTTTTGAAGACCTATCCATAGTTACCCCACCCACACGTATGGGTTTGATGAAAAAAAAAAATTGAGTTTCAGTTCTAAGTATAATAATAATAATTGTTGTAGAGGAGGATGATACAGTTGCCTTGGTAAGTAGCCAGTGCAACGACCGATTGAGGAGCGCTCTGGAAGATGCGCTTCGTGAGTATAGGTCCACTCCTACCGAACTTAGGCCCCGATTACCACGTTTACCCATGCATAAGAAAAATAGGGCGTTGGTGTGTGCCTTGGACTCGAAACTCAAGAATGTATTCGAGAGTAGCGAGGACCTCGTTGATGCACATTCGATTCTGTTCTGTGGGGCTGTTGCGGCATGTCGAGTAGCTAATGTCAAGTTCCCAAATTGTGACATAGCTATTCGACCAAAACCAGCCGTACCAGCCTGGCAGCGCAGGATCGAGCGACGTATCGACGGGGCCAGGGTACTCATCGGCAAACTATACTGCTTCAGGGAGGGCAATACACGACCACGTGTGATGCGCTTTGTGAGGCGGGCATTCTCGGGGACCGAAATCAGTCCGCAAGAATACATGTCCCGTGTCACAGAGCGCATTGACTTCCTGAAGCAGAAAGTTTATGCATGGGCGAACCGTATTCGGCGGTATAAGCGGCGGGTTGATCGGTACTCGCAGAATCGCATGTTCCAGAGCGATGAGAGGTGGGTATACAGAACTTGGGAGCAACCTCAGCAAAATATGACAGATGTGTGCCGCCCAGATGATGCCGCCACGAGTTCTTTCTGGCGCAGCATATGGTCGGTACCCGTTTGTCATACTGAGGCTGACTGGATGCGTGATGCCGAACGAGTGTGTGAACCTATTCCAGAAATGGAGCCAATTTTTATAACACCATTAGATGTAGCCAATGCAGTTCGTCCGTTACCGAACTGGAAGTCACCGGGACCGGACGGACTGCACAACTTCTGGCTCAAGTGGCTTAGTAGTTCGCACACTTGTCTGGCATCCCAATTCCAGTCATCCTTAGAGTCTGGGTCTCTTCCGCAGTTTTTAACAACAGGCGTTACCCACCTGCTCCATAAGTCAGGTAGTCCCGCGGAACCCAAGAATTATAGACCAATCACGTGTTTGTCGACGGTTTATAAACTTCTTACATCCATTTTGAGAGTGAAAATTAATACACATATTGACAAAAACTCTATCATGTCTGCCTCTCAAAATGGATGTAGGAATGGGTCCCGCGGTACTAAGGAGCTACTCCTCATCGACATGGCCATTAGCCAACAGGTCCGTCGATCCCGCAAGGATCTGTCAACATGCTGGATAGATTACAAGAAGGCCTACGACTCGGTGCCACATTCATGGCTCATGAGGGTGCTGGAGTTGTACAAGATCGATGCAACTCTACGCGCCTTCCTTGAGTCATGTATGGGGCAATGGAGGACGGTCCTTCGATATCCAGGATGTCGACAGATCCAAGGGAACGATGAACCTGTATGGATTAAACGGGGAATATTCCAGGGCGACAGTCTGAGTCCACTTTGGTTCTGTTTAGCCCTGAATCCTCTAAGCACATTGCTGGAGAATTCAGGGTTAGGCTACCGGTTGAGGAAAGATGGTCAGGTCATATCTCACTTGCTTTACATGGATGATCTGAAACTCTTTGCCCCCAACAAATTGCAACTGATGGAGCTACTAAAAGTAACTGAAACTTTTAGTAACGCCATCAGGATGGAATTTGGTGTGGACAAATGTGCAGTCATGTATGTAAAGCGAGGGGAGATTATGGGATCCGAGGGACTTCAGCTCTCGGATTCCATACACCTAAGATCCCTTTCCTCATCCGAGAGCTATAAGTATTTGGGTATGTCGGAAGCGTTAGGCATTAACGTAACTGACATGAAGCAATCGTTGAGGGAGCGCTTCTTCGGTCGCCTAAAGAAGGTATTAAATAGCCTTCTTTCAGGTGGGAACAAGGTGCGTGCCTTCAACGGTTGGGTCATGCCGGTTTTAATGTACTCTTTCGGCATACTCAAATGGACTCAGACCGAGCTCGACCCTCTGGATAGAAGAGTCCGTACACTGTTGACCGAAAACCGGATGCATCACCCACGATCATCGGTGATGAGACTGTACATCCCGCGGAAGTGCGGGGGTCGAGGCTTTTTAAATGCGAAGACCCTCCACAACCGTGAGGTGTGCAGCCTCAGAGAATATTTTTTAAAAGTCGAGGTGGGTATGCATCAGGATGTGGTCACAGTGGACAAGGGACTCACCCCGTTGTCCATGGCTAAAGAGAACTGGCGCAAACCTGTGGTACTTACTACTGATGACCGCAAGAAAGAATGGCAGGGCAAGGAGCTTCACGGGCGCTTCTACCGGGCTCTTCATGGGCCCGATGTAGATTTTCTAGCGTCCGTGTCCTGGCTACGTTTTGGCTACCTCTTTGGGGAAACTGAAGGTTTTGTCTGTGCGATTATGGACGAAGTTATGTTGACGAACAACTACCGGAAATATATTATGAAGGACGGGACGGTTGACGTGTGTCGGGCATGCCACCTTCCGGGTGAGTCCATCAGACATATTATTTCTGGTTGTTCTCGTCTAGCTAACGGCGAGTACTTGCACAGACACAATCAAGTAGCCAGGATTATTCACCAGCAACTTGCCTTGAAATATAATCTTGTGGAATCAGAAGTACCGTACTACAAGTATGTGCCCGACCCAGTTCTCGGGAAAGACCATGTCACGTTGTATTGGGATCAGTCTATCATTACTGACAGGACTATTGTCGCCAATAAGCCTGACATAGTGGTGATGGACCGATCAGCGCGCCGCGTAATGATAATCGATGTTACCATTCCGCATGACGAGAACCTCGTGAAAGCTGAGAAAGAGAAACAAATAAAATATCTCGACTTGGCACACGAGGTTCGCGACATGTGGAATATGAACTCGGTTATCATTGTGCCGATTGTCGTGACGGCCAACGGCCTGATAGCCAAGAGCCTCGACGACCATCTCTCGAAGCTCTCATTAGGCGGTTGGATCAAGAGCCTGATTCAGAAGGCAGTACTCCTCGATACGGCTCGCATTGTGAGGAGGTTCCTGTCTCTGCAGCCCTAACTACCGGTGGCTTGGACCCTGCTCCTGACACCGGCGGAACTCTATTTTTTTATATTTTTAAGTGTTTTTTTTTGTATCCTTTTATTTTTAAGAAATACTTAAAAATGTAATAACATAAGAAGATAAATGAATAAACGACATAATAATAATAATAATAATAATATATCATTTAATTCAGGTAACAAAAGACCCATATTACATATACCTTACAGACTAACATACATATTATGGGGACCCCCAAAATTTATTGTTTTTTTTTTCTATTCTTGTGTGAAAATCTTAATGCGGTTTACAGAATACATCTACTTACCAAGTTTCAACAGCCTAGTTCTCATAGTTTCGGAAAAAAGTAGCTGTGATATACGGACGGACAGACAGACAGGCAGACATGACGAATCTATAAGGGTTTTTGAGTTTTTTAATAGATGGAGTGATTCAAGAGGATGGTTTTTGTATATAATTTTACGCGGGCGAAGCCACGGGCATCGGCTAGTTATTTATACATAGAAATCAGTAGTTGACGGACTAAAAAATTGCTCGGTATATAATGTTTGGCGTTGATGGTACCAAACCAATAATAGCCGCTCGGGCCGATCTTTAGCTTCAGCCGTGCTTGCCTAGGTTGGTCTATGGATGGGTGACCACCCTTACATACCGAGTTTCCTCCGTGCCTCGGAAAGCACGTAAAGCTGTTGGTCCCGGCAGTCATTTTTCCATCTTTGGCATTCGTTACAGGTAGTCAGTGGCCAAAAAGTCTGACAAGCAGTCTTATCAAGTGGTATCGTATTATCCAGTATTAGCTGGGTTGTGAAGGTCAGATAGGCAGTCGCTCCATGTAAAATACTGGTATTCAGCTTTTATTTTATTTATTGTTAGACTGGAAGCCGAACCCAACATAGTTAGAAAAATGCAAATGATGATGGTACCGAACCAAATTCTGTGCCTCCTGTGATAAGTGATATAACTCGAGTTGTACCCTTTTTGTGATTTTCACATGAGCATTATCAAAAAAAAAAATACGTGTTTTTTGGTCTAACTCACGTTCTTCTATCTGCTATAGTTTCGGAGATAATTTTGTGCAAAGTGATACAACTATAGGGATTTTGGCAAAAAATTCGTTACAATCGATATTTGTCAAGATGTAACCCCAAAACCGGTCACTTAACACACAATTTTTCGTGCTTCGTGATTTAAATGCTATTGTATTTAACTTCACATTTTATTTTTCAGTTCATTTATCGTGAATTTTGATGTGACTAGAGTAATATCCCTTTAAACTAATTCTTTCGATATGCTTCTAGGATACAAATCGACATGTATCTACAAATCTGAATGTAAGGTATGCTCTTTTTTGTGAAAAGTGATACAACTTGACTTAAATCATTCTACACAAATCTGTTTTTATGTGTAAACAGATATAAATGTAGTTGTATCTAAAATTCCAACCAATTGTAAAATCACGGTACAAAATAATAAATGTGCTAAGTGATACAAGTGCAGGTGGCGGGGGTTCGAGGGGTAATCGGAGGTGCGCGGGACGTAGAGCCGTATTAGCTCACTCGTGCGCTCCGCAGTGTCGCTGCGACTGTAATGGAGTGTGTTCACGTCCGAATGCGCCATGGATCGATGCGTAAGTTGATAGATGTATCATTTTACACGAAATTCAATAATATTGAGATTTTTGTTATTGTATTGAATTAAATCACCTTACACCAAATAACGAAAAGTTGACACAATAAAAAATATTATGTTGCTAAGTTGTAAGTATTGTTTTTAAGTAGGAGGTCAAAGTAATTTTCCCTAGTTGTAATAAATCTAGACCGCAACGGATTTAACAGTGCCGGAAAAAAGAAAAAAACGAGAAAAAGTGACAAAGAGAGAAGACAGGATAGAGCAAAGAGAAAACTATTTCGTAATACTGGCTTAGAATATACAACTTCATCAGGGAAAACAAAGGAACGTCGGCAACTGCGTGAACTTCAAAACTGTCGTCAAAAATGCAAAGATAGACTACCACAGGATTTGAGGAAGAAACTTTTTGAACAGTACTGGAGTCTAGGCAATTACGAAAATAGAACGAATTATATTTCGAAATGTATTGAAATATGCAAAAAAAAATCCTCGAAGACTTCCCCAAAGAAAAAACGCAGCGTCAGCTTTCGTTACTTTGTTTATAGTTTTGATCATACAAAACATACAATTTGCAAACAATGTTTTTTGAAGACTTTCGATGAAAGTAGTAAATATCTGCAAACGGTATGCGAGAAACTACGAGACAATTGCGGTCATCTTCCACAGCGCAAAAGTCGAGTTGGTAACTCAATTCCTGATTTTAAACTAGAGGAAATAAAAGCTCACATTGCTAGTTTCCCTTGCACAGAAAGCCACTACGGCCGCAATCAAACCACTAAAAAGTTTTTGAATTCTGAGCTAAACCTTCAAGTTCTTTATACCTTATACAAGCTGAAGACTGATGGTCCGGTAAGCAAAACTATCTTTAAAAAGGTCTTTGAAAGCATGAATTTGTCCTTCAAAAAGCCTTCGGTTGACACTTGTTCAAAATGTGACAGCATAAATATGAAACTCAAGTACGCATCCGGAGATCAGGTTGAAATTCTAAAACAGACGCTCAGGGAACATCAAGAGGCTTTTAAGGCCGCTTACGAAGAGAAAAAAGCAGATAAACAACTAGCTCAGTCTTGCGAAGATATAGCTGTCATAACATTCGATTTGCAACAATGTCTGCCAACCCCGTACTTGCAAACAAATGTTTCATTTTATAAGCGACAATTGTGGACATTTAATTTGACCATACATGATTTGAAAACAAACAAGGCTTTTTGCTACATGTGGCCGGAGTGCGAGGGAAATAGAGGTGCTAATGATATTGCTTCTTGTCTCTACGATTTTATCATCAATCAACTACCAAACTTACACCCAAACGCTAAGAAGCTGATTATGTACTCGGACTCTTGTCCTGGGCAAAACAAGAATTCAATTGTAGTAACAATGTTAATGCTAGTTGCTAAACTGTCTCCACAATTGATATCTATTGAACATAAATTTCTCGTACCCGGACATTCACACATGGAGGCTGACACCAACCACGCATTGATTGAGCGCAAAAAGAAGCACACGAATATGGATATACACTTGCCCCGAGATTGGTACCAATTAGTGCGTACAGCATCAAACAAAATAGCTAAGTTTAATGTTATCGAAATGATATGTGAAATGTTTTATGATTTCAACATTTTTGCAAAGCAATGTTTTACCTTTCGGAAAACGGATACAGCCAATGAAAAGTTTTTGTGGTCGAACTTTAGATCTGTTCTTTTTACCAAAGAAAGCATGTCTCGTTTTTTTTTACAAAAAAGCGTTCAGTGATGTTGAGTACATGACCATGGATTGTTCTAAACGTGGAAAAAGTTATGATATGATCACGATTAATACGGTACCGAAAGCTTACCACTCCAAACTTCCTATTTCAACTGAGAAGAAGAAGGATCTATTAAGTTTATTATGTTTTATTCATGAGAGTACCCATGAGTTTCACATATGGAAAGACTATTTTTTTTCTTTACAATGTTAGTCTACCTACAGGTGGACATTTAAAAGGTTTTTAGGTTTTATTACAGGTTTTTGATTTAATTGTACTTTTAAAAACTATGTGAGATGTGAGACCTCTAAAGAAAGTTGTTTTGTTTTTTTTTTGTTATTTTTGTAGATTAAAACTTTATTGTGATATGTAATTATTATTTTTTGTATTACACTGAGTAGGTCAATTGCTTGCTGTGATAGCTCATCAAAACTGATCTGTGCCATTACTTAGTTTTAAGTTTCAAACTTTTGTTTATGATTATGTTCCTTTTGATAATACCTAGTTACAATCGTATTGTCAGATTGTGATGATTTGATCTCCATTTAGTTGTATAAGAATTTTGATAAAAATGTGCCTTAAGGCCAGGATATTCGAGCGCAGTAGGCATTTAACGTTACCTCTCTCCGCGCGCAGCAAGTCGCGCGATCGCGCAGTTCAAATGAACTCGCTGACCCCGCTGTGCAAAAATTGTGCGTCCCAGTATAAAATTATAACAGAAGGTTAACTTTTTTTGAATTCATGTTAATTTATTTTTGTGTCTCTTATTTGTTCATTTGTTTGTTTGTATGTTTGTTACGTTAAATTGTTACAGTAGGTACAGTTAACTTTGTTTGACGGAATTCATGATTATTTATTTTTGTCTGCTTTTTGTACGTTTGTTACATTAAAACTCCAAAACTATGAAAGTATTTCGATGGGAGTTTCAACGTTTCGTAGTTCTGGTGGTTTGGATGATTCCAGGGTAAAAAAAAATCTATTTAGTCCGTAACTTAGATTATCAAAAATTACTGACACGTATTTTTTGCTTTATCAAATCAATAAAAATTACAAAGATAAAACGCATCAAAGTTGAAGAGTGGGGGCTTCTTACGTCACTTTTTACCAAAAAGTGGTACAATTTGAACTCAAGTGAAACGTCACGCAAAATTTCAACGCAATGTATCGTCTTCATTTTTAGGGTTCCGTACCCGAAGGGTGACCAACGGGACCATATTACTAAGCCTCCGCTGTCCGTCCGTCCGTCCGTCTGTCAGCGGGCTGTATCTCGTGATCCGTAATAGGTAGAGAGTTGAAATTTTCACAGAATGTGTATTTCTGTTGCCGCTATAAGAAAAAATTTAGGGGGGCTTCCTTGGGAGCCCCCCTAAATTTTTAATTTATTTTTATTATTTGTTGATAAAACGGCTATAGAAATACACTTTGTGTGAAAATTTCAGCTGTCTATCTATTATGGATCATGAGATACAGACCAAAAAAAAATGTTTATGGTACGGAACCCTTCGTGTGCGAGTCCGACTCGCACTTGGCCGGTTTTTTGTTTACGTGACAAAAGAAAAAATACGTGTGCGTGATTTTTTGGTAATCGTCTCAATTAGACGGAATAATTAGATTTTTTAGTCGTCAACCCAATTTTATTGCAAAAAAGAATTGATTGTCCTATTTATTGACAATTTGACACATGACAATCAATTCTTTATAAGAAATACTACAATTATAATTATATAATCATTTACTCACGACAATTAAAACAAAAGCAAAAAAAAAGTAATCAAAATATAATCAAAAATCACAAATATTAATAACGCTCGTGCTAGGACCTCGTTGCTGCAAATCTGGTTGAGGCAGAGAGTGTACTGGATGCGCACTTATCAGGCTCATTTTTTTTTTGTAAATACGCCTTTAGATCTTGGTATCGAAGAACTGCAAAGATAAAACGTTTTATTAGATTTTTTTTTGTTGTAGTTGTTCTACTGTTATTGTCTGTTTAGTGTAATATTAAAAACGAAAATACCAACTAGTTTGTATTTACGTTGATATTACTATACTTATAAATTGATGGTACCTACCTACTACTGCCAGTACTGTGACGAAAGCAAGTAGGTACCTAATTACTTATTATATGCAACTACAATATTGCTCTGTCGCGTCGTCTTTTATGTGTAGGTGGTTATGTCGATATAAATACGTAGAAAAATAATACATACCTTATTTTTGTTTTAAGTTTCCGCAGTTCAATTCTGGACATTTTTTTCTTTCTTCTGTTTTTATTCCCCATAATTTTAATTTTAATAAAATCACTATACCTATATTACAACTTACACTAATATACAGTTTAATTATAACCTACCTACAACAATATTATTTTACAGACAGATTTACAAAAACGGAAAATATCAACAATGTAACTTATTATATTTCGATCGATTAGCGGGGGAACGCAGCGAGCCAGCAAAAGCGACACAGGTCCTGCGTCGGTGACGCCTGACGGGCTACTGAATCGAAGCGCGCAAGCCGCTTTGTTTTATAATAATTTCTTGTTAGAACGTTTTACTGTTTTGAGAAAAATAACCGTAGAATATTCTTCTAAACGTCATTGCCTATTTTTTGACATGTTTTTTGGATGTAAAAGTTGAATCTACTTCAAGTACGACTCGAAAAACGATCAATAATTTCCCTGTTTTCGCGATTTTTTATGATCGAGTGAAGTTGTAAGTATCGTGTTTTGAACCATAGAATAACCAAGAATGTTTATCAAACTACAACATATATTTTAATCTGATCAAAACAAAGAATATTTGATTGTTTAGGGTTGAATTAAAAATAGGTCGTTTCTGAGAGTCCTGGCCTTAACGACTGTATTTTTAGGTTAATAAACGTTGATTTTTATTTTTCTAAAACTTGTATTTATTTACACATATCACTATCTTTTTTTTTGAGGGGTACATCTTGACTTACATCATTTAACATATCTTCTGAAAGACTAGGATTTTAGTAAATTGATACAGTTCAACTAAAATATGTAAAGAGGTGACTGATAAGTAAAAAAAATAAATCTTAAGGGTTATATCTTCATCTTTTGTTTTAGCACATTTTGCTAGAATCATTATTCTAATGAGTTATTAGACGTTTTAACTTGATGTATATCAGTTTACACTAAGACAATTTATTGGTGCAAGCTTGGTGCAACGTAATATAACTGTACAAGTATCATTAATAACTTAATTTTAGCACATAAAAACTAAGTAAAAGTTACAAGTCGCAGGTTTTTCATGAATTACTTCCAAAATTAAATATCTATCAAAAAATCTAAATTATATAGAGAAAGAAAATGTTTTGTTCTACAAAAGAGTGCACTGATATTTTACCTAGCCCACTTAATTAACGAACTAGATTTTTTAAAATCTTGTTTTTGCTGTCCTGTAAAATGACGTTTTTTGACTTGTATCACTTATCACAGGAGGCACAGAATTAATATTTTAAAATATGACATGTTATTTTGGGGTCACAATTTCCCTACTGATCTTGTAGCTTTTTCTATCCATGTTGAGCTTTACCAGGCTAGCGACTGCTTATCTGACCTCCACCGGTCAGTGACTGGTTTAATCGTTATTTGGTAAGACTGGTTGTCCGACTTTCAATTAAACATAATAAAATTGTAATACCAAATGATTTGAAAAGAGTAACCATGGAGTTTCTTGCCGGTTCTTCTCCATGGAATCGACCAACGCGAACCGTGCACCTTTTTTGATGTTTTATAAATGCCCATCTAGGCCTATGTGAAATAAAACATTTTGATTTTTTTCAATTAAACTTATGCCTATCCGTATTCATATTCGATACAGCGGTTCATTCTCTTGCCCTTGCCCTTCCTTATTTGTGGCCGGTGCAGCATGTCTTCTTCTTCCATAATTCTCTATGACTCGTCATCTTATCAGACACCTACTTTCATGCCATATCATCCTTCACACCGTCTTTCATCGACTGTCAAAGACAGACACACATAGGAATGCCAACTTTTTTTACAAGAAATAAAGTATATTCAGGTCTTTAAAGAATATTAAACAGTATTTTACAAAAATTACAGTATTTTAAATATTTAATGATGAAAATACATATTTTTTAGAGCTTCTCGCACAACTTATTAATTTACAATCTTTTTTAAAATCACACGCCTCACCACAATATTATAACAGAAATTAAAACAAATGAGGAGCTAATTTTTTATTAAATTTATAGATGCTCTATTTCTATCCTCCCGCCACTTAACTTAGCATTCATTAATGAAAAAACTCTTTCAGTAAATGCTGAGGTGGCGAAATTTGTGTGAGCATCTAAGTATAACACATAATAATGTGTTTGCATTTTGATGCTGAAAACAGTATTTTGTATACTTTATTTTTGTTCAACAGAAAAAAGTATAATTTCGTTAAAAACAGTATAATACTGTTTAAAACAGTTTTGGCAACCCTAGACACGCACTACAGTGTGAGCTTGTATCCGCATTTGTTCGTGAGTCTAATGAGTAGGTCATGATTATGTAGATAATCAACTGTTCACTGCTGACGACCAGGCCTTTCTTTTTCTTTCTTTTTTATGACCACAATTATTGGTCATCCAGGGGAAATTGAGTTTTGGCGTCGATGATGAGCCCATTCGCTTTTTGATTCAATGGAATGTTTATATCCTCCGAAAAGCAGTACTTATGTCAGACAGTGTTGTGTTGATCTAGTTGAGTCGTGCCCTGTTCTAGTCTTGGTCCCTTGGACAAATCGAGCAACGAACGAGGCGTTCGGCCATGACGATATGCCTTATCGTGTTTTCCGAGGTAATGGATAGTCACGCATCCACCCATAAGTGGACCTTAGAACACGAAGTACGAAACAAAAACATAGAATTTGATGTGTTTTAAGCTTTCACGAATTAAAACTAAACTTATATTGTCACTTACGGGATATCTTGCGTGATTATTTGTTTAGAAGATATCCCGAAAGTGACAATATAAGTTTTGATATGTCATAGTTGAAACTCAAGCGTCATTTTCAAGAACATAAATGTGGCAAAAAAAACTCTCTAATCTAATTAATTACAAATTTTACTAAAGTAGAATTTTGATAATAAATCTTAAAATTACTTAGATATAAAAATGAATACAGTCAAATACATTTTCACTTACATACAATTTCCTACAAACAATCAAAGAACGAAAAAGTCACTTTTGGAACCTGTCCATAGAGTTAGACCTTACTTTATTAGAATTCTGTAGAAATTGTCAACATTTTATACCGCTTTGTCAATATACCCAATCCCCCAGTCATCGTCAAAATTTTGGCCAATTACTTCCTATGAGATTCTAAATCATACCCAATCATTGCCCAATTTATTTGCTATCCTGCAATGCTCGTACGGTTTTGACAAAGCCGTAGGAGCATTGCATGATATAAATCTATCCATTCACAAATTGTCTCATAAAAACTTATCAATGAAATACCTTAAGACGCCTGCGGAGCATGCGTATTTCATACAAACGTAATACCAAAATAATTTGTAAATTAAACATATTCCTAAAGTAGTGTGTATTTATTTCGATTGAATTACAGAATATCTAGGTTCCCAAATATATATTTTGATTGGACACTGATTTTAACAAGAGTTATAAGAAAAATTAGTTTTCTATAGAAAATTTAAATTCCTCATATCTCGTCTTTGCATCACTATTCTCTCAAAAAACATATTTGGGAACATAGATATTCTGTAATTCAATCGAAATAAATACAGACTACCTTAAGAATATGTTTGATTTACAAATAATTTTGGTATTACGTTTGTATGAAATACGCATCCTCCGCCGGCCCCTTAATTCTTAGACTAATGAAATAATTTACAGTGCGACCACCAATAAATTGGGACTCTCAAAGCATTCATTTGAAATAAATCTTCTTTTTAGCATGTCTTTCCAAAAACTATGGTTCACTAAATATTGTGTCCTGTGCGTATTGTTATTTGTTCATTACAGGAACTGTTGGACGCTACTGAAGACGCCAAACTAGTAACTCAAACCAGGACCAACACAAATTAGGTTGTCTTCGACACGCTAAAATGCAGTGTAAATCGGCCTACACGATTTTGGGGCTACTGCTAGCATCAATTGAACGATTGCTGTGTGCAAGCATCAGGGTACGCAAAACACTACGTCGGTTGTTCCAGTTTTGTGGAACAGCACCACAATAATGATTATGGTTTTAATACAAAATTTCTAATAATTCCTAAAAATATCACATCACGCAAGCTTAATTTTGATTCCAGCCAAGTACTTCCTTAAAATTTCATTATACAAAAATTTTATAAAGTAAATGAGTATCACTACAATTGTTATAAAAGCTAATAGAAGAGTGAAAACAAGTTCTAGTTCTAGATACTGCGCCCACGACATGTTGGCGGCGGGCGCACGCAGATGTTGCCCACCGCCGTGACGCAGCACGTGCTCTGTCCACCACACGGTGCGTTCTAGAGGAGTCATTGGTTGGTCTTGCATGATCTTGCCAATTCTTTGAATATTTTTACGGAAACTGGAAAAAAAACAAACAAAGCTTATGAGTGTATATTTTTACACAAAAATTTTACCATGTTAAGAATTTAATGTACGAGAAATTAACCAAGAATGGATTCAAAGAAAGGAATGTTAAAATGAGACTTGAATTTTGGAAGAGCATGAAATCACAATGCGTGCACACATCCCCCGGCAGACCAGATCCAGACTCCATGCCTGCTACTGAGAAGTTCCTAATAGAATAAAAAAAACTAATAACACCCAGGACCTCTTGCTCAGTAGTAGCGCTTGTGACCACTAGACCAACAAGGAAGTAGGGCTGAGCGAGCTTGTCATAAATATTTATTTTCCTAGCACTAAGTAAAACACCTCTTAACGAAGCCGAAAGGCACTTGTTTTCCCCGTCATTGTGATCATTTTTTTGTTCTACACCATACCGTCCTGTGCCTCAATTCTGCTATTACAATAGTGTCAGAATAGTCGATCATTGATTTCATAATGATCAAGTTCTTTCAAGTAATGACAAGTATGGTAATCTACTACTCATTATGACTTTCCAATGGTCAACCACTGACACTCCATTTAAAGAAATGTTATAGAATGGTAATCTCGTACATATTGCCAAATGTGTAAAAATATATTATAAATGAAATCTGGCATGAATAAATGTTCGCATTTAGTAGTAGATTTCGAGAACCATTTGTACTAATGGTTCTATAATAATAGCAATACGACAATGTCATTAAAACACAATTTTATTACAAGACCATTGACCAACCATTGATCGACTAATGTGAATTTAGCAGATTACGAACTTTAAGCAAATGGGATGGGAATGGAATCGTGTTGAAATGACGAATTTATAAAAATAGCAGAATTTGGCCTCTAGGAACCTTCTAGTTACGGAGATATTAGGGGTCAAAGTTCAAACTTTTCGACAAGTTTCTTTATTTTTAATGTAAAATTTTTACTTAAACACCTGTACGAGACACCCCGTTTTATTTAATCCATCCACCAGCAAATTGTTTTAAGTGCGTTCTACCGAAAAACATGATTTTGCACCCCAAATAAAAAGGTGTTTCCTAGCAATAATTTTTGCGTAAAGTTACTTAGTTTGAAGTACAAAATGCTTGGTTAACGGCTTCGTGATGGTTTGCACCCATCAAGATGGTTTGCATCATCATGGTTTGCTTTATAATAGAGCGGATTTAAAATAAAAAAAATGTTAGTCCCAACCTGTCATCTTCAATGACTTTCTTAATTGCGTTCTCCAAGGTTGCATCATCAAGTGCTTCCAAGTCTAGTTTTAGTCCAATATTAAGCTTTTCATATTTCTCTACATCGTACCATTGGTCACCAAACATTGGTACACCAATCAGAGGTACTCCTGCTACGATAGACTCATCTGTTGATTGTAGACCTCCTTGTGTTATGAACAGCTTTATTTTCGGGTGTCCTGTTAAAATAAAAACAAAAGTTTAATATACAATGATCAAGGATCAAGGAAATAGAAAAATCTATTGAATTACAGATTAGAAAGAGTAGTAAAAGTAACTAAACTACCAATATTTTCATGTTCACTCGAAAAATCTTGTGCCATAAAAATAATGTAAGCTTAAACAATTCCTTTCTAATATTCATTCAAATTAATTTTATAATCACGTGATTGAATTATCGTCTTCATTATACTTTGATGATGATAGCCACAAAAGGGATGATTGAATGGCATTTGCATATCGCGAAGGTAAGAATGCTAAGGGAGATGTGTGGTTACGCGAATGGATAAAGTAAAAAAATATGTAAAAATATATAATATGTCACCGTAAAATTGTCAAATACGTTATATTGTAATATCTCTAGCGATATTGTAAAATCTCGAAATATTGTCAAATGAACATACTGCTTACAACAAAACGCATTATTTTACGTGAAATGCATGCGATGGTAGTCAACTCACGCGGTGTGGAGGGAAGGAGGAGTCCCCCTTGCCCAGTGGTACAACTCTCATGAAAAGATATTGTACCATTCCTGAGAAATACCGATTATTGTAACCTAACCTTAAAACACTTTATATTCCCCTAAAAAGCGTAGTCGACGGAGCCCCGCTTTGCGGGGCCCCTATTTCCGGGTGCAGGGTTTAAAGGAACCTAACCAACCTAACGGGGGGGGTGCCCCAAGTCCCGATTATGGGGGCAGAGATACTTCCGTATGTTCAGTTGACAATAATTCGAGACTTTACAAATATCGCTAGATAGATACACGTTATATTGTAATATAAAGGAATTTGACAATTTTACGGTGACATAATGTAAGGAAGTATGAAAGTGCTTAAATTTTTTTGTGAAAATCTAATATCGTGATATGGACATTTGTGATACGGAGGAATGAGGAAAATGTCGTGAGAAAAGTTTTGAGTATGAATGTGGATGGGTATGAGTAGAGGAAGACCAAAGAAACGATGGATGGATTGTGTTAAGAATGATGTGGCAAGAATATAAGTGTCTGATGAGATGACGAAAAATACAGAAGTTTGGAAGACATGGTATGCCGACTCCAAATGAATTGAGATAAGTACAAGAGAATGATGATGATTATTCTAATGATGTTATCAATAAGAAATCATTTATATTTACATAACAATGATCTAAACTAACTGGATGTATGAGAAAAAAGACCATCTGTGTTCACATCCATCCAGTTCGATGGAACAAAATAAACAATAAGGATTCCACTTACTCAATAGGTCAGACTGCGGTAGCCACTTGGATATTTTGATATTCTCAGTACGTCCAGGCAGTTCATCGTTGTTCCACTTCCACAGCACATCGTAAGGCAGTTTGGAGAACACTCGCACAAACAAAGCTATCGTCTTCGGAGGGAACAGAGTCGGGTCCACATTTGTGCCAAAGCTGACATAGATCACACCATTTTTGGATGAATCTAAGTAAGATTGTAAGT
This sequence comes from Xestia ashworthii, assembly GCA_950022955.1. Taxonomy (NCBI): domain Eukaryota; kingdom Metazoa; phylum Arthropoda; class Insecta; order Lepidoptera; family Noctuidae; genus Xestia; species Xestia ashworthii. The sequence goes on along the minus strand of OX465571.1, from coordinate 7,523,123 downwards.
CCTGCAACCAAATAATAAATAGGGTGTCAATAACTTCATCACAAAGCCGTCAACTAAGCATTCCGTACATCTGAGTAACTTAACCCCTAAATTATTGTAGGAAAAAAACTTTTTTTTGGGGTGAAAAATCATATTTTGTGATAGAACTCAATGTAACGCACTCAAAACATTGTGCTGATGGATGAATTGAAAAGTCCATGCCCCCCTAGCATGGAGTTGTTAAAAATCTTACAATAAAACTTGTATTTAAATAAAAAAAACTTGTCAAAAAGTTGCAACTTTGACCCCAAGTACCCAGGTATGGTTTAGTATAAAAAATAATCGCAATGATGGGCAAAACAAGTGCTTTTAGCTTCGTTAAGAAGTTCTTTACACCTTTTATAATTAATCTGTAGTACTAGTGGACTATACCTACCCTACCTACAGCTCTGGAACAGTGGGATGGGCTAACACAGTCGCCGACTGATCTTTGATAATTAAGACAGTTGGTTATGGCTTGGGAAAACGTGATGGTAATCAAATAATCTGTGGTCCGAGTGTCAAAGTGATGTTCTTGTTTGTTCGTCTTAACGATATTTAATTATAAATTAAGTGCAAAATACTAAATAAAAAAACAAAATCTCTGCAAACAATTACGACACCAAAAATTCAACCATTTCATTAGAAAAAAAAATAAGAGAAATAAAACAAGAAAGTCTACTATCACGTCAATTTGTACCGTTGACAAAAATTTTAAAAGCGGTAATGCCAATGATTTAAAGAAGGATAATAAGCAATGTAAAAGTACATACCTTTGGTAAATCTTTGTGGGGTTTCAGGTGAATACCACCCATGTGTACTACGGATGGAGGTACAGGCGTGTTTCCTTCAAAAACTGGATGCAGGTTCAAGAACAACATAGCCACGTTATTATTCAACTCTTGAACTGTCGGAGTTTCAGGTCCAAAATGCGACTTGATGATTTTATTTTCAATATCATAGTTGTTCCGGTGAAGCCATTCAATACTCAAGTAATCGTACAATTCGACTACCTTCTCCCATAAAGTCAGATTATACAATCTTCGACTTATGCTACGGTGGTACAAAAATGGGTGCATGGAAACACCCATTACTTCATAATTGTCACTGAATACGCCAAAAGAACTTATCATGATCGCAGGTGCTTTGTAGACATGAGTAAATACAAGAGTTGGTCTCACCCAAGCTTCATTGAAAATGAGATCGAATTTTTGATTGGTATCATTTAATAATTTCCGCACTTGCTCATCTTTCATTTGAACATCAAACATTTTGTTCAGAAGGCCGTAAATTATTTTGAAATCGTTTTGCAAATTGCTTTTTGTGCCCTTTGGTTGTGCCAGCACGAATTCTTCTCTCCACATTCGGTATGATACTTCACCGACATCGATTTCAGTCAAATTGCCAGGTGTTTTGCCTTTAGGGAAAGCTGGATCAGTCGTAATGACTGTGACTTCGTGACCTCTCTTAGCTAGTTCATGCATAAGAGGTCTGAATGCAACTTGATGACTGATTGATGGAAAAGGGAAAACCCCCAATATTTTTGCAGCCTCATTTTTATTCACTACTAAACTCAAACACGTTACCAATGTTACACGGAGTAGAATCGACATCGTACACAACCACTTTGGTGAACTGATAGCGCCTAACTATATTGATGGAACACTGCCTATTCTTATTTATTCAGCATACATTAAGTGTCATGATCATGACTTTTAATATTGCTATCAGCTCCCGACGATAACAAAATGTTAGACGATTCATCCAATAAAATTTAATTCTTATTTATTACGAAGAAACTCCGTTTCATCGTGGTCGCATATCTGATTTTACGTCATTTGTTTTTTTTTTTGCATAATATTTATGAGGCTTCCGAGATATCATTTATTTTTTATTTTAGACTAGCTTCTGCCCTATGGCTTCACCTATGTTCATCTATGTTCGTCCTATGGAATAACAATATCGCAATCAAAATATTCTACAGGGTTTAAACAACCTCATCACGAAGCCGTCAACCAAGCTTTCTCTACATCAAACTAAGTAACTTTACGCAAAAATTGTTGCTGGGAAAAATCTTTTTTTGGGGTGAAAAATCATGTTTTTTTAGTAGAACTCAATGTTATGCACTCAAAAAATTGTGGTGATGGATGAATTGAATAGTACGATCTTGGAGGTATTTAAAATGAAGATTATGTTGTATTCGTTGGTTGGTTGAATAAAATATACCGTTGAGTAGACTTGGTTTATTCAGACGAGGATCACATAATAAAATACCACAGACAGGCTTCACAATAAGACAGCCATAAAGGAAATGTCGACAATCATAGACAATCCATGGACAATCACTAGTGGTGTACAGACTAATTACATACTAAATAGTGATGTTACAACAGATAAGACGATACATCTTATTCAAGCCACATGTGGCCCACTGCACCTAGCTGGCTAAAACTAGGTGTAGCCGCACTTCGGCTATTAGCCGAAACATAATTAAACTATCTGTGTCTTCATCATTATCAGCCTATTAATGTGTCCACTTCTGGGACACAGGCCTCCTCTCTATGAGAGGGAATGGGCTATAATCCACCACGCGGGCCCTGTGCGGATTGGTAGATGTCACATGTCATGTCTTCGATTTTTTTTGGTTGTAGGACTTGCCGATTTATTCATCTATCGGATCCTCGGTATCTATCTGTGTGCCTTTCATCTTGCAGTAAGTAGATTTGCGTGCCAAAGTAACAAACATCCTCACAATTTTCAGCAATTATAATGGTAGTTGTTCGATTTTATCTATTTCAAAGGATTATCATTAAAAAGAATTATATATTACTGAAAGATAACACTATTTAGACATGAGTATTAATATTTTTATCGGATAACTAAGCCGTTACCGCGGCTTACCTCGGGTCCTTCGTCAACATTGATAAATACAGTTGAATTGAGAACCTACTCTGTTTGGAAGTCGGTTGAAAAGTGGATACTCAGATGGCACAAACAGCACCACAAAACTAGTGCCTTGAGACGGGCGGGAAAGATATGGTGAGACGAATTGGGTAGCTTTTATCCAGTCTAGTCCAATGTCTTGTGCGAGACTTAGGTCTGAGGTCTTGTCGCGCTGATGGTACGTCGCGCACGGTCGGTCGCATACTGGTATATACATTATCTACACTAATTGTATAAAGAGGAAAGATTTGATTTTTTGTTTGTTACGATTTAACTTAAGAACTACTCAACTGATTTTAGAAATTCTTTCACCATTAAAAAGCTACACCTTTACCAAGTAACATAAGCTATAAATTATATTGGTGTCATGCAAATTAGCCGAACTATTATAATTTTTGCGGATGAAGTCACGGGCGAAGTGTTATATTACTCGTATTTTGTTTTAAAATGTGACAGCACCATGCTACACCATATGTTTTGGCCTCATAAGGGACCAATTTTGTTTGTTTTATCTTTCTCTTATGTTTACTTGTGTTTTTTTATGTATGTTTTTGTTTAATTGTTAACACAACTTTTTTTAGTTTTGTCCTGCGCGAGACTAACACATACTTTTTCTTTCTTTGTTTTCTATCAAAACTATATCGGAATCAGAATGCGCAGGTTGGTAAAGGATTGAAGGAAGGCCTTTGAAAAACAACAAGCTCTATTGATGAATAGTGAAATCGGCCGTATGGATATCGCTAAACCAAACATAACAAAGGTAAACTTAAAAGGTGCAGTATATTACGAGTATCATGTAGGTCAATCATATTTCTAACGTTTCATCAAATCATCAAATCATTCATAAATTCAGCACATGTGTGTCTAGTTATCTAGAATTATTACATAATGTAAATTATCTCTCGCAGCGCAGAAAGTTTTCTTTTGTTGGTTCCCCCTGGCTGTAAAGACTGAGATGATAATAACGATTTAAAAAATACATTTGTTGTTTCATACAAAGTGTTTGGAGTCATCAGTAGCCATGGAAACCCTTTCCTAGATAACGCATTTTCTAATTGGACGTCATGTACCTATTTTTATCACAGAACATAAAAGAGGTTAGAACGGCCTTGTGGGCGGGACAGGTGCGCCGCTCATATAAGTGAACGCTCATATGTCAATCGAACAACGTCAAGCACTGTTTTTGCGTTAGTGTGACAATCAATAGCAAGCTCGCGATCTAAACGTGAGTAGTTTATTTGTATGCGTAATGCTTATGGGTCTTTTGCTTGTATTGGAGTTAAAGAGTGGGAGACAAACGGTGATCTGTTCTGTGATATTTATCAGTAGCTTCTTTCATTCAGATACTCGTCTCTAGTTTCCCCAGCTTATTGAACTCCCTATGTTTGTTGATTTGTCTTTGCTCAAGGAAATGAAGGTAGAATATGTAACTCTAACTGACGGTTTGCTGAGGAAGGTTGAAGATTATTGACAGTTTATCAGTCAGATGATGTGGATGACCTAAAATTATCGTGGGTAAGACTTAAATTAAATTGCACCTAAACAAAATGACACTCTATCAGAGACAACGATGATAGAAAATAAAAAACGATTGACCTTATTCTCTTACCCTTATTCGAATTCGTTTGACGACCCAAATGGCGCAGCGGTAGTGAGGCTGCCTTACGTTCTTAGGGTCCCGGGTTCGAATCCCGGTAGGAGCAAATGTTTGTGTGATGAGCATGGACATTTGTTTCCGAGTCTTGGATGTTTATATGTATGTCGGATCCGGTCATTGGTATGGACACGGGAATGAATCAAAGCGCGCCAGTGGTGACATCACGCGACCTAGAGACCAGTCTACCCCCGCCATGGCTTCTACAGAGTCCTGACGTTAACAGCTCACCGCGAGGACGAGATTCTGGGTCGGATCGCAGCGGATTTCAGACGTCTTGAAACTGTATCTGATTCATTGTGCCCAGTGTTACTCGTATAGTGTGAAAGTGTAATGTCAAGTAATTCGTTAGTTTACTCAGTGTAGATATGTTTGAAAAGAGTAACCATGGAGTTTCTTGCCGGTTCTTCTCCATGGAAACAACCAACCCGAACCGAGCACCTGACAATAAACAAAGTATCGCATTTAGTGAGTTTTCATAGCACGAAACCCGTCTTCTGCCCACATAATGCTCGAGCCTAACTAAATAAATCCTGACAAACCCGACATGTATAATAAGAATGTATTTACAAAACAAAAAGCATAAAATGATGTAGTGTATCAACTGTCTGGTGACCACGACACAAGCCTTGCTTAGTGTGGCACTAGATGGCGCTGTGTGTAATGTCCAGTTAATTCAGTTGGACTCGGCGCGAAATCTCTTCTGCTATCCTAAACATAATGTCACTTACAGGATATCTTCCGTGAATGTCCGTGATGATATAAACCGTGAAAGCTTAAAACTTTTTATTTCAGACCGGAGTCCATATGATAGGGTTTGTAACAATTTTACTTAAGTTCTTCTTTAAGTTCTAGTGTTAGTAAGTTACAGACACAGATAAAAATATACAATCAATATTCATCATGGAGTCGTATCCATCTCAGCACCATCGGGGAATCCCACCGATCTGCGAACACACTGTTAATAGAATACTGTTGCACTCGTACCAATGAATTTAATTTTATGTAAATGGTGGCAGGACTGGAAACATTTTTTTTTGTATTTCGGCAATGATATAGCGTATTCGGGAACAAGGATGTACAACGATATATTTCTTATTAAAAACTCTAACACACTTTTTTTCTTTTTTCCGTTATGTATTTTATCAAAATTGAACACTTTCCTTTTCTATTTAATCCTTATTAGTGGCACTATGGATTGGTGTAATAATACAATGTGTTTTTTTTTCCAAAATCAATAGGTTCGATTCCTGGGTAGGAATATTGTTTTTTTCTAAAATCGAATGATACAGTTTTAGTTTTCTTGAAAATTAGGTTCGAGACTTCTTTGAGCATTTTTCGTTATTCCTCATGGTTTCGGATGGCCATACCACACCTACTTGAAAAAATCACTCTGTATATCTCCGAACCCAAATAGTTTTCGACTTTGACGCCAAAGGACAAATAATACGTTACACGTGTGCTTTAAAAATGTGTAATTATTATTGATGGCCGCTAAAACAAAAATATCCCAAACTGTCTGATCTCCTTTCCTCACAACATTTCCCTCATTCTTCCTCATCACATACCACGACAACCGATTGCTACAAACCTTTTACACACAGTTTACAGTTTAATTACAATAATTAACATAATTAATGATAGTGCATAGTTAATGGTCATGACGTCTATAAACTACAAAATTGACACTGAAGATAAGAAGCTCCAGTTTATAAACACACATTGACAACGTTTTATTTAGAAACCAGAACGATGACATGCATGTTTTGATTGTGCTAATGGATGGGTCAAGTTCAAAATCAAACTGCCTGAACATAAATGATTTGCATCATTGTATCTATAAAATTTAGATAATAGTAATTATTGACATCGTTAGTTAGACTATGCTAAGTTGGGACCTACATGATAGATTTGTTGGGTAAGCGCACCCATTTGCAGGCTACTATTTTTTCCATATTCTATTCATACGTCTGTTGTCGAGGTTTTTCTCACTTCCGGTCTTTTCTTTTTAACTTCGTCGTCGTGTTCGTTTTTTTCGGTCTGCCTTCAAAGCAAGAGTGAACGCTTGCATCTTTGAGGCGCACTTGTGCCATCATTGCTCCATCGCTTTCCATCAAGCGTGATCGATTGCAGGCCCATTTTGCAATATTTTAAATAAAAAATCCAGACAATAAGTTTACGCTGTAGATTTTTGCGCGGCTCATTTCAGATTAAAATCTCATGAATCAGATGTCAGTCACTTGAAACGTCCACACGTGTACTGTACTTGTATACGATACTGTTATTTTTTTGTTATGCGTACAGATTTATTCTGGTTTCGGTTTCCACTGTGTTAGAGGTGTTCATGTGCATAAAATGACACACTTTGATACAAGTGAGGAAACTTTATCATTGCAGCCGAGGCGTAATTGACACCCGAGTCGAAGACGAGGGTGCTATGAAGCTGATCTTCAGTGACCATTGCCCACGTGTATCAAACGACGTTTTTCAATACACTTTCTAATAGTAGCGCCGTTATAGCCAGTTTTTGAGGAAGTGTATTGAAAAGGAATTGTTACCTACGAGTTTTAATAATTGAGGTTACTCTAAATAATATTTATGTCTATTTATTATTTATACAAAACTTATAACATAATCATTTTGCTACTTCCATAATAATATTTAAATAAAGTAAATAACACATTCGATGTAAGAGCATCGTTCTCACTTTGCATTGATTCTGGGTTTGTACTATACGTTTTACAATACTTCATGTTTGGATACTAAATACATGACATGAGTTTTGTTTAATTTAAAAAAAAGAGAATCAACTACGTTTTACTTTGACAGCAAAATTATTCCCGAAAGCTATCACATAAAGTGAACGGAGAATCAGAACGAGTACTGTTACAACTATTAAAAATCCTAGCAGTAAGGTAAATACTAGTTCTATTTCTAGATACTGCGCCCACGACATGTTGGCGGCTGGTGAACGCAGATGCCTCGCGCCGCCGTGACGCAGCACGTGTTCTGTCCACCACACAGCGCGCTCCAGGGGCGGTTGAGGCAGATCATACATTACGCTTCGTAGTTTGATGATGTTCTGGCGATAACTGCAAATAAAGAAAAAAAAAACATAAAATTAATATGAAAGCATTTATGTCAAGCCATTTACAAGCACTTTTGCACGGTCGACACAAAGACTACAATGAAATGTAGCTACAGTCGTGAATGTAGTGTAGTTGCCCTTTCCAAAGCTAAAACTGTGAAGGAGAATTCTGCAAGGAAACCGGCATCTACTATCATTTAGATGAAGCTCATGTCCCGATTGGGTATACATTATAGGCTCATTATCATACTGAACAATTACATTATTTCATTTGAGTAAATAAAACTTTTCAAATAATCCTCTTTTAGAGGATTGCTTCCCTCTCTGCTCTCATCAAAAAGAGGCATTTGTTCTAACAGTAAAAGCAATGTAGGCTTGAAATCACAGTTTGCACTTGTGTATTATCTAGGTCATCGTAAGATTGTAATCTATCGAAGTGAAACCGTAAAATACTTCCATCGCGTGCATTTCACAATATAACGGTTTCACTCCGATAGGTTGTAATCTACCGAAAAATAATGCGTTAAATTGTAAGCAGTATGTTCGTTTGACAATCTTTCGAGAGTTTACAATCTTGCTAGTTTTATTACAATCTCACGGTTTTTACAACGTGACGCTGACATGTACATACTTGTGCATTTTAATACCTTCGATGGATTTGTCTCCACTTTAACTGACCACGAAAGTTTCATCTAGATGTTTCTTGATTACAATAGTTCTAAGCTTGTTAAAAAACTCGATGTAATTAAATCAAAAGTAAAGAATTCAAATTCAAAAAGTCGTGCTTACCTGTCATCCCCGATAATTTTGTTGACTGTGTTAATAACTTCCTCCTCAGTCAGTGTTTCCATATGCAGCCCCTGTCCAATTCTGTGGTACTCGACCTTTCGACATTATACCATTGATCACCCAACATAGGGATACCAAGAAGTGGTACGCCTGCTGTAATAGCCTCGTCGCTTGATTGTAGACCTCCTTGTGTTATAAACAGCTTTACATTAGGATGTCCTGCAAATTGATATTTACTCGTAAGAATGATGCAAAAATGAAACAAAAAGTTTGAAAGTCATTGCTGTCCCATACCATTGGTTACAAATATCTTGGGTTGGGTTACTCAATGTGTCCGCCTCTGTACCTAAGTATGTGCTTAAAGTGTTAAATAAATATATACATATTTATGTATATATATATATGTTGATGTGTAAAATCAGTGAGCTGAGTGGCATTGAAGTCGCCACTGTACTGTCAAAAGACAAAGGATCAAAACAGACAAGTTCTCAAGTCATCATCTTCATTTCAGATTCAAGTGTTGCCACATTGACCGGTCCCGTGTGACTCGCATCCAGTGGATCCTATGTCATTGGTCCACCTAGTAGGAGGCCTTCCAACGCAATGCCTTCCAGTTTGCAGTCGCCACTATACAACTTTTTGGCCCCATCACCCATCCGTTCAATTCTTAAGTGAGAATTACGTTTTGACTAAGCTAAGCTCAGGATTAATTGACTGGGGACCTTGGCTGAGACGGGCCAAATGTAAAAAATAGAGAACCGGTTTAGTTTAAAGATTTACTCACTCAGTAAGTCTGACTGCGGCAGCCACTTTGATATCCTGATGTTGTCACCTTTTCCGGGCAGCTCATCTAGGTTCCACTTCCACAGCACGTCGTACGGTACTTTAGAGAGTGCTGCCACAAGTGTTTGTATTGTTTTCGGAGGAAGTAGAGAGGGATCCACATTTGTGCCAAAGCTTAAGTAAATGACGCCGTTTTTGGAAGAGTCCAAATATGATTTCAGTTCCTGTGGAAGAATAATACTGTTGAACAATAAAGGTGTATGCACACAATTGTGGCGTGAAAAACGCTGCGTAAACACTGCGTTTCTGTTGCGTTATATGCGCGTCTGAGGCACGTGTAAACGTCATCGTATCTCTACACGACTGTGGCACGTCAAAAGAATGCTATCACCGCTGACGAGCTATAAAATTTGCAGAATTTTTTGTAGCGTTAAAGGTACATTGAAACGTCATTGTATTTGTACACAAAGACGACGCGTCACGTGAGCTTAAAAGAAAATGGAAACAAGCAGCGTTTTTGTTGCGTTTAAGGTGCGTTGACGACGCGTTGAAAACACAAAACTAGTCGAGTTATTGATAGGTACTTACTTTTGGTAATTCTTTTAAAGGATTCGTGTGTAGACCTCCCATGAACAACACAGAAGGAGGTACTGGTCGGATGCCTTCAAACACTGGATGTATATTCAAAAAAAGCATGTGAACATTATCACTAAGTTCTTCGACCGTGGGTGTGTTTGGGCCAAAAATTGATTTGAGCATTTGATTTTCTTTTATTCGGCTTTCTTCTCCATATTGGACAATTTTATAGTGAAGATACAATTCATTAATTTTGTCCCATAAGGAGAGATTGTTCAGCTTTTGACGAAGACCATTTGGATAGAGAAATGGATGGGTTGGAGAACCAATCACTTCATCGTTATCAAAAAATGCTGACATTGAACTAATCATAATGACAGGCGCCTTATAAATATGTGAAAATATCAACGCTGGTCTGATATGAGATTCAACCAAAATCAAATCAAACTTCTGGCTCTTATCATTAATCAGATTCTGCACTTGTTTATCTTTCAGTTGCGTTTCAAACATCAACAGTATTGATGCTATGTAACCGGCAAAATTTACCAAAAGGTCTTTCTTGTAGCCTTTTGAAAGTCCCATGAACGTTTGTTTCCATATATCGTACGATATATCATGCACGTCAATTTCTGTCAGGTTGGCTGGCGTTTTTCCTTTCGGAAAGGCTGGATCTGGTGTAATAATGACCAATTCATGTCCACGTTTTGCTAAAGCTTGAGTTATGGGCCGAAACACTACTTGATGGCTTATAGAAGCCACTGGAAACACTCCTAAGATTCTTGCGGCTTCATTTTGACTTAAAACTAGAATTAAACTAGCAACTATATAATAAAGCATCGACATTGTAGCACGACTACACACTTTGAAATTCTCTTTCTGAATGAAGACTATATTATTTATCTAACTTCTGCTTATAAATTGCAGGTATATTGACACGTATTGTGAAATACCTACCTGGTTTTTTTTCCTGTTGTTTAATCTAAGTATTACATGATATCATAAACCTTATCGTAGGTAGGAAAAGATAAATTGTTAACGTATGAAAAAAGATTTTATCTAAACATGACTTCATAGTAGTTTGAGCCAACTGTGATTTAGTCTAAAAGAAAGGTCACGTTAATACCACATTTCATCTGGCTAGTGACGAAAACCTAAATATAGGTATTTGAAATGTGAGTAATATTTTTAATGTATCAACCCTTTTTATTGGGTTATATCTACGACAGCTATTCTCCTTCTATGATTTATTTAAAATTATCACACTTTGATGATTTATTTGTGTTATCATTACTTATCACAGATATTTTTTTCTCCTGATGAGTCGTTCACGTATTTGAATCCTAAAACCATAAGTTGAACAAATCTGTTTTCAACTTTTCAAGGTGAACCACTATAGTCTATCCATAAGGTTAATCACCTTTTGACAGCTGACTTAGAACGTAATAATCTTGCGTCGTTACTGTAATCCCTATTTTAGTTCCATCTGTCAAAAAGTGAATAACCTAGTGGACAGAGCGTAGCAAGCGTGCTGATCATACCTCGTTGGAGCCTGAATTCTTCGTATTTTGTTCTCGCTGACGTCACCAATCGTACGCGACCGATCGTCAGCTCAATAAGAATTCAAGCCTTATACATTGGATAAGAACGTCATTTGTTTTAAAACCAATGACTGAAGTATCATAATTACTTATCGTTAAAGACATAAATCCGAGCGCTTTGCCACTGAAGTTCCGAAATGCACATCACTGAAATTCTCTTCACCGTCATTGAAAAAAACAGGCGTTTTTTGTTTCATTGTGATAGTACAAAACCAGTTTGTACTTTCATATCTCTAAAGTTACCTTTCAAAAGTGAACCGTATACTGTTCTTAACAGTAGATAAGTTTGTCTCCAAAATAACATAACTTTTCAATAAGCCTTCTGTTACATAATGATAAGGAGTTACTTGGCATTATTCGACAATAATTTACTCATTGATAAGATACTATCGTTTGAACAGATATCAGTTAAATCATTGTTCCGATGGTCACTAGCACGCTTTATCATGCAGGCACACGCACATGATAAAGCAAAAAATGAATATCATGTCAGTCATGTCGCTTTGAAACTCCGAACACCGGTAAATGTCAAAATGTTCTAGTAAGACTTTGGATTTACCTAAGTGTCGCATTCTCTTTAGCCTTATCGCTTGGCTACGACCTACAAAATAAATTGAGATGCGTGTTGTGACAGTGATTACGGACAAAGAAATTATTAGAAGCATGCCACAAGTCCCCACGATGTGACCTTCGAGGCAACTGTACTCACACGAAGAAAACAGAACAGGTTAGGACTGATTCAATCATTCATAAAGGAATTCCATTGTTGACTTTTAGAACTAAGTTAAGATTCAAGAGAAAGTAGTCCGCAAGAGCGAGCATGGCAAGCTTCAAAATTTAAACATACTACCTTGGCCCTTTATTTTTTTTTTAGGATGGGAAATCATCAAATGACTTCTCCCACTCTGGGCGGAGCGGGAGGAAGTGTCAGACTCTTACTGACTAAAACCCATCCATGTTCTTTCCTCGCCCTTTATGTTTCGGGGCCGCGGTATCTCTTTCGAACAGGCCCGCAACACTACCTTGGCCCTTGGTCACTGGACAAGTCAGAATTGTTACGACCCTGTAATCGATGATCCCATTACAAGATACAATATTAGAAATGCCTTGGCAATAATCTTATCAATGTGTAAATTTAAGTGTAGATTACAGTCCAATAAGATACCCAGGGCACCGATCTGGGGGTGCGATGCCAGAAGTCCTCCACGTGTGCTCGGCAGCTGCTGGTTCCTCTCGATACGTCTGGAGGAAACAGCAGCCGCTGGGCCGGTGCACCCCGGGCGCGGCAGTGTCCTTCCTCCTGGAATGAGAAGAAATTCTCATCCCTTGGGATTGGCACTGCCGCGGCCAATGAGTCTGGCATCATGTGTGGGGTCCTACACGGACCAACGGTGGGTTCCTCGGCGTGCCCTCTGCTAAGCAGAGGGCACAGCGGAGGAGTGTGTTACGGCGGGCTCGGTGTGCACTTACCCTGCCGCCGAGCAGACAGAGAAGGATGCGTCCTTCTCTGTCACCGTTGATATCGTAATCCCGTATCGGAGTGCAGTGGATCACGTCTCGCGACTCCGAGTCCTTTGGACAGGGACCGAGGGTCTTGGCTTAACCGCCTGGACTGCGAGGTAGAAAACCTCTATAAAAAGTTACCCCGAATCCCAAGCGGCGACGCAGCGCGAGGGGACGTATGGCTGACGGGTGTGCCTATTGGACGAATCAGTCGCTACTGCTTATCCTCGCTGGGGTACCTGCAGACCCCCTGGCGAGTAATAAAAACTAAAAAGCTGCCCTTCTAGGTACAGGGGTCTCTGCCTAGTTAGGAGTATATTTCCCCCATACTCGTGGGTTCAAATATGGAAAATGAAAAAAAAAACCAAAACGCCGGTAACGGCAAAGAAGAGAAGAGGAGGAATGTGGTGTCGGAGTCCGACGCCGCATTGAGTGAAGTGAGTGCTGCGGGAGGCTCAGGGAGCTCCCGCCGCGAGGGTGCCGGGGCTGCTGCGGAGAACAGTAAGTTCTTCCGCAAGCGGTCCCGGAAGGATGGCGACTGCTCGCCGTCCTCAGAAGAGGAGCAGATGGCCTCTGCTCGTAAGATCCCCACCAGCAAGCGCGGGGGGATCCGGGGCAAGAGAGGGGGGCTCTCTGCCTCAGAAAGGTCGGCACGACTGGCCGAAGAGGGGCGCCACCCGGGCATGACTGCCCCGGGGTCTGGCAGTGAGGCGAGTGCACCCAGTGAGGCGAGTGCACCTGGCGGCTCCGAGGCGGAGCGTAAGTCCAGATTTGCAAAGGAGGTGGAAGCCGCCTTAAGAAGTGTGGCCGTGAAGGTGAAGGTTTCTTCGAAACTCAGGGCCATACCTGCGGCTTCCGCCTCTATTATAGCGGCAGCGGAGGCTAATTTTGGGGGGCCTCCCCCTCCTTCGACACAAGGGGACGAGGTGGCCAAGCTGCGGGCTGACGTGGCCCGCCTGACGGCCGCTATGGAGCTTCTCCAGAAGGAGAATGCCAAGCTCCAAGCGGACCTGGCCAGTCTGAGGGAGCCTGGCCCCAGCGTGGCGCCTCAAAGTGGGGGGGCACAGAGAAAGAGCCAGCCTGTGCCGGTGGAGAACCAGGTCTTAGACCTGGTTCGAAAAGAGCTGGATTCCTTCCAGGCGCGGTTTTCCGTCCTGGAGGGAATTGTTCTGCGCCCTCCCTTGGGCGCTAACAAGGCGGTAGCGGGCACAAGCGGCGGCACGAGCAGCGTCTCGTATGCGGCTGCTGCATCCGCTCCGGGGCCACCTAGTCGCCCCTCCGGCAGGGCTGCGTTGCCTCCCCCGCCCTCTGTAAAGCCGACTCCGGCCAAACAGGCGGCGGCGCCGGCTACGACGAAGAAGGCGGCCCGAAAAAGGAAGGGCAAGGCGGCGGCACAGGTAACGCCTGTGACGGCGCCAGCGCCAGTGGCGGGTGGGCCCGCGCCTGCGGCACGTGGGCCACCGCCACCGCCCCCGCCCCCCCAGCCCCCTACACCCCCAACACCTGCAACGGCTGAAGCTGGTTGGCAGTTGGTCGGGGAGAAGCAGAGGGGGCGAAAGGCGGCCAAAAAGGCCCGCAAAAAGGAGCGGCAGCGCCAAAACAAGGCGCGAAAGGTCGCGGCTAGGCTTCGCGCCCCGAAGACCGCAGCTGTAGTGATTACACTACAGCCGGAGGCGGAAAAGAAGGGCGTGACCTACCGCGATCTGCTAGCGAAGGCCAAGGAGACGGTGGATCTCGGGGAGCTCGGGATCACCGGGGGCCTCCGGCTCAAAGTCACCGCAACGGGGGCTCGTATGCTGGAGATCCCCGGTGAAACCAGCGGCTCGTCCGCTGACGCTCTCGCTGAAAAGCTGAGAGCGTCCCTAAACGCGGACGAGGCCCGAGTGTCCAGACCCGTCAGGTGCGCAGACCTGCGCATCATGGGTCTGGACGACTCGGTCACCGAGGAGGAGGTGGTGGCCGCCGTCGCTAGGTCCGGGGGGTGCTCTGCCGAGCAGGTCAAGGCAGGCACCCTACGTCCGGACCCCACGGGAACGCGAACCGTAACGGTGAGCTGCCCTGTGACGGCGGCGAAAACAATTGTGGAGGGCCGAAGGCTTCTGGTGGGCTGGGTATCGGCGCAGGTGAAACTGCTCGAGCCCAGACCTCTGAGGTGCTATCGCTGCCACGTGGGACACCACGTGTCAGTGCAATGCGCCTCGGAGGTTGACCGCAGCGGCCTCTGTTTCCGCTGCGGTCAGCCCGGCCACGTGTCGGCTGGTTGCAGCGCTGCACCGCACTGCCCTGCATGTGCGGCGGCCCGCAAGCCGGCCGATCACCGGGCCGGGAGCAAGGCCTGCGCTGCTCCCGCCAAGACCAGAGTCAGAGGCAGGGGAAGGCCCTCCGCCACCTCCGCCAACGCCACCGTCGCCACTGCCGCTGCCGCGACCGTCACAGCCGCTGCCGCCGCCGTCGCCGCACGGGGCACGGCAAGTTCGCCTGCGGAGGGGCCCTCACAGGGGGCCCGGGGGGAGGAGGCGGTAATGGAATGCCAATAACGGCTCCATTACGCTTCCTCCAGGCGAACATTAACCACTGCGCCTGTGCTCAGGATCTATTGCTCCAGAGCATGGCGCAGTGGTTGATTAACATCGCTGTGGTCGCTGAGCCGTACTTTGTCCTGCCCAGGGAAGACTGGGTTGCGGACCTTGACGGCTCGGTGACCATAGTGTCATCGGCCGCCGCCGGTACCCCGACCCTTGAAAATGTCAGGAGGGGTCGGGGGTGCGTAGCAGCACGGTTCGGGGAGATCGTCGTGGTGGGAGTTTACTTCTCCCCGAACCGAACTCTCGCCGAGTTCCACAACTCTCTCGCAGAGTTGAGTGTTGTCGTCGGAAGCCATTCCCTCCCCGTGCTTGTTCTCGGGGACTTCAATGCCAAGAACCTGGCTTGGGGTTCTCGTTACACAGATGTGCGGGGAAGGATGGTGGAGGACTGGGCCCTGGAGAAGGGCCTGGACGTCCTTAATCGGGGTTCTGTTCCCACGTGTGTGCGGATGCGGGGCGAGTCGGTGGTGGACATTTCGTTCGCTAGCCCCGCTCTGTCGCCGCGTGTCGTCGACTGGCGTGTCGTGGAGGGGGTGGAGACATATTCCGACCACCGGTACATCCGGTTTGACGTCTCCGCCCAGTCCTCAAGCGCGCCAGTCCAACAGGCCCCGAGTGGTCCGCGTTGGGCGCTGAAGCAGCTGGACCGGGAGCTCCTCCTGGAAGCCTCGATCGTGCAGGCCTGGGTGACATCACCGGACAGGCCTGCCGACGTTAATAGTGAGGCAGAGTGGTTCCAGGAGGCCATGTCCGACATTTGTGACGTGGCAATGCCCCGAGTCCGGCCAGGAAGCGCCCGACGCCAGGTGTACTGGTGGTCGCGCGAAATAACGTCTCTTCGTGAGGCGTGTGTTGCTGCGCGGCGCCCGTACGCCAGGCATCGCAGGCTCCGCATTCGCCCGCCGGATGCGGCAGCCATTGAGGCGGAGCTGTACGAGGGATACAGAGCGGCGAAGACCGCCCTCCGTGGGGCTATCCTGCGGGCCAGGGAACTGGCCCGCTTGGAGATGCTGGAGACTCTCGACAGAGATCCGTGGGGGCGCCCGTACAAGATGGTGCGGAATAAACTCCGCACCTGGGCCCCCCCGCTGACGCAGAGTCTCCGGCCAGAGCTCGTGGAGGACGTGGTGAGCGCTCTGTTCCCCTCGCGGGGGGAACATCCGCCCCCGCCTATGGCTCCGCCACCTGCGGTGCCGGAAGAGGACCCAAGAGACGACGACGACGACACTCCGGAAGTGACTGGGGTAGACCTGAGAGTGGCGGTGGGTAGGCTCAAGGCCAAAAATACCGCCCCGGGACCCGATGGCTTGCCTGGCAAAGCCTGGGTCCTGGCCTCAGATGAGGAGGCTCTCGGGCCCCGACTGAGGGGGCTCTTAAGCGCATGCTTGGAGAGAGGCCAGTTCCCGCTTCGTTGGAAGACGGGGAAACTGGTCCTCATCCAGAAGCCGGGGCGCCCTGCGGACTCTCCGTCCGCATTTCGGCCCATTGTGCTGCTCGACGAGGTGGGCAAGCTCTTTGAGAGAGTGATTGCAAACCGCCTCGCCGAGCACCTTGAGGGGATGGGGCCGAATCTTGCGGAGAACCAGTATGGTTTCCGCAAGGGGCGCTCTACTGTGGACGCAGTCATGCGCGTGAGAGCCCTCACGACGGGGGATGCAATATCCCGGGGCGGGGTTGTCTTGGCGGTGTCTCTCGACATCGCCAACGCCTTCAACTCCCTGCCCTGGAGCTGCATCAGGGAGGCACTCCGGTATCACCGGGTGCCGACCTACCTCCGTCGTGTGGTCGGGGACTACCTGACGGACAGGGCCGTCATCTACCCCAGTCGCTGCGGAGATTGGAACCGGCGAGAGATGTCGTGCGGTGTCCCACAGGGATTGGTTCTGGGACCGCCCCTGTGGAACATCGGTTACGACTGGGTGCTGCGCGCGGACCTCCCTAGTGGTGTCAGCGTCGTTTGCTACGCAGACGACACCCTGGTGCTGGCACAGGGGAGGTCGCACGAGGCGGCGGCCGAAGCTATGACACGCGGGGTTGCGATAGTCGCTGAGAGGATCCGGCAACTGGGTCTCGAGGTGGCGCTGCACAAATCCGAGGCCATGTGCTTTCATGGGCCTCGGAATGCGCCACCGTCGGGATCCACACTGACGGTAGGAGGGGTTTCCATCGGCGTCGAGTCGACGTTGAAGTACCTAGGACTCGTCCTCGACAGCCGGTGGAACTTCGTGGAGCACTTCCGACGTTTGGCCCGCAGGCTGGAACGGACCGGGGCTGCCTTCAGGCGGCTCCTGCCCAACCTTGGGGGGCCAAACGCCTCCTGCCGCAGGCTCTACGCGGGGGTCGTGCGGTCCATGGCCCTTTACGGGGCCCCAGTGTGGGCGCGTTCTTTGAGGCGGCGAGCCGCCCACTATCTGAACGCGCCCCAGAAAGTGGTGGCCGTGAGAATGGTCCGTGGATACCGCACGATCGCCCGCGAGGCGGCGGGCCTGCTTGCCGGATTGCCGCCATGGGATCTGGAGGCGATAGTCCTCGCGCGCCTACACGAATGGCGCGCGGAGGCACTACGCCGGGGGGAAACTCCGCTGCCGCGGCAAATCGCCGTTCAGCGGACAGACCTCCGGCGCGATCTCATGGCGACATGGAGAGAGCGACTGTCGCAACCCCGTGCAGGGCGCGCCACGATAGTGGCGGTAAGTCCCCTCTTTGAGGAGTGGCTTGAGAGGCGCCACGGCGCCCTCACCTTCCGCCTGACGCAGGTCCTCACCGGACACGGATGTTTCGGGAGGTACCTGCACCGAATCGGGCGGGAGGAAACGCCCGGGTGTTTCCACTGTGAGGATCGACCGGAGGACACGGTGGAGCACACGGTGGAAGTCTGCCCTGCGTGGGCGGAGCACCGCCGTGTCCTCGTAGCGGCGATCGGCAGCGGCGACCTCTCGCGTCCGGCCCTGGTTCAATCCATGGTCCGGAGCGAGACGGAATGGGAAGCCGTCACCTCTTTCTGCGAAGCAGTCATGCTGGCGAAGGAGGTGGCGGAACAAGAGAGGGAGAGAGCCTCTCTTCCCGGCCGCCGCGGGAGACGCACCGGGCGTCGGGGGCCACGTGGTGGCTACCGGCCACCGTAGATGCGGGCCTGTGGACGGTTAGCTATGGGCTAGCTAGCCGTCCGTCCGTCTAGTGACGACAGGCCGTGTCGACGGCGCGTTCGTGTTCCACGCGCGCCTCAAAGAGATGTCAGCAGTAGAGAGGGGCTCGCAAGGGCCGAAGCCTGCCGGGGTTGCGGGACTGTTCGAAAGAGATACCGCGGCCCCGGAACGTAAAGGGCGAGGAAGGAACATGGATGGGTTTTAGTCAGTACGAGTCTGACACTCCCTCCCGCTCCGCCCAGAGTGGGAGAAGTCATTTGATGATTTCCCATCCTAAAAAAAAAAAAAAAAAAAAAAAAAAAAAAAAAAAAAAAAAAAGGGCACCGATCTGAGTTTCTCTATGTAGTTTGTTGCATAGGTAATAATTTAAACTAACTCTGTTTGTATACGTAGTTGTAGTTATTTTATTTACAATAGCCTGATAACCTATCCAGATCATCCTTAAAGAGATGGCAATCATCGATTGTTAAAATGTTCCTGAAGATTTTGAGGTCGTCAGCATACAGCCAAAAATCACTATTTTGAAAGCAGTATCCCATGTCATTTATGTAGAATAAAAACAATAAGGGGCTAAGAATTGTTCCCTTAAGGGAACTCCGAGGGAGTTAGCAAAAAAGGTGTCAGAATGATACCCATTACTCACAACAGTTTGATTTCGGTTTCAGATATAAGACTGAATCCGGCGCAAAAAATGGCCTCTAATTGATTGATTGCATTGATTGCAATTTTTTTCAGTAATGTTTCGTGGTTAACTCTATCGAAGGTATTTTTAAAGTATGTATACACGGCGTCCTCTGTTTGAACTGTTACACCCAAAATAAAATAAAATGGGTTAATAGGTTAATAGGACGTAAAAAGAAGTTTCAACGAGTTTAATTAGATTTGACATTAGTTCTTTTAGATAATAATATAGGACTTTAAAGAAACGATTGTAAACAACTCAGTTGCATATGTTTAATTACAATAAACAACACGAATTATTAATGTCTTATTTATTAATCATAATCAACAAGGTACTAGCTAAAAAATAATAAAGAATGCATAATTCATTTTCATGATTTCTGTAAACTACAGTAATAACACAAAAGATAAGAAGTTCTCGTGCAGAAATAAACACACAGTGACAACGATATTAAGAAACCAATACGATGACATGCATAATATTTATTATCTTTGATTGTGCTAATGGATAGGTCAAGATCAAGATCAAACTGTCTGAACATAAATGATTTAGAATAGAATAGAAACTTTTTATTTCAGACCGGAGTCCATAGGGTTAGTAACAATTTTACTAAGTTCTAGTGTTAGTAGGTTACAGACAAAGATAAAAATATACAGTTAAATTTCAGCATGGAGTCCTATCCATCTCCGCATCATCGGGGAATCCCACCGATCTGCGAACACACTGAGAATACTGTTGGTGCTGCCGCGAACACGAGTCATCAAGGATGCACATCTACTTCTAATAATGGCGGCAAAACCATCAATATTATTATCTGCAAACATCCCTGACGCACTACTACGCCACGGCAGCCGCAGTAGCACTCTCAGTGCATTATTGTATTGAACGCGTAGGTCGCTGTATGTCCGCTGAGTAAAGTTGACCCACAGGCTGCACGTGTAGAAAGACTGACAGTAACAACACGAATAGCGTTACTTTAACTGGCTTCGTACAACGTGCAAACCTGCGAGCCAGCATGTTACAACGGACAGCCAGCGACCTACGTTCCCTTTCAATGTCACAATTATCCTTAAGATTTTCAGTGACCCAGTGGCCCAGATACTTAAACTTGTCCACCCTACGCAGTGGTTCTCCACAAAGAGCGACAGTTGGAATACAGGAATATGTCACACTGCCTGCTTTAAAAACCATTAGTTCGCTCTTTGTGACGTTATATCTGAGCCCCTGCTTCACCGCGTAGCATTCACAAATAGCGATCAGTAGCCTTAGAGCATCGATCGATGGACTCAGAAACACCATATCGTCAGCATAACTAATATTATTAATGCACACCCCGTCGATATGACATCCGACACTGGTGCTGCTGAGCTCAAGGATCAGCTGGTTCATGTATAGGTTGAAGAGCCTTGGTGAGCTGAGCCCCCCTTGCCTCACCCCGCACTCCAACCGATACACGTCCGAGTGCGAACCATTCCACTTCACGCTATTGCTTTGACTATTATACCAGTACTTAAATATTGAAACTATTTCAGCTGGTAAGGTAGTTTCACATTCGAGTTTACGCCACAGAACATTGTAACATACAAGATCAAATGCCCTTGTCAGATCCAGAAAACAAGCAAAAATAGGAGTCTTTCTGTCCGTGTAGTATTGGACAGTCTGCTTGAGGCACAAGATTGCACTCTCAGTTGACAGCCCCGGCTTAAAACCTAACTGGGCGTCATGTAGTTCGAGGTGTTTAGCCAATTGCTTATCAAGCAGACTGTCCAACACTTTTGCCACGACAGTGACCAGAGAAATGGGCCTGTAATTGGATATGTCAGAGACATCACCCGTTTTATTTTTCACAATAGGTACTACCATTGTATACATTAGGTCATCAGGTAAGTAACCGTGGCTAACGCATAGGTTAAAAAATAAAGCTAACACACGCGGCAAGTGTCCCCCCGCATACCTCAGGTGTTCGATGCTGAGGCCATCATGACCCGGGGATTTACCCCTCTCCATTTTCTTTATGATGGCTGATATTTCTTGTGCCGTAAAAACAATAGAAATCTCCCCAGAGTTGCCACCAGCATCACCTTCCACCTGACGCAGGTCCTCACCGGACACGGATGTTTCGGGAGGTACCTGCACCGAATCGGGCGGGAGGACACGCCCGGGTGTCTCCACTGCGAGGATCGAAGCAAGGGCCCGCAAGGGCCGAAGCCTGCCGGGGTTGCGGGCCTTTTCGAAAGAGATACCGCGGCCCCGGAACATAAAGGGCGAGGAAGGAACATGGATGGGTTTTAGTCAGTAAAAGTCTGACACTCCCTCCCGCTCCGCCCAGAGTGGGAGAAGTCATTTGATGATGTCCCATCCTAAAAAAAAAAAAAAAAAAAAGGTCTAGCAATAGGTGACTCCACCTGGAAATGACGCCGACATGCTTTGGCTATATCGGCCGGCTCGTGTACCCCCGCCACGCTCACAGGGGGACTCAACTTCGAACTCAAACTATTTGTTGATTTCCAAAATGATCCAAATTTCTTTTTAGTGTGATGTTTAGCTAAAATATCCATTTTTATCTGCTGTTGGTTATCTTGACAATATTTCACATTGGTCTTAAAGGTTTTCCTAGATTGACACATTTTATTGTAAACATAACCACTAGCAGGTTTACCATAAAACAACCATGTTTGATAACACAGTCGATTTGCTACTATAAATCTATAAACATTTTTATGGGATATGAGAAAATTTAAATATTCTTAAAAAAACATAACACAATACTCGTATCTAAACTAACATTCTAAAGTGGAAAGATTTGATCTTTTGTTTGTTTGACTTTGTTTGATTATAACAATTTAACTCAAGAACCGATTAAAAAAAATCTTTCACTTCGATTTATGCCTAATTTATTCTGTAGAGATATAGATCTTTACTGAGTAAATTAGGCATAAATCATATTGATATCATTCAAATTAGCTGAGCTTTCACAATTTTAAGTCGCGCGCGAAGTGTAATTTAGGCTATAAAGGCCCATGCTGAGATTAAACAAAATTAATAACTGGTTACTATAGAAATTTAACCACGTTAGACTTAGTTTATAGTTATCTGTAGCAACAAAACGCTAGTAGAAATAAATGAAAAAAAAATAACTACTAATGTCAAACACACTGCATTCTGAAGCTATAGTGTAGAGCGATAAGAGACACTTCGGAGTCACTTTTCGAGGAGGTTTATTATTGAACAAGTTTCAACAGCATAGTTCTTATAGTTTCGGAAAACAGTGGCTGTGACATACGGACGGACAGACAGATAGACAGACAGACTGACGTCAGACACAGACACAGACACAGACACAGACACAGACACAGACACAGACACAGACACAGACACAGACAGACAGACATGACGAAACCATAAGGGTTCTGTTTTTTGCCATTTGGCTACGGAACCCTAAAAAGGAATATCGACGTTCTTACGAAGGGTTTTTAATAATTGAAGTTACTTTAAATAGTATAATCTATTTATTATCTACAGAAAACTTATGACTTAATAATTTTACTACCTACCTACATAATATTTATTTAATTAGAGTTACATTTACGGTCGTTGTAAGGATATTGACTTTCATTGATTCTGGGTTTGTACGGTTTTAAACATATCTTTTGGTTTACAAAAAGTGCCAATCAACAACGTTTTACTTTTACAGCAACATCGTTGGCGATAGCAATCTTATAGAGTGAACGGAGGATCAAAATGAGTAATGTAACAACTATTAGTAATCCTATCAGTAAGGTAAACACTAGTTCTAATTCTAGATACTGCGCCCACGACATGTTGGCGGCGGGCGCTCGCAGATGTCTCGCTCCGCCGTGACGCAGCACGTGTTCCGTCCACCACACGGCGCGCTCCAGTGGAGGCTCAGGCGCGTCGAACATTACGCTTCGTAGTTTGATGATGTTCTGGCGATAACTAGAAATACAGAAAAGTTTCTTAAAACTGTGAAGGAGAATATTGTGAAGAAACCGGCATAATTATAATATCAGCTAGATGAGGCTCATATCCCGATTGGGGATACCTAAAGGGTGTAAAACACCTCATCACGAAGCCGAAAGGCACTTGTTCGGGACAATGATGGGGACATCAATGCGATCATTTTTTTGTTCTACACCATACCTGGGAACCCCCCATATCTCCGTAACTGGAAGTTACGGAGATATGGGGGGTCAAAGTTACAACTTTTCGACAAGTTTTTTTTTTTTTAATACATGTTTTTTTCATAAGATTTTGACATTTAACACCTCTACGACCCCCATAGTATTCAATCCATCCATCAGCACAATGTTTTAAGTGCGTTACATTGAGTTCTACCACAAAACATGATTTATAACCTCAAAAAAACAAGTGGTTTCCCAGCAATAATTTTTGCGTAAAGTTACTTAGTTTGATGTACAGAATGCTTGGTTAACGGCTTTGTGATGAGGTGGTTTACACCCTGTATTATATTATGCTCGTTATCATACCAACCAATTTTATTGGAAATGAGGCCTATGTTCCAACAGCGTAGTAGCATTGTAGGCTTATTATCCTAGTTTGCACATATGTCCTGTATACACACTTTTACAATTCATTAGCTCATAGATTTAAATCATTAGTTTAAACAAATCCAAAAAAAGTGCTTACCTGTCGTCCCCGGTAATTTCACTGACTGCTTTAATAATATCCTCTTCAGTCAGCGTTTCCATATGTAGCCCCTGTCCAATTTTGTGGTACACATATCTTTCTATATTGTACCACTGATCACCCAACATAGGGATACCAAGAAGTGGTACTCCTGCTGTGATAGCTTCGTCAGTTGATTGTAGACCTCCTTGTGTTATGAACAGCTTTATATTAGGATGTTCTGCAAATCGAAATTTACTCATGAAATTTAATAAAACTTTGTTGTCGAGTAAAAGAAAAAAAGAGTTTCAAAGTCACCGCTGTCCCATCCATTGGTAACAGGTTAGGTTTGGTGACTCTATGTGAAATATTGGTGTACAGAATTAATAAGCAAGGCAGTGCGAGGCAGTGTTCTCGCCACTGGAAGGCCAATCGAAGATATATCGGAACAGACAATTTCTCGAATGGAGACCTGCACGTATCGACAAAATTTGGTTGAGACGGGCCGAATGCAAAAAAAAACAAAACTGGTTGTTCGTGTGACAAAATAGGAAAAGTCTATATTATCTAGGCGTGAATTGCGATAAAGTATAGTTTCACAGTGCGAGCTCTAGAGCAGACAGTAAACAAAAACTGTGACTATTTAGTCGCATAACAGAAGCTCGTCCTGACCGATCACACTAAGAGACCAGGTAACGATAATTTGGGCAATTAGCTTCTAGCCCAGAGATAGGAGGTTATGGCATGACAAGAGTAGGTAAGTGGTGAGTAAATGCAAGTTGAAGATAGACTGAAGCTGATCGATCCATGCACGTAACAGCGAGCTACTCACATGATGTGATCACACTTAGCGAGTATTTGCAATGCATTATAAGACTGGATTGGCTAGAAAGCTAACTTGCATGGTGTAACTCAGCATACCGAATTCCAATGCTGTACATAGGCCTCTCCTAAGCTGTGCCACATCACCTTGTCTTCCTCGGTCCGCATAGAATCTCACCTTTCCTTGCTCTCCTCACCTTGCGAGAAAGTAGTCGGTTCACCTAGCTGAGGAAGTCTCACACTACCCTTGTGTGCTGAGTCTAAACAAGAGTTACTCACTCAGTAAGTCTGACTGTGGCAGCCACTTGGATATCCTGATGTTGTCACTTTTTCCTGGCAGTTCATCTTTGTTCCACTTAAACAACACATCGTACGGTACTTTAGAGAGCGCTGATACTAGGGTTTGTATTGTTCTCGGAGGAAGTAGAGAAGGATCCACATTTGTGCCGAAGCTCACGTAAATGACGCCGTTTTTGGAAGAGTCTAAATAGTTTTTCAGTTCCTGTGGAAGGCATTTTAGAATGAATATTGTGGTGCAATAATACATTGGAACAGTATGCACTCGATTGTGGCGTAGCAATGGCGGATTATTGAAATAAAACGCTGCTAAAAGCGTTTCTTTTGCGTTAGGTGCGCGTCTGAGGCGCGTGTAAATGTCACCAATGGTGACGTTGGTTGTTGTAGATGCGTCGACGGTGCGTGAAAACTTCGTCGTATTTACATACGTGCAAACAACAGACGTAATTGATAAAGTAATTGATACTTACTTTTGATAATTCTTTTGCAGGATTCTGGTGTAGACCACCCATGAACAACACAGAAGGAGGTACGGGTCGGATGCCAGCAAACACTGGATATTGATTTAGGAACAACATGTGAACATTATCACTAAGTTCTTCTACCGTGGGTGTATTTGGTCCAAAAATGGATTTCAGCATTTCATTTTCTAATACTCGACTGTCTTCTCCCAATTTGATAATTTTATAGTGATGATATAATTGTTCAATTTTGTCCCATAATGAGAGATTGTTCAGCTTTTGACGAAGAACATTTGGATAAAGGAATGGATGGGTTGGAGATCCCATCACTTCATCGTTATCAAAAAATGCTGCCATTGAACTGATCATAATCACAGGCGCCTTGTAAATATGTGAAAATATCAACGCTGGTCTGACATGAGATTCAATCAAAATCAAATCAAACTTCTGACTTTTGTCATTAATCAGATTCTGTACTTGTTGATCTTTTATCTGTTTATCAAACAACAACAGCATTGCTGCTACGTATCCAGCCATACTTGCTAAAAGGTCTTCCTTGTGGCCTTTAGAGAGTCCCATAAACGCGCGATTCCATATCTCGTAAGATATATCATGGAGATCGATTTCTGTCAGGTTGGCTGGTCCTCCTCCTTTCGGAAAAGCAGGATCTGTTGTAATAACAACCAATTCATGTCCACGTTTTGCTAATGCTTGAGTTATGGGTCGAAATACTACTTGGTGGCTTAAAGAAGACACTGGAAACACTCGCAAGATTCTTGCTGCTTCATTTTGACTTAAAACTAGAATTAAACTAGCAACTAAATAATAAATCCCAGACATTGTAGCACGACTTCACAGTCTGAAATTCCTTTCGTGACTGAAGCTTATATTGATGTTACTTCTGCTTATATTGCAGGTATTACTGAAAAATATTGTGATTGATATCTGTGTGTACAAAGTGCAAAGTCATTATTTTAATCTGAGTATTATATTAAATAGTCCGTACCGTAAGACGTCAGGCGTATGAAAAAAGATTTTATCTTTACAGTGCTTGTTAACTGGCTGTGGTGGAGGCTCAAAGGAGGGTAATGTTGTTACCACATTTTATCCGGCTAGTGACGAAAGAGTTTGATCGTCGTAGAATTATTTCTTCCACGCTCTCTATCGTTGTCATATCGATTCCCGTTACGCAGATGTGCTCTGTAGTTTTGCATGCATAAACTCGTATCGATCAAGTGAGGAGTGCAACAGGGTGACACTATTTCTCTTAAACTTTTTCCAGCTGTCCTCGAAGACATAGTGAAATGCTTAAATTGGGACTGTTGCGGGGTTAACTTTAATGATGCTGCCGTCACATTTAAGATTTGCAGTCTAATTTTCCTCCGCTGAAAACTTCGGGAATCTTCTCTTCTCTTAAAGTAGGTCTTTGGATGAATATGGCTAAGAGGAAAATTATGGCAAACATCAACAGCTGTTCAAATCTATGTGTCAAAGTTGCAAATGAAGAGTTGGAGGCATTTGGCTTTGGATGACTTACATTGGAACGTGGAGATTGGCACTCGTGAAAAAGAGGTCAGTACCCAGCTTTGGGTTAATTCAGTCTGCGAATGATGATGAGAATTATTTGCATAAATCATCAGCCTCTTGCCAATAATCCTACTCCTACTAATATTATAAATGCGAAAGTTTGTGAGTATGTATGGATGGATGGATGAATGTTTGTTACTCTTTCTAAAAACGACTGAACAGAGACATAGTTTATTACCTGGATTAACACATGGGACTTTTTATCCCGGTAAGATCTCATGGGACAATATTATCAAACTTCACAGGCAGAAGCTAGTGTCAAAATATATTCGAAATTGTCAGTAGATTTTAAACGACTGTTGTGGAGCTCAAAAATGATGATGTATGAAGAGGGAGAGGAAGATGATAATGTAGAAGAATGGTAATTATTTTTTCAGTGTAAAAGCACAAGACTGATATTATAATTTTATATCGCTTACGGTACATTTCAATGTCGATCA
The DNA here is from genome assembly GCA_950022955.1 of Xestia ashworthii. NCBI lineage: Eukaryota > Metazoa > Arthropoda > Insecta > Lepidoptera > Noctuidae > Xestia > Xestia ashworthii. The sequence continues at coordinate 7,495,504 of OX465571.1, read as the reverse complement.
TATCTTAAAGGATATTATTCCTCACAGTGGGTAAGATGGTTTCCAAAATAGAATAATTTGTTTTACTAAAATTAGAATTCTGTTACCATAATGATAATAGATCTAATTATAGAGTTAATTATAGATTATGCCAGAGAGTTACTTTTTTTTTTTTTTTTTATTATAAAAGCAAATAATATAATTACTCACTACTAGAGAGTTACTTTGCGTTATTCGACAGTTGTTTATGTACTGATATGATACTATCATTTGCGTAATTAACAGAAAAAAAGTTGTGCAATTTCGATAGTCACTTATGCGTGTGCATGATAAAGCAAAACACAATTATCTAGTCAGACATCACACTGTCCGCCAGGTGTCTCCAAGAGGTGGTGGAATTAAGTTGTAGTTAAAGTTTAGCCTTGGTATTTTATTGTATACATATAATATAACTTATTTAATATAAACTCAATAAACTCAATATCTTTGTATCATACAGGGTGGAATTTTTCAATGCCACTCGGAGAGGAAGTACTCTAAATACTGGAGATAGCATTTACTCAAAGGAAACATTCCTATGTTTTTAAACAGAAATAAATCTGCATTCGAAAATTCGCTTGGCATACTCGGGAATCAGAAACAAATGAATCGCGTAAGTATCTATAGTAAGGAGGTATTCCTCAGAACGCACCTATTTCTAAGCGCAATTAAATCATTCCTCGGAGCGCAGCCCTTAGTTGCGCTCAAAAATTTAAATTAAAAGATGTTTATTCCTCAGAGCGCAACCATACATGATAAAAAAAGAGAGGGGTATGATGAATTTATTCATTATATCGATAGACAGTTTTAAATCAATTGTCCTAACTGTTTAAATGTTAAAACGGACTTTCAGGCAAACAGATATTTACTTAAAACACTTAGGTTTAAGCAACTTTTGGTCAGTAATGTACAGAAGTACTAGGCTATCAGGAATTGAAGATGGTATTTCAATCACGTGCCAGTTAAAATCGTAATAGCGGTCATTGACACGCCTAATTTTATTAAAGTTCTTAACTTTTAAATCCAAAAAAATAAAACTGACTTCAAAAAAAAAACAAAAAAGTGAAAAATAACTTTAGCTTCTGAAGTCGGTGACCTTTGTTTGATTGATTTAATTTTTTTGTCACCGACTTCAGAAGCTAAAGTTATTTTTCACTTTTTTGTTTTTTGTTTGAGTTCGGTTTTATTTTTTGCAAAAAAAGTTTTTATTTTTCACTTTTTAGTGGTTCACATGTGCTTGATACACATGGGAAGTGCATACCGTTACAATTGCAACAAGCCCAAACACGACTAGGATACATTGTCTCATTATGGAGTTCCATGACTCTTGGCTTGATCATCAGATTTGATGGTAGAATGGTTCTTATCAAACGCAAATGCTTCACTTGTTGTAGAAAATACCAAAATCGCTGTACGTTATCCTAAAAAAATTTAAGAGTTCCCTCGATTTCGCCAAGATTCCATCATCAGATCCCGACTTGGTGGCTATGGAACCATTCGGAAAGTATACCCTTTTCAACAAAAAAATAATTTTTCAAATCGGTTGGCAAGCGACGGAGTTATGCGCGAACAAACATAAAAAAAAAAATAGAAACATCCGAATTGAGAACCTCCTCCTTTTTCAGAAGTCGGTTAAAAATAAGCCTGTTCAAGTCTTGAATCTTCAATCTTCAACATTTTTTCTAATGTACAACGATACATGGTGCACTTGTTTTGAAAGAGATATTAGGGAAAGAGACCGCTATTACGACACTGGCACTTACTATACACACACGTGCGAGGAGAACTCAAAATTAATGAGTTAACTCAGGTAGGCTAGATTATGTAAGAAGCCTGGAATTTATTTAATTCACCTGGGTTCACCTTTGATTTGATCGAAACCTGGGCTGTACTGCAGTCTCTCCAACGGTGCCAAATTGACTATCGGTACATCGAGGTGTTGAAGTGTTTGTTCAAAAACGCCACCATGTCAGTCCGACTTCAGGACCAAGCCTCGGAACCTATCCTTCTGCAGCGAGGTGTAAGACAGGGAGACGTCATATCTCCGAAACTGTTCACCGCTGCACTGGAGGATGTCTTCAAGGTTCTGGACTGGAGAGGGCTAGGCATCAACGTCAATGGCGAGTACATCACTCACCTTCGGTTTGCCGACGATATTGTGGTCATGGCTGAGACCATGGAGGACCTCAGTACAATGCTCGATGACCTCAGTAGAGCTTCCGAAAGAGTTGGTCTAAAAATGAACATGGACAAGACGAAGGTCATGTTGAATGCCCATGTCACACCCATTCCTATCAAGATCGGAGACTCTACACTCGAAATTGTAGACGATTATGTATACCTAGGACAAACGGTCCAGTTAGGTAGGTCTAACTTCGAGAAAGAGGTCAATCGTCGAATCCGACTCGGCTGGGCAGCGTTCGGGAAGCTGCACGGTATCTTTTCGCCCAACTTACCGCAGTGTCTCAAGACGAAAGTCTATGACCAGTGTGTGTTGCCAGTGATTACATACGGGACCGAAACGTGGTCGCTCACAATGGGCCTTATCAAAAGGCTTAAAGTCACCCAAAGGGCAATGGAGAGGGCTATGCTCGGAGTTTCCTTGCGTGATCGAATCAGAAATGAAGACATCCGCAAGAGAACCAAGGTCACCGACGTAGCCCGACGAATTGCTAAACTTAAGTGGCAGTGGGCAGGGCACATTGCTCGCAGAACGGATGGCCGCTGGGGCCGAAAAGTTCTGGAGTGGCGACCGCGAACCGGACGACGATGCGTTGGAAGACCTCCCACTAGGTGGACCGATGACCTGGTGAAGGTTGCGGGAGTCCGGTGGATGCGAGTCGCAAGGGACCGGTCAATGTGGCGACACTTGGGGGAGGCCTATGTCCAGCAGTGGACGTCTTTCGGCTGAAATGATGATGATGATGATGACCTGGGTTAATCCACTTAGGTGCATTAACCACACTTAAGGAGTTATTGTTTTGGTTAGACTTGACTACGCCCCCATCTTTCCTCGTTTTCGTCGTCAAACTCTTGGCAGATAGGTTGTGGTCGTCACACCAGGTGTGTTGGCAAGGGTTACGGGACTGTTCGAAAGAGATACCGGAACATAAACATAAAGGGCCCCGGAACTTCAAGGGCGAGGTAGGAACATGGATGGGTTTTAGTCAGTAAAAGTCTGACACTCTCTCCCGCTCCGCCCAGAGTGGTAGAAGTCATTTGATGATTTCCCATCCGAAAAAATAAATAAAAGGGGTGGTGGCAAGCTTCACAATCAGTGGACATTCCTTACGTACTTGGGTTTATCTTATGCATTTGTAGGGTGGCCCGTTAAGTGCAGTTTTGACATGGTCGGTCCAGCGCATTGGTGTCCGATTGTCCGTCTTAAGTAAAAAAATACATATAACATATAAAAAAATCGTCTTGAACCAAGATGTACTAATGTTCGCACTTTTACAGTAACATATAGGTAAAACAAATGCGATATGAAGATCACGTGTCTGTATCGCGTATTTATAATAATTATTTGAAGTTTTCTAATCAGAAGAGACGATTACTTAGCAATATGTTATTGCAGATAATATGTTCTAGTCTTCCGCATTCATGTCACCTGTTTTCCAGATGGTTTCATCGAGAACACCAGTCATATAAAATATTATTTGTCAATTTATTGTCTGTGTTAGTGTTTCATTGGTGAATTATTTTGTAATGTCCTAAACCAGTATTTTTTTTTTAGGATCTACATTTACTAATATTGTAAAGAGGTGGGTTTATGGAACTGGTGATACGATTCCGAAAATTATTAAACTAATGGGAAGTCATGTTATTAGCCTGAGTATCATAGATCCTTTGATCTAGGCCTGCGTGATGCATTACAGACCATTCTCTCTTATAGAGAGGAGACCTAGTGTCTCCCAGCTGTGGGATTATGATAGGCTGATCATGCTTATGAGCTTATGCTAAATAAAAATCTATAGATTGACTTTTTTAAGTGAAAGGGTCTTTTCCTTTCACTTATAAAAGTCAATTGATGGATTTTATCTTAAGCGTCAAATAATTACCACAATTTTGATTACTTCAACAATATGGCATCGATCACTCATACGCAATCTTTTCTTAATCTTTGTTGCAATGTGCAAGGTCATAACTCTTCTCATTTTTTTATCAGCTTTAATAAATTAAACAACATTGTGTAATATTCAGCTTGAAATTGTATAAAATACGTAACTACTTATCAGTATTGCATCGGTAATTCTTAATACCAGTCGCGTTGTAAAAATCATACATTACAATGAGACTTTTCTCTTGTTTGGTTCTGTGTTTATTCTTTGTAAGCCAGAAGGACGCAGCAAGAATCTTAGCAGTGTTTCCTTTACCGTCTATCAGTCACCAAGTAGTGTTTCGGCCTTTTATTCACGCACTAGCCAAACGAGGACATGATGTAACAGTTATAACAACAGATCCTGAATTCCCTAAAGATAGAACACCAGCAAACTTGACAGAAATCGATGTCCATGACATATCCTACGATAAATGGAAGAAAATATTTATGGGATCAACTCAAGGGAACAAAGATGACGTACTTATGGTTATGGAAGCGATTTACGACGCTGTGACGTCAGCAATAGACGCACAACTCAAAGACGAACAAGTCCAGAAAATCATTAACGATAAAAGCAAAAAGTTTGATCTATTAATTCTAGAAGCTTGTACTAGGCCGGCACTAGCGTACTCATATATTTATAAAGCACCAGTAATTCAAATGAGTTCTTTTGGAGCAGCTCTAGATAATTATGCTAATATAGGTGCTCCGGTACATCCAATCCTCTACCCATCAATTACTCGACAAAGACTGCACAATCTTACCATGTGGGAAAAGATAAAGGAACTGTATACTGACTTCTTGATAAACAGATTGTACGAGAGGAACAAACAAGTGGAACATGAGATGTTAAAGAAGCATTTTGGAGATGGTGTTCCATCAGTTGATGAATTGAATAATAATGTTGATATGCTGTTTCTTAATGTGCATCCAGTGTTTGAAGGTATTCGACCTGTACCTCCATCTGTTGTGTATATGGGTGGTCTGCATGTAAAACCTCCAAAGGAATTGCCAACTGTAAGTACTTTTGTATTCATTTCTTGTGATCGAAACAAATGTTTATTTCGTTTTTAAATTGATGTCTGTCTTTCTTTTCTTTCTTATTTAAACCCGTCGCCATTAAACTTAAAAAAGATTCAAAAAGCAATGCTAATGGATAAGAAAACCAATTCCATATTTTTTCAGGATCTCAAATCGTATCTGGACTCCTCAAAAAATGGTGTTATATACGTAAGCTTTGGCACAAACGTGGACCCAACTGCCTTCCCTCGAGATAGAATTGAAGTTTTAGTGAAAACATTCTCTCAGCTGCCTTACGACGTTTTGTGGAAATGGAACAATGATGTACTACCTGGACGCTCTGATAACATAAAAATATCAAAATGGCTACCACAGCAAGATCTGCTTAGTAAGTAATTGGTTGCTTCAGTTACATACATGATAATTATCACGTCTGTTTCCTCAAAGTGTTAGGAGGTACAGTGTGCCTTTGGTATACTAAAATTTCACCCATAATAGCATAAGCATAATCAGTCTATAATGTTCCCAATGCTGGAACATAAAAACTCCTCTCTATGAGAGGGAATGGACCATAATCTATGCGGGATGGTAGACGTTACATGTCATATTAATTTCGATCCGTATTTGTTTTTCTTGTAATTAGCTCTTAGCCCTCAATCGGGAGCAAGCCAGCTATAGCCATCAAAACTATACTTAGCTCTATACTTTGAGCTACTACTCTATCTGGATTCATATCCAGATATAAAAACTAATGAGGTTTGGTTCTCTTTTTAGTCAATTGTATGATCTCTATGCCAATAAGCTCATGTGCCAAATACTGCATTGTGGAGTTTATTAAACGAAATCATTATGTTCCTTCCTGCTCTTATCCCAATTTATTTGAGATCGTCGCAGCATATCTTTTTCTCTTTTACACTTCATCTCAGTAGTCACCTTCTTATTGGCCATTTCATCTTTCATACAGTCCTTTCATTGTTTCTTCAGTCTCCTCCTACTATTATAGCCATCCACACTTACCCGAAATAAAGGTAACATTTTTTTTTCACAGAACACCCCAAACTCAAGTTGTTCATAACTCAAGCTGGACTTCAGTCAACAGATGAGGCTATAACTGCTGGAGTACCTCTGATAGCCATTCCAATGATAGGTGATCAGTTTTACAATGCGGAAAAGTATGTATACCACAAGATTGGAAAGAAGCTTCTCATGGACACACTTACCGTGGAACAGTTGAAGAGCGCCATTGAAACCGTCATTAAAGATGACAGGTAAGCATCACCGAGTCGGCTCTCAAGCAAACTAAAATTTTAGATTTTTTGCCCCCGGTTAATCCAGTTGTATTTAAATAGCAAAGAAACAAATCATCATCTAACCGCTTTTTCCCAACTATGTTGAAGTCGGCTCCCAGTCTAACCAGATTCAACTGAATAGTATTTAACTGGCCTCTCTAATCAAATTACTAGGTTTCACGGCCCTCTTTGTAAAATTGGCTGTCAGGCTTTTTGCCTTCCGATTACCCGTAACGACTATCAAAGATCTGCAAACAACAGCTAGGATAGCTTTACATTCTTTCCAAGGTACAGAGGTCTCTTGGTATGTTTGAGGCTGGTAAATACAAATTCAGCTGCTTCAACCTCCAAGCATCCGTCAAGTTTTTATTTAGAAAAATTAAAGAGTGGCACTTGTGCTGCAATGAACACAGGACACCTTACTAGGTCGTAGTAATTTCAGGAAGTATTAATATTCAACCCGAAGAAATCTTCGAACAAAATTGAGAACTAACCAACATCTTTCTGTCCTTGTTTCTGCTTGATCAGATGTCAGACGTCACGGCATCGTTTACTAAGACTGATTTTATTCTTTCCCAGTTACCGACAAAACATCGTCCAGCTCCGTAGCGTGATGCGTGATGAAATCGAGAGTCCATTGGACCGGGCCGTGTGGTGGACTGAGTACGTGCTGCGTCACGGTGGCGCGAAACATCTGCGTGCACCCGCAGCCAACATGTCGTGGGCGCAGTACCTAGAGCTAGAACTTGTGTTTACTGTACTAGTAGGACTTCTGATTGGTCTATCTGTCCTTATTAAGATTGGAAGTTTACTTTACAAAATTGCTGTCGGAAATAAGGTTAGTTTAAAAATGAAACAAAGTTGAGACTCTATTTTGTGGCCGCAATTGAATGCACCGATCTTGGAACCCTTTTTGACCGACTAGTTATTTAAAATTGACATGGACACAAAAATGAGAGAAGAGACTCAATTGCGATAAATAAATAATGTACAGCTTGCCATATTATAATATTATTATTGTAATAAGTTTAAATATAAATGTAAGTAAATATAAATGTGTTTCCAAATAATTATCCTATTAGTATCATTTCCAAAATGATCACAGTAATTTTTAACCTGAAAGTGGCACAAATGTCAGGTTATTTTTTTTCTTGAATGAGTATTAAAGTTCAGTTGCACTATTCACCTATGATAGCAAAATAAAGCTGTTTTTAATTAATGGACAGCTTTAACGTAACTTATAGCTAAAACACCAAGTGAGCAGGCTGGTTTTGTCAAAAGCGAGGTTTATCTGAATATCAGTATTTTACATGGAGCGGCTGCCTATTTGACCTCCAAAACCCAGATCGTACTGGGTAATACGGTACCCATTAGTAAGACTGGTTGTCAGTCTTTCGGGAAGCATGGAGAAAACTCGGCATGTAGGTCCCTAATCCACACCTAACCTTTTTTTTTTTTTTTTTTAGGATGGGAAATCATCAAATGACTTCTCCCACTCTGGGCTGAGCGGGAGGGAGTGTCAGACTCTTACTGACTAAAACCCATCCATGTTCTTTCTTCGCCCTTTACGTTCCGGGGCCGCGGTATCTCTTTCGAACAGTCCCGCAACCCCGGCAGGCTTCGGCCCTTGCGGGCCCCTCTCTTATGCTGACATCTCTTTGAGGCGCGCGTGGAACACGAACGCGCCGTCGACACGGCCTGTCGTCGTTAGACGGACGGACGGCTAGCTAGCCCATAGCCAATCGTCCACAGGCCCGCATCTACGGTGGCCGGTAGCCACCACGTGGCCCCCGACGCCTGGTGCGTCTCCCGCGGCGGCCAGGAAGTGAGGATCTCTCCCTCTCTCGTTCCGCCACCTCCTTCGCTAGCATAACTGCTTCGCAGAAGGAGGTGACGGCTTCCCATTCCGTCTCGCTCCGGACTATGGATTGAACCAGGGCCGGACGCGAGAGGTCGCCGCCGCCGATCGCCGCTTCGAGGACACGGCGGTGCTCCGCCCACGCGGGGCAGACCTCCACCGTGTGCTCCACCGTGTCCTCCGGTCGATCCTCGCAGTGGAGACACCCGGGCGTTTCCTCCCGCCCGATTCGGTGCAGGTACCTCCCGAAACATCCATGTCCGGTGAGGACCTGCGTCAGGCGGAAGGTGAGGACGCCGTGGCGCCTCTCTAGCCACTCCTCAAAGAGGGGACTTACCGCCACTATCGTGGCGTGCCCTGCGCGGGGTTGCGACAGTCGCTCTCTCCATGTCGCCATGAGATCGCGCCGGAGGTCAGTCCGCTGAGCGGCAATTTGCCGCGGCAGCGGAATTTCCCCCCGGCGTAGTACCTCCGCGCGCCATTCGTGTAGGCGCGCGAGGACTATCGCCTCCAGATCCCATGGCGGCAATCCGGCAAGCAGGCCCGCCGCCTCGCGGGAGATCGTGCGGTACCCACGGACCATCCTTACGGCCACCACTTTTTGGGGCGCGTTCAGATAATGAGCGGCACGCCGCTTCAAAGAACGCGCCCACACTGGGGCCCCGTAGAGGGCCATGGACCGCACACGCGCCCACACTGGGGCCCCGTAGAGGGCCATGGACCGCACATCCACACCTAACCTTGAAGATCGACTTGTGCGGCTGTTATCATTTTGCCACGACCTCTCCGTGGCTCACTTACACACTATAATTGGCCTATTCCAATAAGTGCCTTCTTGTGAGTCTGTCAGACTGATTAAATAAATAATAACAACAAGATACTTGACAACTCATACTATCATAATTATTACTATTCATGCCACGTGCAAAGTGCATCTAAGATAATAGCAGTATCATAAGTTTGTTTACATTTATTGAGTGCCAAGTTCATAAACACTATCACTGTATTTCATTAAATTACATCACGCATGTTTCCTTCAAGAATAACAAGACAGAAATCTATACTCATTCATCATTCTTCTGCCTTTCATCATCTGCCTAGACAGCTTCCAGTCTAACCGGACGCAGCTGAATACCAGTACTTATTTTACATGAAGCGACTGCCTATCTAACCTCCACAACCCAGTTAATACTCATCATGATTCTTCTGCTCTTATTCCAATTTATTTGGGGTCGGTGCAAGATGTCTTCTTCCGAGCATCTCTATTTCTATCTTAGCTGTTTCCTCCTCCTTATTATTATAATTATCATTTTATATTATACATATTTGATCATCCTTCGAATTACACTTTATCGATCGTTTCTTACCTATGGAACACAAATGGAGACGAACTTATTGCCATTAACCGAATTCAGAAAAATATAAAGACAAAAAAAATCGTGACGTAAAATTTATAACACTTTTTCTGATCTGGATATGGAATCCAGCACATACTGAGCAGTAAAGCTTAGAACCACTAGACCAAAACACGTGAACACTTTAAATACACTCAACTTGAAAAAAAAGAGCAAAATATAGCATAAATAATAGCATAGTTTGCTAATTTGTGCGGCAGGCCGCAAGTCAACAGTAAAAAACTAGTATAAGCTGGTTTCTTATTCAATTGAAATGCCGTACTACACTAGGTCAGCTCAAGGCCACTAATGTATGTACGTTGAACTGTGCGTAAATATTGAGCTAGCAGATTACGAAATTGTTTTGTTTTGCTCCTCTTGAATAAAATAGTTATTTGTCAGAGCTTTGCGTTTCACGTCACGTCAGTTTCACGGTATTACATATTTTTCTTACAGTAAAGTGCTCAATAATATTATGCTATTAATTTCTTTAAAAAAAGCTTTGGATGCATAGCAATGAAGATCGAATAAAATCACCGTTTAAGTAAACTCAATGCCAACTTTATACCTTTTAAAATAGCTGTAATAGTTTCTCCAACATTATTAATTATTTAATCGTAATCATTATTCCTATGTACGAATAGGTCCTTTAGATCAAATCAAAAAATTGTTCGACTTGCCAACCATATCAAAACTTATCACGTTTCTGTTTTTTTGATCTTTGAATAGTATTGTCTCGCTTACTCTTACTCCAACTCATATACCTACCCATCGTTATGTGCGGTCTCTTTCTATACACATCTAATAATTTAAATATTTGCTTTTACTTCCGTGACTCATAAATATATCTTGAGTCTAACCATGGATATTGTATAACATTGTGTAATATTGATCATGAAATCATATAAATATTACCCTCAGTATACTGTCGACAATCATTCATGCCAGTCGCCTATTGATAATAAAATATTAAAATGAGATTTTATCTGTGTTTAGTTCTGTGTTCATTTTTTGCAAGTCACTATGAAGCGGCAAAAATCCTAGCAGTGTTTCCAATACCGTCTATCAGTCATCAAGTAGTGTTTCGGCCTTTAATTCATGAACTAGCAAAACGGGGACATGAAGTGACAATCATCACACCAGATCCTGCCTTTCCAAAAGGAGGAACACCATCTAACTTGACAGAAATCGACGTCCATGATATATCATACGATTTATGGCAAAAGATTTTTATGGCATCAACACAAGGCAACAAGGATGATGTTGTAATGGTTATGGATGTGATTTTACAAGCGTTGATAGCTGTAGTAGATGCTCAACTGAAAGACAAACAAGTGCAAGATCTGATCAATGATAAAACAAAACAGTTTGATCTATTATTCCTTGAAGCTTGTGTACGACCAGCGCTAGCATATTCTCATGTTTTTAAAGCACCTGTGATTCAAATGAGTTCCTTAGGAGCAGCACTTGATAATTACAAGAATATGGGAGCTCCTGTACATCCAATACTGTATCCATCAGTTACTCGCCAAAGACTTCACAATCTTACGATGTGGGAGAAGGTAAAGGAATTTTATTACGAGTATATGATAACCAGCTTGTATGAGAACAGTAAAACAGCGGAGAATGCTATGTTGAAAAAACATTTTGGAAATGATATCGCACCGGTTTCTGAGCTAAATAATAATGTTGATATGCTGTTTCTCAATATAAATCCAGTGTTTGAAGGTATTCGACCTGTACCTCCAACTGTGGTGTATATGGGTGGTCTGCATCAGAAAACTCCAAAGGAATTACCAGCTGTAAGTAGTTTTACGTCCATAATACTTACCATAGTAGATAAAGATAATTATAATCATATCAAACGATAATAACTGTAACAATAAAATCAACGACATGACTATTACATGGTAATTTTCAGTCAATGCCGTTATAGTTATAAAAAAACAAATGTAGGATTTGTCATCAGCGAGAACGACAAACTTCTAACAAACTGTCATTTATTTGTTAAAAATTCAACCTACGTTACGCCAAGAGTTCTTGACGTGCTAAGTTGTAGACCAAGCAGTTTAGGTTCTACCTATGTGTATCTAGAAGTAATTAACGATGTAGCCACTATGCTGCCTCGTTGGTCTAGTGGTTGCAAGCGTGCCTGCTGAGCTTGAGGTCCTGGGTTCGATTCTCGGGTCGGCTAGAGTGTTATTGGGTTTTTCGAAACCACAGAGTCTGGATTTGTGCTCGGTTTATGGCAATAAGCTCGCTCCTTATTACAAGGTACTTAAATATAACGGGCGAAATGTAGATGTACTTGTTAGATACACCTCTGACTACACCCTCGGAGATTACAATGTGTGATATTATGTAGGCTCTATAATATAGAGCCTACATAATATCACACATTGAACCAACAAACAATTCAATGTCAATATCTATTCATTCTCAGGATCTGAAATCGTACCTAGACTCATCAGAACACGGTGTTATATACATAAGCTTCGGCACAAACGTGGACCCAACTACTTTCGCTCCCGATAGACTTGAAGTTCTAGTGAAAGCGTTCTCTCAATTGCCTTACGACATTTTGTGGAAATGGAACAAAGATGAACTACCAGGACGCTCTGACAACATCAAAATATCAAAATGGCTGCCACAAGCAGATCTTTTAAGTGAGTATTTTGCTTCTAGTCTTACCAAGGGGTATCGTATTATCCAGTACTAACTGGGTTGTGGAGGTCTGATAGGCAATCGCTTGGCACTGGAAGCTGACCCAAACAAAAGACAAAAGACTAGGCAGATGATTAATGTAAGACGAGAAACATCAAATGTCATAATCAATGAGTTCACTTCTGAGGACTCAAACAAAGTGACTAACTTTTCTAGACTTGTTATCGCAGATACAATATCAGTGGTAAAGATAATGGAATAGTCAAAAATATATTGGACCGATGCAGATAAGCAACTTAAAATCTAATGACAATTCTTGTTGGAAGTCGTTTTAGAATCAAAATCGCTTTGTATATGACTGTCAAGACTCTCTAAATTATTGATCACCTGCTTAGCTTGTTTTCCCAACTACCTGTTTTGGGTAACCGCATACAACAAAATACCAGTATTTCACATTTTACATGGAGTGACTGCCTAACTGAGCTTTATAACGCAGTTAGTAGTGAGTGAGAAATCGACTCTTGGGACTGTTTTAATTTAGTCTCGAGTGTTATGTTTCATTGCGACATTATTGTTAAGACCTACAGTCTCATAATCATGACCCTAGCCAACTGTCTCTAGTTAGGCAAGAAGTTGGGGAGGCTTTGATTTGTTTGTTATATTTGGATTTTTCTCTATGGAACCAATTCCTTTGTTTCCATTATCAATACCTCTCTTCTATTTCTTCTAACGGCTTGAAATGTGCAAGAGTCATTTCCCATCACTCCATTATTCTTGGATTTTATCAACCGAAATAATTTAATCTATTATCTTTTCACAGAACACCCCAATCTCAAGGTGTTCATCACTCAAGCTGGCCTTCAATCAACAGACGAGGCTATCACAGCAGGAGTACCACTCATAGGTCTCCCAATTTTTGGGGATCAGTGGTACAACTCAGAGAAATATGAATACTTCAAGATTGGAAAGAAGCTTTTCATGGAAACAGTTACCGTAGAAGAGCTTAAAAACGCCATTGAAACCGTCATTAAGGATGAAAGGTAAGATCCTCATCTGCCTATTGTCAATTTCTGGGGAATTCGACATGACCATTCGCCGGAATTCAATTGACTATAGGATGCGGGCAAACGACAAAATATATATAAATGAACGCGGTAAAGTACGGGTGCGTGCCATTTGATATAATAACAGAAAGTCTAACGTTCACGTGACCTAATTTCATTTAATATACTGTTTGTTTAGTATAACGATGAAATGATATACTGAAATATTGACATAATTTCAGTTCATCTAATTTTACATGGCTTAATTAACATTTCCTCTATTGCGCTTTTAATCTTATATTAATTTAGTAGAATATTAAGTTTGTATAATATTTAATTAGTATAATATTCAAAATCTATACTTATGTCAATTATAATTTTGAAACGTCAACTTTTTTGAATGTTTTTGCAAAAACTGATTGGACTATAAACGCCTGCTACTTCTATTTGAGCATACTTGTTCATATAGGTTTACGTTGGGGTCGGCTTTCAATCTAACTATATTTAATGTAACTGAATAATAGTATTCAACGAGGAGCTTATCTGACTTCCAAATCCCAGTTTCTGATATAAACAATACCTCATGTCTCCTGTCTAAGATCTTGGAGATCTTGGAGTGCTCCAAGAATTCGCACACCTGCTCTCTTGAAAAAGTAAAGTACCTATGTCACTGAAGCCGTTGATAATATTATGTGAACCACCTACTAGGTCCAAATTATTGATGAAAAGGAAGTATTCGACTCGAAAATGATCTTTGAAGAACACGGTGAAAAGTTCACAAATTCGTATAATTATGTTACCTTCATCATTTCAGCCGAAAGACGTCCACTGCTGGACATAGGCCTCCCCCAAGTGTCGCCACATTGACCGGTCCCTTGCGACTCGCATCCACCGGACTCCCGCAACCTTCACCAGGTCATCGGTTACCTTAAGTACTTATTTTTTTTGTTAACTTCCAGTTACAGAAAAAACATGATCCAGCTACGCAGCGTAATGCGTGATGAGGTTGAGACTCCGCTGGAGCGCGCCGTGTGGTGGACGGAGTACGTGCTGCGTCACGGCGGCGCAAAACATCTGCGCGCGCCTGCAGCCAACATGTCGTGGGCGCAGTACCTAGAACTAGAACTTGTAATCACTGTACTACTCGGATTTATGATTGCTTTAGCTGTACTTGTGTTATTAGCCCGTTTTGTTTATAAGAGTGTTTTCGGAATTAATAATATCAGTATAAAAGTAAAACGTAATTGATACTTGACTGTGATAAATGTTTAATGTAAAGTTTGTTGTAATTGTTAAGTATAAACTGTTTTTTTTAAACATGTTGCATTTGTTTTTCTTTATCTTTCCATACATCAGCACAGTACATTTTACACAGAACAGACAGGATTGGAAAGATAACAAAAAACTCCCGAGTTTTGATGCGTTTTATCTTTGTCAATATTCTTTGATTTACAAAAACACAAAATACGTGTTCATTATTTTCCAAAACTCTTAATGACGGACTAAATAGATTTGCAATTTTTTGATACTATCGTGATGCCTATTACGTATGTTTCTTTTCTAGCCAAGTCCTTGTTTCTTCCCATGTTACTTGCAATAGTGTCGGCGCAACACGTTTGGTTTTTCTATCCTCATCTGTCAGCCAAACATTATCATAGACTCGTTTTTGTTTCATAACATTCCTTACACAATTTTTCTATGTTTTCTTTGGTCCTTTTCTCCAGAAATGTGTTTTGGGCATGTTATGAAAGTTGTGATGAATATGAATGTTGATGGATGGAGGGGAGCAGCTCAACAATTTTGGTTACGCCATGCAATTTTATGTACCCCTCCTCAACATGTGAACGTCAAAATGGCTGGTTGTCTGTATCGGGCCGCGTTAAGCTGTTGATCAAAAATTGCTACCAATTTGATGCCCATTGCTACCTATAGTCAATTATTTGCAACTTTCATACCAATACAGATAAACTTCTAAACTTCCTTCCTCTAATAATCCTCATTCCTTTTACACTTTTGTTATTATACCTTTTTTTTTTTTTTTTTTTTTTTTTTTTAGGATGGGAAATCATCAAATGACTTCTCCCACTCTGGGCGGAGCGGGAGGGAGTGTCAGACTCTTACTGACTAAAACCCATCCATGTTCCTTCCTCGCCCTTTACGTTCCGGGGCCGCGGTATCTCTTTCGAACAGTCCCGCAACCTTGTTATTATACCTTGTGTCTGTGACTGTAGCTTTGATTTTTCATTGTATTTTTGACATTTAAAAGTGCCGTAATGATCTAATTGAAATAAATGCTTTGTTTTTGAGTTTGAGTTTGATAGTCCAAACTATCATCTTTTTTTATTGGTACGAAAATAAAGTATGACGACGGTGCATTGTGGGTTCCTAACGATACACGCAATGGTGTCACAGTGTGACTGGTTGGGATTATTTTTCCTATCAAGTCACACTGATTCATTGGAATCTTTTTAACCAGGAGGACTCCTACCGTTACCATCATCATCATCATTTCAGCCGAAAGACGTCCACTGCTGGACATAGGCCTCCCAAGTGTCACCTTATTGAACGGTCTCGTGCGAGAAGACGTTCCAAACGTGTCACACACTTTTATAATTCCAATTCAGTCACCTAAAATGAAATTGGTACGAAGCTGTACATTCTGCTGGTTTATGATTAACCGCAAAACGGAAGACGTTGCGTTGGAAGGCCTCCCATTAGGTGGACCGATGATCTGGTGAAGGCTGCGGGAATCCGCTGGATGCGAGTCGCACGGGAGCGGTCAATGTGGTGACACTTGGGGGAGACCTATGTCCAGCAGTGGACGTCTTTCGGCTGAAATGATAATGATGGTAATAATTAACGAGATAATTACAAAAAGATTGCAACGAATCACATCTGTGACTCGATGGGAAAATAATCCCAAGGAGTCACATTATGACACGATTGGTTGTGACTCTTTGGGAATCCGTCAGTATGACTATTCAACCAAAAAAGCAATTTCAAGAGGATACGGACAGGCGTATCCTCTTGAAATTGCTTTTTATATAATATGAAGATAGTGATTTGTACAATCATTTTTATAAGATAAAGGTAATCAAATTAAGCCTCATCGATTAGAACTTATTCGCAAACATATCTGTCTGACGCTTACGTTTAACATTTACGTTACGTTACGTGGATAAAATAAAAAATGAGTGTATAAGAGGAACTCTGAAAGTGGCGCCGGTGACTGAAAATTTGTGTGGTAATCGATTGTCGTGCTCGGGCATGTGATGCAGAGGAATGAGAAAAACTTCTTGAGGAAAGTTTAAATAATATATAAATGTGGATGGGTATATGACTAGACGATGGTCAAAGAAACGATGAATGGACTAAATTAAGAATGTTATGGCAAGAAAACAAAGTTTCTGATGAGATGACGAAAACTAGAGAAATATGGAAGAAGACATGAATGATGGCGATCTATAATATTTCTAATTATTCTAATATAAAACAATAGATTAAAAAAACTATATTAGGCTCATGTAGGGCTTGGTAAAAGCATCCGTGAAGCTCCTTGCCCTGCCTTACCTCCTTGCTGTCATTAATGTCTCTTTAGACTTGCGCCAGTTTTAATGTTAGCCAAGTACAAGTACTGTCTGATTAATTCGTTGCGGGATCCAAGACAGTCAAATTCATTCTCTGGGACTTCGTGGATCTTCGTTGTCTCGGCGCTTTTCTGGTGGTCGCCAATATTGATTCTGGCTTTCAGAAGTTACAGTGGTTTGGGAATAGTGTGGCGGGCTTGCCGAAAAAAAGCCCAGAAGAGCGTGGTGAGGACAAGTGGTGGACAAGGGTCCACCGAGACATCTGAGATGGGAAAAATAATGCCAACAAGTCACACTGTGACGTTGCGTGTGACTCGTTGAGAACTCACCAGTATGACGCGTCAACTTGTATCTGTAACCTCTTGACAGAAATAGTTCCTTAAATACGGAGTCTAGACAGTGATTTGCACAATAATTTTGATAAGATAGAGGCAAATTATCTTATTCAGACAATTTCGCATATCACATAATCGTATTTTTAACCGACTTCAAAAGGGAGGAGATTCTCAATTCGCCAGAACCGTTTTTTATGTATGTTACTTTAAGATGGCTGGACTGATTTGGTTTTTTTTTCCAACAAGGTTGCGATAAGCGTTTAACGCTACCATGGAGCACTGTTGTGTTAAACGTTCAACGCTAGCTACGCTAACGTAGGGGGAACACATTACGAAGTTTCACTTCTTCCACGCGGAGGGACTCCACGCACTATTTTTGAAAGGGTATACTTCCCAGGTGGTCCCATAATCATCAAGTCAAGAACTGATGATGGAATCCTGGAGAAATAGAGAACTCTTCAAATTATAGGCACACTTGAAGCGATTTGGAAGAGTACTTTCCCAAAGTGGTACCATTTCAATTTGGTGAAGATCTTCGGAGATAGGCAACGGTACTCCTCAATAAACAATAGCAAATGGACTGGGATTGCTGAAATCTCATGTCTGTGTATTGTTTACACCAGTTCATACATGATATCAGGCCGGTTCGCTGTGAAGTGACATGACATGATTTTACATCTCGAAACTTCAGTTTGCTTCATTTGGTTAAAAATATACAACAATGAACGAACGACGAAATTTTAAATATAATACGACATTACATACAAAAAGGACTATGGGTTCCCATTTTTTGGACCTGTTCACGCTGTACATGCTGTCAAGCAGTAGTGTAGGTACAAAATAATATTGTTTTACACAAAAAAAGAAATGACCGTAAAGTATAGAGTCAGGTTAAAAAAAAAAAAACAAAACGCAGGCGATGGTCACTGGACTAGTGCCCCTCCCGCCACCCCTGACTCTACACGGCACCAACGTCGAGTGGTCGACCCGGGTTAAATACCTGGGGGTCACCATCGACCGTCGGCTCACCATGGGTCATCATGTCCGCCAAGTCGCGGCGCGGACTGGAGTAGCCCGCCACCAGCTCCGTCCGGTGCTCTCATCTCGACTGCCGGTGCGCGTCAAGCTGGGCGTATATAAAACTTATATACGCTCACTGCTGACGTATGCCGCCCCCGCTTGGTACGCCCTCGCGAGCGAGGGTCACAAGAAGCTTCTCCGCACGCAACAGAATTATGCGTTGCGGACCATCGTCGATGCCCCTCGCTACGTGAGGAATGACGTCATCCAGCGGGACCTCGGGATCGAGAGCCTGGACGCCTTCATCCGGCGCCTTGCGACGGGAATATTCGCGCGTGCCGACGCATCTGCTTGGCCACACGTCAAGCACATCGCGCCCTGGCATGCGCGCCCCCCTGACGCGAGGCGCCCCCTCCCCCGCGACCTGGTAGCGGACGTTGACCCCCCCCCCCCCCCCCACCGGATTTGACGCCTGGGTAAGCTGTTTTCCAGGATACACGCAGCTTACCTACTCACATCGACTCCACACTCATAACACACACCCGGTTGCGCGACCTGTGCTAAGTTAATATAGGCAGGGCGCGTAACTAAAACCACTCATGCATCTCTACACACTCGCGTAGACTCACGTGTTGGGACGCAGCGCGGGCTCGCGACCCACGCAAACATGGGCGGTGTCACACAACACACTACCGCCTATACACACATATCGGCCCCCCGTCCGTAACGCAGCCGGCTAGCTCTGGAAGCGGGGCGGGCGGGAGCCATACATCCGCCGTAGGTGCGTCGGAGTCGTCACCTCTGTCGCTGGTTGTCCCCCGCCGGGCCTCCTCCGGGTAACCGGAGGTCTCACCTGGCGGGGACGGACCGCCGAGGTGGCGTGAAGATAACAGCGCTGTGTAACAGCGCTGTAGGCGCGCCTACGGAAACTCATTAGCATCCTAACACAGGCGTGTGAAATTCTTTTCACACGCCAACAGGCTGTCGTCAATTAACGACAACCCAATGACAGGCCTGTCGTCACAGGCCGAGGTATAGCCTCCGCGGCCAGGGTGCGGAGCCCCGTGACCGCCTGCCGCGCGGGCGCCGAGCAATTGACTGTAGAGACTAGCTCATTCGAGCTCGAACGCTCGACGAGTCAACAACTCCTGAGGATGCCCCGTGGAGGGGCGAAACACGTGTCGAGTATAGGTTTGGTTGCATGGCATGCTAATTATTTCTCACTTGTTTTGTATGTGTGTATATGCATGAGGGCGGGAGGGTGGGCCCATATGTGTATGTGCATATGCATGACGGTGGGACTTGTGTCCTGCTTTCAGACCTGGATATTTATCTTGCGGTATTAAAACTAAATATTTTTCATAGCATTTAATGTCATGGATTTCCGCAAAGTAACGCCTGATTCCATAACTTAATTACAACAAGCCCAAACACGACTAGGATACATTGTCTTATTATGGAGTTCCGTGACTCTTGGCTTCATCATCAAATCTGATGGTAGAATGGTTCTTATCCAAGGCAAATGCTTCACTTGTTGTAGAAAATACCAAAATTGCTGTACGTTATGCTATAAAATTTGAAGAGTTCACTCGATTTCGCCAAGATTCCATCATCAGATCCCGACTTGGCGACTATGGGACCAACTTGGAAGTATACCCTTTCAAACAAAAAAATATTTTTTCAAATCGGATCAGGCGTCTTCGAGTAATCGGTGAACATACATAAAAAAAAATAATACATACAGTCGAATAGAGAACCTCCTCCTTTTTGGAAGTCGGTTAAAAAATCATAGTTATTGTACAGACAACTGTACAGGTTTAATTTAGTTTTATATACATAACGAGCGTCGCGGCGCGCGTCAGCACATTTTATAGTATTTATATTGTAACTGTAGCATTATGTAGCACTGCACTTTATCATTTCTATCAATAAGTATGTATTAAATACTTATCACAGAAGGTTGTGGCGTTTATCATTTATTACGCGATCTTTCTGCCAATATCATATCAGCAGTCAGATATCATTTATCATCCAAGTGTAGGCGTGATCAAGAACCCCTACATTTTTTGGTCCTTCGAGCCGGATCCCCTGGAACAAACAGACAAACCTCCGAGTCAGCAGTCTTCTTCGTCATTGGACTCCACTTCAACATCGCGCAATAGTCACAACGTTAACCATGTTGCAAGCGGAAATGAAGAAGTTCTTCTGACTACTGTAGCACTGAATATCAGGGCCTCAGATGGCAGTAATATGCGATTCAGAGCCCTTCTAGATCAAGGATCGCAAGTATCACTCATATCAGAAAACGCCGCCCAATTATTAGGGTTGAAAAGGCAATCATATCAAGCAGCAGTATCAGGAATTGGGTCTACACAAAAACAAAGCAGAGGCTTAGTGTCGCTTGACTGCACATCAATTTACTCTGACTATCATTTTAGAACAGAGGCTCTAGTCGTATCCCGAGTTATAAACAACTTGCCTAATACCTCGTTTAAGAAGCAAACTTGGCCTCATTTATCACACACTAGACTGGCAGATCCTGAGTACAATCTTTCTAAGCCCATTGACTTGCTCTTGGATGCCAGCGTCTACTCAGCTATTATCATGAGTGGTCTTATCAAAGGACCAGTCCAATCTCCTATCGCGCAGCAAACAAAACTTGGGTGGATATTATCAGGCAACGTAGAGACGTTCTCATGTCATGTTGTCATCAACGATGTAGACAGCATCTCCAAGTTCTGGGAGATTGAAGATATACACGAGCCTACAGCCTCAGTATCATCTGCAGACCAATATTGTGAGGAATTTTATCAAGCAACCACTAAGAGATTGGACTCGGGTCAATACGAAGTAGCATTACCTATGAAACCTAACTTCGAACAAGAGATAGGTGCATCAAAATCAAAGGCTGTCGCTCAATTTATTCAACAAGAAAAGAAGATGAGCAAAAATCCATCACTAGCACAAGGTTACCGCAACTTCATGCGCGAGTACGAAGAACTAGGTCACATGCGCCAGGTCGAGCAACAAGATCACACAGCATGCTACTTACCTCATCACGGCGTATTGAAACTAGACTCTACAACTACGGCTCTGCGCGTTGTTTTCAATGCTTCAGCTAAGATGTCATCTGGACGCAGCTTAAACGACTTGATGTATAACGGACCGAACCTTCAACAAGACCTTCAAAATCTCATCCTTACGTGGCGACAATATAAGTACGTAGTCACTGCGGATGTAGAAAAAATGTTTCGAGCTATCCTTGTAAGACCTCAAGATCAGCATCTTCAATCTATATTGTGGAGAAGTCATCCTCGTGACCTACTTCAAGAATATAATCTCACTACTGTTACATACGGAACAAGAGCAGCTCCGTTCTTGGCGATGAGAACCTTAAAGCAAATTGGCATCGATCATGCTGAACAACATCCATTAGCAGCGGCCGCCCTGGAATCATCTTTCTATATGGATGACTATATGGGAGGCAGCAATGCCATCGAGCATGCCAGACAACTACAACTTGATCTAATAGAAGTCTTAAAGAGTGCTGGCATGAATCTAAGAAAATGGTCTAGCAATGAACCACAGCTAATCGAAACCTTACAACCAGAACAAATAAACGCTCCATTCGAGTTCAAGGATAGCGAATCTCGAAAAACACTAGGTCTGCGATGGATTCCCTCAAGTGACATGTTTACCTTCGACACTAGAATCGAACATCAAGACAGCGACAAACCATTTACGAAGCGGCAACTATTGTCAGATATTTCAAAAATATTTGACCCCATTGGCTGGCTATCACCGCTCACTATCAGAGCTAAAATATTATTCCAGACCACTTGGACTGCGCAACTGACCTGGGATGAAGAACTACCGGCCAATATATTATCAGAATGGAAAAGGTTGCGAGATGACCTAAGAAATATCAACATTTTTCAAATACCTAGATATTTAGGTCAAATGAAAAACAACATACAAATACATGCATTCTGTGACGCCTCCGAAAAGGCTTATGCATGCGCAATATACATTGTAACTAATGATCATAAAGGCAAGCGCACATCGAAGCTAGTAACAGCAAAAACAAAGGTAGCGCCAATTAATAAATCAATCACTTTACCTAGGCTGGAGCTACTTGGTGCATTTTTGCTATCACAATTGATGGAGAAATTTCTTCAGACACTTTCTTTAGAGCCAATGGAGATCTTCGCCTGGACTGATTCGATGGTTGTACTGGGCTGGCTACACGGGGATTTATCAAAATGGAAGCAATTTGTGGCTAACCGTGTACTAAAAATCACTAGGATCATCCCCGCATCGAACTGGCGTCACGTCAGGTCCTGTGACAATGCAGCAGACTGTGCTACGCGTGGATTGAGCTCCGAAAGTCTGTCAAGAGATCGCTTGTGGTGGGAAGGGCCAGAATGGCTTCTTAATTTTAACTCGAATCATACCCCTACAACCGAATATCAAACTCCAACAGTAGAAATCAAAAAACAAAACGTACACACAGCTTTATGTCAAAACAGCTGCTCTTGGATAATTGAATTACTAAATAAATTCAATTCACTAACTCAGGTTGCACGAATAGTGGCACGGGTGTCACGTTACATCGCTAACCTGCGCAATACAAAATCACGTGCAGCGAAAGGTTCACTGTCCGGTTTAGAAATACAACACGCATTGTACCTTGTTATCAAACAAGTGCAAGATATAGATTTTAAGGAAGATATACATCATTTGAAGCAAAAGGGCTTCGTCCGCAGCAACAGCAAATTGTCTTGTTTGCGACCATTCTTAGACGACCACGGGATACTAAGAGTTGGAGGACGCCTTGAGCAAGCGAACATCACATACGCGGCGAAGCATCCAATCATAATATTACCTGGAAGTCGCTTGGCAGAGTTAATCATTCAGCAAGCTCATATCACTACGCTTCACGGCGGGCCACGACTTACTTTATCATTCATCAGGGAGCAATATTGGCTGATTAGTGGCATCAGCAGCGTCAAAAAGCATATCAGATCATGCGTTAAGTGCCGGAGATACAGCCAAGAATCATATCAACAACACATGGCTGACCTTCCAAAGCCTAGAATCACACCGTCCCGGCCCTTTACTAATGTGGGTATAGACTTCACAGGGCATGTGGATATAAAGTCAAACAAGGGACGAGGCATCAAGACTACCAAGGGATACATTGCAGTATTCGTCTGCCTGGCCACCAAGGCCGTGCATTTGGAACTAGTGTCTGATCTCAGCACAGCATCCTTTCTGGCAGCATTAAGAAGAATGTGTTCCAGGCGCGGAGTACCCAAGAATATCTATAGCGATAACGGTACGAACTTTGTGGGCGCTTCACGACTCCTGAATCAAGAGTACAGAGCGATCATTGCCTCAATCAACCCAAACGCTATCATTGACCTCAACGACATGGAGATACATTGGCACTTCAATGCTCCCGTCTGGCCAAATGCAGGAGGTCTATGGGAAGCGGCGGTGAAAAGTTTGAAATATCATTTAAAGCGTGTGCTTGGCCATCAAAAATTAACCTATGAGGAGTTCACCACGCTCCTGTGTCAAATTGAAGCCTGTCTCAATTCGAGACCTCTCTGCGCGCTCACTGAAAACCCAGACGATACGTACCTCACGCCTGGGCATTTCCTTATCGGTGGATCCCTGCTATCACGATCTCAGACTGATCCTGATCACATGAACCTGACTACACGATGGCAATTGATTCAGGCAATAAACAAACAGTTTTGGAAAAAGTGGTCCACGGAATACCTTCAACAGCTTCAGTCAAGAACTAAATGGCGCACTACTAAGGAAAATCTTAAACTAGATGACGTGGTTCTTATCAAAGAAGACAACATACCACCTGGCAAGTGGGCGATGGCGCGAGTTCAGGCTCTACATCCCGGTTCAGACGGGTGTGTAAGAGTTGTAACGTTGAAAACTGCCAACAATAGTATCAAACGTCCGGTCAATAAACTTATACCCTTGCCAGTACGAGAAAATAGTACCACGCGCACACCCTCTTTGAATGGACCTCAAGAAATATCCCACGGGCGTCATCGCAATCGGTCAAAATTCAGCATGAAATCATTATTAACATCAGCACTTCTTCTGTTAATGATGATAATATCACCAAGCATACAGCAATCAACTATATCATACAATATCACGTCACTGGATAGTCAAAGGAATATGCTTTTCGACAAAGTATCAGAACTCCAACACATCAAGGACGAATGGAAGCTAATAGTCTACTACAACATGTCTGCATATTGGTCTGGATTCACTGACTTGGAAACATATGTTCGACATTTAAATCAACTGTGTCAGCGTACGTGCCTACCACAATCAGGAATACCGTACGGAGCTATCATATTACAACTGCAACATGAGTTGAACGAACTTCAACATTATAATTCCTTATTGCGCAACTCTAACAAACGATACAAGAGAGGACTAGTAAACGGGGTTGGCAACCTGGCTGGCTACTTGTTTGGGGTTCTAGACGACAAGTTTGCAGAGCAGTACAAACGCGATATTGAGCAAATATCACTGAATGAAAATCATTTACAGAGTCTTATCAGAAATCAAACTCTAATAATTGAATCCGAATATAGCATTATTAGAAGAAACGAGGCCATAATGAATCAACAATTTACTTCTATGAATAAACAAATGAAGACTTTAATAAAGGAAGTTAACAACGTTCAAGCGGACACAACGCAAGGCCTCTATTTAACGGCATCAGCACTATCAGCATACGCCGTTCTATCAACCTTACGACGTATGCAGCAAGGCCTCATCGATGTGATCACCGATGTCTATCATGGGCGCATAGATACTCACCTGCTCCCGCCTGAAGAGTTGGAAGCACAGATAAATATCATTACACGGGAGATACAGGATGATCTCAATGTGCCATTAGACAAATCAAGTATCAGAAGTCTCTATAAATTACTGCGGGTTTACGCTCAAGTATATAACAACTATCTCATAATGGAAATCAAGATTCCTCTGGTTACAACAGAAAAATACGAACTGGATAAAGTTATTCCCCTACAAAGAGAAGAATCGGGACAAAACTATCAAGTTATATCGACTTACCCATATTTGGCATTTAATTTAAGAAAGGATTTGGTTTTATTCTTCACAGAAACCGACCTACAACAGTGCCTTCACGCAAACCCAGGGAAGATATTATGTTCCATTGAGAAACCAATCTATGAAATACGAGAAAAACAATCCATTTGTGACGTTAAAATTAATGATATTATAACACCGGCCTGTATATACAAACAAGCAAGGTGCGAAAATAAGTGGGTCAAGTTACGACGCCCGAACGACGCCCGGACCACGTGGCCCCCGACGCCCGGTGCGTCTCCCGCGGCGGCCGGGAAGAGAGGATCTCTCCCTCTCTCGTTCCGCCACCTCCTTCGCTAGCATGACTGCTTCGCAGAAGGAGGTGACGGCTCCCCATTCCGTCTCGCTCCGGACCATGGATTGAACCAGGGCCGGACGCGAGAGGTCGTCGCCGCCGATCGCCGCTACGAGGACACGGCGGTGCTCCGCCCACTTCCACCGTGTGCTCCACCGTGTCCTCCGGTTGATCCTCGCAGTGGAGACACCCGGGCGTTTCCTCCCGCCCGATTCGGTGCAGGTACCTCCCGAAACATCCATGTCCGGTGAGGACCTGCGTCAGGCGGAAGGTGAGGACGCCGTGGCGCCTCTCTAGCCACTACTCAAAGAGGGGACTTAGCGCCACTATCGTGGCGTGCCCAGGCTACGGTACCCCTTGGTTAACTAGTTGTCAGACTTTTGAGGCAAGCTATCACGTTTTGTTTGCATGGTAAAGCCTATTCAGTCTAGACATCACTCCTATAGTTTATCAGTTAAAAGTGTCTTATGATAACATTGGCGGAGACATAATGTCATGCCAAGATAAATGACTTTGCATTTAGTACTAATAATATGTTCGAGTCGACAATTATTCACCATGATTTTCAATATGATACCTATTTAAATGGGAGCCAGATCAACGTCACTTCAGTTCCATAAGTAAATTCAAAGTGTGTGCTTGTTTTAAATTATTAGTTCTATATAAAATGACAGTGACATTCCATTATTTTGTCTTCTGTTTTATATTATTTTTAAACCAAAATGAAGCGGCAAGAATCTTAGCAATGTTTCCGGTTGCTTCTATAAGTCATCAAGTAGTGTTTCGGCCTTTGATTCAAGAACTCGCAAAACGTGGGCATGAGGTTACAATCATTACACCAGATCCTGCCTTCCCAAAAGGAGGAACACCTGCCAATCTAACAGAAATCGACGTTCACGATGTATCTTACGCTGTGTGGCAAGAAAATTTTATGTCACTTCCAAAAGGTCATAAAAAAGATTTGTATCTGCATTTTCAGTCGTATTTAGAATCAATACGACTGATGTTTGAAGCGCAGATTAAAGATGAGCAAGTAAAAAATCTGTTTAATGATAAAACTAAACAATTTGATTTGATATTCATGGAAGCTGCTGCCCGACCTGGACTAGTGCTATCTCATATTTATAAAGCGCCAGTGATCTTAGTGAGTTCGTATGGAGCATCTTTCGACAATTTTGATGTAATGGGTGCCCCGGTACATCCAATACTCTATCCAATTTGCGTTCGCCAAAAACTCAATAATCTAAGCTTATGGGATAAAATTAAGGAAATGTATCTGCATATTAATTTAGAAATGAAACATCGTGCAGCTTATGAGTTAGAAAATGAATTAATTAGAAAATATTTTGGACCTGACGTCCCTCCGGTTCAAGAACTGAATAATAACGTAGATATGATGTTCTTGAATATACATCCAGTGTTTGATGGCATCCGACCTGTACCTCCCACTGTGTTGTTCATGGGTGGTCTACATGTAAATCCTGAAAAAGAATTACCAAGTGTGAGTATTGATCGCTTTATAATAATTATCTTCTTAATAAAAATCATGTGTCACTACGTTCCTACACGCAAATGCCACCGACCATACCACCGATCTCAATGAAATTTTGGGAATGTGTACAGATCGTTCTAGCTTGAAAGATAGGATACTTTTGGACACACTAGTTTTTTATCGAGATTAAATTAGTACTGCACCCGTGCGAACTCGAAACGAGTCACAAGTATACCATTTATATACTAATACATTCCCGGAGAGTTTGTTCAGTCACATCTTCTTCTCATCAAAAACACTGGAAATTGGTAAATAACAGGTGTTTTTTGGGGCGGTCTTGTGTAATTTTAACGTTCATAAATTGAGCTTATTATCAGCTTTATGTACTTTAATGTATACCTTTGTATGTGAATTATAATAACGAGATTACACTACAATTTTAATAATTTATTTCACAGGAACTCAAATCGTATTTAGATTCTTCCGAAAATGGCGTCATTTACTTAAGCTTCGGTACAAATGTGGATCCATCTCTGCTTCCTCCGAAAACAATACAAACACTTGTGAGTGCACTCTCTAAAGTACCGTACGATGTGCTGTGGAAGTGGAACAAAGATGAGCTACCAGAAAAAGGTGACAACATCAGGATTTCAAAGTGGCTACCACAAGTGGACCTACTGAGTGAGTATTTTTTGATAATTCAAACATTACAGTATCCTTCTCGTTTTTCGTAAGCATAGTGACGCTATCAGCAATCTGCTGGGCGTGATGTTCGGTTTCTGAATCGCGCAAATTGTTATTGAATTTTGCCACTAAGAGTTTTTCAGTGGGAAGCTAAAGTCTGAAATTTCGGGGCACGATTATCCACGATTATCCCGAGTAAGATCGTCTTCCAATCATTTTATAAAATTGAGGGATGAGACAATGCCGTGTTTCTGCACCCGAGTTTCTTGCATTGGAAGCTTGTGTTCTTTTCAACTGACACCGACAGTTATTTTGTTTGAGTCAAAGAATAGAACGTATTCTTTAGTTTCAGGCTTCAATTTATGTTTCCGTTTTCTGATTTCTTGCGACAGCTGTCATATTTCATTTGGCTATAGCTAAATAAATTCTAATAAACAAATTTTTATTTGCAGAACACCCCAAAATAAAGCTGTTCATAACACAAGGAGGTCTACAATCAACAGACGAGGCCATCTCAGCGGGAGTCCCTCTGATTGGTATCCCAATGTTGGGTGATCAGTGGTATAATGTTGAGCGGTATGAGTACCACAACATTGGTCTTCATCTGGATATGGAAACACTGACCGAGGAACATTTGACTAATGCAATTGACAAAATTGTCAAGAACAACACGTAAGCTTTTTTTAATATATTTTTTTAAAACGATGTCAAAAATACAAGTTCAATGATACCTTTTCTTGTTTTAAATGATTGAGTTTTTTCTATCTAAAAATGGAGTCTGAAAAACAAAACTTTACACAGAGCCATCTAGTCAATATTTAAATTTTTATGGAAACTTATTAAATACGACAATTTTTTTTTCT
Source organism: Xestia ashworthii (assembly GCA_950022955.1). Taxonomy (NCBI): domain Eukaryota; kingdom Metazoa; phylum Arthropoda; class Insecta; order Lepidoptera; family Noctuidae; genus Xestia; species Xestia ashworthii. Next base: position 7,466,682 of record OX465571.1, on the reverse strand, counting down.
TTTTTCTAGATTTTATCGCCAGAATTTAGCCAAACTACATAGTGTAATGCGCGATCAGCCACAACCTCCGCTAGAGCGCGCCGTGTGGTGGACGGAGTATGTGCTGCGTCATGGCGGCGCAAAACATTTGCGTGGGCCCGCCGCCAACATGTCGTGGGCGGAGTTCCTAGAACTAGAGCTAATATTTACCTTACTGCTAGGATTTTTGGTAGTAACAGCAACACTTGCTTTTACTATCCACTATATTTATAAAATTACTTTAAAAAATACTGTGATTGATATCAAAATCAAACGTAGCTGATTCTCAATTAATATTAAGTTAAATTATGCTATGATAAGCAATGGAATTAAAGTTATTAAAAGTTTAAAATAAACCAAAATATTATGACATTTTTTAAGGCTTATTATTGACTACAGACATAAACGATCCTTGATCTCCAAATCTACATCTACACTAATATTATAAAGAGGAAAACTTTGTTTGCTTGTTTGTTTGGTTGTAATGAATAGGCTTAAAAGCTACTGGACCGTTTTTAAAAATTCTTTCACCATTCGAAAGCTACATTATCCACGAGTAACATAGGATATATTTTATCCCCGTACTCCCACGGGAACGGGAACTATGCGGGTGAAACCGCGGGACGTCCGCTAGTCGAAAATAAATAGATATTTTTTTTACCAGTATTTGTCTACGTCCTCATCAACAGACAAGACAAGTGTGTCACAAACAGAGAAGCAAGCTTAATTATTTTTTTCATCACGACTTTGTCCTAAAAGTTGAATAAAAGGAAAAATCATGAGGAATCACGTCATTACATCATGTCTCAAAACCAAAAAAATCTAAAACTTGTATCATCTACCAAGGCTCACTGAGCTTGCTTTTCCTCTTATAAATGAGAGGCTTGTTTTCCTAAAATTGACAGTATAATATATGTCATGAATTGAAAGCGCCATATTGCAACAAGCAGCGCCATCTATCAATTAGTTTAGTGAACTAATAATATCAATACCGGAAACGCAAGCGCGTCCTACCGCATGGACACGATCGTCGGTAGAGGGGATACAGCGAGGGCTCGAGAAGCGACCGAGTGTTGTGTTGCGTGCGACAGTCGAGCTCCGACAGCCTTGGCAGATGCTTAGTACTAACGCACGTGTTTGTTTCCAGTATTGTAAAACCGGTGGTTTGAATAAAGTTATTTTAATTTAAATTATCTTTCGTTCGAGTGCCCGCGACAATGCCCACATCAATTTGAAACTACGAGTATGTCGGATCTTGAAGAAGACCCGATACTTCTCATCTCGGCCAACCATATACATAACTGATATCAGTCGATTACTGTTGTCTGTAGTTTTTTGAATTAATATTGGCGTAGATAATGTCACGCGGAGATAAATGACTTGGCATATAAATACGAATACGTTTAAACAGTCAAGTAATTCATCATGATTTTCAACATCCTACATAATATTTAAACGGGCGCCAGATCAACACTCATTCAGCCGTGCTTGCAACGTGACGGCGCAAGACACAAGTTCCTAGCCCAAAAGCTTTGTTTTGTTTTCGTACGGGAAATCATCAAATTTTAATGACTCCTCCCGCTCTGGGCGGAGCAGCAGGGAGTGACAGACTTTTACTGGCTAAAACCCATCCATGTTTCTTCCTCGCCCTTTACCAAAGGCCTACCAACGCTCCAAGGCACCAACGTCATGCCGTCCCATCTGGTTTATTAAATTATGTTAAATTTAATTATAATCATCATCATCAGCCTATAATGTTCCCACTGCTGGGACACGGTCTTCTCTCAATGAGAGGGAATGGGCTGTAATCCACCACGTGTGCCCAGTGCGAGTTGGTAGATGTCACATGTCTTCGAACTTTTGGGTCTAGATAACATGCCAGTTTCTTCACGATCTTTTCCTTCACCGTTTTGAGAGCAGTGAAATTAAATTATGTTTTATTCAAATCAGATAAGTTGTATTCCGTCTAATTAAATTACGTTATATTTAATTATGTTGAATAAAATCTTGTTCAATTAATTTACGGTACATTAATTTATGTTAAGATAAGTTATGAAACTATGTTTACTGTCAGTTGCATCAGTGAAGGAATACTTCGTGAGGAAACCAGCATGCTTGAGAGATTTTTCTCGACGGTATGTAACGCCAAGTCAGAAGCCTATGGGCGGCATAAAAACTTCAACACCTGGTAAAACACCAACCAGACGATAAAAAAGAAGAACAATTTAAATTACTCCAGTCCTGGAATGTCCTCAATGCCACAAAAATACATTTTCTGCACCAGTTTTTGCCGTAGCTTCACCCGCTCGAAGGATGACAATTATTATCCCTTGAGTTGATAGATAATTTTGTATCCTATCCCAGGTCTTCTTTTAACTATGGGCTCCATCGAAAATCGTGAAAAAGTTACATTGATAGATACGTACCTTTCATTATCACTAGTACCAATAATAGTTCCATGATGGAACTACTGTTTTTTTAAACACTAGTTCTATTTTGAAAAAAAAAAGTGTTTTTATTTTTTTTACAAGTGCCTTTTGGCTACGTTAGGGATACTTTTACAGCATTCTTATACAAAGAGGAAATGCGAATGAAATTGGTTGGTATATCAGTTATGAATGATACCTGATTTACCAACCAATTACTTACTACTTCTATGTTAGGTTACCAATTTATATGAACTTGTGGCTTAATAATAACAGCCGCTCAGGTCGATCTTTACGTTAAGCCAGACTTGCCTATTATAGGTTGGTCTGTGGATGGGTGACCACCCATTACGTACCGAGTCTCCTCCGTGCCTCGGAAAGCACGTTAAACAGCGGGTCCCGGCTGTCATTTGTAGATCTTTGACAGTCGTTACAGGTAGTCAGTGGCCTAAAAGTCTGATAGCCAGTCTTACCAAGGGGTATCGTATTAGCTAGTACTAACTGGATTATGGAGGTCAGATAGGCAGTCGCTCCATGTAAAATACTGGTATTCGGCTACATCCGGGTAGACTGGAAGCCGATCCCAACATAGTTTAGGAAAAGGCTTGGCAGTTGAGTCACAACTAATATGTTTCGTGGCTGATAAAAAATGCAAAAGAGTGACTTCCTTACGATGATGTTAATATTATATAACACTGAGATATTAAAAATGACTTTGCAATCGCACTAATATGTTCGATTACAAAGTTGTGCAACATGATTTTCAATATAATTATATAATAGCCATTTAAATGTTTTAGTTACGAGTATCTTAATTGAGAATTTATTTCCTTTCTTTGAATATAATAAACACAGGTCTCTTAGTACCGCACTGCACTCTGACTGGGCATGGAAACGCTGGTAGTAGAGGATTTGACTGCAATTGACCAAATACTCAAGAAAAACACGTACTTACTTTTTTTTTCGTCTACAATATAGACGAAAAAAAAAACAGTTTTCGAAATTTTATTTTTCCGAGTTCTAGATAAAGTCTTGTTCCATTTGTTAGTTACGGAATCATTGAAAATGCTGCTTGCATTAAAAAATAGAATTTCAAATTCATATTGAAGTCAGCGCCATCTAGTTGATATAGTGTTTCTTCTTAATTCGCAATTTTGTCTTTCTTCATTACCAGATGCCTAATTTAATGCACGATCAGCCACAGCCACAGCCACTCCGTCCACCAAACGGCGCACTCCAGCGGGGGGCTGGAGTGCGCCGTTTGGTGGACGGAGTAAGTGGCGCGAAATATCTGCGTGGGCCCGCCGTCAATATGTCGTGGGCGGAGTTCTTAGAACTAGAGCTAGTATTTACCTTATTGCTTGGATTTTGCTTTTATTATTCACTATATTTATAAGATTACTTTAAGAAATACTGTAATAAATATCAAAATCAAACGCAGTTAATTCCCAATTATGTTAAAATTAAATTATGTTGAGATAAGCAATGGATTTGTGTTTTATTATTTTGAAATATACCAAAGTGCGGCTTTCATAGAAGTATCAAATCGTGGATTCACAAACAGCAATTCGCAAAAATTCGAAGAAATTTATATCTTTTACCAAGAGCCAGAGCCCAGTGAGGGCTCTGGATTCAATTTTCCTCTTATAGGTAAACATGAGGCTTGTTTTTCTAAAATTTATAATACAGGGTGTTAGTGTAAACACCGTTGTCACTCAAACCACGGGTAATTGACATAAATAAAAAAATATAGGACCGATTTAAAAAACTGGATAAGGGATTTTCTTTAAGAAAAAAATTAAATTAAATTATCCGACGATGTCCCCGAAATCATGGCTAGCCCGACTACCACGAGTGACGTAATTGCTGCCCGCCCGTCGACGCATCTATCTACTTACAGAATTCTCGTAACATTACCTGATAAATGCAACTTTTCCTGGCAAAATACCTACTTCACGTGTTGCGTGACGAGTCTAAATGTAACTTTGATGTGACAACCAAGAAAATGAAAAGTAATCCAAACTACTGAGTAGGTATTTTGGCGTATTTAAAAAGTTCATCACAATTTTATGTACGTACAGTTAAAAATCACCGATTAAATTTACGCATAGGTCAGTGGGTCGTCTTAGACAGATTGAATATCTACTAACTTACCTACTGTTCAAAATTCACACATTTTAGGTTGTTGAGCACTCGAGAATCTGATGTCTGCATACATCCTACGAGCCTCGTACAGGTTATTTATCACCCGCGATGGCGTAAAGCCGTACCATTACGGTCCATTGTTGACTTGTGTAAGACATAGCACTAAATTTACGCGCGAGAAACTTAGGACTATGCGCGCGGCGCGCGCTCCGACGAGCGACGTGGACTCGCTTTGGCGACAGCTGGCCGACTGAGGCGTGAGTGACTCACCGTCCACTCGATCCCTGCGCGGGCGCGTGGGGCGCGGCGCGGTCGTTGACCCGGTCGGCGGTCAGCTGTTTCCGAGTGTATTAGGGTGAAATGATCTTGAAGAAAATAGTGGATTTTCTTCAAAAAAAAAAGGTTGCTTTTTTTCATTGGTTTTAGGTTCTACTAATGAAACCAAACCCCTGGTTTGAAGGATAACGGTGTTCACACTAACACCCTGTATAATATAATCTACTAATATTTGTTATCAGTCGAATACAGTTATCAGTTATTATTAGTATTTTGAGATAACCTTGGCGTTGATATTATGTCACGCGGAGATAAATGACTTAGTACTTATATACTAATACGTTCAAACAGTCAATTTATTCTCCATGATATTCAATATATGGACTACCTATTTAAACGGGCGCCAGATCAACACTAATTCAGTTTCATAAGTGAAGTCGAAGTGTGTTGTGTTGTGTGTGTTGATCTACAAAATGTCAGTGATATTTCGATTTTTAGTTTTCTGTTCTTTGTTATTTTTAAACCAAAATGAAGCGGCAAGAATCCTAGCAATGTTTCCCGTTGCTTCTATAAGTCATTCAGTAGTGTTTCGACCTTTGATTCATGAACTAGTGAAACGTGGACATGAGGTGACATTGATTACACCGGACCCGGCCTTCCCAAAAGGTGGGACGCCTGCCAACCTGACAGAAATCGATGTCCATGACATATCCTACGCTGTGTGGCAAGAACAGTTTATGTCACTTCCTAAAGGCAGTAAAAAGGACTTGTATCTGCATTTTCCGGCTTATTTAGATGCGATGCGACTGATGTTTGAAGTGCAGATTAAAGACGAACAAGTGAAAAATCTGTTTAATGATAAGTCTAAACAATTTGATTTGATATTCATGGAATCAGGTGTCAGACCAGGGATGGTGTTATCTCATATTTACAAGGCACCTGTGATCTTGGTGAGTTCATACGGAGGGTATTTGGACAATTACGAAGTCGTTGGAGCGCCAGTCCATCCACTGCTCTATCCAGTTTGTTATCGTCAAAAACTCAACAACCTCAGCTTATGGGACAAAATCCAGCAACTGTATCTTCATGTTAATTTAGAAATGATACATCGTGAAAAATATAAGTTAGAAAACAAATTAATTAGAAAATACTTTGGACCTGACGTTCCTACGATTCAGGAACTGAACAATAACGTACATATGATGTTTTTGAATGTACATCCAGTATTTGAAGGCATCCGACCTGTGCCTCCTTCTGTGTTGTACATGGGTGGTCTACATGTGAATACCGAAAAAGGATTACCCACGGTGAGTATTCATTGATAACCACATCACTCTGTTGATTCCAACTGAAATTTGTAGATTTTATACCACTTTAATGATGAACTGTCATAACCAGTCTTACCAAAGATAGATTACGCAGTCACTGTGGAAGTTGGATCGATGGTCACTTTATTTTAAATACTGGTGATGGAATGTTTTCGATTTTAATGGGAACTGACCCCAAAACTGTCTAGACAGATGATGATGATGTTATTTAAATTTGTAATTATAACATTTTCTCCACAGGATCTGAAAACTTATTTAGATTCTTCCAAAAACGGCGTCATTTACTTAAGCTTTGGTACAAATGTCGATCCCTCTCTTCTTCCTCCGAGGGCAATACAAACACTAGTGTCGGCGCTCTCCAAAGTACCGTACGATGTGTTGTGGAAGTGGAACAAAGATGAGCTGCCAGGAAGAGGCGACAACATTAGGATTTCGAAGTGGCTACCACAGGTAGATTTACTGAGTGAGTATTATTTATGCAATAAAATATCAGTTTAAACTTTCGTAGGCTCACACGAGGCAAAGGACTTTTAACAACTGACGACACATGTTGATGCTTAGTATGCCTAGAATTATGTAACCAGGAGGGGTTAGGTAAGAAGGCCCCACTCACAAAAATTTTAGGGATACCTCACTCGATTCGGTAGTGGCAACTAACCTTCCTGACAGATCATATTTCTCGACGGTATGTAAACTCAAGTCAGACCAATGGGTGCCATAAGCTTTAAAGAAATAGAAGACATGCATGACATTTCTCTTACAAAACTCTCTTCTATACATACACTTTTTAAATATTATTCCCATTACTTAAGGTGGAATTCGCATTTCTTTTTGCCCTTAAAACTAAGAAGAAGAAAACATAACGCATGAATAACGTTTCTCTTACAAAACTCTCTTTAATACACTTTTTCAATATTTATTCTCACTACTTAACGTGGAATTAGTTTTTCTAATTGCCATTGACAAGCTAAGAAGAAGATTACTACCAATTTACTGGAATCCTAAGAACCTAACAATCATTGATTTAGGAAAACTCACGGTTTCAGTTTTCTATTCCTGTCTTCTCGCAACCAGCATGGGTGGCATACAAAAATTGAAGACAGCAGTTTTAAAAATCCAAACCAAAGCATTATTTTGAGTATGAAAGTTACAGGCACTTTTAAATTGTCCAAACAAAGATAACCATAAAATGTATCACTACAGTCCCAGTCACAAGACATAAAATTGGTTTGTAAGTACGGTACCTAGTTGCCCATTCCCTAGCCCTACGTTTTTCGATCTAAAAATTATTTACAAAATCTTTCATTTTACAGAACACCCGAAAATAAAGTTGTTCATAACACAAGGAGGTCTACAATCAACAGACGAGGCTATCTCAGCGGGTGTACCTCTGATTGGTGTTCCTATGTTGGGCGATCAGTGGTTTAATGTGGAGAGAATCGTCTACCATAACATTGGACTCAGACTGGACATGGAAACCCTGACAGAAGAAGAACTAACTGACGCAATTGACAAAATTATCAAGAACAACAGGTTCGCTTTTATATTCATTTACAAAATGATAGTTTATTTGTTAGAGTTCAAGAAAAAATCTTGTTTAACTTGTTAGTTTCAGAATTATTGAAACTTGACTTCTTGCCAAATTAAAATTGAAATCAGCGCCATCTAGGTTTGTCCTTAAATATTTTCGTAATCTTAAAATACCAACTAGATGGCTTAAATATTTTCGTAATCTTAAAATACGCTGATTTTTGATGTTGAATAATCCTAGGGAAGAGTGAAAGATATAATTTTTAACGTTTTTTGTGTCTTTATTTCTAGATATTATCGCCAGAATTTAGCCAAACTGCATAGTCTAATGCGCGACCAGCCACAGCCTCCACTGGAGCGCGCCGTGTGGTGGACGGAGTACGTGCTGCGTCACGGCGGCGCGAAACATCTGCGCGCGCCCGACGCCAACATGTCGTGGGCGCAGTACCTAGAACTAGAACTAGTATTTACCTTACTGCTAGGATTTGTTATTGCAACAGTAGCACTTGCTTTGAGTCTCCGTTATATTTATAAGATTATTCTAGGAAAACACGTGATAGATAACAAAATAAAACGAAGCTAATACTGAATTATGTTGAATTAAATTATGTTTATTAAATTATGGTATAATAAATTGTGTTAAATTAAATTATGTTTAATGTAATTTTGGTATAATTAAGTAATGTTAAGAAAAGTAATGAACCTATGTTTATTATCTCTCGTTTCGGAGAATAAACACATCGTGAGGAGACCAGGATGCTTGAGAGATATTTCTTGACGGCATGTAACACCCAGTCAGAAGCCCATGGGCGACATAAAAACTCCGTCACCTGGTAAAACACTAACCACACGATAAAAAAGAAGAACAATATTGACGCTTATTAATTACTGCAGTCTTGGAATATCCTCAATCCTTATATTACAAATAGACAATTGCTTTTTGCACAAGTTTTTGGCGTAGCTTTACCCGCTCGAAGGTTGAAAATTATCCCTTGAGATGGTAGATAATCTTATATCTTGACTTAGGTCATCTTATACCTTTTTTTTTCGGATGGGATTTCATCAAAGACTTCTCCTACCCTGGGCAGAGCGGGACTGATTGTTAGACTTTTACTGAGTAAAACCCATGTTCCTTCCTCGCCCTTAATGTTCCGGGGCCGCGGTATCTCTTTCGAACAGTCCCGCAGCCCCGGCAGGCTTCGGGCCTTGCGGGCCCTTTCACTTTGCTGACATCGCTTTGAGGCGCGCGTGGAACACGAACGCGCCATCGACACGGCCTGTCGTCATAAGATGGACGGACGGCGAACTAGCCCATAGCTAACCGTCCACAGGCCCGCGTCTACGGTGGCCACCACATGGCCCCCGACGCCCGGTGCGTCTTCCGCGGCGGCTGGAGGCTCTCTCCCTCTCGCATTCCGCCACCTCCTTCGCTAGCATGACTGCTTCGCAGAAGGAGGTGACGGCTTCCCATTCCGTCTCGCTCCGGACCATGGATTGAACCAGGGCCGGACGCGAGAGGTTGCCGCCGCCGAACGCCACTACGAAGACACGGCGTTACTCCGCCCACGCGGGGCAGAGCTCCACCGTGTCCTCCGGTCGATCCTCGCAGTGGAAACAACCGGGCGTAGTCCCGCACCCCGAGGTCATCTTTTACCTGTGGGCTTCGTTGAAAGATGTGAAAAAGTTCCCGAGACATAGACATATACTATACATAAAAGGTGTAAACGGCCCCTTTCACGAAGCCGTAAACAAAACAGTATATACCTACATCATATTATTATTAAGTAATACTATGCCAAAATGATTGCTGGGAAACAAATTTTGTGGGTGAAAAATCACGTTTTACGGTAAAACTCAATGTACCACATAGCAAATGGGTCATGGAGGTTATGAACGTAAAGAAATTATCGTAAAAACTAGTATATAAAAAAGTTTGGAAGTATGTCCCTCAATATTATCTTAGTAACTAGAGGGTTCGTATTGGGCAAAAAAAAAAAAACATTGGTTTTGTGCATTATGTGCTCAGCCTTTTCCCAACTATGTTGGGGTCCGCTTCCAGTCTAACCGGATGCAGCTGTATACCAGTATTTTACATGGAGCGACTGCCTATCTGACCTCCACAACCCAGTTCATACTGGGTAATACGATACCACTTGGTAAGACTGGTTGTCAGACTTTTTGGGCCACTGACTACCTGTAACGACTGCCAAAGATGGACAAATGACAGCCAACAGCTTAACGTGCCTTCCGAGGCACGGAGGAAACTTGGTATGTATGGGTGGTCACCCATCCATAGACCAACCTAGGAAAGCACGGCTTAACCTAAAGATCGGCCCGAGCGGCAGTTATTAATTAGCATGGATAATATATAAATATATATAATACTAATTGTCACTAAATTAAGTCACTCAATGTATGGAAATATTGTACAGGCCATTCTTAAATTTTACTAGTATACATTAATCGTTTTGGCGACCATCATCCGTCATTCTCTCATTCATCAGATCTTTGTAAAGTCATGGCAAATTTTTGTACACAATTTTGGGATTTCGTTTTTTTGACTTTTGATTTCCTACATAATTATATAATATGATCAGTAATGGCAGCCCCAATTTTTTTTGTACTAATTACAAAATAGGGATGTGTATGTCCGTCTTTTTTTGGCATTACGAAGCGAGCGAGATAGACATACGACTTTCCGAATCGAAATCGAATCGAGTGTTTGTAAATAACAATGCTCAAGTACTGCTTTCTGAATCAAGCCCTTGATCCAGCTGCCAAGCAAGTGCCTCCTAAGATGTTGGTCGAGGCTCTTGGCTATTAAGCCATTGGCCGACACGACTATCGGCACAATGACTGCTGTTTAGTTTAGGTATTATATGTAATTTTGTGCATTTTATCTATGGGCCTTATAGTTGACTGATAAAAAAATTATTGATTACTTAATTGATTAAATATTTCCGCAGAAACATGGCACGTTAATTTATAAAGGTTTGTCACCCCTTATCTCTAGTATAAGCATTGTTTTGGTTTTGACAATGGACTATTAACCACACTTAAAAAAACGTCAGTATACAGTGAGCTTCGATTACAGCGCCAGAGCACTCTCATAGTATACCTACCTGTCCGCATACCTTTAAAAAATTTAGTTACAACTCAAAAAAACGTGGTTGTGGTAACCAAGTTATCGACGTCCGAGTTTTATCAAATGGTGCTTTTTGTATTTTATTTGCCCTTTGAAGGGCTACGTAGCCAAATGGCTAACACGAAGCCATTATAGAATCTGTATCTTTGTAGACAAGATTTTGATTTTGATAATTTATATTACATATCTAGAAGTTATATTAAGAATTATGATATGCCAAAAAAAATATGAATTTCAAATTGTTATCTTGCTATTTGACGACCCGAATGGTGCAGCGGTAGTGAGGCTGCCTTACGTTCTTAGGGTCCCGGGTTCGAATCCTTATTCTATTCTTATCAACTGTCTGGTGACCACGACACAAGCTTTGCTTAGTGTGGCACTAGATGGTGCTGTGTGTAAAGTCCAGCCATATTTATTTAGTTATTTACACTGGATAATTTGTTAAACGTGGACTTTAAGTTTTCTTTCAAGACTTTCGGCTTTTCAAATATTTACGATCGATAGACGGAAAAAGACGAAGAAAATGGTAATCCAACACTTTTCACTCAAACAGTTTCCATACAACAAAACGGTTTAAATAATACAAGTTACATAAAATTTAAAATCTAAAAATCCCCTGACCCATACGGACATAATTTCAGATATTCCCGGTTTTTGGTGTTGGCCCTTTCATTTCATACCCATTTTGAGAGAGTTGTGAAAAAAAAAAAACACCATTTTGTGGTGGCGGCCATCTTGGATTTGAAATATATTATACCGTATAGTCTTTTTACTAGTCAAGCCCTTTCATTTGACACCCATATTGAGCGAGTTGTTGAATAAATATGTAATCCGCCAATTTGTGGCGGCGGCCATCTTGGACTGATTTTGATCAAACAAAATCAAAATCGGTGTATCCATTCGGGAGCTACGATACCACAGACAGACACGTCAAACTTATAACACCCCGTCGTTTTGGCGTCGGGGGTTTAAAACAAATCGTTCTGTCTAGTTTTATACGTCCGCTTGTCAGGGCCTCAAGTCTACTATTACAATTAGATCGAAATATTCGGAATCAATATTTCCAATGTACGCTCTTTAAGACGCCTGTGGAGCATGCGTATTTCATACAAACGTAATACCAAAATAATTTGTTAATTGAACATATTCTTAAGGTAGTGTGTATTTATTTAGATTGCATTAAAGAATGTCTAGGTTCCCAAATATATATTTTGATTGGACACTGATTTTAACAAGAGTTATAAGAAAAATAAGTCTTCTATAGAAATTTTAAATTTCTCATATCTCGTCTTTGTATCATTGTAATCTCAAAAAATATATTTGGGAACATAGATATTCTGTAATCCAATCGAAATAAATACACACTACCTTTGGACACTGATTTTAACAAGAGTTATAAGAAAAATAAGTTTTCTATAGAAATTTTAAATTTCTCATATCTCGTCTTTGTATCATTGTTATCTCAAAAAATATATTTGGGAACATAGTTAATCTGTAATCCAATCGAAATAAATACACACTACCTTAACAATATGTTTGATTTACAAATAATTTTGGTATTACGTTTGTATGAAATACACATGCTCCGCCGGCCCCTTAAGTCTTTTAAATATCTCTGGTTTCTTTAAAAGTAATCAGTTGTTAAGTACAGTTTGACTGTGAAGGCTTATTGCACCTTTGTATGGAACAGTCGATTTTAAATGTGCTGGTTTAGTCATCATTCAGCATCATCATATCAGCCGAAAGAAGTCCACTGCTGGACATAGGCCTCCCCCAAGGTGTCGCCATATTGACCGATCCCGTGCGACTTGCATTCAACGGATTTCCGCAGCCTTCACCAGGGCCTTAATTCTACTGTTACAATAGTGTCAGAATAGTCTATCATTGACTCCATACTGGTTGATTTTGACAAGTTTGGTAATCTACTAACATAATAGGCAGACATGTTGCTCCTCAAATGCCAATTAGAAAATTATAATAAATTATTGTGATTATTTAAGCAGAGTTGTTTTAGTGATTTATTTTAATACATAATTTTAATCTAATGTGATTTAAATTTTAATTCTGGTCTGTGAGACCGACGGAATGATTTTTCTAATTTATTTAATATCACAGAAACGCTAGCGAGTCGCATCTTTTGCTAGCTGCCGGATTTGTAGCGAGCTTCATGTGGGTGCTAGCCACGTGCTTATGGGGAACGCACGTGTGTGCGTTTTTGGCGCCAATCGGTCCGTGAGACCGACGCGGGTATAGGTGTAACTTTTTATGTAAGTATAAAATTATCGTTTATCAGGTTTTTTTTACTGTTTATTAATTGTTTATTGTGTATGTAATTGTGTATGTTTATTTTGAACAATTTTATTATTTTACAGATTATATTCTGCGCCAGAATGGATGAAGAGTGAATCCGGTCACTGTAAAACCGTAAGACTTAGGCACGCTGAAATTTGTCAGTTAGATGGTCCCGAGTCTTCAGCGACATCTGATAGTGATAAAATTGGTCGTTGTGGATATTATTCATCCAAAAAAAACCGACCGTACGCGGGTATAGGTGTCACAGAAATTGGCGCGGGTATAGGAAGGTTGATTAAATTTAGTTGTAGACCGGCTTCAAATCTTGAAAAATCGGACAGGAGTTACACACTGTTTCTTATATAAACCAGTGGAAAAATAAGTTAAAATGTGTAGATAAATATATAAAAAAAAACCGCCCCGCCTGCGCTAAATCGCTAGGCGGACTCTGCCACCGCACGGTCGTCTCCACAGGAGGCTTTGAGTAGACCCGAGGAACGGGTCTCACGTCCCGATGCCAGCGACGTCTCTGGATCCGGGCGGCGAGACGAATTTCTCAAGCTGCCTCTCGGTTGATTATTGCTGAAAACACTTGACTGCAAGATTCGACCGGCTGGAGAATGGGTCCGCCCAATCGATCGGCGAATCCGCTTTAACATGAATTCCTGCAATTAACAACCAGGGATCACAACAATATCCTTTTAATGACCTGGGAAGGACTCAGGAGATCACTTCCAAACACTAATACACCAAAATACTACTACATCATAAACTAGCAGCCTTCCGCAGCTATGTCCACCGTTTAATGTCACTCCCACTGTCCACAGATAGTTACGTCAAAGAACTCAAAATATTGTATCAAATCGCGATTTCAAACGGATACACCAAACAAGTTATTGATAATATAATTAAGAAAAAGCAGAATGACCGGGCACGCTCAGCACTTTATGCATGTCCCCCCGAAAGAATTAACAAGAATATGGGAAGTCTCACTTACATAGGCCCAATTTCAGATAGAATCGCGAATATTCTTAGAAAACACAATGTTTACGTAGCTTTTCGATCGGATCATAACTTGCGTGAACTATGTAACGGTAAAGATAAATTAGAGAATTCCGGAGTTTACAAATTAGTGTGCAATGATTGCACCGGGGTCTATGTAGGTCAGACAGGCCGTGGTTTCGAAATTAGGTACAGGGAACATGTTGCCGCTCACAGGAATGGCCATCCAGATAAATCACATTTCGCAAAACATTTAATCGACACCGGCCACTCCTTGAGCGACAACAATTCCTATAACATTTTGCATGGTTGCGATAAGGGTTTCCGGTTGAGTGTGTTGGAACAGTTAGAAATATCAAAACAACAATAATAATGCATATACACTGTTGAATGACCAAATAAATTTAATTCCATCACCACTTCTAAGTATGATTGCAGGTAGTTCGGCACAGGTGTCTTTGTGACGTTGTATCGACCGTTATTATAGCGTCATCGAAACGGTATATAAAGGGCCGACAGTGGTGCGACTAGCTCAGACTCACTAAGGGTTTTTTCGATAGGGCCGAAAAACACCCTAACCAGTTAGTCGTTTCATCAGCTAGTTATGTTCCCTCCGCGATATCTAGGATTCGTCGCCCAAGGTCCACCCTCCTCCAGCCCGATGACCCTATCACCCTCTTGCAGGAAAGCCGTAGGGAAACCAGCACTCGTAAAAAGCACACAAGACGACACAAATACAAACCGCGAATCCGGTCTCGCCGCCGAGGCACGCCGCGACCTCCCAGCAATATCATTACTCCCCGACCCTTGCTCGACGAGCCAGCCCGCGACGCTGAGCATGTAACGTTAAATTCCCCAAATAATATTCCGACCCAGCCTGTCCCTTGCTGCCCTCCCGACAATGACGCACTAAGTCGAGCCCCGAACCCCACAGGGGGTGCCCTTAGTGATCGTCATTTAAATGTAAATATTTTTAGTTTGTAAGCCCTGGCTGGGGGCCTTAAAGTAATTTTTGGCCACCCACAGGATCGTTCGGTTCAGTAGTCAAGCAACCTTAGAGTGTTGCAACTACGAGTGGTCATACCTAAAAAAAAAAAAAATAAAAAAAAAATAATGCGACTAGCTCATTCGAGCTCGAACGCTCGACGAGTCAACAACTCCTGAGGATGCCCCGTGGAGGGGCGAAACACGTCGTGTCGAGTATAGGTTTGGTTGCATGGCATGCTAATTATTTCTCACTTGTTTTGTACGTGTGCATATGCATGAGGGCGGGAGGGTGGGCCCATATGTGCATGTGCATATGCATGACGGTGGGATTTGTGTCCTGCTTTCAGACCTGGATATTTTTATCTTGCGGTATTAAAACTAAATATATTTCATAGCATTTAATTATAATTTATTAAATTATCATCTTATTTTACAATGTTTTATTTTACGTTTTTGTATCTTGAAGAAAGTGGCGTCGCGTCGCGGCTTCATTTAATTTCGAGACGGAGAAGGTCCAATTTCCACCGAAGTAAAGAGAAGCGGAGAATAGATTCTGATGTGCAAGATTCGACCAATCACAGAAAAGACGAGAGACGCGGTGTGGACTTCAACCAATGGGATTGGTCGAATCTTGCACAACTCCGCTTTGATGGAAACCGGGCCGAAGGTATGCTTTGACACGCAGTTAGCGGTAGGTTTTAGTGCCACTAGCGGATACTTACAAACCTACTTACACGAGTGTAATTTAATTCGTTTTCAAGCCATTGGCACTTCTCTAATTTTGCTGTGTATTGAAAGAATCATGTGGTTGCGGTCGTCATCGCGTCAGTACCACGTTGTTGCTGTAGATATCTACCCGCGACAATAATAAATCGTTAGATGTCGTATTCGATGATCGTGTTTATGGCTTTTGGTTCCAGAATGACCAAAAAGTAGCTGTGTTAGTAAAGTAGGTACTTAAATCAGTTATTTCGCACCCATTGTACAAGATTTTCAGAAAAATAACGAAGTTTGTTGTTTGAGAATTATTATATTTATTGATGTTTTATTAATTACAGGTACTTTGCAGATGGGAGTTCACATAAATCGATTTCCATTTACTTTCTAAATGGATAATCTACCGTTTGTGGTATTGTATTGTTTATAAAACATATCACAGTGTGGGGAAAAAAGTGCAGTCGGAATTTATGCCACGACCAAATATAGAGAAATGGGCCGAAAATGCTCATCAGAATTTACCAAATTGTGTTGGAAGTGTACATGGGAAACACATTCGGTTTAGAAAACCGTCAAACTCAGAGTCAGAATATATCAATTATAAAGGATACTTTTTAATTGTATTAATGGCAGTAGTAGAATAAAGATGCTGACGGACTTTTTTCATGTACTCGTGTAGGTGCTAATGAATTAGGACAAAATAAAGATGGACGTGCATTTCAAGTCAGTAATTTTGGGCAATGTCTGCTATCAGGTCAGCTTAATTACCCAACTCTCCATTGCCAGGAGAAACACAAAACTTACCATATAACTTATTGCAGATGGAGCATTTCCTCTTTTAATGAATATACCTAATGACGCTTTATAAACGGCATCAATTGATAATGACAGAAGAATTTTCAATAATAGATTAACAAGGGGACATAAATCTGTGGAATGTATATTTGGCATGACAAGAACAAAATTCCAAGCATTAAGCACAGTCGTATGCTGCGATCCGTCAAAAGTTGACGCTATTATTCAAACAATGTGCATATTTCATAACGTTATCCGAAAATATGACGAAAAATGTCACAACCGCGTTTTCAAAATACCTTAGAAGGAGTAAGTTTGAACGAACAATTATTAAGAGAAGGAACTCCGAAAAATATCAGACAATATCTTACTAGCTACTTCGTGAATGAAGCCCATAATTCCATATCAAAATCGACATAATGTTACAGCGAAATAAATAGTTGGACTTGCCTGGCTCGTTTTATTCTTGTGCAATCAATTCTCATGCTTTATCTTGAACACTGCGGTTACTATAACTTGATCGATTATAATCGTAAAGATTCGGGTGATTTTCTACTAACTCGCAAAAGATGATTAATTCTATAATATCGTCACGCATTTTCGCTGTCTAGTTCTCTCCTGCGCATGCCACTACTATAACTACTACGGGTGCGCCGAGATAGAGGCGCCCGCGCCGCGCCTGCGCCGCGCCATCTCAGTATATCTCACGCCACACCTTCTATACATTTAAGGGCATTACATTGCCCAATGACCTTTCGCATGCTGCCCCGTACTAACTTACGACGAAACGACGAGAGAGTGAGGGAACTACCAAGCTTCTTTGGGACAACCCTAAGCCTATCGACTGAAACCAAATACCTGGGTATCTATTTAGACAAACAGCTTAACTGGGCAAAACACACGGATTACATTATCACAAAAGCCAGTATATCCCTCTGGCAATGCAAGAGACTCCTCGGGAGAAACTGGGGCCTAAGCCCCAAAATCACCTACTGGCTATACACCACAGTTATCCGACCAATTATCACATACGGGTCTTTAGTATGGTGGCCCAGGACCAACCTAAGTACGACCCAAAAGGACCTTGAGAAACTACAAAGATTTGCCTGCGTGGCAATCACCGGCAGCATGAGAACATCACCAACTGCTGCCCTACAGGTAATGCTGGGGCTACCACCCCTACACCTCGTCGTAAGAGAGGAGGCGGCCGTAGCGATTTTCAGACTCGAGTTAGCCGGCACCCTAAGAAACGACTCTAGAATAAAACATACACGCATCAAAGAAGATGCAATCAAAGAACAACCGATGATGGCATCACCTATCGACAGAACTCTGAAAACTCACTGCTTCAAAAAACACTACAAGATAGAGCTCATAGAGGAGTTGTGCGACTACTCAGGCACAAAAGAGCTAAGAATCTACACTGACGGATCAAAAACCAACGATGGGACAGGCGTCGGGGTGTTCTCCGACGACCTCAACATTAAAATATCAAAATCTCTTGGTAGGTACAACTCTGTCTATCAAGCAGAGTGTGTAGGCATTATCCAAGCAGCACACGCTATAGCGGCCAGGGAGGTTACGGATACCAACATTCGTATACTCTCCGACAGTGCCTCAGTCCTTCAATCCCTAAAGAGTAACCAGATCACGTCGAGACTAATACTAGAATGCCATAAGGCCCTAGAACAAATCACGGTGTTGAATCACAACACGGTAACGCTGCAATGGATCAGAGGACACAGTGGATCACTCGGCAATGATGCGGCTGACGAACTTGCCAGAAGAGGATCCAGCACAAAACCCTACGGACCCGAGCCCATTGTGCCCATTCCCTTCAAGCAGCTGAGGAACTGTTAAAGGATCACACCCGATTACAAGCAGAGAAATGGTGGGCCTCGGCACCAGGTTGTAGACAATCCAAGGAAGCTATGCCATCCTTGGATCCAAAGCTGACCAGGCGCCTTCTGCGCCTGGACAGAGATAGCCTGCGTCTGGTGGCGGGGACCATCACTGGACACTGCTCGCTGAACAAACACTTCCACACCCTAGGTATCACTGACAGTCCCCTGTGCAGAGCGTGCATGGAGGCGGAGGAGACGGTGGCGCATGTGCTTTTGGAGTGCACAGGCGTAACGAAGATTCGCGAAGAGACCCTGGGAACACCAGGATCACTTGCAGATGTCCTGAGGAGACCGGGAAGTTTGATCTGCTTCTGGAGGGAGGTGGGCTGGTTGGAGTAATCGGCCACCATGGCTCACGCACAATGGTCCATTTCAAGGACTAAGTGCGGAAACCTAAACCCCCATGATGATGATGATGATGAGAGTGAGGGACGAGTGCGGGAGTGACAAAGTGCTTTTCGCGTAATTTCGGGTTTTTATAAAATATTTTTAAATATAAAAAGAAATAAGAGAAAAAAATAAACACAAATTGTTAAATACGTCATTACGTATTTTTTGGTATAAAATTCATGCCGAGTTATTGAGCCGTTATAGAGAGAATTTTCAATTTAGGTTGAAAAGGACCTATTTGTTACGATTTTTTGATAAAATTTGAGTAAGTTTATTAAAATTTTAAACAACACAATCTATTTTATAGTACCTTTAGTTTAACATACATTTTTTATATTGAAAACGCACAAGTGGATTCATCTACAAACTTCTTTAAACACACGGTATTCAAGGTCATTGGGCAATGTAATGCCCTTAATATGAAATATCAAAGGAGTGGCGCAGCGCCCACGCTGCGCCCGCGCCTCTCCTCCGTCCGATGCCTCTTGCACTGTCCCGCACCAACATTTTTAAGAATGTTTTATGTCAATATATCCAGTGTGAACAATTATTGGTAAATCTAATTGATTATTTAAATAAATCACTAATGTGTCGACTGTCTATAATCTCTCTATACGTAGAGGTAAATTGTATTTGGAACTTACTGCTAGCAGTAGCAGCCATGTGTTTTCAGTACGTCGTCGCCGGGAAAACTTAAACGTAACGCAAACTTTTACATTTATTCACCGCGACTAGTTCGAATGTTTGCTACTATACTTACATAAAATGAAACTTTAAGCAATCCTTAGAAGAATGACAAAGTTTCACTCATTTAAACACAATGTTAGGTTATGTCGGTCTCCACCAATCGCGGTATCAGATTGAATTAGCTACGGATCACGACGAGGCATTTGAAAAAAAAAAAAATTTTGGTTTTAAGTGCTGAAGCCGTATGTATTTTCTTAAGCATTCAGTAAACAGCTGTTATTTTGATAATACAAACAGACACTACCTATTTTTTTTGTATTGTTTTTTTTACGTTAAGTCGTCTGCGACAAATAAATATTTTTGCTTTTATTTCTTTCACGTCTTCCCAAAAAGCAACACTACCTACTGACATAACTCCTAATTCAAAACTCCGAACAATACGCTATCATCATCAGGAAACTATTAAATCGGTATCAAGCGCTTTCAATGGATCGCCTTCAATGGATAAAAGGCTTGGCTTCAAGCCATTGTTAGACTCTATTTACTGACTGCAATAATGGGTAGATGAACTGTATGGACCACAAAGAAATGAAGTCTTAGCTGAAACGACTCAATGGGCGTTTCATTGCCTGACCACGCTCCATACTAAAGCGACGCGTATTGCAACAATGATAGCGGAAGAAACAAATGAAAGAAGTTTGACAACGTCGCAAGTAGCTGTCAAATACATAGGTACATCGGCATCGCTGTTATGATGAATTTCTTTAACATTACTAAAATGAAAATGAAATATAGTTATAATAGAGATAGATATAATTTGCAATAACTAATGTTGTAACACATCATGTAATATTATGTGATAGGTATATTAATAAAATTACCGAAAAATCTTCCAAATGCTTTTTAAGACAAAACACACTTGTTCAGTGTTATTATTGCAATATTTAGTGATTATTTTAGTGCAACATTGAGTAACTAGGAAAATCTAACTAAAACTAGGAATTTTAACTAGGAATTTCTCCTGTATCGTAGGTGTGTTAACGAACAACACGTACACAAACATGGGCAAAAATCGGGCAAAGTATCGTGGAGATAGGCTTGTGCCTAACTCCACGGTCCTGTACCAGCCGCGGCAGCCAGCCTGTGTGTGGCGTGCGGTGAGATTTGTGCTGTGTGTGGCGTGCGCTGAACGGTAGGTACCCAGAGTACTCAGTAGTGGGTCAGTTCGGGCTGTGGATGATGATTGTGATGATGACACAAACATGTGAGGAAAAACACAAGTATCGAAACCGCGTGTCACTTGACGCTAATCATGTCGCAAGTCCCATCTTGCGATATTATTGATCGTGGATGGGGTTTAAAACTTTTGTTTACTGTTCTAAATAATGATCATTGTTTTAGTCTGTTTACTTGACTGCTATAATGGTTAGATGCATTGTATTGACCCACAATGAGAAGACAACAGTCTTAGCTGAAACGTCTTAACAGTGAACTTGTGGTGTGAAATGCAGGGTATAGTCACAGTGTTCAGAAGGTACAACGCAAATTCAATGATGACAATTTCCTTGACTAGTAAGTTACTAATAAATTATATTTGTGTTTTTCTATACCCAGCGTAAGGGCCCATCTCGACTCCGCCAAAACGGAGTCGAGGTGGGCAGAAAGATTAAAGTACCAATAGAACTTCGATTTGCACTTCAGTTTTTTGAAGATGTCTTGCAATTGTTTATGCCAGTAGAGTCGAGAAGAGACGAGAGCGTGATGTTTGCTGCTTGCGGTGAAGTGTGTGCTGTGGGTGATTTGCGGTGAGATTTTTGTTGCGTGGTGTGCGGTGAGATGTGTGCTGTGTGTTGCCTGTGCTGAACGGTCTGCTGTGTACGGCGTGCGGTGAGATGTGTGCTGTGTGTTGCCTGTGCTGAACGGTCTGCTGTGTGCGGCGTGCGGTGAGATGTGTGCTGTGTGTTGCCTGTGGTGAACGGTCTGCTGTGTGCGGCGTGCTACGAGATGTGTGCTGTGTGTTGCCTGTGGTGAACGGTCTGCTGTGTGCGGCGTGCGGTGAGATGTGTGCACAGCTCACTGGATACACCCTAGCTTTTACACACCTCTCCTGTTCGCTTCACACATATTGGCTCGTCTCCGATTTGGTGGAATTCCAACTTTGATGAATTCGATTTGTTAGCTTATGAAAAGGTTTGTGGAAATAAAAAAGCGATCTTAGGGCCTAGGCAACTACAGTGGTAATCACTTTCGAGTGTTTCAACTGAATTGAGATATTATAATCGATAGTTTATGTCAATCCAATTGAGATAATATAATCGATAGTTTATGTCAATCCAATGCATTTATGACTGGGTAATTGAATTATCAAAATTCATGATGGATAACATAATAACACTTTGCCTGACCCGAGAATCGAACCCAGGACCACATTCTCGGTAGTCGCACTTACGATCACTAGACCTTCGTGGTAGTGCATAAATGGTATATATGTCACCGTAAAATTGTCAAATACGTTATATTACAATATAACGTGTATCTCTCAGCGATATTGTAAAGTCTCGAATTATTGTCAACTGAACATACGGAAGTATCCCTTGCCCCCATAAACGGGACTTGGGGCACCCCCCCGTTAGGTTAGTTAGGTTCCTTTAAACCCTGCACTCGGAAATAGGGGCCCCGCGAAGCGGGGCTCCGTCGACTACGCTTTTTAGGGGAATATGAAGTGTTTTAAGGTTAGGTTATATTAATCGATATTTCTCAGGAATGGTACAGTATCTTTTCATGAGAGTGGTACCACTGGGCAAGGAGGACCCCTCCTTCTCTCCACACCGCGTGAGTTGACTACCATCGCATGCATTTCACGAAAAATAATGCGTTTTATTGTAAGCAGTATGTTCATTTGACAATAATTCGAGACTTTACAATATCGCTAGTGATATTACAATATAACGTATTTGACAATTTTACGGTGACATATATTTTATTTCTTAAAACAAAAACATAAAATAATGTTTTTCTTTGTTTATATTTAAATTAATAGGTATCTTACTTGGACACTCAAAGTATTAAGCCATATCGGATTCACAAATTGTAGTACTAAATAAATTATGAATATCAAGGAAAGACCTTCCACTCTTCCAAATATTCATTAAATATTCATAATCTTAAAAGACCAATATTTGAATATACCTTCGCAAATCCAACTAGATGGCGCTGACTTAAACTTTGTTTTCAAACTCCATTTTTGATTTCGAACATTTAAATTCCTTCGAGTTTATAACTGTAATTTAAAATGGCGGATAGTTGAGAAACTCTTGCTATTCCTCAAGTCTTATTCGGCGCATAAATATCTCTGGAATGTATATTAATTATAATTCTATTTGGATTAAACTTTCTTAATTACAGTTTCGAGACTGACGAATGAAACCATCGCTCAGATTTAATAATTGGAGTTTGTGAGATACTTGTTAATTTTGCTTTAACTCCCGTGCTGTTTATACTCGTAGTTAGTTACATTTAAATAATTGGTTGTATGTGCATGATTTAATTTGGTTAAGGATTTAATTCAATCATTTTTGGTTATATAGGGGAACTAGTCCCATTTAAAACTGGACCCATACCATGTAGTTTCCGCTTTTCTACATTGGTAATGGCTAGAGTGCCATATAGAAACAATTGAGATAAAAACGATTTTCGTCTCAATTGTTTATTTATCACTTGCTTCGGTAAAAGACAACATCGTGAGGGAACCAAACCAGTATGCCTGAGAGATATTACTCGATGGCATGTAAACCCAAGTCAGAGGAAGATGGGCGGCTTAAAAATGCTGACACAAGGTGTCAGAGTTACATACCCTAGATCAGTCGATTTACGATTAGAAAAACAAAATGCTTGCCATTCACAGGGTCACGGGGTGAAAGTTAGGAGTACTTTATAAACATATATTTGTCGATAGAAATGAGTAAAAAATATGCCCTCAAAGTATCGGTAACCGGTAAAAATTTAGTAAAGTGACCGCTTCAGAAGGGGCGGGGAGGGGGTGGACTCCCATGAAAAGAAAATGCACCATTCCTGAGAAAAATTGATTAATGTAACCTAACCTCAAAACACTTAAATGGCGTATTAGGGTTAAAATATATGTCCTATACCACTCATTGTGGCACAGGCGAGGGTGGGGCGGTCGACGGAGCCCCGCTAAGCGGGGCTCCTACTTCTGAGTGGTTTATAAAAAAATAACCGGTCTTGGTGCCCCAAGTCCCGAGCTCACTTCGCTCGCTCTTGCATCCAAACTCTAGTAGCATTCTCAGCTTCTAGTAACATTGCCTATTGTACAATGACAGTGACACAATAACAAACATTTTTTTTTACGTTTCGTTTTGCAGACTTTTCACGTCATTCTGCACCATAGACACACATTGGGAACAGATTTTACGCAGATTTGTCTGTCAGTCGTCTATTTTAACGTTCCGTTTTCGCTATAGAACTGATTTGAGGTTAGAAACATTTTACACTAATTTCATGGAAAAATGCATAATCTTGTATAAGAGTTGTCTAGTCATAACAGGGGACCCATTCCCTACCAGCTTTAACCCCTTTAAGCTCTCTCCGCGGCGGTCATGTAACTAAAGCCAACCCCACTCCTATACCCGTTTTTACGAACATGACCCAAGAGCTAAATAAATGCCTAAATATTATTACATCGTTGGTTTTTCAACTCTCGGCCCTAAGCAGAGAGTTTAAATTCCATCAGAGCGTTTCGTGTAGTGTTACTGAAAATGAGTACTGAGCGCTAAAAGTTTTCCACGTGCTCTCTTACAAAGTGGTGTGTGGTTTGAGTTAGAGCAAGCGCCTACCACTAGCCTAGATTTCCTTAATTACTTCTACTTACTAAGTTATTTGGGATATGCAGTTTGTGTAACGATTGGTGTGTATATGAAAATGATTGACATTATAATGACTGTCAAAGATTTACAAATGACAGCTGGGACCAACGGCTTTTAATAGGGCCAATTTAGGTTTTTAACCTTTGTTTGATTGGTTTAGTTTTATTGTCACCGACTTCTGAAGCTCAAATTATTTTTCACTTTTTTGTGTTTTTAGAAATCGGTTTTAATTTTTGCAAAAAAGTTTTTATTTTTCTTTTTTTTTAGTAGTTCACATGCGATTACTCCTTCACACATGCGCTTACTCCTTCGTATTGGTGTGATATTATGTTATGAACTGGTGTAAACAATAGACAGAGATGAGATTTCAGCAATCCCAGTCCATTTGCTATCATTTATTGAGGAGTAACATTGGCTATCTCTGAAGTTCTTCATCAGATCTTTACCAAATTGAAGTGGAACCACTCCGAAAAAGTCCTTTTCCGAAAACTATCCAAATCGCTTCATGTGTGCCTGAAAAATTTGAAGAGTTCTCTCTATTTCTCCAGGAATTCATAATCAGATCCTGACTTGAAGATTATGGGACCACCTGTGAAGTATGCCCTTTCAAACAAAATAAAAAATAATCCAAATCGATCCAGCCATCTTCGAGTAATCGGGGAAAATATATAAAAAAAGGTTCTGACGAATTGAGAACCTCCTCCTTTTGGAAGTCGGTTAAAAATGGTTAATTAATGAAAGTAAATCGTAAAATTACTTTCTAATGTCATTATTAAAATAAATATGTAATCGAAATTGAAAATAGGTACGCAATTGTGCAGTTCTAACTTTGAAAAATTATAAGTTGTCAAATGTGATCTGTTATCTTGGTCCTACAGTAGGTGTTCGTGAGGCACGAAGGAAACTCGGTATGTAATGGCTGACCAACCTAGGCAAACACGGCTTCACCTGAGTATCGACCTGAGCTTCTTGTATTATTTAGCGAAGATCTCCTCATTGTAAAGACATTTGACCACAATACGCATTAGTCCCGTTGTGGATATCAGCATACTCCTCCCAGGAAATACCTGTGTCCCAGCAGAACAATAAAATTAATTAAACACAAATCCCTCTCAAAGCAAAGAAATCAATTATACACAAATTAAGGATGCCGCACGATAGACCGCACCGGGTCCGGCCCTAGCCGAATTTCGGCCGTAGCACAATCCATTGTTCGTTGCCCGGTAGCGGCTCGGAAGCATGATTATAACCGACGGATTCGGACCCAACACGCTCCCCCTTCGATATTCACAAATACACCACTCCCGATGTTACACGAAGGTAGCCGAAGGTAGGCGATAAAAATACATAGGTAGTGTAAAATAAAAATGCGTCACTAGTGATTGCAATCACTCAATTCAACGTTTTATACCTGGCACGGAATTTTTTAAGGGCCAGTTTTAATTGTAATAATTTTGTAATATAATAATAATTCACAGTTTACTTATAGCAAAATAAAATTATCATCATTGCATCTGCGTAAGAAGATTGTATAAATTACAAAACGACATTGATGACAAATGCGAAAGACCTTGATAACGCTCGAACAATTTTACATAATGTGACTCTGATGAAAATATGTTTGTCTGATGATAATACACTATCATTGTGGAACTTATCGTCAAACTGACAAGATGTTCATGCTTTTGTGCATAGTGGGTTTCGTCATCAGTGCAAACGAAGCAGCAAGAATTTTGGCAGTATTCCCTACTCCGTCTATAAGTCATCAAATAGTATTCCAACCTCTGATTCAAGAGCTAGCTAAACGAGGACATGAAGTCACAATCATCACACCAGACCCCGCATTTTCGAAAGGACAAACGCCTACTAACATCACAGAAATTGATGTACACGATCTATCATACAAGGTATGGTCAGATAAACTATTGAATAGAATAGCAAAAGGAACTAAGGACGATTTGAAAGATCAAATCAAAACCTACTATTCAACAATATTGGACATAGTTATACAACAGTTTCAAGTTGATGAAGTACAAGAATTGATAAAGGATAAAACAAAGAGCTTTGACTTGTTGATTTTAGAAGCTTGTGTACGACCAGCACTACTTTACACGCATATTTACAAAGCTCCAGTAATCTTAATGAGTTCATTTGGAGCCATGCCTGGGAATCTTGAAGCTATTGGTGCGCCTGACCATCCTTTGTTGTATCCAAATGTTTTTAGGCAAAGATCCAACAATCTTACAAATTGGGAGAAAGTATTTGAAACATTAAAGTTTTATATATTCCATAGAATATCGGAAAGTTATGGAGATGTTGAAACTGAAGAGATAAGAAAACATTTAGGAAGTAATGCACCAAGTGTTTCAGAGTTGTATAAAAACGTGGATATGTTGTTCTTGAATGTTCATCCAGTGTTTGAAGGTATTCGTCCTGTACCTCCCAGTGTAGTGTATACGGGTGGGTTACATCAGAAGCCTGTTGTGGAGTTGCCAGCAGTAAGTATGACTGCTGTTTTCTTTAATATTATATCACTGCCCATTGTGATAAAATAACAGGACAAGCAGTAAAGAGAGATTGGTCAATTTGTCGTGGGGGTTAATTTTGAACTTCGATATAGAATGAATTAAAGTCTCGAGTCTCGCTGCTTGTCATAGACCTCTCTAAACTGGTGCCACAACACCATTTCTTTTCGTGATGTCAAAAGCTTCCATGGATTTTCTCCGCCCTGGGGAGAACGCAGGGCTCTATCAGACTTGTACTGACTAAAACCACATCGGTGTTCCCTCGCACAATTGCATCAGCGGATTCTTATGCGACCTCCACTGCCCCGCTTTATCTGCCGGCTTCATCCCGGGGGGGAAGGAGGTGTAAAACTCCCCCAGTTACACCTAAGAGAGGCTTGCGTGGAACACTACGCGCTGAATTCTAGAGTCTGCAAGCTATGGTAGTAATTCTAGTTCATTGAAGCCTGTTACAACAAGGAAGTTATTGCTGCGTTTAGCAAAATTTATTTTTCAGGAGCTCAAATCTTATTTAGACTCTTCCAAAAATGGAGTAATCTACACAAGTTTCGGCACAAATGTGAATACGAATCAGATAGCTCCAGATATTCAGAACAAAATAGTCAAAGTTTTATCTGAGCTACCTTACGATGTGTTGCTGAAGTGGAGTGAAGATGAGCTACCTGGACGAGCAGACAACATTAGAATATCAAAATGGCTACCTCAATCAGATCTGCTTCGTAAGTTTTGATTTTAATGATCTCTCACATTTTAGATGTTTTTGTACTGAAAATACTTTACCGATAATCATAAATGATAAATGATAAATGATAAATGATATTTATTCAGTAAGTAGGTTTTCTCAAACACTTAAAAGTGTTCACGTCATGTTTTTAAACTAGATGGGGCCGGTGTTTCGTACCTGACTACTCTGAGAAGAAACAGCCGAAACAAACTCAGAGGTCATAGTCTCTTTTAAAGTCCAGACAATCTTGTTCAACTCACATGAGAACTATGCAGATTAGTGTCTGAGATGGTCTTTTGAAGAAAGAACCATACAGATTTGAGTGGACCTGTCCAGTCAGTGCAAGCATTTGTCAGTTATCGTGTAGCTCGACTTTTAACTCAAGGAGCTCAACGAAACGACGAACAATACCAAAGAAAGGACATTTGGGTAGGTCGCTTATAGTACTCAAACTGCCAGACAGTCGTGGGAAAAAAAAAACAACAAAAAGTGACCCACAAGGTCCTCACATTCACAATAATTAAATGAAATAAATAATAATATTACTATTCAAATTCGAATGTCAATAAAAATACGAAATGTCAAACACACACATAAAATAAACAAAAATAAAGTAAAAAATAATAAAATACTGAACTAAGTATTCATGTCAAATCATTAAATGTCATGACAGTCACAAGTAAATATTCATGTCAAATAAACACACACATAAAAAATAAAAATAAGTAAAGTAAAAAAAAAAAAAAAAAAAATACTGAACTAAGTATTCATGTCAAATCATTCAATGTCACAGTGTATAAAATAAAGGAATCAATAATAAACAAGCGAAGCCCGAAATTTCAACATTCACAGAGCAAATTGGAGCAGCTTAATCCCAAGCCTTTTTATCTTCGAGATAGTGATTAACATGATAGAAGGCTTTCAGGCATAACTTCCGTTTTATAAACGATTTGAATTTACTTAGGCTTAGTGCTTGAATATGGCTCGGAAGTTTATTGTAAAAACGTATACATTGGCATTTGAACGTACCCCCTATTTTTTTGAGCCTCGTTGCAGGAATAATAAATTTGTGTTTGTTCCTCGTATTTATGTTGTGGATATCACTGTATTTTTTAAACAAATTAATATTTTTGTGTGCGTACAAAAGGTTTTCATAAATAAACTGAGAGGGCACAGTAAGAATATTAATCTCTTTAAATTTTTCTCTGAGGGAGTATCTGGGACTTAGTTTATAAACTGAACGAATTGCCCTTTTTTGTAAAACAAATATTGTTTGAATATCGGCGGCATTGCCCCACAAGAGAATACCGTACGACATCACGCTATGGAAATAACTAAAGTAAACTAAACGGGCTGTCTCTAAATCAGTTAATTCACGAATTTTTCTAACGGCGTATGCTGCAGAGCTAAGTTTTTTCGACAATTTGTCTATGTGCGGGCCCCACTGAAGCTTTGCATCCAAAGTTATGCCTAAGAACACTGTGCTATTTTCCAGTTGCAACTCTTCATCCTTAATTAGTACAGTAGTTTCAACTTGTCTTACATGGGGTATCGTAAACTTAATACATTTAGTTTTTTTCTCATTTAAGAGTAGATTATTAACATTAAACCAATTAACGACTTTTGCCAGGGCGCTATTAACATTATCCATAACTGACTGCTGACGTTTGAGTTTAAATAAAAGAGAAGTGTCGTCTGCAAACAATACTACGTCATGATTATCCTTTATGAGGTAAGGCAAGTCATTTATGTAAATCAAAAACAAAAATGGACCAAGAATTGAGCCCTGGGGTACCCCCATTTTTACCACGGATCCGGGAGATCTTTTCCCGTTAACATCAACTCTCTGAATCCTGTCACTCAAATATGAAGTAAGAAGATCCAGCGAGGCGTTACGGATTCCGTAGTGGTGTAGTTTCCTGATTAATGTTTCATGAAGAACGCAATTGAAAGCTTTAGATAAATCGCAAAAAATTCCCAAAGCATCGCATTTGTCCTCCCAAGCATTATAAATGTGTCCTAAAAGTTCAACACCGGCATCAGTAGTTGGATATATCATAAGGAAAGTTCATTATGCAAAGTACGCGTTCGTTTCAATTTATGCAAGTGTCCATTGGCAAATGCTGACCACGTCTCAAATGTTGTTCAACACACTATCGAAAACACAATATTTATAGCAAATATTTGTGAAAGTGGACTCACAGATTATTTAATAATTATAAACATCGATTTCACAATACTGATCATAACCTAGTTAATCATGTACGAGTATGAACAAACAACGTTTTACAATAATTATATTTAATAGTACTCTAAAACGTTTGCCAATCTTGTTTTCAGGGCACCCTAAAGTCAAACTTTTCATAACACAAGGAGGTCTACAATCAACAGACGAGGCTATCACAGCAGGAGTACCTCTGATTGGTCTACCGATGTTGGCAGACCAATGGTTTAATGTAGAAAGATATGAACATCATCGGATTGGAATCAAAATGGACTTGGAAACACTTGATGAGGAGCAGTTCAAGAAGGCAATCACAACTGTTATCCAAGATGAAAGGTATATTTATAATGTATTTGATTTTGAACCCAGGTAGGCACTCTACTTTGTGTTTATTATTTTATAACCACAAGTCTCAAACCGGTAAAGGAAAACATCGTGAGGAAACCGGTAGATGCTTGAAACTAATATTTAAAGACATGTGACACCCATCGATCTGCATTCATAATTCTCCTGCCACGATGTTCTTATTACTCGTCATCTCATCAGAGACCTCCTTTCTTAATGCCATCGCCCATTGTCTTTTCCATTTATCGTTTTATTCCTCTACTCTTGCACCCATCCACATTCATACTCACAATTTGTACTGTTACAAATTATTCTTATTCAATATCTAATTCCCTCTCAGCTCTCAGCAGTGGGAACATTATGTTACTTAATGTTATAAATATAATAAATGTTTTATAAATTCATTACACAAAAAATAGTTCAGATCGTGTGCTAGACTTGATAATCTCTAACGCGGACCCTCAAACGATGCCCTGCAATATCACACAGTGCACAGTGCCTTATATCCGCATATCCGTCATTTTATCATACCCGAATAACATGGTTTAGTCAAACGTCGCTCTACCACCACTAACCTCATGACCTTTGTGAACTATCTTTTTGGAAATATGGACCGCCGTGTATAGGTTGACGCTGTTTACACGGATTTTTAGAAGGACTTTGACAAGGTGGATCACACCCTGCTCATGGAAAAAATTGCCTTTAATGGTATACGCAACAATTTACTCAGATGGTTTGCTTCATAAACTTTCAATAGAACTCAGAAGATCGTCATTAATGGGCATGAATCTGACTATAGAGTTGTTAAATCCGGGGTTCCTCAGGGGTCAGTATTGGGTCCTTTTCTATTCATATTGTTTATTAGTGACATTAAAAATTGTTTTGTCAACTCAAAATTCTTGATGTATGCAGATGATATGAAAATTTATACCACCTGTGGGAATATTCGCGACTGCCAATATTTACAACAGGACCTTGATAGGTTTTATGAATATTGCCTCAAAAATAAACTCTTTCTAAGCCTTCCTAAATGTTACACACTTTCATTTATTAGAATTAAAAATCAAATCAAATTTAGTAACTCAATAAACATTCCTTTAACAGAATTAGTCTACATTATATAGTACCTAGATCTGTCATGCTTCGTGGGGTACGTATGCCTCGACTATTTGACACAAACTCGTGCAGGACTAACGCTGGGGAGCGCGTGCCTCTTCGTCACCTTGTTGATGCGTACAACGCTCACTTCATGGAGCTTGACATATTTACTCTTTGCGAAGATCGTTTCAAGGCGAGAGCAATAGAGTTATTGAATTCATATGTTTTTTTTTCCTTTTTCTTATAAGGCTTTTACGATGCACACTATTTTGTCTGTTTTCTTTTAACTTTTTTGTTGTGGGTTACATGTATAATAATATAAATATGGTATAGATTGTGTATAAATGTATTTCTAAGTTTTGTGCTAATCTATGAATCTCTAGTTAAGCTTGGCATGTAACTGTTTTTTGTCACTAACAAATAAAATTAAATTAAATTAATAGGCTTATGATAATGATGAATATCAAATTTAATTTGGTCATAGCTGGTGCCGGCAAAAACTACAAAACTATTGTAACAAAAATTTCGACGATAAAAAGAACCATGATTGTTTCTAATATTTTACTGTTTTTTCGTTTTCAAAGGTAAACAGAATAAGAAGAATAAGAGAATAAGAATTTCTGTTCTCTATGTGGTTAACATCACGATGCCAAAACAACTTACCATCACGTGGATTGTCGGGCTGTTTGCCAACATTTTCGTCACTGATTCCTTCTGCAATTCCAGCTATCGTCAAAACGTTGCAAAACTTCGTACCCTAATGAATGACCAGCCACAACCTCCACTGGAGCGCGCCGTGTGGTGGACGGAGTACGTGCTGCGTCACGGTGGCACGAAACATCTGCGCGCGCCCGCCGCCAACATGTCGTGGGTGCAGTACTTAGAACTAGAACTAGTTTTAACTCTACTTATAAGCTTACTGATTCTAGTATTCATATTCATCATTCCTGTTTATTTCGTCTGTATAAATTATGTAACTTCGAAGAAACTTAAGGCAGCTTGATGAATAAACATGTTGATTTTAATCATAAGTTTGTAATTCAAACGTTTGGCTCGACTGTTGTTTAGAATTTTGATCAAGTTTTACAATTATTTGCAAATTAATTTGTGTTTGAAAAAAACTTAGCACTAACTTTAGCCTATTAGTGATCAGAACAGCTTTTGAATCAAGTTATTTAGTTTCGAAATCTAATCAATCTGGTGCTTTGTGTTTATAGCCATAAGTAATAGTTTTGCATACAAATGGATTCTCTTTGTAGGTTTCTTAAACGAGATTGGGCTATTCAAAAGAATTTATTGTTTGCTGATTTTATCAATGAAAGTTACTTACGGATAAAGTCTAGTAAACGAGGCTCTTAGAGGATATTAAAAGTTGTAAAAACCATTTTAAATCGAATGATCTTGGTCTGAAATGGTTTCGTCGAACTTTCGTAAAAACGTGATTGTTTGCCTGATCATTTATTTAATACTTATTTAAGTAACGCTGCCGCTGTTGCCCTTTTTTACTCCATGTAGGCGTGCGTTTGACGTAAAGAGATGATGCGGCCTGGGATTGGATCACGCTTGTATAGAAGAAACTGAGTCATTAGAACCTTGAAGAGATCTAGGTTATGTCGCCCTTCGTAGACCAATCGGATTGCTTAGCGAATAGGCGATAAGCAAGCCGGCAAATTAGTCAAATCACATCCTTTTTACTACACACAAAGGCCTGAGTACTAGTTGTGGGGTCAAAACTATCCAAAATTCCTAAGTCAAAACCTATCATAAATAGAACGGTACGTAACATGCCGCTCGCCTTAAAAGAATGGATTTCTTTTAACCTTATGTTACAGACATTTTAAGAATGTCTCACTGGAAAAGAGAAATGAAAAAAGTTACGAAAGCATGAAAAACAATAAAAAAAATAATTAAATATTTACTCTTACTCTAGATTCCTAAACTAAGATTAGTAACAATATAAATTAAAACTTACAAAATAATTATTCTAAGGGCAAAGGACATATTTTAACTACTGAGCGTTTCACAAAAGTTTTGCCCATTTGTAAAGTTACGACACGAGTAACATTGTCGGAACCCGGATGAAGAGCATGGACACGAGCCAGCCTCCACTGTAATGGTGGCAAATTATCATCACGTACAACGACAATGATACCTTCACGGAGTTGCGAACCGCGATCTCGAAACCATTTATTACGTTGTTGAATTTCGTGTAAATATTCACGGCTCCAACGTTTCCAAAAATGTTGCACACATTGTTGAACCCTACGCCATCTAGTGAGTCGATTTGGAACATTCTCGAATAGGGAAATATCTGGTAGGGACGTCAACGGACCCCCTATTAAAAAATGCGATGGTGTTAAGGGTAACGGATCCAATGGGTCTGCACTTAATAAACAAAGTGGACGCGAATTGAGCACCGCTTCAATTTGACAAAGAAGGGTGTGCATCTCATCATAAGTTTGAGTTTGCGTACCGAGGACTCGATGTAAATGATGTTTGAAACTTTTAACACCGGATTCGAAAAGGCCACCAAAATGTGAAGCATACGGAGGTTGAAAGTGCCATGTGATGCCTTGTTCTAAAACTTTACCATTAAGAGTAGCTTGAACAGAGTCATTACGTAAAAAAGTATACAATTCTTGTAGATAATTATTACAACCAACAAAGTTCCTTCCACAATCAGAGTAAATGTCCGTGCATAAACCTCTACGGGACGTGAAGCGTCGCAAGGCTGCTAAAAATGCTTCAGTTGACAACTCAGACACGAGTTCGAGATGTATGGCCTTGACGGACATACAAACAAATACGGATACATAACATTTAATAATTTTCGCATTTCGAACTTTGTTTGCTCGAACGTAGAACGGACCCGCAAAATCAACAGATGTTTTCAGAAAGGGCCGCTCGGGGCGCACTCTGACGGCCGGTAGCGGACCCATGCATGGTTGCGGATTCACGGGGCGAGCACGAAAACAACGAACGCAGCGATCGCAACGCAACGAGCCCTTCGTAGACCAATCGGATTGCTTAGCGAATAGGCGATAAGCAAGCCGGCAAATTAGTCAAATCACATCCTTTTTACTACACACAAAGGCCTGAGTACTAGTTGTGGGGTCAAAACTATCCAAAATTCCTAATTCAAAACCTATCATAAATAGAACGGTACGTAACACTCCATAACCCAGTTAATACTGGGAAATACGATACCACTTGGTTGGACTGGTTGCCAGACTTTTTGGGCCACTGGCTACCACAACTGACAAAGATAGACAAATGGCAGCCGGGACCAATGGCTTAACCTGTTTTCCGAGGCACGGAGGAAACTCGGTATGTAAGGGTGGTCACCCATCCAAAGACTAACCTAGGCAAGCACGGGTTAACCTAACGATCGACCCAAGCATTAAATAATCTTTACATAATAGCAAACATTGCTCAAATGAATTACACCACAATTCCATAGCATCGCACCAAAAACAAAAAAAAACATTAACTTAGAAATGTTTTCAACGTCCAGAAAACTGTCATGCCAAAAGGAACGTTACACTTAATGAAATAAAAGACAATCAAGTTAATTAAATAAAGAGTGCGAAATTGAGAACTCGGAAAGAGAATTATAAGATTAACGGTCGTCGACTCCATTTAGTGATTAAACGAGTCACCAGAAAATTGTTAATTTGTTGAGACAAGACGTTACTACTGGAATTTCTGGAAAATGGCTTTAAAATTGGTCCTTGAACCTCATTTAAGTGTTTTAAATGACACGGTTAACCACTATCGTTAATCCTGGAAACGAGATTTCAAAGTGAAAACTTCTATATGCAAGTTGAGCACACCCGCATTTATCATCCATCATCATCATTTCTGCCAAAAGAGTTGGACATAGGCCTCTCCCAAATGTCGCCACATTGACCGATCCAACGGATTCCCGCAACCTTCAACAGGTTATCGGTCCACTTAGTAGGAGGTCTTCCAACGAACTGTCTTCCACCCGCAATAACTTCAGTGTATCAAAATATCCTGTTCTCAGTGATAATCTTGGGCCTTTACCTAAACCTTGGGGGTTTTATTTCATCTGATAGCG
Source organism: Xestia ashworthii (assembly GCA_950022955.1). Taxonomy (NCBI): domain Eukaryota; kingdom Metazoa; phylum Arthropoda; class Insecta; order Lepidoptera; family Noctuidae; genus Xestia; species Xestia ashworthii. The sequence continues at coordinate 7,431,160 of OX465571.1, read as the reverse complement.
GTGTTCTATTATGGGGTTTAGGATTCCGCACTTAGTCCCTAGAGTAGACCATTGTGCGTAAGACATGGTGGCCATTGTTTCTCATGTTCAAGTTCCTTTTCTGCGCGTTGTTTGAACGTACTGCCAACCGCATCGTCGATGTTGCCGCGTGCTATAGCGCACGCGGTCATTTTCTACATTTAGCAAATGAGGGTTCTGATCGCAGAACACATAAAAGAGGTTAGAAAGGATATAGCTCCTAATTTGTATTAGAACGCGTGTCGCCGCTTGTCTCCCACTCTTTAACTCCACTACAAGCAAGAAACCCATACGTACGTGCATTACGCACACAAATAACTACTCACACTCAGATCGCGAGCTTGCCATTGATTGTCACACTAACGCAAAAAGTATGCTTGACGTGCACTCACACATGCATGATACGGTGATCAATGAGCAATCGATTGACATTATGAGCGTTTACTTATATTATGAGCGGAGAGACTGCCCCGCTCACCAGGCCATTCTCACCTTTTTTATCTGTCCGGTGGTTCTGATCGATGTACTTCCGTGCTCGCAGACATGGCGGTGGCGCAACCCTTAATTTATTTAAAGTACAGTATTTTAATATAAGATATATAATATGGGAAAAGGGGAGGAAGATGACAAATATACTTTTTAAAATATTACGGTTTTCTAAAATTAAATCAATCTGCTACTACTGACTGTTTATTAGTCGCAAGCACTAGGTACTACGAGCATGAGATCCTGGGTTCATATCCAGGTCGGGAGGTGATATTGGGTTTTTTCAGGAGAAATTTGTCAATAGCAGCCTGGAACAAAGCCTTGTGTCTGGTTGAAAGCAAATAAGCTCGCCTCTAAAACATGGGACTTAAACATAACTGGCGATAAGGTACCTACTTTAGGCTAACCATTACGGGATTGTAAAGTGTGATGTAATGTTAAATAATTTACATCATTTTTTTAAATTTCATTCGCGGTCGGCGCAGCATTTATCTTCTTTCATACTCCTCTTTTCCAATATTTTTATCAATATAATGCTAATAGTCCCCCAGTGAAATGACTTTGACATTTAAGGTGAACGCACACTTATCCGCGCCGTCACAAACATTTTCTCAGCCGTTTATCGTTATCTATTCGTCCGATTTGACGGGGAATAAGTGTGAGTGAAACCTTGCGGTTTGATAGGATTTCGTACAATTAATTATAAAATTCGATTCCTTCGGCTGTTTCGCTTTCTTCGGCTCTGATAAGTGTGCTTTCACCTTTATACAGACGGATAGCTGATACTTACGAAATTATATTATATTAGGACATTAGCAATTTTACGACGAAAACCTAAAAATGAACCTCAAAAACAACTTCATGTTATAAATGACTTATTTCCATGAAAACCAAATTACCTTTAAGAATAATGTTGAACCTTGAAGTACTGATACTTAAGCATAAAGAATTTGAATTTCAAAAATACATTTACCAACAACAACACAAAATTATAAATAGTTGTACATAATATAAACAACATGAAACCTGTAATCCCCGAAGGGGTTAGGCAGAAGTGTAACTAATTATTGTAAAATAATGGACAAAGATAAAAACGCATCAAAACTCATGACGTCAGTACGCTCTAAAAATATACCTAGGCGTGACGTATTGAGAATTTTAAAAGCGTCGTATCCTCGTCAATTTTGATAAACGTAACAAAAGAAAAAAACGGTACAAATATTTTTTGATAATCTAACTGACAGATTAATTCGATTATTTTTATCGTCTACCCTATTCCTAATGGGAAACCCAATGAAACATTGTCCGACCCGGATATTGAACCCAGGACCATCAGAAACAGTACCCGCCAATTGCAATTAATCCAAAATGTATGTCTTCCACCATCATCTATTTAGTTTTTCTTCCATGTTTTGTAGGAATTAGGTTTACATCTCTTTAAATGCGTATTTCATATTATTATGGAACTAGACCACATTTGGCAAAACTGTCTCCAACACTCTTCATTATTTCTTACTTTTCTCTCCTTACCTAACCTTTCTTATCAAAATCAAAGTATTTATTTCAAGTAGGCCAGTTACAGGCACCTTTAAACTGTCGAAACAAAAATATAACCGACTTCACACAAAAAAGTGAAAAATAACTTTAGCTTCAGAAGTCGGTGACAAAAAAACTAAATCAATCAAACAAAGGTCACACAAAAAAGTGAAAAATAACTTTAGCTTCAGAAGTCGGTGACAAAAAAACTAAATCAATCAAACAAAGGTCACCGACTTCTGAAGCTAAAGTTATTTTTCACTTTTTTGTGTGAAGTCGGTTATATTTTTTGCAAAAAAGTTTTTATTTTTCACTTTTTAGTGGTTCACAGGTGCTTACCCTTTCACAGCGTATCGGTGTGATTTTTTGTTATGAACTGGTGTAAACAATAGATAGACGTGAGTCTTCAGCGATCCCAGTACATTTGCTATCATATTTTATTAAGGAGTTCAGTTGCCTATCTTCCGAAGTCACCAGATCTTTATCAAATCGAAATGGGATCACTCCGAGATTGTACTCTGCCTAAAACTACCCAAACCGCTTCTGGTGTGCCTATAAAGTTAAGGAGTTACCTCTATTTCTCCGGGATCCCATTGAATGGAACTTTACACGTCTAACTGTCGAAATCTAGGTGTATTGTATACTTCTGCGTACTCCCTCAGAGCATACAGGTGTGATGTTACGTCATGATGTTGCATAAACAATAAACAACCAAGCGATTGCAGCAATTACTGCAGCTTTGCCGTGTATTTTTGAAGAGTTCCATTTATATCTCCGAAGATCAGCGTAAGATCTTAACCAAATTGACATGGAACGACACGGAAAGCACCAGCTTTCAAATAAAAGAAGAATCATCAAAATCGGTTCACCCAGTCGAAAGTTCTGACGTAACAAACATTGTCGAAATCTGGGTATATTGTACACATCTGCGTACCCCCTCAGAGCATACAGGCGTGATGTTACGTCATGATGTAGTATAAACAATGAACCTACAAGCGGATGCAGCAATCACTGCAGATTTGCCGTCTATTTTTGAAGAGTTCCATTGTATATCTCCGAAGATCAGCATCAGATCTTCAACAAATTAAAATGGGACCCAACGGGAAGCAACAGCTTTCAAATAAAAAAAGAATCATCAAAATCGGTTCACCCAGTCGAAAGTTCTGAGGTAACAAACACAAAAAAAAAAAAAAAAATACAGACGAATTGAGAACCTCCTCTTTTTAGAAGTCGGTTGAAAAACTATAAATAGGCTTGTTTCCAGCATCAAAAAATTGCAAATCTATTTAAAATACGGGTCAAATATTTTTTGATAATCTAAGTGACGGACTAATTAGATTTTTTCAGTTAACAAGCCTATTGTAGCCACAAATCACAAGGCTTAAAAACTATGCAAGTCTGTAGTTGCCCATTCCAAAGCGTAGATCTCTATGGTAGAGAACGGACAAGAAACTCCACGGACACTCTTTTAAATCATCATAATATAATTATGACAAAATCTTGGTTACATGATTCATTCAGAGTTTTTAAACTTTAAGGCGCTACCCCAGGCAAAAGCCGTTTTTTGTGCAGTTTTTTGGAGCCAACTCCTCTTTATCCAAAAGAAATACCAAGTAATAAAAATACATTAAATTTCTACATATTCTTAGACTGCAAAGTGGTAGTTTTATTTTTTATTTTAAGTCTCATAATGTGTAATAAATCCCCTCACAATGAAACCACAATAATGAGAAAAAAATATTTATAACATGCTTCTTCTCGTAAAGTTAACATTATTTTGATTTGCTTCTTATACTAATGGATAGACAATTTAATAATGAACATAATGCTAGTTTTTTTTTTTCAAAAGACGGAAATTTGATTTTATAAAGAATAAAAACCACTAATTTCGCACTATTCGACCCGCAGTGACTGACGTAAAAACCACTTTGTAGTGCAAGCTGATTAGAACTTTATTCTAATAGTATTTCAAACGAAGTTTGAATCACCACAAATAGAGTTGCTAATTTTGCCTGGGGTAGCGCCTTAAGCCCAACTTTACTTAATGATTTCACTGTACCAACCAACTTAATATATTTATTGTTCTGTGCAACATCATTAAATAATTTTAATAGAACAAGAAGTAAGCTTTAGGTAGATATTCTATTAAATTTGTACTCGTAACTCTCGCTTTTTTTAAACTTTAACTGTTGTGGTTATTGTTTATGTTATATAATTGTTGTTGTTTTTGTTGAATTGTTGTGGTAATTGTTTGTGTCATATTTTAACTCTTACTTTTTTAAACTTTAATAATTGGTGTACAATATGTTGTAAACTTATAGTGGTAATTGTTGAACAATACACAATCAGTGAGGTTTTAGCCTTTAAGGCCAGCAATACATACCTATGCGCTGTTAGCTTAGTTTTTATTTAAAAATATTTAAATGCTGAATTTACAGTAAGCAGAATATGTGGAACCTATTTATCTTTAATACCTCAATGTACCATATTTCACGTAAATAAAGATATTCCATTCATATTGAGATGATACAGGTACACCCAATCCTAGAATCAATAAAGTCGATCTCCAAATGTTTTACATCATAATCACCTTTAATTTGATTTGTATCTGGGACCCGGAAACTTGAACAAATAAACCTAATTGAATTTAAAAGCTCAACTTTTTCGAACGAAAAAGTTTCTGTAAACCATTTGAAACGAATTTTTGTCACGATAAAAGGTCTTTTCATAGATCCTGGAGTTTGTTTGAGACCTCTAAGTGATTTCGAGTATTTTCTCAACGAAATACTGATTGCCTGTTCCACTCAAAGTTTTGGTTGCGAAGTGGATAAACAGGTTTGAGTTTGCAATTAATGTTTTGGTAACTCGATTTTGGAGGGTAAATGCAATGGGAAAGCAAATATCCTTTATTTGAGTGTACTGACTGTGTCAATATTGCTACGTTTGGGTTGATGGAGTCTGATTTGGCAAGCATCTATGTTTTTGTCCGTTTCATTATCTTTACAAAATTATTTTATGAATCATTGATTGCTCATATGGAAGTTCAACTGGTAGTCTTCATCTCCTGCCTAGCAATATCGCAAATTCTATGTTGGGGACAGCTTCCAGTTTAACCAAATAAAGATGCACCATTTTTTTACATGGAACAAGTGCTTATCTGACTTTTTCAATCCAGTATATACTGGGAAAAAATATGTTACCCCTTGGTGCTTGATGGAACTTTAAGTGAGAGTAACAAACAATAAAAAATCAGGATCAGCAAACTTATATGCTGGCGAAGCTTCGAAAAAAAAGTAGAACCTAAATTATTATAGTTTTATAAACCTTTAAAAATTATTGAAGTCAAATGATGTTTACCATGGCTGACTATATGTAAGTATATTTTTTTTTGTGGGAAATCATCGAATAACTTCTCCCACTTTGGGCGGAGCGGGAGGGAGTGTCAGACTTTTACTGACTAAAACCCATCCATGTTCCTTCCTCGCCCTTTATGTTCTGGGGCCGCGGTATCTCTTTCGAACAGTCCCGTAGCCCCGGCAGTCTTTGGCCCTTGCCCCCTTCAAAGTGCTGACATCTCTTTGAGGCGTGCTTGGAACACAAACGCGCCGTCGACACGGCTTGTCGTCATAAGACAGACGGACCGTCGCGTCGCCGCCGTCGCGTAGACGCGAGCCTGTGGGCGGTGAGCTATGGGCTAGCTGGCGAGCAAACCCATAGCTCACCGTCCACAGGCCCGCATCTACGGTGGCCGGGGGCCACCACGTAGCCCCCGGTGTTAAAGTCCCCTTACTGTGGCCGAAAGGCTTTTGTTTTCTACGTCAAAGCGATATTTTATTATGTTTTAGAACAAACTTGGGAACCTTCTAGTTACGGAGACATTGGGAGTCAAAGTTCCAGCTTTTTCATAAGTTTATTTTTAATACATTTTCATACAGGTTATAAGTTTCCTTTACAAACCTCCACGGCCCACGTTCTATTCAAGGTAACCATTAGCACAAAATTTTGAGTCGAAAACATTGAGTCCTACGAAAAAAATCTTTTCCCAGCAATATTTTTTGCGTAGTTACTTAGTTTGATGTACAGAATGCTTGGTGTCAACAAAGTACTCTTAATAGCTTTGTGAAGGATTCGTTTACATGTTGTATTAGTAATTCATAGAATACTACAACAGCCGTTGATCTCTGTCCGCAATTAAACAATATTAGTTTTGATTCCTTTCATAACCACTTAGCACAAGTGCGAAGTAAAGTAAATTAATCCTCCCTGCCTTTGTATTAACGTCAACCCTTTTCAACTGACCGGCCCAGGAGTCGGAGACACATGGTATTGACGGATAGAGAAAAGCTATTCATAAATCAGATTATAGTGGATTCAGTGACTGGTTTCCACCAGATCCGTAATTTGCAGTATTTTGGTAAAATTGTTTTTTTAAAAGGTGTTTTTGAAAGAAACGAATACTATATTTTTTAAATAAGAATGGTTTAAACAAGGAGGTTTTGAGAAGCTGGTGGCAAAATAATAACTGCCGCTCAGGTTGATACTTAGGTAAAGCCGCGCTTGCCTAGGTTGGCCTGTGGATGGATGACCACGCTTATATACCGAGTTTCCCTCAAAAAGCACGTTAAGGCGTTGGTCCCGGCTGTCATTTGTCCATCTTTGACAGTCGTTACAGGTCCATCATCATCATCTACCTAGCCTTTTCCCAATTTTGTTGGGGTCGGCTTCCAGTCTAACCGGATGCAGTAGAATACCAGTATTTTACATGGAGCGACTGCCTGTTTAGCCTCTACAGCCACCCTTTTGTTTTTTTACGGATGAGAAATCATCAAATGACTTCTCCCACTCTGGGCGGAGCGGGAGGGAGTGTCAGACTCTTACTGACTAAAACCCATCATCCATGTTCCTTCCTCGCCCTTTATGCTCCGGGGCCACGGTATCTCTTTCGAACAGTCCCGCAGCCCCGGCAGGCTTAGGCCCTTGCGGGCCTCTTCACTTTGCTGACATCTCTTTGAGGCGCGCGTGGAACACAAACGCGCCGTCGACACGGCCTGTCGTCATAAGACGGACGGACGGCGAGCTAGCCCATAGCTTACAGACCACAGGCTGCACCTACGGTGGCCGGGGGCCACCACGGGGGCCGACGCCCGGTGCGTCTCCCGCGGTGGCCTCTACAACCCCCTGACCCCGACCATGACTACCTGTAACTACTGTCAAAGATTAACAAAATACGGCTAGGGCCAACAGCTTAACGTGTTTTCTAAGGCACGGAAGTTTGGTATGCAATGGGTGACCACCACATATCCACGGACCAAGCATGGCTTTACCTAAAGATTGACCCGAATGGCTGCTATTATTTTGCCGTGAGCTCCTTGATACCCAAATGATTACCTTATTAGAAGCTCAATGTTGAATTTCGGCATTCAGTGTCGAGAATTGATATACATATCAACTCACTATGTTATCTATACTTCTATACTAATATTATAAAGCAGAAGAGTTTGTTTGTTTGGTTGAACGCGCTAATCTCAGGAACTACCGGCTTGGATTGAAAAAATCTTTTTGCGTTGGATAGTCCATTTATCGAGGAAGGCTATAGGCTATTATCACGATATGACCAATAGGAGCGGAGCAGCAATAAGAAATGTTGCAAGCGGGAAAATGCTTCCGTTGTGCAGGCGATGCGTTGCGATATCATAACTTCACGCTAACGAAGTCGCGGGCAGAAGCTAGTGTAAGATATAAAACGACCCAAATACTAAAAATACAGCTTTGATTAGCTACCTCGACGTCATCTATATTAAATTCGTATTTCCATCGTTTCTCAATACCCTATCCATAGTTTACTTTAATAAAAGGCTCTGTAATATAAACAATTTCAGCGTCCTATTGAATTTCTAAGAGTAATTATTCAACCTTATGAATTTAGTAATAGAAATTCTTTTAAAGGGCTTCTCTGCGAGAAACCACCTAATAATACCCATATTATATTTCTGACTTTAAGCAAAAATACGAGCACTCCACAAAACTAAATAGGTTCCATTTTATAGGCCATAGTAGAAGTTAAATTGCAGACACATAATACGGGTTTTTCGGGGAAACAAACCTTAGCACTATCTTAACATTATTAAGAAACAAGTAAAATTAAATTTAAAATGTAAAAAACCCTCGACACACACAATGTACTTAAAGCTAGTTAAAAAATAATTCGTTAATTCGCCATTTTATGGTGGCGGCCATATTGGATTTCTAATTTATCGTAGTGTATAGTGTATTCTACAGTACTAGTCAAGCCATTTAATACCCATATTGAGGGAGTTTTTGAATAAATATTAAATCCGCTATTTTGTCGCGGCCATCTTGGACTGATTTATATCATACATAGCTTAGAACACTCCCGACTTATACACCTTTCAAACAAAAAAAAACAAAATCTAAATCGGTTCGTAGGTACGTTCGGGCGCTACGATGCCACACGCACACACACACACACAAACACGTCAAACTTATTATAACACCCCGTCGTTTTTGCGTTGGGTGTTTAAAATTATATTTGTGAAAACAATTATTGAATTTTTCGGTAACATCACCAGAAGACATGGTCATAACCTAGAAAAGCTGAAGACTGGCAAGGTCAATGGCAAGCCACCGAGTCTACTGAGATGGACGGACCAAATTCTTCATTCTGTGCTTCTCGAAAAAAACACGTTAAACCGGTGGTCGCAGCTGTCTTTTGTAGATCTTTGACAGTCATTAACAGGTAGTTGCTGAGCCGAAAGTCTGACAAACAGAGGGTATCGTATCAAACAGCCGCTCGCATGAACTTGTAATGATACAGGTCCGATGAAAAAATAAAAGCATTCTACTACCAAGTAGAGAGTGTGTGATAGATTGCTTCTGGTTTTTATCAGGCGTGCATCATTTACAAGTTCATGCGAGCGGCTGACGTATAATCCCAACACCACTATGAGCTGAAGATTTCTTTTAAGGTTTAAAGATATTTTTATTCTCAAAAAAGACACAAAGTCACTTACATGAGAACAACGCTTAAAATAAATTATAATTAAAGTTCGTCACAAACGTCACAGTAGCAGTTATGAAATTACTATACACCCATCCAATGCATTCAGATGTTAGGAAGGGTGTTATTTGTGATCAAATATTTCGTTAATAGAGTTTTGAATGCATTGAATGAGTGCACTCTTTTAATACATGAGGGTATTTTGTTGTACAATTGTGCTCCTTCAAATGTTAACATTTTTTTACCAAACTTAGTTCGCATTCTTGGTAAAATCAGGAAACTAGCTCGGCGACTGCTACGTTGGGTTACCTGTTTTACTTTAGTAAATGATAAATTAGTCTGTATGCTTTTGTTGAGTGCCTTACGAATAAAAATACATGTATTGTAGATATATAACTGTCGAATGTTCATAAGTTTGGTTTCTTCATAAATTTTGCTTGTCGATGTTAAAAATGGGTAGTTAAAAATCATTTTTATTAATTTATTTTGTGCAACTTGAAGACTTGCTAGCTTCGTCATAGCCGCACTGCCCCATATTTCGACCAGATATAGTAGGTGAGGTTTTACTAAGGCGTTATAGATGGTGTGGCGCAATCTATGTGGAATACATCGAACTATGTTTCGGAGGGATCCAAGTAATGATGTTAGCTTTGATTTTATGTGATCCAAGTGAACAGTCCACGATAGAGAACTATCCATTCTTAAGCCAAGATATTTTTCAGAAGATTTTTGCTGTAAGGGTATATTATTAATTACTAATGGATTATGTGGAGGTATTATTTTATTTTTTGCTTTAAACAAGATATAGCACGTTTTAGAAATATTAATAGTTAATAAATTATATTGAAACCAAGAAGAAAGGGTGTTTAAATCGTCTTGAGCCTGAGAAACTAAATCATGAATGGAAGGTCCGAAATAAAATAAGCAAGTGTCATCTGCGTATAAAGTAAGATGGCCATGCAGTTTAATTTCTTGAATATTATTTATGTAAATCAAAAAGAGCAGGGGCCCCAGGATTGATCCCTGGGGAACTCCACACGTTATGGGTAATGTGTCACTTTGGTTATTAGTATCCGTTCTAACTAACTGCGACCTATTTTTTAGATAGGAATGGAACATTTTTAGGGCACTGCCGGTGATTTTGATGTTTTCTAGCTTTTTAAGTAGTAATTCGTGACTTACGGTGTCGAACGCTTTTTTAAGATCAATAAAAATACCAAGTACTATGTTTTTCCCATCTACATTATGCTTAATTTTAGTAACAAGGTCGACTGTAGCTGTTAGTGTGCTGCTTTTTGGTCTAAACCCATATTGCCTGTCTGAAAGAAAGTTGATGGTAGTTAAATGTTCATACAATCGTTTGTGCAGGATTTTTTCTAATAGTTTGGACAATACAGGCAACACCGAGATAGGTCGGTAGTTACCTGGGTCCATTTTTGAACCAGATTTGTGTATGGGAGTGACCTTCGCCATTTTTAAAGAATCGGGAAAATTACCTTCGGCTAGCAATTTGTTGAAGCAGTTGCTCAGGTTGTTCGCAATTAAATTGTTTATGCATTTTAATGCTTTTGTACTAATTCCATCCAATCCAGTACTACAGTTAGGGTCAAGATTTGACACAATTTTTGAAATTTCAGTTGCAGAACACGGATCGAGAGTTGATAACACTGGAGTGTCTTCGGGGGGTTTCTTTGGTAAAGCATGTGTATGATCATCGTGAAATGATCTAGGTATTTCATTTGCTAAAAGGGGTCCGATAGTGGCAAAGTATTCGTTAAAAATCTGGCAAATTTCATTTGGGTTCGTAACGTGTTTCGAGTCGATCAATAGTTTTGAAGGAGCACAATTTTGTTTAATTTTATTGTTTGCTAAAATGTTAACCAAATTCCACATTTTCTTAGGTTTGTTAATACAATCACTAAACTTTTTATAGTAGAAAATATTCTTTGTATCTTGCATGTGTTTGGCAACATGTTTCCTTTTCGTGATAAATTCTGCTTCTAGTGTGGTGTTCTTTGGATTCTTCTTTAGTTCTGTCCACAATGCGTTTCTTTGGTTGATATCATCAATAATGTTTCTATTAATCCAGTCGTTTTGGGGAAGGTTCAGGATTTTGGTCTTTGTTGTTTTACTATTGTCAATTATTGATTTTATTTAGTTTTCTAGTACCACGTAATCATCATCTAATTCATCTAGGTTAGTTGCTTCTAGTGTATCATATAGTTTTGTAAAATCAATGGCTTCATATCTGGTCCGTATTTTTCGAGGGGATTTAGTTTTTTTGAGTTCAACATATATTTGTTTGTGATCTGACATTGAAGAGTCAGCTATTGCCATGTGGAAGTGATCGTCTTTCAGATTTGAACTAACATGGTCCAAAATAGATTTTCTAGTATTCGATTCTCTTGTGCAATATTTTTTAGTGATTTTATTTAGTAGTATATGTCCGGTTCCCTTCAAAAGTTCATGATATTGTTTTGTCTTTTTATCTTTGTTTAAAAGATCAATGTTGAAATCCCCGAACACTATTGCACGGTTTTTTTGCTGTAGCTGGGACTCATAAATCTCAAGAAAATCTGCGTAGTTAGTATCGCCGGGGTTATATACGACTCCTACTTCTAGTCCATACCGCTCTAGTCGTACCCATAGATAATTGTTTCCTCCTATGTACTTAGATTCTGATAAGCTATGTTTAAGGTCATTGTGGACATATGCTGAAACTCCCCCTCCTCTTGAATCGGTTCTGTAGTTGTAGTAGTGTGAGTAGTTGTTTATTTGTAGTTCCAAGGCCTGTGCTTCAGTTCTTATCCAAGTTTCAGTCAGTAAAATAACATGTATAGTATTGGGAAGCGATTGTAGTATGCATTTAAGTTCATCAAATTTTCCTTTTTTGCGTATACTTCGAGCATTAAGGTAGAAAAATCTGAGCCGTGATTTATATAGAGCTTTTAAGCTCAGTATCATGTAAACTATTTATGAAACAAGTTTCAGCCGGCGTAATATGACTTAATCTCATTTTTTTTTTCTACAATCCTGCACCCACCGCGGGTGCGTCAGCTGACGCTGGGTTTATTTATCAGTCATTCGAGATCTATTGAACAAGATAGCAACAGATTGGCGTAAAAACACTACCGAAAATGCAACGGTACCTCCCGGATTATTAGGCAACACGGGGCTGCCCAAAAAAAAGTGAGTAACATAATACAAAAATTTACCAAAACATCGTAATGACGTAAAACATTAGGTACGTCACATGGACCTCAAGACTCGGAGAGTAATGTAGCGAGTGACATCTGGAAGCAACTCATAAGCTCAGTAGCAGACATGACGTTAATAAAGGCATCCGTTCGCGACGTTATTAAATATTATTATGATGTTCTTCTTTAGGGTTCCGTGGGACAATCATGCTGAGTATTTATTTCAAGTGATATTATTATATGGATTGCTTTATTTGTCTTTAGTTGACCATTTTTGATCGTTGTGGTTGCTGCATGAGGTCTTGGTTAAGATACCCAGGTCTGCTGTATATATGTATTACCGTAAAATTGTAAAACCCATTAAATAATAATGTAATCTATCTAGCGAGATTGTAAACTCTCGAAAGATTGTCAACTAAACATACAACTTACAATTTGACGCATTATTTTTCATTAGATTGAATGCATTTCACAATATTACGGTTTCACTTCGATAGATTACAATCTACTGAAATATAATCCATAAAATTGTAAGCATTATGTTTGTTTGACAATTTTCCGAGAGGTTACAATCTCGCTAGATAGATTACAATCTAACGGGTTTTCCAATTTTACTATGACATATATATGGCTTATTACATTAGAAAATTTCAGTAGCAGTCGATGTCTGTCGCTCGTCTGATGCCCATTTGGTGGCAATTGGCTCGCCTTTTTTACTTGACTTAAACTTAACACGTGAAATGTGGGTACTTTCTACCTACAAGTATGACTTCCATTTCCCTTCCGGAAAAAATGTACTTGATTTTGTAAGTGTGTTATTACATAATGTGCATGAATTTTAGGTAGCTGGCAAATCGCAAAGGCTTGATGTAAAAAAGTTATTAACCTAGATTTGATAGTTAACTAACCTAAGAAATCTCTGTTTAATAAAATAGGTTTAACAATAAATTCTAAACTACTGCAGTTTACGTCTAGACAGTGCAATAAGCAGAAAAATAGATTCATACAAAACTGCCTCTTGATTTGAAAGTTAGACAAGTTTTTATAACCATGTAGTAGCCGTTTTTTCTTCAGAAAATACTTTTTTTAATATTTTTCTTATCAAAACTTTTTGTTACCAAAAATATTATGGGCTACGGAACCCAGATAAAAATCTTGCTAAGCCTTTGTATAACCATTAAGTACGCATGTTGTTTCCCGAGGAGTTACTCTAAGCGTAATTGACAGATTTTAATAATGTTTTCTTGTTCTTCAATGTCTCTAAGACATAATAAGTCAGACAAGGTTGGGACTTATATTTAGGTTGTACTTAGGTACCTACTTAGATTGCCAATGGGTATTGTATAAACCCGTTTAACTAGTCTCGAGAGGCAGTCGCTCCATGTCTATGTCCATGTCTTTCTATCTTCTCTTTTATCTCTTTTTTGTGCTTTTTCACTTCTCATGCTCTAAAAGTACGCCATTATAGCCCTATGAAGCGGGATTAAAGTGACCGTTTATTCCCTAGGGAGTAAAAAGTAATTTAAAAATGGAACGATCTTTTACTCTGAAACATGGTCACAAAACAGTAACTTTTTTTTTTGTTTTTTTTTTTTTAATTTATCAAAGGTATTATTTAAATTTCGAATTGGCTTGCAAATAGAAAGCGGTTTATTGAAAAAAAAAAACAAATGAACACTTCAACGCGAGAAAAATTATTGTTGTTTGTGTGCATCGTTGATTTTGAAAAGTATGTGCAATGCCTCTGTTGCTAGCCGCTGCAGTAATGTAGGTACTAATTTTATTATATGTGGAGTGTGGATCATCTTCATTGTTTTAAATAATCTGTGACTGACCTGATAGAAGAAAAAACTGACCGCTCAGTTCAGAATTTTTGTCGAGTGTAAATTTGTTCGGTTTTAAATGACTATTTTTCTCGCACTCGAAGTGAAAAGTACAGTTTGCACCTCGAGACTAAACGCCAACTTAATATACCCTCGCTTTTTAATGACTCCCTCGCAAGCTCGGGAGTCAAACCACCTGGGGTATATAATGGCTTCGTTTAGTCCCTCGTTATAAAATATACTATTAAGCCTCCCTTGGGCCTCTGACTTGGCTTTACACACTGTCAAGAACTGTCTCTCAGGCATGTTGTTTTCCCCACGATGTTTTCCTTTACCGAAGCAGGTGATTTTACAATACGCGCATGAATTCGAATAATCAGAGGTGCGTGCGTGCTCAAGCAATACAAACACTAGAAAACAAGAAATGAATAGACTTGCTTCGACCGCAAAATTACACCGACGCGACGTGTAACAAGATCATTTCTGGTACAAATACTTGCGGGTCGTCAATGCTGCCGTCATAACTAAGAATGCAGTAATCGCAAAATGGCGGTTACGAGTGTTGGCAACATTACATCTGAAGCGCCATCTGCGGACAACCGCAAAGAAACTGACATCAATGAAGGCAGTTTCATATTGCTGAGGTTCCTGCAGTGGGGCATCAGAGGCTATATAACGGCGAAGCACAAGCGGAGCGACCTCTTGGGCTTTTGGATTTTGGATAGATCGCTATTATCATACTCGCTATATTTGATTGTTATTTTCTTGTACCAAACTTTTGTAAAAAATAAATTATTAAACAGTTGATTGTCTTATTTAAAAGTAAAATTACATTATAATCTCACATCAGAAGTGACAAACAACTTTCACGCCATGGGTAAACAGAAGCGAGTTAGTAATAGTAAGCGTTCTAAGCGAAAACGTGCTCGCTCCACCTCTTCTTCAAGCTTGAGCGTCAGGACGCCATCACCGCCACCAAGGCGAAAGGATAAGGTATTTCATGACGATACCGGAACTGTGAGTAATTCAAATTCTACTACTTTGAACCATTTTATACCTGATTTTGATCCAATAAAAGATGATGTAGACACCTGGCTTAACATTATTCAATCTTACGCAAATACTTTTTCATGGTCTGATAAAATGATTCGCTATCAAGCTTTAAATAAACTAAAAGGTTCGGCTAAAGTATGGTATGATTCATTATTACGTACAGAAAAGCAGTGGCCCGCTTGGAAATGGGACGACTGGAGGTCAAAATTGTCGGGTAGTTTCCAAATACGTCGAAATATGTTCGATCTTTTAAAAGAAATTATAGATAAAAAACCTTTCGATAACCAATCTCTCTATGAATTTTATTTTGAACAAAAATGCAAAATAGATCGTTTATGTTTAAATTTTTCAGAGCAGGATATTATTTCAATTATAGTAGGAAACATAGGTGATCACAATATCGGTGCGTCTATAGAAGCTATTAATTTTAAATCCAGTGATGAATTAGCTAGTTATTTACACAGTCGCGTTTACAAGAAGAATGTAAAACAAGAAAGTAGTTCACGGGACATGCAGGTTAAACCAACAACGCATAGCCAGTCATCATCTGTAAATCGAACTCCTGCATCCACAAACTCAACCGTTGCAAGTCAACCGTCTTCGTCTAATGTTGGCCAAGATTTTAGTCGAAAGTTAATTAAATGTTATAATTGTGGGGGTAACCATAAAAGGAACCAATGCGATGTAAATAAATGTGAATATTGTGGCAAAAGAGGGCACGTTGAATCGAGTTGTTACCATAAGAAAAATTCAACAAAACTCGTAGTGAAACCTGAACAAGAGACTAAATTTATTTCTACGAATCCATGTAATAAGTTTATTAAAAACGTTTACATATTAAATAATTGTTATGAAGCATTGGTAGACGTGTCAAGGTTGCGCGAAATTGTGGACGAAAATGTTAAGGCCAGTGCAGAGGATCAAAAGAAACGATTCGACAAAACGCGGATCAAAGCCACACGGTATAAAGAAGGGGACTTGGTATTGGTCAAAATTCAGAGTCAAAGTAATGATGGTCAAAGTCGAAAACTATTGCCTGCTTTCAAAGGCCCATTCCAAATAAAGAAAGTCCTGGAAAATGATAGATACGAGATATCAGATTTAAGAGGCAGTCAAAGAAGCTCTAAAATGTATAATGGAGTAGCCGCAGCAGAAAATATGAAACAATGGATTAATATTAATGATTGGAGCTTTGAATGATATATAATATAGCAAAGGAATGTAAATAATCAAAACCGTGTTGGCAAGGTATTTATCATAGAACTGTTTTATTGTTAATTTGCCTGTAACGTTAGAATAAAATTGTGGTAATTAACAATCTCTTTCCTTGAATAGTATGTCAAATTAATTTCCCTTTTGAGTTAGCGAGTCTAGATAGAATACTGTAAATATATAATTAAGGTGTACAGCATTAATTGTTGTATTGCACATTAAGTTGAAATATAATTGCTTTGCTTTGCTTCGCTTTGTGTTGTACAAGATCAACTTGGTACGCTTGAGTGAGTGAAATACTCTTCGAGTGCAAGTGATATGTCACCTAGAAACCTGGTCTCCTAAGTGTGGCAAAGTCCCTTTAGGTGCAGGAAATGGCGTTGCATTGCAAGAATTATTTAAGTGTGTGCAATACATTTTTTCTGGTATCCTTTCCTAAGAATGCTTTTATTTATTTGTATTTTAACATGGACATATTTTGATTTCAGTATCCTATCCAGACTCGTGAGGTGCCTGGGGCAGGCACCATGCAGCATGGCCGTGTTGGCAACATTACATCTGAAGCGCCATCTGCGGACAACCGCAAAGAAACTGACATCAATGAAGGCAGTTTCATATTGCTGAGGTTCCTGCAGTGGGGGCATCAGAGGCTATATAACGGCGAAGCACAAGCGGAGCGACCTCTTGGGCTTTTGGATTTTGGATAGATCGCTATTATCATACTCGCTATATTTGATTGTTATTTTCTTGTACCAAACTTTTGTAAAAAATAAATTATTAAACAGTTGATTGTCTTATTTAAAAGTAAAATTACATTATAATCTCACACGAGATAAACGCAAAAAACATATTTCATATCATCTGAGCAAGATGTTCGTATTTTATTGGTCATAATATATATCTAAAAATTCGGAAAAAAATGAAGCTTTTACAAGATAATTTTCCTTTATTTAATTTACTAATATATGCAATTATAATACGTATTACTGCGTTTCGGTTTAGTATCAGGTCGTTTCCGGGTCACAGGATACTAAAACTAAATGCAGCACTTGCGCGTTTACTGCATTATGTCTTAGCACAAGTCGATTACTGCATTATTTTTTAGTAATTACTCCACCGAATGACGTCGCCGAACTGATTTACTAAGACAAACCGCGGCAATGGATCGTACTGCTACGACTTCGCAAGCTTTTCATACTCCACATTACTACACTTAAATGCAGTAATGTGGAGTACTGCGTTTTAATTTAGCTTTTTGTCTACTGAATTTAAAACAAAATAATAAAGTAGTGGATATTACTGCATTCTGTTTTAGGGTATTCTTGCAAGTACTGCATTCTTTCTTAGGCCATGCTTAATACTGCGTTTTTTCTTATCATTGAAGCAGTTTTTTATGCAAGTACGGCGAAAATCATTGCATAAAAAACATACTTCGAGTAAATTTTTTTACGAAAATATATTTTTTTCATGTACATGAACCTCTTGGGATGCCATTTCTGGAAAAAAGTGAAAATCTCTAAAATGTCGATTACTGCATTCTTTGTTATCAGGGCAGAATGCGTCTATAACATTGCAGATCTTGTCAGAGATAAGTGGATAGGCAATGACACTGTTAAACTTGTTTCTCCTTAAAGAGTGTATTTTACACGAAACATGATACAGTGGACAATTGACAATTCGAAACGATAAACATAACCCCATAACCAGTCTTTTTCTCTCTCCGCGGTTCCAAATTGGAAGCATGGACCTCACAATTCTTTTACTTTTTCTTCCGGCTTGGAACCGTGGCGTTTCGCCACATGTCTAGTGACGTAGGTCTAGATAGACGATGACTTTTGTGGAAGGCGCACTAGTTTTATGATGCCCGGTGCAAGTGTCTAATAATAATAATTATTATTAAAATAATACATTTATACACATTGGTTCCAAAAATAGAACTTGAGCCTATCATTGAAAAGAAACGCGGTTTCACACTTTTATAGAAACGAACCCTTGTATGTCCAAAGAGAAGGTTTTACCCTTTTCTTTACACATTCAAGTCCGGTCCGGAGTTTCATGCGCCTAATTTAATAAAGCTACTTCCTTTGAGAGCTAGGGATGCTTCCTAAGTGAGTCTAGGACTTTTTGCGATCTAGAATACATGAATGCTAGATGTACCTTCCCAGTTTTTGAGTTTTTCATATTACTGTGTTTGTTTGTGTTAATCTTATTTCGGTTATTCTATTCCGCATAAAATTTAAATGTCACCGTAAAATTGTAAAACCTGATTGATTGTTATCTATCTAGCGATATTGTAAACTCTCGAAAGATTCCGAACATACTGTTTTGTTGACACCTAACTCTTCTCCCTTGTTTCGATGATTTTTTTTTTCCATATAAGTATTTACTCGTCATATCATCAGACACCTCCTTTCTTGCCATAATTATAATTCTTAATGCAGTCCATCCATCGTTTCTTTGGTTCACTGCATTTAAATTATTTTAAAATATTTCTTATTTCATTTCTTGTTGTATATATTTTTCATTTATTAATGGTTTTTTTATTCATCTAATAGGCTCATAATATATTATCCAGGATTGAAGACGAAAGGGACACGTGTGTTCCCCACATTCTATAAACTTAAATGCATACACGCTTGTCTGCAGAACGGGTAATGCATTTCCCGTGTTCTTTTAGACATGTACGTTTTCCGTCTAATATAACGTTAGCACTATCTCTTTTACGGCTCAATTGCGTACATTTATTGTATTGTTTTAGATTATTTGAGAAGAGTGGATTAGTGGTTCAAGATAGAAAGGTTTTTAACTGACTTCAAAAAGGAGGAGGTTTTTTTTTTATGTATGTTTCCCGATTACTCGAAGATGGCTGAACGGATTTGGATTATTATTTTTTTGTTTGAAAGGGTATACTTTCCAGGTGATCCCATACTCATCAAGTCAGGATCTGATGATGAGATCCTGGAGAAACAGAGAGAACTCTTCAAATTTTATAAGCACACTCGAAGCGATTTAGGTAGTTTTTGGAAGAGTACTACGAAGTAGTCCCATTTCAATTTGGTGAAGATCTGATGAAGAACTTCGGATATAGGCAACGGAACTCTTCAATAAATAATATCAAATCAGATTGCTGAAATCTCATGTATGTCTATTGTTTATTTCAGTTCATAACATAACATCACACCGGTACGCTATGAAGGGGTACGCGCATGTGAACCACTATAAAGTGAAAACAAAACTTTTTCAAAATTAAAACCGACTTCAAAAGACACAAAAAAGCGAAAAATAACTTTAGCTTCAGAAGTCGGTGACAAAAAAACTAAGTAAGTAAATGAATCAAACAAAGGTCACCGACTACTGAAGCTAAAGTTATTTTTCACTTTTTTGTCTTTTTTGAAGTCGATTTTAGTTTGTTGTTATGTAAAAATTGGAGTTGCTCCTAAAATTTGTATGAGATTTTTTTAAATGATAGTAAAATAAAAACTCTTTTTTAGTTTCAAACATTTCATGTCGACACTTCTAGATCATTAGACTGCTTCTCATTTCCTTACGTGGGCGCAGGAGATATTACCTAAGTAACTAAGTACTGCTCAATAACAGCGTGTCTTCCAAGCAACTGAATGGCCTTGTCTCCCGACCACCCTTTTATCAATTTAGAATACCCTCGTATGCCAATGAAATGGATAAAAGGATGATGGAAAGGGGTTTTAGTCTTTTTAGCCATTTCATCTGTCACACAGTCCGTCCATAGCTTTTTTAGTTTTCGTCTACTTTTCTAGTCATATTTATGATTCAAACCTACTCCGGATCACATAAAATTCAGTTTCCACACAACTTTTAAGACACTGGTGCCATTTTCAGATTTCCTCTTAAATTATAAATGCCCTTTTATTAATTTAATACTAAACTTACTATGTACTTACTACTAAACTTGTGGATCTTAATGGGTAACACCCATTATTCGTTTAGTACCATAAAATAGAGTAAATAAATAACTAGGTCATCTTACTAAAACAACCAATATCTTCCGAATTTCAAGAAAGTCGAATTTACAAAATTTCACCAGTTATATTTCCAATTTCCGTAATGCGTATTACTTATCCGGCTCTGGTCGGGGATCACCGCGACTCGTCAGAATTACTGTAGTCATTTCCTTTGGATTTTTTAATGGACTTCGGATTCAAGTCGTTAAACTTTGGCAATTGACGAATGATTTAGGTACATAATAGGGAATGTTCCTGACTAAAAAAATGAGTCCATCAGTTAGATTATCGAAAAATATTAGACCCGTGTTTTTTGTTTAATCAAATTAATAAGAAATGACAAAGATAAAACGCATTAAAGATCACGTCACTTTCCGGTAAAAAATGCACCCAATGCACACGAGTCTTCGACTCACTAGTGTATCGTTTTCAATTTTTTTTATCTATCTGACTGAAGGACTAATTAGATTTTTTGTTGACCCTACTCTTAGTAGCAGCCTGGAGCCTGAATTTGTGCCTGGCTGATGACAACCTTTTCGACTTCATTAAATGGGACTTCACTAGAACTGGAAAAATGTTCCTGTGCAAAAGTGTACGGAAAAACAGACGTAATATTTTCCATTCCCAGTAAATACAAAAAAAATAAGCCCTGAGACCTTGTTTTTGCTTATCATGTCCTGTTTACGTAAATATTAAACCAGGCCAGAAACTAAACAATTTTTGTTCTAAATTAATGCCTCGAGCAACATTTTTCTCGGAACCCTTCCCCCAGTCCCCTTTAATACTGTCCCTAGATTCTTAACTTTTAACCTCGTTACGTCTTTAGCATCATCTCTTTCTTCATCATGGTCTTTTTGTATGTCCGTCTCTTTTACTCTTGTGTCATCTGCGAAGTTTGGAACTAGCAAACGGCTGGTGCCCACCGGTGCAGTTTACGCCTGCGATAATGAATTAACTTTTGTTTATTTGCCACTCAGTAACTTCAGGACTTTGATGTAAGTACATGTGGTCCTGAATTTTAGTAAATAGCTTGTTTGCGTTGAATAAGTAATCTTTAGGAAGATTGGATTCTGTTCCCGTGTTTATTTGAGTTTATAAGTTTATATAATTAGTTTTCTGTGAGTGGGATGGGATTTTGTGTTTCGGTGAGAATCTTGGAGGATTATCGTTAATAGCTGCTGATGAAGCTTGAAGGGTAAGGCGACCTACACCGTTGAAGTGGGTGGTAGTAAAATGTGTCAATGTCAACGAAGACCCAAGAAAAAAATCGCACAAGAGCGTGCAAAAACTCAGGGTGCCTCTTCCCTCGCTTCTGTAGTCCGATAGGACTGTCATTCCATGTCTTAGCCTAGGTATTTTTCTGACAACTTCTCATACGCACACATACGTAGGCATGTTGATGCGTGTATGTATACAGGGTGGAATTTTTCAATGCCACTTGGAGGGAAAGTACTCCAGATACTGGAAACAGCAAATTTTACTCAAAGGATGCATTCCTTAATTTTTTTAAAAGAAACAAGTCTGCATAAGTGCATTCACAGATTTTCGTAAATTCGCTTGTCACACTCGGGCAACGAACAAAAAAAACATTCTGTGCCGTTTTGACATCAATCGATAGGGTCAATCATATGGACCAAATCTCTTGAAGGGAAAACCATAAGTAAAAGTGCTTTATCTTTTTGAATTTATGACTGTTCTTTAGAATTCATGGTTTTCCATTCATTTAATTTGTCAAGTACAAACATGAAAAATTAAAAAAATGAATCTAACAATAGAGAGATTTGATCCAAATGTTTGCCCCTATTGATTGATGTAAAAAAAGCTAGGGATGTTATTTTTTCGAACTTTGGTCGGTTCGATTCCCAAGTGCGGCAAACAAATTTTCGAAAATCAGTGAGTGCAGAATTATTTCTTTTTAAAAATAAAGGAATCCTTTGAGTTTTTGCTATCTCCATTCAAACTCGACAAATCATTCATTTCAATTAGACCATTAGGGCACTTTTGAAAGTCAATAAATCGAAAAAAAGAAGCAAAGCTACAGTCACAGGCACAAAGCATAATAACTTGAGAAAGTACTGTAGTTTACTATTCGAGTACTTTCCCTCCAGGTGACATTGAAAAATTCCAGCCTGTATAAATGGGTTATATTATTATGTAGTGATGAATGTAATTGTTGATGATTTATTTTTAAAATTACTAGCTGACCCACGCAACTTCGTCTGCGTCACATAAGAGAAAAAAACGAAAAGAAAAAAATACCCCGTTTTTGCAACATTTTTCATTCCTGCTCCGCTCCTAATGGTCGTAGCGTGATGTTATATAGCCTAAAACCTTTCTCGATAAATGGACTATCCAACACAAAAAGAATTTTTCAATTTGAACAAGTAGTTCTTGAGATTAGCGCGTTCAACCAAACAAACAATCAAACAAACAAACTTTTCTGCTTTATAATATTAGTATAGAAGTATAGATAACGGTTGTAAAACCAACTACAATAACTAAAACTAGAACTATGATGGAGGGCTTTGAAGAGGGAGAGGAAGACCAAGGAAACGATAAATGGATCGACTGTATCAGGAATGATATGAAAGAAAAAGAAGTAAATGATGCTGATGCTTCCATTTTCTTCTGTCAACCGTCACGCCATAATTTACTTCTTTTTCTTGGACAAGGGAAGAAAAATTATCAACAATTAAAAACACGGGGACAAGAACTCTTCCTGTGCCTATACGAAAGATGACGAAGTTCTAAATTTATATCTATCGAAGTAAATCGATAGTTTACAGACAGCTTTCGTTACTGAAATCCCAATCGACAAAATAACACCTACTCATAACTAAACAGGACTATAAGTAGGTTTACCAAATGGAGCGCGAGGCAAATAGTGTGTAGCAGAATCAATCAAAATACTTAACCCGAGTTCTAACATAGAATAAGAACGCGTAGAAGCGACATTCTTGCTTCTGCAGACCGTCATCTAAGTAGGCACTTTACTTCGTGTAATTTGGCTCATCACTACTGTTCTCAGAAGTAGGTACCTAAACTTTTTAGGTAACACAAAGATATCGTCAATTCTGGTTATCATTCCTATTTTCATTAGCCAGGCACAAATTCAGGCTCCAGGGTGAGTGTCATCTGCCGGGGTTGCGGGACTGTTCGAAAGAGATACCGCGGCCCCGGAACGTAAAGGGCGAGGAAGGAACATGGATGGGTTTTAGTCAGTAAGAGTCTGACACTCCCTCCCGCTCCGCCCAGAGTGGGAGAAGTCATTTGATGATTTCCCATCCTAAAAAAAAAAAAAAAAAGGGTGAGTGTCATCCTGAATTTCCACAGTCAATTATTTCGACACAGTCTCAATTTCGAATAACAAAACGTCGGCTACTCATTGCTTCGACCGAACAAACTTCGACAACACACCGCTTCAAAAAACACTACCTTGAGTAACGAAGTGCGTAACGAAGGTGGGTTGTGTCGCAGTAGTTGTCGTTCGGAGGAGGATTTGGTGATGAACAAACCCAGTAACAAAATATCAAAATAAAGGAGGAGGAGGGTGGAGGACCTCATAGTAGCCGCTCAGGTCGATCTTTAGGTTAAGTCGCTCTTGCCTAGGCTAGTCCGTGCTCCCGTCACATACTGAGCTATAACTTCTGTGCATCGGAAAACACATTAAGCTGTTAGTCTCGGCTGTTATTTGTAATTCTTTGAGTTGTTGCGGCTAGTCATTGGCCCCAATATCTGAAAACCAGTTTCACCACAGGTTATCGTAGTACCCAATACTAATTGGGTTGTGGAGGTCAACTAGGCAGTCGCTTCATGCAAAATACGGGTATTCAACTGCATACGGTTAGACTGCATAGTTGGGAAAAGGCTACGCAGAAAACTGCAAAAGTGGTTACAAGATTAGAAACTGTGAAACATACATGACATTTCCCATCTACCCACATTTCTTAGTCTATGATTCCAAGCAAATCTGAGATTGACACAGCTTCACATTACTCCGAACCACTTAACCTGTATTAGAAGATATCAATTCAAAGACATTTAACGCTTCGAGTATCCATTGAACCGAGTTCGAGAGTCTTTGTGAATGGGTGTCGATTTGGCTTACAGTAGCCGGTAACTATATTGTACGCTTTCAGGACAATGTCAGGATTATCCTCCATAGACTGGTCCATGGAAATAATATAGGCTTTGATATAGTGACTTTCCATCAGTAATAACATCAATTGATCTAGCCCTTTCTCAAATATGTTGGGGCCGCCTTCCAGTCTAACCGGATGCTGCTGAATACTAGTATTTTACATGGAGCGAATGCTGACAAAGAAATTACAAAGAAACTTTAAACAAACAATATGGCGTTGGTAGTCACAATTATGGCTCGCCAAAATATCATTGTAGATCTATATTTTGTGTATTGATTTTCCCCTTTCTTCATCAAACCAATTCTACTCTGTTTACCAAGTACTTGAAACTTCTCCAATCTTCAGCAATATTATTAAAACTTGCTTCGAATAATAAGCGAGTAATACCATCAATACAAAACAAATAGGGTGTACTAGTGATCTTAAAATAATTCCATTGTTAGTCTCGACCCGAATTCGAATACCTGCTTGGGCCTAAGACAAAAGCCTAGTTGAGAGAGCAGTATTGTTGTGGAAAACCAACCTTGTTCAAGAGCCACAAGCTTGAAATTTGCTAGAAGTGATTCAATCTTTAATTGAAGTAGGTATTGTAAGTTCGAACCGGTCAGCAAGTGAATTTCTCAAATACAGTCGGAGCACAATCGTCAAAGCCTACCTTACCTAACTTCCTTTAACCTTAAACCCATACCTCAAGCATGATCCCGGGACCGCCAGCTGTTACTAATTTTCTGATTGACAAAATCTGTGGCATCAATTCGTTTTGACTTACGGCTTAGGTGAAGTAATGAAAAAATGTTTATTATGTTATAATTTAACCATTTAATTTTTGTGTGTTTATCTTGGGCGAGCTAATAAATGCTTTGTCTATCTTTCTTTCTCTATTAAAATAGTAAAATGACTTTTGTGTGACGGCAAAAAAGATGCCCAATCTGGGTGATCTCCTTTCAGAAGAACCCAACAACTCTCTAAAAACATCATACGGCTCAAATACACTAACATAAGTTGTAGTAATGTAAATGTGATAAAGCAGCCATTTTAAACCCTCAAATGTCTGGCGTTTTTTGGCAAATTGATTTTCCCTTTTTGATACATATTTTTATCAATATTTGGCAACTCTTTCGAATTCAGGAAATCAAACAAGTGTACACATATTCACGTAATTATGTAGGTATATGGAACAGTATATCGACAATTCGCCTTTCAAGCAAGTATTATTGGAGTTAGGATTTATTACAAGGAACATTAATATAGCACTGACAGATAAGATCAATATATTTCTTTTCCTGAATGAGAGAGGAAATTGGTTTCATTGTATTGAATTGAAGATTGAGTTGTTAGCTGTGATGAAAATTAGGATTACCCAATCTTAACGGCCTACTCAAGGTCATGGCAAATTGATGGATACGACATGTACAGGATCAGTCGCAGTAGTACGCTTGAAGGAATTCGACCACAGTAGACGGTACAATTTCTAGATATATAGGGTGACTGGTAATTAGTGTATGATACTAATTAGTGGTGATTGTCCTCATAATAACAAACAACTTTTACTATGGGACCAAACCTGAAATCGCGAAAAAAAATAATCTGTTCAGTACCTATTTAGGCGAATAGCTAATATTTTTTTTGCGAGTTCAGCTTTGCTCGCATATAAAATTTGTTTGTTATTATGAGGACAATCACGTGTTTAAGTATCGTACACTAATTACCAGTCACCCTATATAAATTTACTTTATTATATTTATGTGTAGGTACTTAAAGAGAATCGTATTTTTAAATTTCAAAGCAGGTCGTAACCGCAAAACAGTCATAAGCGGCAAAGTTCAAAGTGTTTTTTGTAATTTAGCCGTTATATTTGAACTTTTAGAGACTGCCTCGTTGGTCTAGTGGTCGCTTGCGCAACTACGAGTACTAAGGTCATGGGCTCGATTTTCGGGTTGGGAAAAGTTTAAATGGATTTCTTCCGTTGGGAGGTAACCGCCAAGGAGTCTGGTTTTGTGCCCATAAGCTCGTCCCCTTAATACATGGGACTTAAACATAACTGGCAAAATGTAGGTGTACTTGTTAAGTACACCTCCCCCTTTGAGGATATGGTTTAGCGATCTCATCATCTTCAATACGTCAAACAAACAAACGGCAAACGTCGTTCTACGTCAAATAAACATTTTTTCATGCTTTCTTTCTTTTTTTTTCTTTTATCAGCCCGAAATCACTCGGTGTTACCTAGCAGCGAGTGATTCCGGCGAATACCGGCGAGAGGCCAATAACCTTATTAGATTCTCCTCTTTTGCCACAGTTCCCGATTCTGTGCTTCCCTTATCCAGGTGTTTGTTGCCTAGACGATATGGCAATGTCATCTCGGTTCTAATTCATGCCAAAACTTTCCAAAAATCATCATTATCATCATCATCATCAGCCTATTTATAATAATAATATCTCCTCAACCTTCGTGGTGTGATGTAGCCGGGACACATAGAGCTGCGTCGTTGGTATCGCCGGACGCAGCAGCATATTTGGTCCTGCCAGCGCGGTCCCGCACTGGTTCCGACTAGGTGGCTTCTTCCTCTTCTTTTTCTCCACCATCACAAAGCCATCCTTGTCACACGTGGCCGTAGCTGGGTCTTGCTGCTTCGAACCCCAGTTTATGTTCCCACTGCTGGGACACAGGCCTCCTCTCTATGAGAGGGAAAGGGCGGAATCGTAGAGGACACAAATGTCTTCGATTTTTTTGGTTCTAGGACATGCCGGTTTCCTCACGATGTTTTCCTTCACCGTTTTGAGTGGAAAGCTTTCCAAAAATGAAAGTAAATTAGAGTTTACTTTTGACAAATTTAGTCTATTAGAATGCGAATCCTCTTAAAACACGACAATTGTCTCTTCAATATTACGAGTATCCAACGGTGCCAATAATCATTTGTTAGCACTTGCAGATAAAATGGCAGACCGCAAACAGTAAACATCTTTAAAGTAAATTTATCGCACTCATAAAATAGAGAAATAGCCGTAATAGTAGCGGTGTCTTTAGTTTTACGGCCGCTTGTGAAACAACACGTAACAGATTTAAATGTTTTTCCTTGTTTCTTTCACAAATAAGTATAATTTTGTTGATTACTTACCCACTGAAAGTTTTTATTTTTTCGCGACATTCTGCGTGAAATTATTATTTGAATCGGATTTCACTAACAAATTTTAAAGGTTTTTTGAAGTGAAACTTCTAATGCGACTTCCAACAAGGTTGCGTTAAACGTTTAACGCTACCATGGAGCCCCCATGCCCCCCTTCACCCCCCCATGCCCCATTTTATATCGAGGGGCTAAACGAAGCCATAATATACAAACCGAGGGTTTATTAAGTTGGCGTTTAGACTCGAGGTGCAACTATACTTTTCACTTTGAGAGCGAGAACAATAGTCAATTTAATACAAAAACATTTGTTTCTTACTCCTCCAGTCCGCAAAACTTTCAAGTTTTTTTAGGTAAATCTTCCGCGATTTTGGCGGCAAAAGATTATTTATTATGCCTTTTGCTCTTTGCTCGACGTCAAACTACAACACAACAAACAAGCAATTAAACTCGACAAAGATTCTGACATTTTCGTTTTCAGTTTTTCTTCTAAATCAGATAAACAATTTAAACCACATGGCGCTACCTTCTTTGCGGAATAACCATGGAACTAAAACTCCCAACATTTTTGCAATGATTGTGTATGGTCCACACTCCACAGATAACAGTATATTTACTGTCTGTTTGACACATGTCTATGTCACATGAAGAAAATTAAAAACGAATTACTTTTACTCCCTAGACACTAAAGTGGTCATTTTAGTCCGGCTTCGTAGGGCTATAATATGGTCGTGCCTTAAGAGCATGAGAAGTGAAAATGTTATTTTACTCTTGCACATAATTGGGGTATCGTATTACCCAGTTCTTACTGGGTTATGTAGGTTAGATGAGCAGTCACGCCATGTAAAATAGTGGTATTCAGCTACATGCGGTTAAAGGTTGAAAACGGCTAGGTGATGATGACTCTTGCACAAAATAAATTTTAAGCAACCATATGCAGGCTGTAAACAACCTCATCACGAAGCCGTCAATCAAACATTCTGTACATCACACTAAGTAACCTTACGCAAAAATGTTTGCTGGGAAACGACTTTTTTTTTGGGGTGAATAGTCATGTTTTCTGGTGGATCTCGAAGTAACACACTTAAAACATTGTGCTAACGGATAGCTTGAATAGTACGGGGATCGTAAAGGTGTATAAAAATCTTACAATAAAAACTTGCGTTAAAAAAAAACTTGTCAAAAAGTTGGAACTTTGACCCACAATAGCTCCGTAACTGGAAGGTTTCCAAGTATGGTTTAGCTTTAGATCATACAAATGATCGTAATGATGGGGAAAACAAGTGCATTTTGGCTTCATTAAGAGGTTTTTTACACCCTTTAGAAAATGAAGTATCCTCCGACCAGGGGGTCTAAAATGGCCTCTTTAGCAGAACATAATATTATTATGAATCATGTTAAAAATTTAAATTATAAAAATGAACTTTATTGTCATTACCATAAAGTCCATTTTAAGAATTTTAAATTTTTAACGTTATTCATAATAACAGCCGCTCGGGCCGATCTTTAGATTAAGGCGTGCTTGCCTAGGTTGGTCTGTGGATGGGTGACCACCCTTACATACCGAGTTTCGTCCGTGCCTCGGAAAGCACGTTAAGCTGTTGGTACCGGCTGTCATTTGTCCATCTTTGGCAGTCGTTGTAGGTAGTCAGTAGCCAAAAAGTCTGACAACCAGTCTTACCAAGTGGTATCGTATTACCCAGCATTAACTAGGTTGTGGAAGTCAGATAGGCAGTCGCTCCATGTAAAATACTGGTATTCAGCTGCATCCGGTAGACTGAAAGCCGACCCCAACATAGTTGGGAAAAGGCTGGGAAAAGATGATGATTTCTGTCACAAATGGCGTTGTACCTATTCTTTTTAGTAGTGTATTCATATTCCAATCTTTCTTAAGTAATCATAATCTTTCTTCATTCTTATTCTTCAAAAAATAACATGTTTACGAATAACTCCTAGCTTTCACAATGATAGATTTGTACAAACCCTTGCTGCTAAACTATTTGCACCAAACGATATTGAGGAAATATCAGAGGCTGTGAGTGACATAGATATATATTTACTTGGCCCACACACTTATTTGTGCACGTTTCATCAACCTTATTTCATCATGATACAGTTTAATATTGCTCGTCTTGACTGTCGATAGCATTGTACTCCTTCTTCTTGCGTTGATCATCCACCTTATATCTTCGCAGTAAAGTTACATAATCGCTTGTCATAAGTGTTTTTGTAGTATTGAGGGACATCTATTGTGAAATGTTATTTATATGTCGTCCTAATATTTCCTATATTTTGTAAATATTTGATCTGACTTCAAAAGGATGGTGTTGGGTATTCAATATTATTGCATTATTGCCTGAAGAGAAATGACTTGAAGTGGGTATTAGTCTGTAGTCCATTTATGGTTGGTCGTTTCGTCTTATACAGGGTGTAAACAGATTTTCCACAAAGCCGTTAAACCAAGCATTTTGTACATCAAACTAAGTAACCCTTTTTTTCGGATGGGAAATCATCAAATGATTTCTCCCACTGGGCGGAGCGGGAGGGAGTATCAGACTTTTACTGACTAAAAACCCATGTTCCTTCCTCGCCCTTCACGTTCCGGGGCCTCGGTATCTCTTTCTAACAGTTCCGCAACCCCGGCAGGCCCCGGCTTCGCTAGCATGACTGCTTCGCAGAAGGAGGGACGGCTTCCCATTCCGTCTCGCTCCGGACCATGGATTGAACCAGGACCGGACGCGAGAGGTCGCCGATCACCGATCGCCGCTACGAGGACACGGCGTTGCTCCGTTGAGGTGAACAATCCCGTTTCACGGTAAAACTCAAAGTAACGCACCCAAAACAATGACTTGCGGATGAATTGAGTAGTGTGGGGGTCATAGAGGTGCCTAAAGTAAAAAAACATCTTGCATTAAAAAAAATGAGAAAAAGAAAAATGTAGAGATCTGAAAAAGACCTACACTCAGCATTGAGTGACCAAGGGTTGAAGAAAAAGAAGTTGAAGAAGAATAGCGTAATAATTAACAGGAGATTAACCCGGCGTCATGGGGGTGGAAAAGTGTTACACGGACGTTGGGGTGGGTCTCACCGACCCGTTTATCAATGTCAAAATTATTCCAATACTGTATAAATAATTAAGTTAATATTATTCATTTTAGTTTTTTAGGTATCTTATTAAATAAATGAAACACAAATATCATATTATTTTTATGTTTTAATGAAATTAAATAGAACTTTAAAAAAAGAACGACTAATATCAACAAAAAAAAAATTCTTCTATTTAAATATAATTATATTATTAATAAACAATCAGCCTTAATGTTTTAATGGCACTTTTATTTAGGAAACTAAATTAACTCAAGAAAAAAAAATCACTTCGTATCTTTGGTACAGTCAGCACAAAAAGGTACTATATGTTTTACACAGATACATAAATAAAATACATTGAACTATATATCAGTAAATACAATTGTAAACAACAACAAACAATCAAATATAAAAGGATAAAAACACAGATAATAAGTAAAACAATATCTACACAAAATGGCAAAAACAATATCTCACATACC
Organism: Xestia ashworthii; assembly: GCA_950022955.1. Classification (NCBI taxonomy): domain Eukaryota; kingdom Metazoa; phylum Arthropoda; class Insecta; order Lepidoptera; family Noctuidae; genus Xestia; species Xestia ashworthii. The sequence goes on along the minus strand of OX465571.1, from coordinate 7,400,004 downwards.
TTATTCAATTTTGTGCACCTGTAACTCCCACTGCGGCTGTGCCACGACTAAGATGTTGCTTGAGACGCATTGAACAACTCAATAATTCCAGCTATTGAGAAGAACGACAATTTCGCACGCATAGTAACCGAACTAGAAGCGCAATAAAATGTGATGGGTCGCACAGACCCAACCCCCATGACCCGGTTAACAAGTAACGTGGAACAAAGGCAGGAAGATGGTAATTCAGAGATACAAAACATGGTGACCATATTTATTATTTGCTCGATGGTATTTATTCGACGATCCGAATGGCGCAGCAGTAGTGAGGCTGCCTTGCATTCGTAGGGTCCTGGGTTCAAATCCCGGTAGGAGCAAATTTTTGTGTGATGAACGTGGCCATTATTGTTTCCGAGTCATGGATGTTTCCATGAATAATAAGTAGGTATTTATTTACAAACAAAAAGTATCTGTGTAGTGTGTAGTATATCAACTATCTGAGGTGTCCACGACACAAGCTTCGTTGCTTAGTGTGGCACTAGATAGCACTGTGTGTAATGTCCAGCGATATTTATTTATTTTATATTTATTTGGGTAAAAAATAATTTACTTTCAAAAGTCTAAGAACCACTGAAATATCTAGTAAAATTTCTAATTCACTATCCACTATGAAGTACGATTTCTATGAATAACTTATAAATGTATTACTATCGCCACTAAGTGCAAAGTTCGTCAGTCTATAATACCCTTGCGCTGTATTGGTTCTACTAAAGTTTGTGTTTGACGGAACCTTTCCTGCCTCAGTATTTGCATAGCATTTTAATCCACATAGACTGTTTCGATAGGTAGTTGGTGGTTTTATGAGCGACCACTGTGCATGAGGTCTTGGGTTCGAGTCCCATGTTGGGCGAAGTGTTACACATTGGGTTTTTTCTGTCAGGAAATTCTCAGTAGCAGTCACAGGGTCTGGATTTGTGCGCGGTTGATGGTAAAAGGCTCGCATTCTATCACATGGGACTTGAAACATAACTGCAAAATGTCGGTATATTATTAGGTACACCTCTGCCTATCCCATCGGGATTAAATCAATAATAATAAAAAAAAAAAAACGTATCCGAACGCATGGAAAAGTGGCAATTGTCTACAAAGCGTTTCAAACTAAGCTCTTCATTAGCTTCATCATCATCTACCTAGCCTTTTCCCAAAAATGTTGTGGTCGACTTCTAGTCTAATCGGATGCAACTGAATAGCAGTATTTTACATGGAGCGACCACCTATCTGACCTCCACAACCCAGTTTAGTACTGGGTACTACGATACTCCTTGCTAAGACTGGGCCAAAGCATAGATTGCTTTTCAGTATCTTATGCTTAGTCAATACATTTCGGCTTCGTCAACTGGCGACTGTAAAACTAGCGAGTGCCCGCGAATTGGCTTCTTACAATTTTCATTTATTTTTGTCGACAACTTGTTCGCAAATTTTAAAGTACAGTAAAACGAAAATTATTTTATTATTTTTAAGTCAAGTCGTTTATAATATCTACACATTATATAAGAAGTAAATGTAGCCGTACAGTCATGTACATCTGAAGTATTTTACATCAGATGTTCAAGGTCCAGAGAAGTTAAAGCGAATTAAAATCGGGAGGTACCAACTCGCGCGCACTCGCTAGATTCTCACTCGCCAGTTGACAAATAAGCCTACATTTTATTTTCCATTGGCTTTCTCGCTTAATGACACTTTTTCTAGGTTCCTAGTTTATGGTGTGGTCTTCATTCATAGAGTTTTCAAGAGGCGAACCATGATTTCGAAATTCTCTTAATCGAGCACTGTATGAAAAAGTATGAATGCTTACTTGTATTTTTCTCTATTAGCATATCGTATAGATCCATCGTAGTGCAATTCTACCACGCAAGCAATTGTTCTGAGATAAAAGATTCAGGGAGGCTACACCAATTCTTGGCTGGTATTAAAGCACATTGTACTCGTTGATATTAGTATTGGAATAAGAACAAAGAGCTGATCGTTAGCAAAGTCAACATTTAATATCTACCAATCATTGAGTTTGTTAGTGTTTTGTTGGTTTAGGCTTAGTCCAGACAGATCTTCTGATTATTTGTTTCCAATTATTAAAGATCATCGACAAAGAAAATTTATTATTGAAAACACGCTGTCTTGACTCTCATAATGCGTACGGAATGTGGTTCTAAATTTTAATGGATATTACGTAACTGTTTTTATAAGAAAGAGTAAGCTAGAGCAAATTGGTTTATTAGCTTACAAGGGTCTTTTTCTGTAAATAGTGCGGATAAATTCTTCAGAGAAAACATTATGTAATAGGATACAACCTTAGACAAAAAGTCATCTGGACTTCTAAAAACTACCAACAATATAAAATCATATTTTTTTTCTGTAAATTATTTCTAACCACAACTTCAATTGAATCTACCGCTTTGCTAACTAGTCAGCGTTTTTTTTTTCTAAACGATTTCGCCCAACATTTTCTAAATCCAACCACATAATTACCACGGACGTCAATTGTCCCGCCCACCCTGCTCTAATTACGCCACTATAGAGATCTCTATCCGACAATTCAGGTCACTGCTAATGAGATTCTGAACTTGTCACGGAATCCTTTCATCGACTGCATTACAAATAACGACGTGAACTGTATGGAAGGGGAGGATTGTGTGATTAAAAATCTGTTGTCCCATAAAGTGTGCAAAAAATATTATGGCGCAGTCTTTGGGGACTGCCGATAGAAGTAAAAACTCGTAGTCGATCCGCCACTGCGTAGACGTAGCGGATAGGCTACGAAGCGAGTTTCATGACTTTTTTCCTCTCAAAAAGTGGTCAACGCGTTTTAAGAAGTGTTTACTTCAAAATCTCATCAAAGAGTAGTGGAGACCCAGTAACAACGGCCTCGACTGCATTTCTTTGTCGTGTGGTTAATGCCTCACCTGATGTCAGAGTTTTATGAAGCCCATGAGCCTCTGGATTGTCTTTACATGCCGTCGAGAAATATCTCTCAGAGATGCTGGTTTCATCACGATGATTTCCTTTACCGAAGCAAGTGATAATTATGAAATACGCACATGAATGCGAAAAATCAGAGGCCTCGACTGCCGAACAGCCTAGTAGGCCGTAGGTTCGAACTTAAGCAATTTATTAACATTTTTCGTCACTATAATGCTCTCAAAACTTAGTGCAAGGCACTCGTAATATCTTGACTACATGGCTATGAGAACGTAAAGTAACAAAACGTATAAGAAGATTTGAATTTCGCGGGCCACCCTGGCACTCCCCCTTAAAGAAAAACCAAAGAGCCATGGGACGACTGTGCCATTGTGGGTCTAAGCCGTTGCCTGGTTAGGCAGTCTTTACGAGTGTTCATAAACCTTGAAGTATTTTTAGATGCTCCACAAAAATACTATCTTATTTAAGCAACAGTGAGTTACACCAGTAAGGTAAGCAGAACAAAATTTTGAAGCACTTGATATTCTAATCGTGTGTTTTGACTAAAACTCCTAGCGCTCGGCAGTAAGTGCACTACCTAGGTAGTACTTACAAGCTTGCATGTATGTGCTGAATACGCAAAATCTAGAACATGACCGTCTTAGAATGTTTAACTTGAGATGTTTGAAGTCTTTGAATATGGGCTATAAGATCTCTAAGTTCAGAGCTCTTTGACCCAGTCGCACGTTTGTGGCATAATAACTGACCTATAACAGCGCAAAGCCACTGGCAAAATCGAGAATATATTAAAGTCGGCTTTCACTCTATAGTCCCCGCCACGAGAAGCTATACAATTAAATTGTATAAAATTGTGAAATAAAAATTGAAACAAAAAAAAAAGAAAAATTGTTTAAATTGTGATTGGATCAAATAAAAATGACAGCATCAGCGTCAACCTATTTCAAAATGGCCATGGCGACCCAAATGTTTACGTTTTTCATGTTGTCAGATGCGTTCCAGTACCACAAAACATTAGACGACTGCGCTTTAGATCGCCAAAATATAGCCCGACAAAGTAAAATTGCTCGTTAGGTTCATATTACACGTATGATCATTTGATTTGATTGAATTTGGGAGTAATAGTTGTTGTTTGAATTGTAGCCACATATCTTGGAAGAAATTGTTCACGAAAATTATGGTTTCTCGTGGCGTGGACTATAACTAACTTTATGCAGCCATATACTAGTATATTATACGGAGCGACTGCCTGTCACCTCCATAAATCTTGTTGTCATAATTCTAGTCTTTTCCCAACTCTATTAGGGTCAGCTTCCAGTCTAACCTCATCGTCTTCCTGCCCTGTTCCCATACTACTTGGTATCGGTGCAACACGTTTTGGTTCTTTCGTTCTCCTCTATCAACCGTCACGCTATAATTTACTCCTTCTTCTTTCAAATCATTCCTCATACAATCCATCTGTCGTTTCTTTGGTGTTCCTTCCCCTCTTTATCCATCAACATTTATATTCTTTACTCTTTTGGTCATATGCGATTTGCTCCTCCTCATCACGTGCCCTTGCCCATGCCCACCAAGCGAGACGATTCCCTTATGCAATTTTTCTGTAACTGGTGCAACATTTAAACTTCCTCTAACACAGTAGCGAGGGGTTCATACAACTCGAAACCTACCGGCTTCCCTTCGGAACAACCATTGTATTGGAATCCACTATTGCCAAAAGTAAAATAATTTAGGAAATTCAGTTACGACGTGATTTTCTAACATGACTAAAACTACTAACAAATGGTTCGAAGTAAAAAAAAATGTACCTAGGTATATAGGATGTTTTTAAAAATAATACAAACGATTCTCACTGGTCATACTAGTATGACATGCCAGTATGACCAACAAGAAACGCCGGGTTTTTTCAAACATTATTAAAAATATGCACCGGACCGGCTTACCTTAACATACTCGGTCCTTATTTTATCCATTCTTGCTTCTAGTCACATCTGATGCTGTTATGTACCAGTTTTTTATCAGACCTAACAACCCAGTAACGATTTAGGCAAACGCTAGTATTTAATAAAATCCAGTGTTATTTATATAACTCAGCCAAACTTTTTATGCAAATAAATAAATCCCACTTGCATTTGACCGCGCATTCAGTTGCATGTAGTTTATATGAGTGAGTAAATCCTAGTTGCAGAAATATTTGCATTGTACTGAATATGTAAATCTTTTAAGCTTCATACATAAATGGTTGGTGTGACCAGTTTCTATGAGTATTGGAGGGAAGCTTATGCGATGAATAGCCGAAAGATGAATAGTGCCCGTGGCTTTACTTGCATGCTGGACAGAAATAAAATTGTTACACGGGGACGAATAACCGAAATTGAGGCGCTTATACGAGCTAAATTAGCAACTCTATTTGTGGTGGTTCAAACTTCGTTTGAAATGCTGTTAGAATAAAGTTCTAATCAGTTTGCACTATAAAGTGGTTGTTACGTCAGCCACTGCGGGCCAAATAGCGCGAAATGAGTGGTTTCGATCGATTTACAAAAAAACTATTGATTGGATTAAAAAACTAAAACAGCATCATGCTAATAAATATTGTTTGTAGAATTATTTGCCAAAAAATCAGAATGATCGCATGCATATTAGTATGTTTTTTATTGTTTGAAAGATATTTTTAGAGGTAAGTTCGTGATTTCTTTTTATCGAGCCAAATAAATTGTATTATGTTTTCAAAACAGTATCATGCTAGCATATATCCTGAAGAATAACATATCTTTTTCTGGTCTTGTTTATAGCAGTGAATCATATACTTTTAGTAATTTATAAAACTTGCGTTTAGCTCGTGTAATCGCCTTAAACAAATATGGTCTATGTGTGTGCTGAATTTCGTCGACCTCCGTTCAGTCGTTTTGGAGTGCTTAGTTGCTTTCTCATTTTTCATATTGGTATACCTACATAACTTAACCTACTAAACTTTTCCCACTCTGGGCGGAGCGAGAAGGAGTGTCAGACTTTTACTGACTAAAACCCATCCATGTTCCTTCCTCGCCTTTATGAACAGTCCCGCAGCCATCATCATGTGCCTAGCCTTTTCGATCGGCTTCCAGTCTAACCGGATGCACTGAATACCAGTATTTTACATGCAGCGACTGTCTATTTGACCCCCACAACCTAGTTAGCACCTACCTACTGGGTAATTATGATACCCCTTGGTAAGACTGGTTGTCAGCTTTTTTGGACAATGACTACCAGTAACAACTGTCAAAGATCTACAAATGACAACCGGGAAAATGTTATTTTTTTTTTGATGGGAAATCATCAAATAACTTCTCCCACCCTGGGCGGAGCGGGAGGGAGTGTCAGACTTTTACTGACTAAAACCCATCCATGTTCCTTCCTCGCCCTTTATGTTCCGGGGCCGCGGTATCTCTTTCGAACAGGCCCGCAACTAATGGTATTACGTGCTTTCCGTGGCACGGAGGAAACTCGGCATGTAATGGGTGGTCACCCATCCACGGACCAACCGAGGCAAGCGCGGCTTAACCTTAAGATCGACCCAAGCGGCTGTTATTATTCAGCCACGAGCTCTTCAGTTCTAATGACCACATGACCTTATTTAATTTAATACAACTGTTTTAACGATTAAATGATGTAATGAATTATTGATCATTTTTTTTGTTTCTTTTACTGATTTTTAACGTCATTGGTACTAAATGTTATTAGAGCCAATTAAGGTTATGTTTTATAAAACACTAGCTTCTGCCCGCGACTTCGTACGCGGATCCTGTTGCTTATGCCAGCGACAACGGGTTCGTCAAAATCGAAGATCTGAAACGTCTGATGTCGAATTCTAAGAGCCCGGGGAAAGGAAAATAACGGGTCTTTCCCATCTGAGCAACACATACCGTTTGTTTCTTTTTGCCATTTAACAGCTTCACAAAAAGTACAATTTTGAACCATACCTCCGATGGCGGAATATGTGGCATATTCAATCATAGGAGTATACGTAAATGCACTCCGTTCCTTATCAACCCAAGGAAGGTCGCCATGCCCTACGGCTATATCTTGAGACACATCCGATTCTTCAGATTATAGCGACATTCTGTTCAGACAATGTCGAAGTCGATCAGAATTCAAACGTTCGTTGCGCTCTTCTTCTGTCTCTTCATGCCGTACTCCAGTAATTCTTTCTCTCTCACTTTCTAACTGATTATGAACATTTTGTCGTGTGCGTGTTCGGGGCAATGTATGATAATCTCGAGCAGCAGTTAGTCACGCATCACGTTCATCACTCGTTTCAAAAGACCTGCAGTTAGTAGATGTGCGAATACGCTGAGAACTCAAGCGCAATTCTCTATCCGTGAACGTCTCCGACTCGCGAGACAATGCATGACGTTCATGATCAGCAGTCAGTCCCGCATCTATTCTTCACTGGTCTCTATAGACCTGGATGTAGATGCGTAAATAGGCTGAGAACGCAGGCGTGCTTCGCGATCCGAAGAGGTTTCCAAGGAGCAAGTTGCAGCCTGATGTTCTCGAACAGCATCAAGTCTCTCCTGACGCTCGATTCTTGGGATCTGATGATCCTTTGGAACATTGGGAAAGATTTGACCTCTTTCTAGGCATGGATATAGTTTTGTTGTGAAGATACCCGATCAACTAAAATCTTAGTAACTGCTCCTCTGCGTTACCCGGTAGGCTACCGAGTCACGAAGATAAATGGAAAAGGAAATTAAACACTCAAATAACATAAGCCCGAAGGCATATTTATTCGATAAAATAAAAACTCAAATTTTCAATGATATACCATCGTCATATAATATTGAAAATCAGTCCTAAACTGTTACCGCCTTCACCGCGCGTGGAGGAACTCCCAGCTTATGTTATTTTATGAAGTATAATTAGTGATAGCTTTGCAATAATTTTCACATCAGATGTTTCTGATCTTCGATTTTTTATAAGTCAACAGGAAATGCCCATCAGACCGAACAGCTTTTGCTAAGACGTCATACCTATATGTGTTATGGTGTAGCTGGGCTATTGGAGTTCCACAATAGGTGTCCCAGATCTTCAATATTTATAAGTCAACAGAGAGTGCTCATCAGATTGAACAACTTTTGCAGAGACGTCATTCCTGTAATAATATGTGTTATGGTGTAGCTGGGCTCATGGAGTTCCACATCAGGTGTTCCAGATCTTCAAATTTCTTCTCTCAGCAGAAAATGCTCATCACGTGGAACAATTTTTGCTATGGTGTCATATTTGTATCTCTTAGAGTTTAGCTGGTCTGTTGCGGTTCTGCATCAGGTGTTCAAGTTTTCAAGATAAATTATAGCCTAAAGCTGACCCACGTCACTTCGTCTGCGTCACATAAGAGAGAAAAACGAAAGGAAAAAAAAATCCCCGTTTTTGCAACATTTTTCATTCCAACACAAAAAGAATTTTTCAATTTGAACCAGTAGTTCCTGAGATTAGCGCGTTCAACCAAACAAACAAACAAACAAACTCTTCTGCTTTATAATATTAGTATAGATTAGATCACATGAAATTAGGTTATTTGTTTTTAACAGCAACTGTCTGGTGACCACGACACACGCCTTGCTTAGTGTGGCACTAGATGGCGCTGTGTGTAATGTCTAGCGATATTTATTTATTTATTTAATAATTAGTGCACTGCCGGTGTACTAGGGGTACTCTTTGATATCCCTTTACAAGTCAAGTTACCGGAATTTCAAGCCCCTGGCTACCTGTAACTGATGAATAACCTTCAAACTGAATCTCAGCTACGAATTTTGATTGGCAAAAGCTATGATAGCAGGCACCCACTACTTTCCCGGACGAGCACTTTTACAAAGAATCCTCCTCTTGTATGGATTGTTTGAAATACAATGATCATTTTGCTTACGTCATCGTTGGTCTGAAGATTACGTCACAACTTGTCGCGTCACAAGAAAGATTAATGGCCAGCTTTAATAAATGAAAATAATGATACAGATGTGTCATTATAAGCCTCTGTGAACCACAGTAGGTGACCCCTACACACTAGAAGTAGCAAAGATAATTATTTTATAATAGTCATGACGACAGTATCAAATTTATTTTAAATCTATTTAGTCCGTCAGTTAGATTATTGAAAATAAATGGACACGTATTTTTTGTTTTTGTAATTCAATGAATATTGACAAAGATAAAACGTATCAAAACTCGGGAGTGGGGGCTCGTAACGTCAGAACTAGCTAAAAATTATACCGAGGCGTGACGTATTGGGAATTTGGAGCTTCTTGGTTTCTAGTTGGCAAAAGGAGTCGTTACCCATGGTCCCGGTGGTCGACCCATTACCTGGTCCATGGGTAATTTTAATTAACCGTGGTTCCATAGCATTAGGGATTGTTGTCTGGACTTCTGAATGTATCGATAGAAAATAAAAATTGTATATTTTAAACTATAACCAATTATTTGCATTCACAAAATTGTACTTTCAATACGAGCTCGCTGAACATTGCGAACTCACGCCGAGCTCGTTACGCTCTCACAGCGAGCTAGCTGCATAGTCACCTCGTCTTGAACTCGCTGGCAAATCATCAATATGATACGGACCTAAAGCAATGTTATACATCTTTTGTTTCCTATGAATACAGGAATTTACCACATACTTACGTGGCTATTACCAGCCCTCTCTGTCTCACAAAGAGGAGCCTGTTTACCAGCACTGGGAACATAATAGTTGGCTTATGTTATGTTAATCTATACATTTACGCCCAACTTCACAGAATTCAGTCGTGCCGTTTAGCGCGTTGACACATGGCCACAACCTCCAAGGTCGAGAGACGCGTGTTGTAACACGAAATGTGAAATAAATTACTGAGGCGGACTGGACGGTGGTGCTACTAGTGATGCAGTTTGTGTCAAGAGACACGAGCGAGCATCATATTATGTCATTTGCGTGAGTAATTGGTTGCATAAGCCATTAAAACTAAATTACCCGTAAGTAATACTTTTACTCGGTCTTCTCACAGAACCACAAACATTGTAACATTATAGTCTTCCATTCAGTAACAAAACCAGTCCAAACAATTAGCAGCATCAGTATACGTACATGTGACGTATAGAGGAGGTGATCTACAGTTCGACAAAATGGAGAAAATTCGGGAGCGATCATAATAATTATTTAAAACAAATAATATTGACACATCTTCGCATGTAAATCCAATAATGTCGCTTCGCAAGTGACACGGTGACACGGTGACTTTTGGAATTCTCTCAGCATGTTCTTTTAATTCTTTTCTCCGCTGTTGCAAGCCACGTGTAAATCTTGGCCAGAGGTCAGAACATCGCATGACTCACCGCGACGAGACGATACCCATACAAGGGAAACAAACGACACACTTGCGAGTCGAGCTCCCACCTGCGAGTCGCATCAATTGAGGACGCGAACGAGGTATAATAGTTACAAACGTACAAAACTTTTACAGCTTATAAATATTTGCGAGTCTGTTCGGTATGGAGCTGGGTGTTATTCTAAACCATCCGCTGGAGTTCTTCAGTAATTTGTTACCACCGGAGAACTCCAGCGTTCTCTGGTTCCTTGTTGAAGTTTTAAATAATTCCTGTGCAAACTGGTAGAGGAATTATGAATATGCAAGCATCGTATTTCCATTCGGAAATGTTTTTCGATGCACGTTTGGAGATTTCGTTTGCTCAAGTTTGTTCATTTGTGGTTTAGGGGCAGGATCTTCAAGGTTTGACGACCCGAATGGCGCAGTGAGGCTGCATTACGTTCTTATCGAATTCGAATCCCGGTAGAAACACATGTTTGTGTAATGAGCATGGACCTTTGTTTCCGAGTCACGGATGTTTATGTGTCTAATATGTATTTACAAAAAAAAAAGTGTTTATAATAATACACCGCTGCCGCGTAATACCCCGCTTTACGCGACCCCGTTATGCGCGTTTTCACTATAAAGCGAATTTAAAATGCGGGAATACAAAATGATGACCGTGCCTTGACCGTGTGTCAAACAATTAAAAAAACTTTTTTGCAAAAAAATAAAACCGACTTCAAAAAAACACACAAAAATAACACAAAAAGAAAAACACTAAAAAGTGAAAAATAACTCGCTTCAGAAGCCGGTGACAAAAACACCAAATCAATCAAACAAAGGTCAAGCTTCGAAGTCGGTGACATTTGTTTGATTGATATAATGTTTTTGTCACCGACTTCTGAAGCTTGACCTTCAAAATTCAAGAACCATCAAAATCCATTTATAATTGGCGGAGTAATCGCGTAACAAACACACATAAAAAAAACATACAGTCGAATTGATAACCTCCTTCTTTTTGAAGTCGGTTAAAAACAGTGTTGGGTGTTATGAACGTATTTTACAAGAACGTAAAGAAAACGTTACCCAAAATACAATAGATGTATTTTTTCCGTAAAAAATAAAAAATAATTTATATTGCATAAAGTCTTCTTAGAATTAAAGTGATTGTTTAAAATGATTCGTATTTTTTTAGTATTACATTTTGACTATGTTTAAATCATAAAACTCGATATACGCGAATTTCAGTACTACTGTATATCAACCATCTGGTGACTCCGACACAAGCCTCGTTGCTTAGTGTGGCACTAGATAGCGCTCTGCGTAGTATACAGCTATACTTATTTATCAGTTTAAGGTGAAGTAGCCCTTGCCAAGGTCGGTACTTGGATAGGTTGAACAGAGAAAGGACTCCTATTATAACAACCATGCATTACATACGGAGTTTCCTCCGTGCCTCGGAGAGCACGTTAATTTGTTGGTCCCGGCTGTCAGTTTTAAGTCTATGACTGTTATTATAAAATCAAAATCAAAATATTTTACTTCACATAGGCCTAGATGGGCACTTATAAAACATCGAAAAAGGTGGACGGTTCGCGTTGGTCGATTCCATGGAGAAGAACCGGCAAGAAACTCCATGGTTACTCTTTTCAAATCATTTGGTATTACAATATTATTATGTTCCATTACAGCATTAGTACTAAAGTATGGGGGGACAGCGTAGACCCGACAATAGGTCGTTGCTTACTATACAAAAAATGTAAAACAAAAGGAATATTTAACAAAAGTTAAACAGCATCCGGGAATCTAAAAAGCCTACAATGTTCACTCATTCACAAATAATAGGTAAACAAGCATATATACAAAGAGAACTAAACTAAAAAATAAAGAATATTTAATTAAAGAACTAAATTAAACAAGTGACACAAATATTGAGGTATAGGTAGTCAGAAGCTCGAAGTGTATCATATTACCCCCAGTAATTGGGTTGTGGAGGTTATATCAGTCGCTTCTTGTAACTTTACCAGAGGTACGGAGAGATCTCGTTATTGAACTTCATCCGCGGACGAACTTAGACAAGTGTTGCTTAACCTGAAACATCTACCCATTTTTAGGGTTCCGTAGCCACATGGCAAAAACGGAACCCTTATAGATTCGTCATGTCTGTCTGTCTGTCTGTCGGTCGGTCTGTCTGTCCGTCAGTATGTCACAGCCACTTTTTTCCGAAACTATAAGAATGATGTTGTTGAAACGTAGTAAGTAGATGTATTCTGTGAACCGCATTAAGATTTTCACACAAAAATAGAAAAAAAAACAAATTTTGGGGGTTCCCCATACTTAGAACTGAAAGTCAAAATTTCTTTTTTTCTCCAAACTCATACGTGTGGATAGGTCTTAAAAATGATATTGAGGTTTCTAACATATTTTTTTTTCTAAACTGAATAGTTTGCGCGAGAGACACTTCCAAAATGGTAAAATTTATTGGAACGAAGTTCCTTATTTATTATTTATTTATTTATTTGTCTATTATTTATTTATTTTGTGTTGTTGTTTTTTAAAATGTAGAGAATTATAAAATTAAAAAATATAAATTATGTACATTACCATGTAAACTTCCACTTAAAATTGGTTTGGACGAGATCTAGTAAGTAGTTTTTTTTTAATACGTCATAAATCGTAAACAGCAATTTACCTTTCATTCAATCTGCTACGGAACCCTTCATGGGCGAGTCCGACTCGCACTTGGCCCCTTTTTTTTCAAACTTTAGTTTGGTCTTTAAATCCATAACAGATTCGTTATTAGGCCACGTACCCACTAAGTCGTGACGACAGATACACGTGTAGTTTTAAATTTCGTGGTGTTTTTACGACGCGATTACTGTCGTCCACGACTTTTGCCAACTAAAAACAACGATAAATTAATCGTCACGGCACAGTAGGAACGGGGCCTTGACGTTAATGGAGGGGAATTATTAATGTAATGTGATAACAGTCGGGCATCGTCGGTGGAAGCGTATTGGTTACTATAACTACATTTTTATGTTTTGTGATACAGAGTGCAGTATCGGAAGACACAACTCCAAAATATGCACCAGAAAACATATTTGTGTAAACATTTATTTCCAAAATAAACATTATTTATTCATAACCTGCTCCCGTTTGGTCGAGATATATTATACTTTTAAAAAATTGCTTATGTTTAATCTAGGCCGCTGACGTATCAAAAAATACGTCATTGAATCAGAAGACCTTATAAAAACATTCTTAGGGCTGAATTTTCCATCGATAGATAATTTTTATCTGAAGAGTAAATTTGACGTTTTGGCAGAGTGGCCATACTAAACTGTCAAAATGACAAACTTATTTGTCGAAAAAGTTAACTGGCGATTGAAAATTCGGCCCTTTAGAGTGTTAACATCCCAGAAAATAAGACTGGATTCTCTGTTACCAACCTATTTCGATTTCACTAAGTAACATTGTGATTCGAAATAATGACCTATACACCGAGAAAGGACACCTACTATAACAATCATTGTTGGTCATTGTTAACCAAAGTTAGTACCCTCTCCTTACGTCTGCTTAATTCAAGAACAATAGACCACTAATATTAACTTATGTTACCAAAGGCTTTGTTCACCTACGTTTAGTGTTGTGGTCGGGAATCAAATGTATCGATATGTCGCAGGATGGTTTGGAAAATGGAATATTGGTGAAGGTTTAACACAAAAACGACTTTACCTAAAATACATACCACCTTGAGCTCATGCCAGCCTGGTACTTGTTGGGGGGTGACAACGTTATGATGAACATTGGACATTTTGCGAATTGGACATTTTTCGACAGCTGGACATTTTGCCAATTGGACATTTTGCCAATTTGACTTTTTGTGAATTGGACATTCTGCGCCTAAACGCATAATCAGCTTGTATCGTTCCTATTGCTGGGACACAGGCAGTGGATTGTGCTGCAACCGAACCGGCCCAGTGTGGGTTAATAAATGTCACATGCTTTCAAATTTTCTCTTGAACCACCGTTTTGAGAGTAATGGTGATGAAATAACTACCTCTTAAGGAAAACTAGCAATTCGTCCGCGACTTCGCCTGCGAAAATTGTGATAACTCGTCTAATTCGCATGATATCAATATAATATATAGCTTAAGTTACTCGATAAAGATGTAGCTTTCTAATGGTGAAATAATTTTTAGAATCGGTTAAGGAGTTCTTGAGTTAAATCCTAAGAAACAAACCAACAAAAATCAAATCTCTCCTCTATAGAATATTAGTTTAGATTTGTGTAAGGTGCGTAGTACTCGCAACCGACGTGAGTATGACTAGATGTAAGAACGTGGGCGAGGCGAAATGAGTATGTAAGGATCGTAGCACGTGACGTTCTGTGGTTTCTGCTTACTCCTTTGGGAAAAAGCCGTGACTTTATGTATAGTCCGCGCCACGAGAAGCTATAATTTTTGTAAACAAACAATTTCTACCAAGATACGTAGCGACAATTCGATCAACAAGAAATACTCCCAAATTCAATCAACTCAAATTATCATACGTGTAATACGAAACTAACGAGCAATTTCAATTGGTCGGGTTATATTTTGGCGATATAAAGCGCTGTCGTCTGATGTTTTGTGGTATTGGAACGCATCCGACATCATGCGTAAACATTTGGCCGCCATTTTGAAGTAAGATCACGCTGACGCTGTCAGTTTTTAATTTGATCCAAAGGTTGCGAACCCGAATGTGTGTTTACAAAACTTCTCGTGGCGGGGACTATAACTATGTATGTGCAAGATTCTTGAAAACACGTCCTTAGAAACCCAGTAATTGTGTTGTTGTAAATAACAAACACCAAAACAAGCCGTATATGCCGTATATTTTGAGGAGCTCGTGACTAAATAATGACTGCCACTGGGGTCGAACTTTAGGTTAAGCCGTGTTTGCCTAGGTTGGGCTGTAGATGGGTGACCACCCTGGGTTTCCTCCGTGCCTCGGAAAGCACGTTAAGTAGTTGGCACCGGCAGTCATTTATACATCGTTGACAGTCGTAACAGGTAGTCAGTGGCCCAAAAAATCTGACAACCAGTCTTACCCAGGGGTATCGTATTACCCAGTACTAACTGGATTATGAAGGTAAGATAGGCAGTCGCTCCATGTAAAATACTCGTATTCAGCTGCATCCGGTAAGACTGGAAACAGACCCCAACATAGTTGGGAAGAGGCTAGGCAGCAGATGATGAAACGAGCCGTATAAGATATTCAGTAACCCCTGGTTGCCTCAAAACTGACGCCAAAGTAGTTGACAAAACTCTCTGCCGTTGATCACCCCTTTGCAAAACCTATCCTAATTTCACCAGCGTATTATATGAAACAGTTTTTACCCTAGTGGCATCAGCCTGGTTTAATGAATTAAGTTGAGCGTGCCTCCGAAACTTTGGCGCATAAAGCTTGTGGAGGGTAAAAATTTAAACACATTTTAAATAGTCTGTTGGCAACTTAGCGCGTTTGTTTTATCCCGAGTGGGTTTTTGGAGATGGTATTAGGTATGCTTTTTGGAGACCTTTATTGTTGTCTTTGAAACTTAAACTAAAATTAGTCTATGAAAGTGTTTTTGGTAAAAAATTTTGTCTAGATTTTCAGAAATATTTTGGAAATGCTTCTTATACATACATATACAGAGTGTAAACAGACTCGTCATGGAGCCGTCGACCAAGCATTCTGTAGATCAAACTAAAGTAACTTTACGCAAGCATTATTGCTTGGACTTTTTTTTTGGGGGTAAAAAGTCACGTTTTGTTGTAGAACTCAATCTAACGCACTCAACACATTGGGCTGATGTATGGATTGAACTATACGGGGGTCGTGAAGGTGTTTAAAGTAAAAATCTTATATTGAAAACTTGTCAAAAAGTTGGGACTTTGACCCCCATATCTACAGAGATATGGGGGTCAAAGTCCCAACTTTTTTTTTAGCTACAGAGCTAAAAGGTTCCCAGATATAGAGTAGAACAAAAAAAAAATATCGCAATGACGTAAAATAAACTTTTTGTAAATTTTACTCTATTTTATGCACAGAATTAGATATAGCTTGATACCCTGATAACGGAAGTATCACGATCCGTATGAAAACCAAGCGTGCCATGTTTACTACCTACCTGACGTCATAAGCACTATTTAGTTAGGTACTATATGTGTACAAACAAGTTACTCCACTCTAAATGTCGAGAATTGAGTTCTTGAGTAGTAGAGCCGTTGTTTTAAACAAATGAGCTAATTACTTAGGTTCAAGTCACACCGGAATGGCTACGGCCGGCAGCGACGCGGCGAGCACATTCAGTGTGAAATAATTTTAAACTTGATCTACATACTTAGAAAACCAGTATTCGCTTGAAAAGCTTGAAAAGGTCGCTCACCGATGCCAGTGGCGACGTGACGACGCTCCTGGCACTGCGGGCCGCTGCCGGCTGAATGTAGAAACTAAACTAGTCAAGAGGAGACTAGGCGCGTGAGGTCTGGAAGTCGCGCGAAGCCGCCAGCGGCAATGCTGGGGTCCGCTGGCTTCGCCGCCGGCCAATTCTGGCCGCTGCCATTCCGGTATGACTAGACCCTAAGTATAACATACTTATGCGCGTAGTAGGTGCATTTGCGTTATCCAGGTATATCTATATTATCTGTGCTTCTACAGTAGGAACTTGTCAAAGAGAAGATGTATATTGATACGAACGAAGAAGGAGGAAACCGCACTGCAGTAATGTCATTACGATCCACCCAGCATTTCCCCATATTCTGATGTAGCTGAATTCCATACGAAAAGCGACCCTCCACGCTCTATATATAAATCTACACTAATATTATAAAGAGGAAAACTTTGTTTGTTTGTTTGTTTGGTTGTAATGAATAGGCTTAAAAACTACTGGACCGTTTTTAAAAATTCTTTCACCATTCGAAAGCTACATTATCCACGAGTAACATAGGATATATTTTATCCCCGTACTCCCACGGGAACGGGAACTATGCGGGTGAAACCGCGGGACGTCCGCTAGTAGGTTATAAATTGTGATTGAGATTGTAGTTGGTTACAAACAATTTTAATGATAATATGCTATATTATAAAGGGTGTAAAAAAACCCCTTAACGAAGCCGAAAGGCACTTGTTTTCCCCGTTTTTGGGATTATTTTTTTTTCTACACCATACCTGGGATCCTTCTTGTTACAGTGATATCGGGTCAAACTTCCCACTTTTTGACAAGTTTTTAATGTAAGATTTTTTACACTTTAAACACCTCCCCGACCCCCGTACTATTTAATAAATCCATTACTCAGTCAATAAAATAACGCCCTACTATTTTGTAAGACCGTGTTTTGCTATTTACATAAAATAATCTAACTTTACCTATTCATCTTTAATAAATAAGCCGGTACCAGAAATAAACAAGCACCGAAATTGGAGGACCAGAAAAGAATATCAATTTAGATAATGTTAAAACTTTAACGACATCGAAAAACTTTAAAAACAAAATTTCATTAATATAGTAAGTCTAACTAAGAAACCTCTTCGTCGAGACTTGTATTTTCTTTTTTCATAAAAAATTAATTTAGCTTTGTCAGCTTTTGAAGAATGGTGAAAGTTTTCCAGTAATTAAAGACTTGTTTTTAAGATTTTTTTTTGTTGTCAAGTACTAAATTATGTGGACAGGTTCCTTTGCCGCTCATAAACGAAAAATTACCACTTTTTTTCTAATTACTTAGAGCAGAAAGGAGGTTTGATAATGGTTTATTTCGTTTTTGTAGTACTTAAATGGTGTCCTTGATTTGGCACTTATTGTTGAAAACTTAGGGCCTTATAATGACATACACAAAACTTATAATTGATAATCCGAATGGAGCAGCGGTAGTGAAGCTGTCTTACGTTCAGTTTGGAATCCCGGTAGGAGCAAATGTTTGTGTGATGAGCATGGACATTTGTTTCCGAGTCATGGATGTTTATATGTATAACAAGTATGTATTTACAAACAAAAAGTATCTATGTAGTATATCAACTATTTGGTGTCCACAGCCTCGTTGCTTATTAGGCCACTATATGGCACTGTGTGTAATGTTCAACGATATTTATTTATTGGTTCTTTAAAAGGTTCAGGTGCGTAGTACTAGCAACCGTCGTGCGTGTATGATCAGAAGCCCTACTCCCTAACGTTTCTTCCGTATATTCGGATCTATCCGCCTCTCTCACTCGCACTCATATTTAGTCCGTCAGTTAGAGTATTGGGAAATAATGGCCATGTAGTTTTTTTTTTGTAAATCAATAAATAGTGACAAAGATAAAACGCATCTAAACTCGGGAGTGGGGGCTTATGACGTAAGAACTCGCTAATAATTATACCTAGGCGTCGTCAATTTTGGTTTATGTAACAAAAGAAAAAATACGGGTCAAATATTTGTTAATAATCTAACTGATGGACTTATTGTAATTTTTTCGCAAAAAAGAAAAGTTTCATGTAATTGAGAGTGGGCCTTTTGCCATTCCAGGCTCCGAAGTTCGCGGGCCTATGGACGGTGAGCTATGGGCTTCTGACGACAGGCCGTGTCGACAGCGCGTTCGTGTTCCACGTGCGCTTCAAAGGGATTTCAGCATAAGGAAGGGGTCCACAAGGGCCGATACCTGCTGGGCTGCGGGACTGTTCGAAAGAGATACCGCGGCCCTGGTACACAATGTTCTAATAAGGAAAGTGGATGGGCGGAGCGGTAGCAGTCATTTGATAACATCCCGTCCAAAAAAAAGGCTCCGAACTTCCTTCTAAGATTAGATTGCAAACAGACACATCCCCAAGAAAAAATACATTGGTTGGACAATAAAACTGTCAACGTCCTTACAGCGGGGATAAATTATAGAAAATCAACGAGGATATAGCGAACTCCTGACGTTTGGACAAAAGGAGAATGAAATGGACAGTGCAGCTAAACAGACTCCCATTATAGATGCCACGCCTTTGGTATGTGGTACAAGGAGAAAAAGGAAATGGTGTTTTGAACTTTACTTTAAGCCAGGGTACTAGGTAGGAGCTGCGGGACTGTTTGAGAGAGATACCGTGGCCCCGGAACATAAAGTGCAAGGAAGGAACATGGATCAGTTCTAGTCACTAAAAGCCTGAAACACGCTTCCGCTCCGCCCAGAGTAAAAGGAGTCATTTGATGATATCCCTTCGGAAAAAAGGGTAGCTCGCAATATTCGCGCTTCGTAGCACTCGTAGCCGATCCACTGCAGCTACGCTAGTTTCCACTTCTATAAGCAGTCCCCAAAGACTGCCCTGCATGTCTTTTTTCACATTTTTAGCAATTTTCTGGTCACAATTGAGTTGTTTTTTGAACAAAATATGATTTGCGTCCGTAATACGAGTCAGATACAGAATGATTATAATTAAAATCATAAATAAGGGTTGTATTATTGATTTTAATTATTATAATTCTGTAAGTCTAAGTCACAGGCTTCCCCGTTTATGCGAGGTTTTGAGAATTTGTATAAGAATGTTTATTACGCTTTCAAGCAAAAACTACTGAACGGATTTGAATTAAATTGGCACAGAGAGAGTTCATAACCTCTATTAACACGAACAATACTTTTTTATTCCGGTATTACGATCCCGCAGGACAAAAACCGAACGCTTTGCAGGCGAAGTCTTGGGCATTAACTAGTAAGGAAATGTCTCGACTTCTATCCTTCACCCAAAAATTGTTTGCAAGAGATTACCTCGCGTAGACTGCCCATGGTCTATTAGTTTTAAATTTTGTTTTTGCTAAAAGAATAAAATGTTCAATAAATAAACAAGTAAGGCAAGGGAATATGATTGAATGCTTCTGAGTAAAGCTTACAATATGTGCTTAAATATGTAGTTAACGAAATAGAAGTAACTTGGCGTAAAGCACTGCATTTAACCAAACAGGGACCTGTCCAAAGTCACCACCAACTTCGAGGTAGCAGAGGTCTGGTAGAGACTTATTTGACTAAAATATTGGGAATCATCGACAAAACGAAAAAGAAGAAACCTTACTGGCTAACATTATTTTACGTAAGAGAAGGTATTTTCTATAATTTACTTGTCTGGTAGCTATCGGTGTTTCTATAAACAAAGTTAGCTTGAAATATCCTATCTGTGTCACCTACCTGTCACTTGATTCAAAGAAAAAAAAATAAAAAAAAGACGTGTGGCACTCGGGGACTGCCGCGGTAAAGCTATTGCATAGCATTTTTTATCAACTTATGCAATTATAATTATTTATTCATTTTATTTTTCCGTTTGTTGCCGGCTCGAGGACCAAACGCAGACTGAATGGTCAGGCTCGGCTTCCCATCACGATGTAATTATGTATTTTATAATGATGGTTCTAGAACATAGAAGAATAAAATGGTTACAAAGAAGGTCTAACATCAAATGTATACAACCTACAACTCCTAGTTACGGCAATAAAAGAAAACCAAAAAAACTAGCTTGTCGTTGTCATTATCTGACATGGTGTAATGTTTGTGTTTTTGTACTTACCTTTTTGACTACTGTAATCCAAAATTTTGTCATACGTTCTTTCCGAATAACTGCATAGCCTTTATTTGGAGGCTTAGCGTGCATTTTCGCCTTTTAATTCATCTATATATATAAAATGGTAAACTGACTGACTGACTGACTGACTGACTGACTGGGTGATATATCAACGCACAGCCCAAACCGCTGGGTCTACAGATTCCAAATTTGGCATGAAGGTTCCTTATGTGGTTTAGGGGTGCACTAAGAAAGGTTTCTACAAAATTCACCCTCTAAGGGGGTGAAACGGGCCCCCAAAGTTTGTATGGGGAAACAAGATTAGTTAGACTATTTTATTCGAAACTACACAAGAGTACTCCTATTGATAAATGAGTAGAAACGGGTTTCAGGTTTTTTCAAAATTCAACCCCTAAGAGGGGTAAATGGGGTGACAAAGTCTAAAAATCAACGCACAGCCCAAACCGCTGGGTCTATAGATTCCAAATTTGGCAAGTAGGTTCCGTAGTCTAGGGGTGCACTAAAAAAGTATTTTTCAAAATTCACCCTCTAAAGGGGTGAAACAGGCCTCCAAATTTTGTAAAGGGAAACAAGATTGGTTAGACTTTTTCATTCGAAACTTCACAAGAGTACTTCTATTGATAAATGAGTGGAAACGGTTATCAGGTTTTTTCAAAATTCAACCCCTAAGAGGGGTAAATGGGGTGACAAAGTCTAAAAATCAACGCACAACCCAAACCGCTAATTTGGCATGAAGGTTACTTATGTGGTCTAGGGGTGCAGTAAGAAAGGATTTTTCAAAATTCACCCTCTAAGGGGGTGAAACGGGCCTCCAAAGTTTGTATGGGGAAACAGATTAGTTAGACTATTTCATTCGAAACTTCACAAGAGTACTCCTATTGATAAATGAGTAGAAACGGGTTTCAGGTTTTTTCTAAATTCAACCCCTAAGAGGGGTGAAACGGGCCTCCAAAGTTTGTATGGGGAAATAAGATAAGTTACACCATTTCATTCGAAACTTCACAAGAGTACTCCTATTGATAAATGAGTAGAAACGGGTTTTCAGGTTTTTCAAAATTCAACATCTAAGAGGGGTAAATGGGGTGACAAAGTCTAAAAATCAACGCACAGCCCAAACCGCTGGGTCTACAGATTCCAAATTTGGCAAGTAGGTTCCGTAAGTAGTCTAGGGGTGCACTAAGGAAGAATTTTTCAAAATTCACCCTCCAAGGGGTGAAACGGGCCTCAAAAGTTTGTAAGGGGAAACAAGATTGGTAAGACTATTTTATTCGAAACTTCACAAGAGGGAGCGGGTGTCGTTTACATGGTTTTCGAGGTCGCTGATTACAAAAATGAGATCGAAATGAAAATCGAAATGGCATTGAAGTAAATTTTTCGTCATGTGTGTCGTTTTCATGTTTTTTGGGGTCGCTGATATCGAAAATGAGGTCAAAATGAAAATCCAAGAAGGCACCTAGGATTTTTTTTCGTTTTTCCTTCATGGGTATCGTTTTCATGGTTTTCACTGAACACAAATCTATTTTTTCTTTAATTTTTGTTTGTCCTCGTAGCTACGTATCGTTATGTAATTTACCGGCCATAGTAATTCCATCCTAGACAATAATTTAAGATTTTACACAATACTTCTGCAAAGTTCCTCTGTTCTGCTTTGAAACCAACTAATTTATGAGCAACCCAGATATGTATATCTTTAAAAGTCTGCTGGATCTTGAATTTTACTTACTCTTTGTTTTGCGCAATGAAATTCTTCCATTTTTTAATTAAAATTACCCCGAATTCAACGCGAGCAAAGCCGCAGACAAAGCTATCTAATACATCAAAATCTCGTGTCACATTGTTTGTTATCGAAGTCCTCCGAAACGACTTCACCGATTTAATATTTTTTTTTGTGTATACTTGCTATGTCAGAGAACAAGTCGAAGGCTTCTTTTATACCGCTATGTGACAAGGGTGGTTTACGCGGACGAAGTCGCGGGCAACAGCTAGTATTACATAAAGCATTTCTGTACATTTTAGTGTTTCCAAATCTTTGTTTACTTTTGTGATGTCAGAGAATGACAATGACAAGCCTAGTTTTGTTTTTAATTTATTGCTATAACTTGGAGTTGTAGGTTTTATACATTTGATGTTAGACCTTCTTTATTAACCATTTTATTCTTCTATGTTCTAGAACCAACATTATGAATTGTCTTTTTTAAACTTTCACGATCAGAACACATTATAAAACATATGACATCCGGGTATTTATCGCGAATATCTGTCGCGGTACCTCCAATACTTCAGTCTCCCCGCGACCACGGCTGGTGCAATCCGGTCGAAACGTCGGGATAAAATTAAAGGTAAATTCGCGATAAATACCCGGATGTCATATGTTTTACAACATTATGAAATTCATAATTTCATCATGACGGGAAGCCGAGCCTGAAATATTCAGTCTGCGTTTGGTCCTCGAGCCAGCAACAAGCTGGAAATTACTCTGAAATATTTGACGTGGTCACTAAGCCGGCGAGATCTAGTCCTGGCGTCATTTTAAAGTCCTGAAGTCATAAAAAACTACAACTATTACTGCAATTACCTATTGAGAGCCCCTGGACGCTGTCTGCCTTAAAAACTTACTGCTGCTACAACTGCGGCTGCTACAACTGCTGCTACTCCTACTATTCCTACTTCTGAGAACCTGGACACGGACAGCGGGTGAGCCTCGACCCTCGAACCATCGAAGATTGGCGACTGCGAGTGAGCCTATCACTGCGGCGAGTTTTTTCTGCCAGCTGCGAGCATGGACCCTTACCTCGACCTGGACCCTGATCACGTTACCTCGGCTTCCCTAATTTAGTAAATTTCTATTCCCTTGTATTATATTATTAAACCATAATTCATTCCCTTGCCATTTTACTTTTATATTTTACACAATGCAACCTTACATTTTCCTCCCCAGGAAAACGTAACGTTACAATGGGGTGTTAGGTTATTTTCGTTACGGAATTTCTGGATTCGGTCTCCACGCTCAAGGCCCGCGAAGGTTTTTGTGACATTTTGTTTCTAACCGTCCGTAAGGTCTCTACCTGTTTGACATGTATGTCAAACAGGTAGAGATAGCAACCTACCGATACCTGTAAGTAAGTTACTAAAAATTTATTTTAGGCAAAGTGACAATTCATCAACGATTTTTTTTACAGATTTCCTTTTTCGAAACCAGCCAAGCTGCTTTCATTATGTCAAATTTAACACCACAAGATGATGACACACGACGAAACTTGCGAAAAGCGACGCGTTTCATTTGTTTTCTCATTGTGAAAACAGTCGCGTCGCTGTACGGCTAGTTTTAAACCACGCTCTTTCATTTGTTTTTGCCCAAGTCGCTGTTGTAAAACGTGAGACACGTGTTGGTCAAGGACAAGGGGCAATATACAGTTTTGTAGGCATTTACTACAAAAAATATGCCCCTGATGAGGATTGAACGCACGACCTAAAGATAGGCGCTGCCTACGGCTTAGGCTGGTAAGATTCTCTTGAAAGAAAGAAAGAAAAAGCATTATTTGCCCGCCGAGGACAAAACACACAATAAAACGAAATTGGTTCTGTATAAGGACAAAAAGCTCCTATCTATACCTATGTACCCCCCTCATGTGTAACCCTGTACATCTAAGTTTAATAGATACATACATAAAGATCTTAGAACAAAGGTGATGACATTCTAACAACGAAAAATGATGAAAAAGTTAAAAATGTATTCAATATAAAAATATTATTCTACCTCGATGGACTAGTGGGCGCAAACACGAAAGCTGAGCACGGGATCTGCGCGAGGTTTCGCCTATCTGACCTTCACAACCCAGTAACTGGTAATACGATACCCCTTGGTAAGACTGGTTGTCAGACTTTCGGGCCACTGTATTCCTGTAACGACTGTCAAAGATCTACAAATGACAGCCGGGACCAACGGCTTAGCGTGCTTTCCGAGGCACGGAAGAAACCCGGTTTGTATTGATGATGATGATGTTCACCCATCCATGGACTGAACACATGCAGTCATATTATTTTCCTTTTTGAATCTTGAGGATAAAATTATATTCGGAAACCCTCTGTCTCTCTTAAATCGTACCAATCTCCAATAAGTAATAACTCAATGTCAGCTCCAAAGATATTTCGCCAATTTCGAGTTCTTAAGATTTGGAAATACTTCTCATTATAATTCTTTTGTTTCCAGTTTATTCAGAGGCGCTGAAGTTTTGATAACCAGTCGTACATTTATTTACGATTCTAATACAAATGTTTGGAAAATTGAAGGTCTTTCATGAAAAGTGTTAAAGTAAACTGTTGGGCAGTTTACTGAACTGGACCTAATTAACGTGAGACATAGCATAATTTTTTTTTGCCTAGATCCAAGTTTTTGAAGTTAAAACTTTTTTAGGCGCTTTGATCACTTTTTGGGTTACGTAACGCTTCATAGCACTCGTAGCCGATAAGCTACGGCGTAGCACCACTTACATGCACGGGGCACGGGGGACTGCCTGCATTTTTTTTACATAATTATTGTTTGCACTTGTGGCATGGAAATGTTTCTTTTGTTTGTACCGTAAATAAATTCATGTGAATTCAGTAAAAAGCTATTATTATTTTGAAATTACAAACAGACCATTCAATTTTATTTTTGTGTATAGATTATTCGTAGTGTTATTTTACTCTGTCAGGCGTTATACCTAAAGAAATATATATTTATAGCTTATCTCATAAATCCATTGTTTACACAAGTAATCTCAGTGAAGTGTTGATAAAAGCATTACATTTTATTGATGACGATAACTTATCTATGACTGTTTTTTTTACAATTTAAGAAAATATACAGTAATATCTGACCAGTTCAGAAATTATTCACTGTTTATTGAGTTTGTATTTTTTATTTTTATACTAAACTAGCCGTACCCGGCATTGGTTGCAATGCATGTTTTCCTACCTGCATATCTACTACTTACCTACTACTACCTAACTACCACCTATCTACCTACCTATCTAATTCTCACCGTTTAAACCTTCCCTGGACTTTCACAAATAATTCAAAACCAAAATGAGCTAAATCGGTCGTCGATCTCGAGTTTTATTGAGACTAACGAACAGCAATTGATTTTTATATAATTATATATAAATAAATAATAATAATAATATAAATTATTATATTGTATTATATAGGGTGTAAACCACCTCATCACAAAACCGTCAACCAAGCATTCTGTACATCAAACTAAGTAACTTTACGCAAAAAATTTTGCTGGGAAACAACTTTTTTTTTGAGGTTATAAATCACGTTTTGTGGTAGAACTCAATGTAATGCACTTAAAACATTGTGCTGATGGATGGGTTGAATAGTACGGGGGTCGTGGAGGTGTAAAAAATCAAAATCTTGCAAAAAAAACTTGTATTAAAAAAAAACTTGACCCCCATATCTCCGTAACTAGAAGGTTCCCAGGTATGATGTAGAACAAAAAATGATCGCAATAATGGGGAGAACAAGTGCCTTTCGGCTTCGTGAAGAGGTGTTTTACACCCTTTAGATAGGCTTGCGTTTGCCCGCAACTCGTCTAATGTGAAGCGATGGTGCGGCCTAGGGTGAAGCACGCTTGTCTATAAGAAAGTGATTCACTCGAAGTTTGAAGAGATCTTGAGGTACTTTTGAACGGAAATGAAAAATGGAAAATAAAAACAAATAAAGAGACATGTTTCTGGAACTAAAAATTCAAAAGACAGTTGTGACCAACATGCACTGGGCATAAGCGTCAGTTCACACCGAGACTCGATAAGGCGCGACGCCGCGCAACGTGTCGCAATAAAATGTGAATCTTTTTGTGTACTAAATAAAGTTATATTTTGAGTGGCTCTATTTAAAATTATTTGACCCTTATGGACTACGTCCATCTCTATCTTAGCCACAGCATTGGGAATGCTTTAGGGTTATTATGCCAAAACTCAAACAGCTCTCGACAGTCAGCAAATGTAAAATCAGTTTATTTGGCATTTTGAGAAATCGCAAGCGTAGGTAAAAAACAAAGAACCTCGTTTTTCAAAGTTGGTTAAAATCACGATTTTTGTTTTTTTTTTCTGTGGAACAAACCTTCTTCACATTTGACTTCATTGTTTTTAACGTACTACTATTACTGATACCAAAAAAAAAACAAAAACAGAAAATAAGTGCACAGCTTATTTGGACGGATTATCACCAGCCTCGGTGGCGCAGTAGGCAGCGCGTAAGTCTCATAATCTTAAGGTCGTGAGTTCGATCCTCACCCGGGGCATATCTTTTGGACAAAAATCATTTTCTAAGATTTGCTACAGACAAAATTCGGTTTTGAAAAAACAAATGAAGGTATATTATCTAGGTTGTGTTTTGTTTTCATAATTTTCTTTTAACATGGCTTTAAAATACACGCCTTATAAAACTCCTTTTCCATGTCTCAACGGTTTGTAATTTATTTCAATGTGGTACTCAAATATACCAAGGCCCTGTTTTATAAACGTTACAAATTGTAAATTGTAATTGTATTTTACAAGTTTTAAATCTAGGTAGGTACAAGTTTCTGTGTAATAAACATTAGAACTTACAAATTTACCATGGTGGAAAACTGACAAAATTGTAAAATTTTACCTACAATTTTACATATTTCGGTTTAACAAACATTTTCTCTTTACAGGTGACAATTATTGTAAGGTTTATTAAACAACACTTGGCATACAATTTTACAAATATGTCACTTTTTTTTTCAAAATTGTTAGATTGTAACGTTTATTAAACAGGGCCCTAGTCTTGGCTTTAGGTAATAGGATATTATTTTAAATATAACTAAAAAAAAAAAAAAAAAACTTCGTTATTCGCATACTGAAAACTACCCACATTTTTCGGTTTTAGGTCGCCAGCAAGCAAAGTCGCGTTCAAAAATTCGTTTTTAACTTCCAACTCAAAAACGACGGATGTTATAAGTTCGACGTGTCTGTGTGTCTGCCTGTGGCATCGTAGCTCTCGAACGGATGAACCGATTTTGTTTTTTTTATGATTGAAAGGTAAATTGGTCGGGAGTGTTCTTACCTATCTATACTAATATTATAAAGAGGAAAACTTTGTTTGTTTGTTTGTTTGGTTGTAATGAATAGGCTTAAAAACTACTGGACCGATTTCAAAAATTCTTTCCCCATTCGAAAGCTACATTATCCACGAGTAACATAGGATATATTTTATCCCCGTACTCCCACGGGAACGGGAACTATGCGGGTGAAACCGCGGGACGTCCGCTAGTGTTTGATAAAAATCAGTGAAAGGTGGCCGCCACCACAAAATGGTGAATTTCATTTTTATTTCATAATTCCCTCATTATGGGTGTTAAATGAAAGGACTTGACTAGAATAATAATGAACATTTTATTGAAAGGAAATCAGGAACATTATTTTATTATACTAAACACACAGTCTACGGTATTTCGGTACGTGACGATTTCTACTAAATTGCACTACCCGTAAGCCGAGTCACAGATATTATAATACTTCGGCCGAGTTAAGGTACTTCGTTCCAAAGAATAAACCTTGATATTATGACCCTATGTCTCGGGGGTTTTTTTAATTTTTAATTCAATGAAATTTGTTACATAAAAAGTAAATATTAAAATTATTAAAAAAAAAAAAAAACATCTGTTTATTTGAAAATCAAATCAAAATCAAAGCATTTATTTCAAGTAGGCCAATTACAGGCACTTTTGAATTGTCAAAACAAAGATGACATTTAAATGTAACTACAGTCCCAGTCACAAGACATAAAAACTGTGAAAGTACTGTAGTTGCCCATTCCCTAGCGTAGATCTCTATGGAGAAGAACGGGCAAGAAACTCAATGGACACTCTTTTAAATCAAAATATTGTTACAAAATCTTGGTTACATCATTCATGTTGAGATGGTAGGTATATTATATGAGAACAATGTAGCAAGATGTGCACGTTAAAAGTGTCCATAGACAAAACAAAATAATTCATTCAAATAAGCCATGGCAACTAAGAGATGACCAGTCACAACTGACAGCGCCCGTTCACGAACATGACGCATGGATCAGCACCATTCAGCTCAACCTTTTTGAAGGGAACTAAATGGTCCGACACACACGCCACCATCAGCGAGACATTTGAGTGAGCATTTTTATCAGCGATATAATCGCTCAACTTGTAATATTATGCTTGCTTACATAGTGTGCGTTTAATGCATGTTTAAAGCTACAATGCTTTCATTTTTAAAACATAACTAATATTTCTCAAGTGGGCAAAGTCGCGTGTTAAAAGCTAGTTAGTAGACAATACTGTTTCAACCCTAAAAAATCTTCCTAGATTTTCATCCTCCTACCAATTTCCATAAACATCTGTCCACTAAACCCTATAAATAATAGCCTTCATTTCTTCTTGTTACAAATAAATAAAAGCAATAGGTAATAAAACCGTATCAATTCTCTGGGGTATAAATTTCAATACGATACTCGATACAATATATTTGTTTCATACGATTTGCGCAGTAGGCAGGCAGAATGACAAAATTGCGTATAGGAAGTTTTTTTGGTGACAATTCTTTGTGTACGTTTGTTTGTTGGTTGTAAAACTTTTTACAAAAAAAAAAACAACCTCCAAAAATCTAAATCTAAAATAATTTTCTTTCAGAAGTCGAAACTTTTTAATTTACCCTTTTCTTAGTTGTCATGTAATGCCACACAAATTCTTGCCTTGAATCAATTGCATAGTGTAACTAGAAGTTATTAAGGACCATTATATCAACGTAGGCAAATAACATAAAAACCAAACTACTGAACCGATTTTGATGAAATTAAGAAACCAATTCAAAAGTATATCCTTTTATAAAAATATAATAATTTCATACGGTGTTAAGAGGAAAAAAGAAAAAAATATGTATCTCAATTTAAGTAATATTTAATTTATATTAGTATTTAATTTATCTTAATATTTAATTAACATTACAATCATTATTTGTCCAAAGTCAACGTCTATCATCAATCATCATGCATTAGAAGTAAAACAAGTAAATAAAATTAAATGAAAAATTTAAAAATTCCCCACACAATAATTTATTAGGTCCTAGGTACCAGTTATCACTCCACTTTCCTCATCATAGTTCGTCAGTTAGTTTTCCTCATTCCCGTTCAATATACTAGTGTACATTATTTTACAAGTCAAGTCCTATAATTTGATACACAATTTTGTAGTGGCAGCCATCTTGGATTTGATTTCTTATTATAGTAGTATTCTACTAATC
Organism: Xestia ashworthii; assembly: GCA_950022955.1. Taxonomy (NCBI): domain Eukaryota; kingdom Metazoa; phylum Arthropoda; class Insecta; order Lepidoptera; family Noctuidae; genus Xestia; species Xestia ashworthii. The sequence goes on along the minus strand of OX465571.1, from coordinate 7,369,893 downwards.
TCGCTTTTTTATTTGATACCCATATTGAGAAAGTTGGTAAAAAATATGTAATCCGCCATTTTATGGCGGCGGCCACCTTGGACCGATTTTCGTCAAACATAGCTAAGAACACTCCCGACTAATTTACCTTTCAAACAATACAAAAGAAACAAAATCAAAATTGGTTCATCCGTTTGGGAGTTACGATGCCACAGACACACTCACACACACAGACACGTCAAACTTATAATACCCCGTCGTTTTTGCGTCAGGGGTTAAAAATAGGTGTTTATTCATGTAAACAGATTTTAACAAATTACTATTACATTGATTTCATACTCACAAAATTATTCATTATCTGTATTCATTTATGTTAATCACGACTGTTTGGCTTATTTTATTGTAATTCTTTATTGTTTGGATGTACATACATTTAATCGAAGTTGCGTGGGTCAGCTAGTAATTTTATAAGTTAATATTTTATCAATACAACATAACATCACGCCTGTATCTCAGAAGGGTTAGACAGAGGTGTATCTAATACCACACCCTCATTCCACCAGTTATGATTAAGGTCCATATTCACCAAAAAGATGACAGTCTGATTATCTAAAAACAGCTGTTTAAAACACATTTTTGTATGGGAACATGTCACAGTGACAGCTGTTTTTAGATAATCAGACTGTTATCTTTTCGGTGAACATGGACCTTAGTCCTATGTAATAGGGGCAGGTCTAATGCCATCAATTGGGTAAAAATACAGACTCCGTGGTTTCTACTGAGACATTTCTGATGAAAAACCCAATAACACTTTGCCTTGCCTGGGTATTGAACTCAGATATTAATGCTTAGCTGTCTTGCTTGCAGCCACTTGACTTACTAGGCATCATAATTATGATAGGTGTCATAATTATGAACATCATGCCTATAATTGTTGAATGTTTTCTAATTTCATGTATAATACATATTAGTATTCTTTGACATGAGCTTCTCATTACAAGAGCTCATGTGAAAGAATAACCCCCCCTCGGGTCGATGTTTAGGTTAAGCCGTACTTCCCTAGTTTGGTCTGTGGATGGGTGACCACTGACCACCCTTTTTTTTTTTTTTTTTTTTTTTTAGGATGGGAAATCATCAAATGACTTCTCCCACTCTGGGCGGAGCGGGAGGGAGTGTCAGACTCTTACTGACTAAAACCCATCCATGTTCCTTCCTCGCCCTTTACGTTCCGGGGCCGCGGTATCTCTTTCGAACAGTCCCGCAACCCCGGCAGGCTTCGGCCCTTGTGGGCCCCTCTCTGCTGCTGACATCTCTTTGAGGCGCGCGTGGAACACGAACGCGCCGTCGACACGGCCTGTCGTCACTAGACGGACGGACGGCTAGCTAGCCCATAGCTAACCGTCCACAGGCCCGCATCTACGGTGGACCACTGACCACCCTTACATACCGAGTTTCCTCCGTGCCTCGGAATGCACGCTAATCAGGTGGTCCCGGCTATCAGTTTGTAGATTTTTGACAGTAGTTACAGGTGGTCAGTGGTCTAAAAAGTCTGGCAACCAAGTACCAATTGGTTATACTGGTATTCAGTTGCATCCAGTTAGACTGGAAGCCGACCCTAACATAATTGGGAATAGGCTGATGACTATTTCATGTATATTTTTTCAACACACTTGCTCATAAAGTGGCTCTAATTTCACCGCAATCAGGCACATAATGACACCTGTAATCAAACTGTGACTTTTTCATTGCTATTATTCACAAGTGAGTTATAGGGTTTTTTTTTTATTTGATTGGTTGAATTGCTTTGTTCTTAAAAAAGTTTCGATACAAAAAAGATCGTGTTCAATAGTACAAATAAATTAATGTACCTATTGCTTGCTCATTTCATACAACTTCGTATCTACATAGATAATTTCAACTTATAAGTTTTTAATAAATAAAACTTTCACTCAAATGCACCTTTTTTATACTTTTTTTTTAATAATAAAACTTTGAATTCCCCATTTCGTACGTGGCTAAAGCGCTATCCGCGAAAAGCCAAAAAAAAGAAACCTCATTCTTTTAGTCTATGGCCGATCGCCATTGTTAGATGCGCGCGCATAGGAAAACTGATTAATTATTCCCGCCATTGCGAAAAAAAATTCACAACTCGTTTTCACTGTTGAAATTATAGTTATTTTTAGTATTATTTTATTCTCAAGTGTGTTGAAAAACGTCGTATGATACACGTGTGTGTTGATGATTACCGTCCTCTGCTCTCTTAAGAACCTCGCCTAACGGCTCGGGTCTCAATGGCGCCTCGGCGGTAATCACCAACATTACACACTTGTACCATAATGTACTATAATAGTGTTACATCGGACCTACTAGAACATTCGAGAGGGCGCGTGGTTGCAGTATGTGTACGTTGGAATTTCAGCAGGTCCGCCGCCAAGACGAGCAGATGCTCCTGATAAAGGATCTGCATGCAACTTTCGGCAAGGACCTCAAGTTGATGAAAGATCAGGTTCACCAGCATGAGAACCGCATCTCAGAGGCCGAAGTTAAGATTGCTGGGGTGCAGAAGGCTTTGGGCGAACTGAAGATTGAAGGTGGAACTGTAGCTTCAGTGGTTACTGCACCTTCTTCGCGTGGTTTTAAGGTTCCGCCATTCGACGGAACATCATCGTGGTCGGCCTATAGAATCCAGTTTGAGGCCGTCATGAAGGCGAATGGATGGACAAAACCGCAAGCCATGACCGCGCTCACCTTGGGCCTCCGAGACCAGGCCCTAACTATTCTCGAGGCACTCGGCAAGGATGTTACCTACGAGCAGCTGCTGGAGGCGTTGGAGTCCAGATACGGCGACGCGCACCTGGAGCACGTATTTCGTGCTAAGTTGAAGGACCGTGTTCAACGTAGTGCCGAGAACCTACAGCAGTGGGCTCTGGAAGTTGAGAAGCTGGTTCGAAAAGCATACCGGTCTGCCCCTGCACTGATCGATGGAAATCTGGTACAGGTGTTCGTTGATGGAATACGTGACTTAGAAGTTAGAGCCGCCGTGAGACTTGGGCATCATGAGACATTGAAGGACGCCTTAGCCCATGCCTTGGAAGTAGAGGCAGTGAGGCAAGACCACCGAACACACTACGTCAGGGAGATTGTGGCATCACCTGTACACGACCGTGCGCAAGGTTATAGCCCTAGCTGTAGAGAAAGGGATCATCTTCGGCCAAGTTGTTCAAAGCAAGTTGTGGCATCACCTGAACGCCAGCGTCCGCGACGGTACAGCCCTAGGTGTTACACTTGTGGAGAAAGGGGTCACCTTCGGTCGAACTGTAAAAAGCGAAGCGCACCTAGAGAAGATCAATCTCAGCAGAGAAAAGCGACTGAGAAGACTGGTCAGCAACAGTGGAGAAAACACAGCAACACAGACGAACTGTCAAGAAGACCTTTGCCCGAAGATTGTAAGCACAGTTCCAGACAGGAGTCTAAGGAAGTGGTGCCTGTGAGGATGCTAAGAACGGATCTTAGCGATGAATGGAAGGTAACTATACAGCAGGCTCAGCACAATGACTCGGACATCAAACCGATCTTCGAGTGGATCAAAGCTGGTGTTCCTAAACCCAAGTGGAGTGATGTGGCTGCGATGAGTTCCATCACGAAGAGTTATTGGGCGCAATGGAATAGCTTGGTGATCCAGGATGGAGTCTTGTGCCGTAAATGGGAAAACGCTAGAGGGGACAGTTGTCATCTACAAATGGTTGTCCCTAAAGCCAAGGTACCGAATGTTCTACGGCTCTACCATGATGGATGTTCAGGAGGACATATGGGGGTAAAAAGGACTCTACTAAAAATTCGAGAACGCTTCTACTGGATCCACTGTCGAGATGATGTGGAGGACTGGTGTCGCAAATGTACCAGTTGTGCGGCCGTGAAAGGACCCCAGACACGCAGCAGAGGTGCATTAAAAGTGTACAACGTTGGAGCCCCTTGGGAACGGATAGCACTAGACGTTGCGGGACCATTTCCAGTAAGTGAGAGCGGAAACAGGTACTTCCTGGTGGTCATGGATTACTTCACAAAGTGGCCAGAAGTCTTCGCCATTCCTAATCAAGAAGCTACAACTGTCGCAGATAAATTGGTTCAGGAAGTCTTCTGTCGTTTTGGGGTACCCTTAGAAATACACAGCGATCAAGGAAGGAATTTTGAATCGCAAGTATTTCAAGAGACTTGACCTCTTACCACCCACAATCTGACGGAATGGTGGAACGATTTAACCAAACGTTGGAGAGGTATCTGGCGAAGGTCGTGGAAAGCCGGCAAAGGGATTGGGACAAGCACATACAGCCGTTTCTTCTGTCTTATCGAAGTGCAGTCCACGAAAGTACGACTGTGACACCAGCCTTCGCGAACTTTGAAAGGGAATTACGGTTACCTGCTGATTTAATCACTGGAACTCCCCCTGATGCTCCATGTAGTGTAACAGATTACGCGAATGACTTGCGTAATAAGTTGAACGATGTTTATGAGCATATCCGACAATCCGGCCAACAGATGTCTGAGAAGATGAAGACCCGTTATGATCGGAAGGCAAACGGTAGGGGTTTCGAGGAGGGTTCACTGGTGTGGTTGCATAACCCAGGGCGGAGCAAGGGAAAGTCTCCGAAGTTACAAGCAAAATGGGATGGACCATACCGAGTCGTGACTAGGATCAACGATGTCACCTACCGAATACAGAAGGGTCCACGAGGTGCGCCTAAAATTGTGCATGTGGACCGGTTGGCGCGATACTACGGAACTAATGATGCTCGGGACGAGCATGTCTAAGGAGGGGGCAGTGTTACATCGGACCTACTAGAACATTCGAGAGGGCGCGTGGTTGCAGTATGTGTACGTTGGAATTTCGAGAGATTTCTATTATTATTACTTTCAAAGTTGGGTAGGTACCTACAAACTCGCGACCTCTTTATAAAAAGACATTAGAATTTCAACCGTACGCCTAGGGCATACGGTTCATATTTGTTTGTGTTGTACAAGTAGCTAGTAATAATAATTACCTACCTACCTACCTACTCTTTTGTTAGTGTTTTCTATGACCCTCTAGAATATTCGAGGTTATTCTGGTGTGTCTGTGGGCGAGTATAAATAGACCGCTCAGGGCAGCGACAGTCAGTCTTGTTTTGGCTACCATCGAAGCGAAACGAAGTGAACTTGAAGTGCGATATCCAAGTGAATAGTGAATAGTAGTGTACTGTAGTGTTCTTGTGATTAAGTTTAAATTGTTTTGTGATTAATAAAGTGATTGTGTTGTTTAATCGGTAGTAATTAATTTATCTCATACCCAGCTCGTAACAATAGTTACCTATCGTATTTCTAGCAGAAGACAAATTTTTTCATTAAATTATTTGACCAAAACGAAAATCATTATTCAAACTGTATTGGGATCGGCTTCAGGCTAAACCATAATAATATGAAGCTGGATATCAATATTTTACTCGGAGAGTCTGCTTAGCTGACCTCCCCAACCCGCCATTTTGTAAATCTACAAGTGAAGACATCGGAAAAGCTAGTATTATACAGAAATGGACAGCAATATATTTTTTTATCACTAAAACTGGCTGACATAAGTCTTGTTTTGGCTGCTCACAATTTGTGTTCCAAATTCGGACGAAACACGATAATTCAGGATTTGTGTTTCCATTGCGCGATTTGAACTGCGCTTCGGTAACTTTATATGAAGATACATTGCAATGGGCAGTTATACAGAAAAAAATGCAATAAAATGTTATATTTTTATCGTTATCGTGGCAGCATAATAGACCTCCTCTTTACTGTCATAATTATGCTTCCTTGATTTGTGCAAATCTCAAGTAGGGAGCTAAACAAGTGACATTCGTTTCGTATTTCTACATCGGCTTCCCCCAGGACTGACATAAGCTATCGAAAAGTTTATATCAATCGTCGCTTTTCGGTAGCTTAAGTCAGTTCGCTGTCAATCCAATTTCAAACGTCGCATCGTCGGTATTACTGAAAGAATGTCAATTGTCTTTGCTTTCAGTACTTACTTGCGATCAACTGAATGCTATATTATCATACCTTTTTTTTTTGCTAGCCTGCTCTGTCCCACTCCTGGGCAAAGGCCTCCCTCCACTCTTTCCACCTCTCGCGAACCCGTGAGTCCTACTTCCAGTTTGGATGGAACTTGTCCAGTTCGTCCCGCCATCTCCTTCGTGGACTGCCGCGACCCCGCCTCACTGTGTCAGGGCACCAGTTTCCTGCTAGTTTGGTCCACAGTTGGTCGGCATGCGGCAGACGTGTCCTGCCCAGTCCCATTTGAGTTGGGCAGCCTTTTGAGCCACGTCAGCTATGTTTGTTTTGGAGCGCAGTATTGTGTTTCGAACACGATCCGTTGATTTAACACCTAGTATACTGCGCTCCATTGCTTGTTGACAAACCCTGAGTTTGGACTTCTGGATGTTAGTCAAAGACCATGTCTGTGCTCCTTAAGTTAAGATGGGGAGAATACACATGTCCATGAGTGTACGTTTCAGTGCCATTGGCAACTCTCCCTTGAATAGTTCCTTCATGGACCAGTAGCTCTTCCAGGCGTTTTCTGTACGTCTTGCGACTTCTTTGTTTTACGGATGGGACGGTTACCTTTTTTTACGGATGGGAAATCATCATATTATAAATCTTCTCCCACTCTGGGCTGAGCGGGAGGGAGTGTCAGACTTTTACTGGCTAAAACCCATCCATGTTCCTTCCTCGCCGTTTATGGGCCGCGGTATCTTTTTCGAACAGTCCCGCAGCATATTATTATACCGTTCCAATATAATATTGTGAAATAATTTTTATAAGTAGGCTTTTGGCCAACAAGACGAATTACACCTAGGCATAGAAAAAATAGTTAACAGTAATAATACTAATAATAACAGAATATTTGTTTTTAATTGAGACTGTTAATACCTCACAGTCTCAATTCAAAACAAATAAAATGACAAACAAACGACTGCATCGTTAGTCGAATAGCCGCAAGCGCAACTGTTGAGCATGTGGGGTCCTAAATTTAGTTCCCGCGTTGGGCAGCGTGATTGAGTTTTTCCATCAGGAATCCGAGTCCGTCAGTTAGATTTTCAAAAAATATTCGACGCATATAATTTTTTCTTTTACGTAGACCAAAATTGACGAAGATACGACTTCTCAATACATCACGCCGTGCTATTATTTTTAGTGTGTTGTGACGTCACGAGCCCTCACTCCCGAGTTTTGGTGCGTTCTAACTTTGTCAATATTCATTGATTTACAAAAACAAAATATACGTGACCATTATTTTCCAATACTCTAACTGACGGTCTAAATAGATTTGCAATTTATTGACGATGGAAACTATAGCCTATTTCTCAGGCAGTCACGGATTCTTTATGCCCCGTGGATGTGAATAGCGTCACTGAGCTTACTTAGGATTTAAAACATAACTGACAAAATGTGGGTATCTATTCAACGTAACACGCTGAAATTCACGATCGCCAAATTTGTCCTAATTCAGGCAATTACACGAACACGTTTATGCTGGCTTGCTCGCAATTTAGCGTGGCCCACATAACTGGGAAACGTTACCTGCGTTACCAACAATATTGGCGCTGTGAAATTGCGGATGCGTTTCGATCTAATCGTCGTGCACCGCGTACTCATTTCCGTGGGTACCATGTAGGTGGGTATGTCCATGTATAGTGTAACGTTGCCGTCATCATCAGGCTAAATAGTATTGTTTTCATCGTATCACTGGCCACTTTGTTTTTGAAAATGGAACCGCTCGATTTTGCATTTGTTTCTAATAGATCAGCATTTTTCTGAGATTGCTGGCTTTATAAGTCCATGTACTATACTACACCATGTACTATACATAGTTACTACCAATTTCACTGACGGTGACGCTCTGCCACTTTTCACCCTTTTGTCCTCAGGAATAAAGTTCAAAAGTGGTTCATTGTCAATGAATTCGTTTAGTAACGTTATCGTATCACTGACGACTCTGTTTTGGAAATAGAACAGCTCATTTTTTTCCAAGTGCACCTCTACTCATAATTAACACAATAATGTCACTGTCATTACGTTAAACCATTACCAGACTATATTTTATCTGAGTTAGGTCCATGTTCACCAAAAAGATGACGGTTTGATTATAATTATAAAAAAACAGCTGTTTAAAACACAGTTTTGTATGGGGACATGTCACAGTGACAGCTGTTTTTAGATAATCAGACCGTCATCTTTTCGGTGAACATGGACCTAAGACTAACTATATTTTCTACGGAAATTAACCCACGGAAACGTTTTAAACTTAACCTTTGAAACTCGGATAAAATATAGTCGTAGCTTCCCGTTAAATAATTTTTGGAATCAGACCAGTAATTCCGGAGGTTATACCCCCTCATACAAACAAATAATATCTCTTAATAATACTAGAATAGAGTAGGCATATTCAGTCGAACAAGCTATTTGGTTGACATTTTACAAAAATAATACTTAAATAAATAAATATCGCTGGACATGTTACACACAGTGCCATCTAGTGCCACACGAAGTATCGAGGCTTATGTCGTAGACACCAGAAAGTTGGTATACTACATAGATACTTTTTGTTTTTAAATACATACTTATTATACTTAGGAACATCCATGACTCGGAAACAAATGTCATTATGTCTATGCTCATCACACAAATATTTTCTCCTACCAGGATTTGAACCCGCGGCCTTAAGAACGTAAGGCAGCTTTACTACCGCTACGACATTCGGGTCTTCAAATGTAATTCACAATGTATACCAAATAGCTTGTTCGACCGTACATAGGTTCGTTTAAAAATGAGAAAATGTGAAAATAAGACTAGCCGAACTAGCTGTAGTAGAACTAGAAGAATGACTTCTGTTCAAATATTAAAAAAAATGTTGTTACACGTAGCTATAAAAATGTAGTATACGTACAAAGTTGATGCAAAGCTCCTATCTCGTTATGCCGCGTGTTGTTTGAATATCATTACTGCACTAACAGTCTGTGACGTGACATACCGCTCTTTGTAAAGTTTTTGACGAATATTTTCGTATAATATTGAACCAGATTTTGTGGTAGAAATTTTAAAGAATCTTTAGGATTTCTAAAACAATTTTATGGTGAAACAAATTTAAACAGAAAAGAGCAGCGATGGCCCAGTGGTGGCCGCCCCGACTTACGAACAGTAACAGTAAGTGGGTTTCGAACCCAGACAGGCGCATTACTTTGTGTAATTTATTTCATCACCACTGCTCTCAAAACGGTGAAGGAAAACATCGTGAGGAATCCAACATGTCCTAGAACCAAAAATTCGAAGACATGTGACATCTAGTGTAAACCACCTCATCACGAAGCCGTCAACCAAGCATTCTGTACATCAAACTAAGTATCTTTACGCAAAAAATATTGCTGGGAAACTACTTTTTTTTGGGGTGAAAAATCACGTTTTGTGGTATAACTCAATGTAACGCACTCAAAACATTGTGGTGATGGATGGATTGAATTGTACGGGGTTCGTGGAGGTTTTTGAAGTAAAAATCTATTAGTAAAAACTTGTACCTAAAAAAATACTTGTCAAAAAGTTGCAACTTTGACCCCCAATAACTCCGTAACTAGAAGGTTCCTAGGTATGGTGTAGAACAAAAAAGTGATCGCAATGACGAGGAGAACAAGTGCCTTTCGGCTTTGTGAAGAGTTGTTTTACAACCTTAATAGCCCATTCCCTCTCATTGAGAGGTGGCCGTGTCCCAGCATTAGGAAATTACAGGTTGATGATGGTGATGCTGAATGCACCTGCCTGCCTAGGTTCGATCAGTTTAACTTACTGGTCGTAAGTCGAAGCCACCGGGCTACCGCCTCCCTGGCTCTCGATGTTTTTTACTAATTAGCCACATTCCCCTCTAATTCAATATTTCCTAGCAAAAACAAACTCTAAAACTGTACATCTAAAAGCGAGGCAAAATTAAATCACTTCATTCGGTCCCTGTCATTACATTTACACAGTACGTCGTTGGATGGCTATAAAGTCCCGAACCCGGGCTAGGGTTTAAGTGGTCATCCATCACACTGATTTCAGGATCTACCCATGTAGTGAATGTTCCAGATTTACTTGGTAAGTAGTTTTATTTGAATTTATTGAGAGTTTTTAGGAGGGGTCTAGATTAAGTAGGACAAAGTGAAATTTAATCGACGACTAGCCCTTCGCCTGCGACTCTGTCCGCAAATATTGTGATAGCTCGGTAAATCATCATCGGCCAAGCCTTTTCCCAACTATGTTGGGGTCGGCTTCCAGTCTAACTGGATGCAGCTGAATACCAGAATTTTACATGGAACGACGCCTATCACCACAACCCAGTTAGTACCAGATTCCCCTTAGTAAGACTGATTTTCAGACTTTTTGGGTCACTAACTACCTGTAACGACTGCCAAAGATCAACAAGTGACAGCCGGGACCAATTGCTTAACGTGCTTTCCGAGGCACGGCGGAAATTCGGTAAGTAATGGGTAGTCACCCATCCACAGATCAACCTAGGCAAGAACGGCTTAACCTAAAGATCAAACCGAGCGGCTGTTATTATTTAGCCACGAGCTCCTCAATAAGCGTGATAACTTGGTAAATAAAGGGTGTAAAAACTCCTCGAAAAGTTTGAAAGGCACTTGTTCTCCCCGTCATTGTGAGTATTTTTTGCTCTATACCATACCTGGGAGCCATCTAGTTACGGAGATATTGGGTGTAAACAGACTTTTCACCCAATATCTCCGTAGCCGTTAACCAAGCATTGTGTACATCGAAATAAGTAACCCGACGCAAAATTATTGCTAGGAACGGCTTTTTTTTTTGGGGTGTAAAATGACATTTTACGATTTAACTCAATGTAACGCTCTCAAAACATTGCTCTGGAAGATGGATTAAATAGTGTGGGGGAGGCGGAGGTGTTAAAAATAAAGTTCTTGCATTAAAAACATGTACTTATTAAAAAAAAAACTTGGGTAAAAGTTGGAACTTTGACCCCCAATATATCCGTAACTTGTGGTGCCTTCTACATGCGATATAATAAGGCAACCACTAAATGTAGGCATCACACATGTGAGGACCACATGGGAACACATAAATTTTGAGAATATACACATTTGTCATGAGGGTAGAGAGATGAGTTGACCTATTTCATCATGTTCATGTAACTTACATGCGTATACCTATCAGGTGACTTAGTCTCCCTCATATGGCTATGCCACTTTCATGTCTTTATTGGTTTTACCAAGCGCTTTGCCATTCTTTCTGTTATACAGGTATCTACTTATAATTGTACCTTACATGGCTATGCACCTCCATTACCTAGCTGGGCATCGGTCAACTTGCTCCGGTCTGAACAGGGTGTATCCCTGGTGATTCTAAACGTGTTTGCATAATCACTTAGCCGGACAGGGGGCCTATGGCCCCCCGGAGGCCTCCACCATCCCCATAGCCTCGCCACGGTTGCTCCAGCTCAGTTGACCGTGCCGGTGTGTTTCCGGACCACACTACAATGTATGGGAGTTCCAGACTTCCCAGTTCAATTCCTTGACTACCAAGTGTGCTGTGCACTGCAAAATTGAACTACTAGTGAAGGAAGAATAGATTCAACTGTAAGAGTCCTCTCATCTCTCCACTCATCATGTACGTTTATGTCGACATGAGATATTACAAAGTAAACACTCACCAGGGTCTTTCAGATGGCACTATTAGAAGCTCGTCGCTTCTAATCTGTCTCCTGACCACATGCTCCTTTCTCACCTTCTCAAACCTGTGTGTCGGCAGCCATCTTATTTCCCGCCATGTTTCTACCCCAGTACCAACATGAACCAAAAATTAGTCAAAAGCAAAATACCACGCGTGGTGTTGCCACACCACAAAATATAATATAATATTGTCGTGTTGATACATACCAATTGTTTTATGGCGATTAGCGCCGTGCGCGACATAACTAGAAGTTTCCTAGGTATGGTCTAGAAAAAAAAACCCCATTGACGGGGAGAACCTTTCGGCTTCGTTGAGGATCTTTTGACACCATTTATTTTTTAATATTTTTTTACATTTTGTTCCTTTTCATTACCCCCCCGACGCAAAAACGACGGGATGTTATAAGTTTGACGTGTCTGTGTGTGTGTGTGTGTGTCTGTCTGTGGTATCGTAGCTTTCGAACGTATGGACCGATTTTGATTTTGTTTTATTTATTTGAAAGGTAAATTAGTCGGGAAAGTTCTTAGATATGTATGATTAAAATCAGTCCAAGATAGCTGCCGCCACAAAATGGCGGATTACATTTTTATTCAACAACTGTCAATTGAAAGGGTTTGATAAATAGAATAATGTACACTTTCTTAAAAGGGAATGAGCAATATTATACTGCTACACACACAGCATACGGCATTTCATTACGTGACGATGTCTACTTTGTTCAAAAAAAAAATATATCTTGAAATTGATGACCATAAATAGGGTGACTTGTCGGTGGTAATTTAAATATTTAATTTAATGTAACTTGTTTAAATTAGCCATAAAATAAAAGTGACTGCTCATATTCTCTAGATGGCCAGCGTCCCCCCATAACGTGGGCATCATGATGGCTTCATGCCACACCAAGCTGACGAGTGCATTGTGAAAACTGACCGTAACTATGTGTTTGAGAAAACACTACTTTCTAGGTACTTTCCTTTTTTTCTTTTCACTACTTTTCATCTACGATTTTTGGGTACGATAACCCAAGACAAACCTTAAGTAAGCTCTTGGGTATCAACTTGGATGAACAAGAGGTAAACCGTGTTCTATTCAAACAAATATACACCCAACACGGCAACAATTAGGTACAATATATCCAAACAGTGTCGTCGATAACAAACATAACAATACAGACAGAGAGTAGGTAATTAATTTTGATGCAATCATTTTGAAGGGTCCTATTGATTGACTGTAATTGTTTAGAGTAAACATACCGAGTTGATTGTGGAAATATAGGGTGGCGTATTATTGTGAACGGTATTCTGATATTCTTTTCATATTGTATTGTGGCCCTATTACAGGGTGTTAACAACCTCATCACAAAGCCGTCAACCAAGCATTCTGTACATCAAACTAAGTAACTTTACGCAAAAATTATTGCTGGGAAACAACTTTTTTTTTTGAGGTTATTTATCATGTTTCGTAGTAGAACTCAATGTAACGCACTTAAAACATTGTGCTGATGGATGGATTGAATAGTACGGGGGTCGTGGAGGTGTTAAAAGTCAAAACCTTACAAAAAAAACTTGTCAAAAAGTTGTAACTTTGACCCCCCATATCTCCGTAACTAGAAAGTTCCCAGGTATGGTGTAGAACAAAAAAATGATCGCAATGATTGGGAGAACAAGTGCCTTTCGGCTTCGTGAAGAGGTGTTTTACACCCTTTATATATATCCGAGTTTCCTCCGTGCCTCGGAAAGCACATTAAGCAATTGGTCCCGGCTGTCATTTGTAGATTTTTGACAGTCGTTACAGATAGTCTGTGGCCCAAAAAGTCTGACAGTCAGTCTTATCACGGGATATTGTATTACTCAGTACTAAGCTGGTATAGTATTTTCATGTTTCAGACACTCTATACTTACGAGGAAATATAGTATTTATACACTATAGGTACTTACACTTTTTACTATCATTCATATTCATTATCCTTGTATATTCTTTTTACATCTAAGTCGCGCTTTGGCAGTAACTATTTTAGCTCGCGTTGGTTTCAATCTAGAACGATGTTTTAACATCGATTTTAGCTGAAATAAAAATTAATTTTTCAATATTTACTTTTTTGACATTACGTCAATTGTCAAGCTGTCAGTTACTTTTCCTCTACTTTTAATTTTCTTACTGGCCTAGGCCTATGAAGGTTTCTTTTGATTTATATAATTTTATTTTATTTTATCAATATATTGGCTCAAATAATGTATTTTAGAGTTAATTACGATTGTTTAGTAAATAACAGTATCTTATCTTACTTTTATAAAATTAATTAGCACGCTCACAGAATTCTTCGAGGAAGTTTTTTTACTGAATAATACTGGTCGTTTTAAATACAGGCAACTCACATTTTTGATTTTAAAATCAAAATAATCTAGAGAGAATGAAAGAAATAAAATAAAACAACTGATGTGGAAAAACAGAACAAAAAAAGAATTTTTGGGTATAAAAGAGCATTGCTGACACATTCGAGTCAGTCTACTACGGGATCTGAAGCAAGATACTACTTTATTACAAGTCACCGAATTCACGGTGAAGTTCACCCTCAGAGGAGCTATACCTTGGTGGCGCTGACGCCCTGACGCGCCCCAAGCCCTGAAGCTAATCAGGAAGCTGTACTCCACGCTTTCTACTGAGCTGGACCAGGAGGTTGGAGCTGTACCTTGGTGGCGCTGACGCTCTGACGCGCCCCAAGCCCTGAAGCTGATCAGGAAGCAGTACTCCACGCTCTCTACTGAGCTGGACCTGGAGGTTGGAGCTGTACCTTGGTGGCGCTGACGCCCTGTCGCGCCCCAAGCCCTGAAGCTGACTATGAAGCTGTTCGCCTTCACAAACAAGCCCTGAAGCTGACCAGGAAGCTGTTCGCCTTCACAGAGTTGGACCAGGAGGTTGCTCAAGCCCTGATGCCGTAGGAAGTTGCCAACAAGTATTGTGACCTTCCTCTAACTTTTTTTTCTGTGAAGCGTGATAGTCATAGGACTGTATTTTATTTAATTAAATTAATTGTTTGTGTTACCTTTTTTTTTTGGGATAAGTAACAGGACACTGGGTTGTGGAGGTCAGATAGGCAGTCGTTCCATTTAAAATACTGATATTCAACTGCATTCCTTTAGACTAGAAGCCGATCTCAATATAGTTGGGAAAGGCTAGGCAGATTTTATTTTTATGTTATTTATTTTATGAAAGGTAGCTTCACAGCTTACTGTACATAAAACGAACATTACGCCAATTACGAAGTACACAGAAAAACTTTTAATTAGCCGAGAGTGACACAAATTAATTGGCATTAAAATTTGTAGTGTGTGCCTGTGTGCGTATGGGTAACTGTACGGTGTCTGTGAATGAGTGTGGTGATCTGTGTATGATATATACTTGTGACTAACTGGCACTAGTGGCGGCACTGAATATCCGGCGTTTGATCCAGGATTAAGATTGTCTTTTTAGGGTTCCGTAGTCAACTAGGAACCCTTATAGTTTCGCCATGTTTGTCTGTCCGTCCGTCTGTCCGTCCTCGCTTAATCAATCACGCCGACAAAGTGGTAAAATAAAAATTGGAAAAAAATGTTTCATTACGGTAGCCTATTGTAAAGTGGGAAGTGATTTTTTTTTTAATTTCAACCCTAACGTGTGATATATTGTAGGTATTTAAAAATGAATAGGGGTTTACTAAAATCATTTTTTGATAATATCAATAATTTCGGAAATAACTTTTGAACCATAAGTTTAGAAAATATGAAAAAAATCTGAAAAGTAGAACTTTATAAGGACTTTCTAGGAAAATCATTTTGAACATGGATGGAAACAACAGTTTTTGTACAAAAAAGACAAAAAGTTGTACAAAATAATTTCTGGACTAAGTTTGTAGTATAATGTTTTAGGTAGATTTCCTTTTGTTTTTTTAAAAAATCTACCTATTTTAACCTCGTTTACATATTTTATTATCCTGAACGTATCTTTTTTCAAACAAAAAAATAGCTATTAAAATCGGATTGGATTGAACACCTATTGTGACGGACGGGAAACTACGGAACCTTACACTGAGCGTGGCCCGACACGCTCTTGGCCGGTTTTTTTAAGACGGTTCCGTGTGGTATTAAAGGGGTCGAGTGTTGGGAACTTGTCATTGTATAATGCTGATGATGCCCTATTACTTAGAACTTAAACAAAACTGGCAAAATGAGGGTGTACTTTTAGGAACACTTGTTTACACACCCGGTTTTATTTATTCAATCATCACAAATCAAAACGGCTACTACCCGATCTCTTTTCCTTATATTCCAATAAATAAACACCAAAATAATAAATCCGGTGAAGATCGGCCCTGTTTATTCAGCTAACTCGATAAACAATGAACTCCTTATACAATTAAAGGTTGAATGGAGTCATTAATTAAAGTAACTTCTCCTAAAGGATGTCTAGTTGGTAAGTGTTGAGTCACGAAGTTGAGGATATTGGCGAAAGATAAGGCAATCAAGACAATGTATAGCGTTTTTTTCTTTTATGCAAGTATGCATACATAAAACACAAATAAATCAATTATTCATAATAACTAAAAGAAAAACAAATCAAATTATTGCATTATCAAATATTTATTTGCTTCGTTAATTTTCATACATCTGACACCACATCTGAGGCCCCTACTCCCTAACGTTTCGTCCATACGGACGGATCTATCCGCGTCTCTCACACGCACTCGTCTGCGCCGTAGCAGAGGAGTACGGTACGTACGGACGGATCTATCCCTCTCTCTCGCGCACGTCTGCAGACGAGTGCGTGTGAGAGACGCGGATAGATCCGTCCGTATGGACGAAACGTTAGGGAGTAGGGCCTCAGAAGCGCGCGGTGTAATCGTAACGTAAAAACGTTTAACGTAAAAGAGTCTAGCTCATCACTGTAACTTTATTCATACAAAAATCAAAGATAGCTTTTCTGTGACGTTTTGTTTCTATCAGTCTGTAAACTTAATGTCTAACAGACCGAGATAGCATCCTACTGATACCTTTTGGTAAGTTATTGAAAATGGCCGTTAAACCGGGTCGTTTAAATCAACTCACTGTATTTTACAAAATCTATTCCATACGTCCGTCGAACTGTCGGGGACATTGTAATTCAAGTCAGGCGAACGAATAGTTAATTTGTAAGCCGCGAAGTTAGCAACGGATTGTTCGCCGTCCGTTAGTTATTCAACGTGTGTAAACCATCCGTAAGTTATATGTCATTTTAAAAGTTTTAGCGGGACATACTGGTGGAGAGGATAGGTATCAATGGAGCAAGCTTGAAAAATTGGAATGTAATGTAAATTCGACCGATTTATGAATGGAAAATGCAACTGTTTCCTTTTGCATCTTGGTTGAATTTTTGTCCATATGCACATGGCAATTTTTATCGCCGTAAACAAGAATAAAATCTAAAATTTAAAAAAACGTGTTCAGAGCGAATTTCTTTGAAGTTAGCAAAAAAAAATATTAGCATAAGTAAATCGGCCTACAATGTTCCCACTGCTGGGACACAAACCATTCACACACTTTATGTGATGGATTGGGCTAGATTCCGCCACACGAGCTCAGTGCAGGTTGGTAGATGTCACATTACTTCGAAATTCTGGTTCTAGGATATACCCATGTTTTCTCACGACGATGTTTTCTTCCTAAATTATGAATTACGATGCCCGCGGCTTGGCCCGCGTAAAATTATATACAAAAACTTTCCTCTTGAATCACTCTATCTATTAAAAAAACCCGCATCAAAATCCGTTGCGTAGTTTTAAAGATCTAAGCATACATAGGGACAGACAGACGCGGTGGGGGACTTTGTTTTATAATATGTAGTGATAGTGATAGTGATGTTGAACCAATTTATTTGGGGTCAGCAGCGTGTGTTTTCCTTCTTTACTATTACTCGTTATCGTGTTATGATGGGGCCGAAAAGTTCTGGCAACCGCGAACCGGAAGATGATGCATTGGAAGACCTCCCACTAGGTGGACCGATGACCTGGTGAAGATTGCGGGAATCTGTTGGATGCGAGTCGCACGGGACCGGTCAATGTGGCGACACTTGAGGGAGGCCTATGTCCAGCAGTGGCTGAAATGATGAATGATGTGTTATGATAAACTTATAAACATTGTTAAATTAATCAAAACAGCCATTTAACAATAAAAACAAAAGTAATCGTAAATAATAACGTTGGGACAAGCAGATAATTGACAAAACATAGGCACAGCTACAACGTGATAATTTAATTTATAAATTACCTATCTAAATTATTCACAGAGTGAAGTGACAAATTCATGGTGTCAATATTGGATAATTATTCAAATTAAGCGGTAAAGCCCTATAATACTTAATTTTATTATAATTATTATTATGATAGCGTCTATTACATTACGTTGATTATAAAATCAGTTTAGATGGGATAATAATTTAATAATTATTTCTAAACAAACCCCTGACACGTAGGGTCATAATTTCAAGGTATTCCCGGTTTTTGGTGTTGGCCCTTTCATTTGATACCCATATTGAGGAAGTTCTGAAAAAAAAAACGTATTTCACCATTTTTGCGGCCATCTTGGATTTGAAATTTATTATAGCGTATAGTATTCTACTAGTCAAGCCCTTTCATTTGATACCCAAATTGAGAGAGTTGTTGAATAAATATGTAATCCTCCATTTTGTCGCGGCGGCCATCTTGGACTGATTTTTATCAAACATAGCTGAGAACACTCCCGACAAATTCACCTTTCAAACAAAAACCAAATCACAATCGGTTCATCTGTTCTGGCGCTACGATGCCACAGACACACACACACACACACAGACACGTCAAACTTATAACACCCCGTCGTTTTTGCGTCGGGGGTTAAAAACAAGTGACTGAAAAATTTTGAAGTAATCAGTTATCGTGCTAAGGACACGTGACGCATGTGGAAAATGTAGTGAAGATAAATGTTGAGTGTGAATGTAAATGGTTACAAGCGTAGTGGAAGACCAAATAAACAATGGATGGACTGTGTGAAGGATGTCAAGTGATGTCCTGTCTGCTGCCTCTTGTTCTATCTTTAAACATACATATCATCACGCTTGTAATATGCGAAGGATTAAGCAGAGGTGTACTTGATAGCACACCCACATTTCGCCAGTTATGTTTAAGTCCCATACACTAGGGTGCGAGCCTATTGCCATCGATCGGGAACAATTCCCAGACACTACTGAGAAATTCCTCATGGAAAAACCAACACATTGCCTGACTCGGGAGTCAAACCCGGGACCTTATGCTCAGCAGTCGCGCTTGCGACTAAGTCAGACTGTCTTCACTACATAAAAAAACAAAGTCCTCCGCCGCGACTGTCAGTCAGTCTGTTCGCGATAAACTCAAATAGTACTGCAACGATTTTCGTGCTATTTTCACCAATGGATAGAGTAGTTTTTGTGGAAGGTTTTAGTGTATAATTAGAGGATATGAAATCAAATGTCATAGAATCAATAATTCGAAGACATGTGTGACATCCACCTTACCGCACTGGGCCCGCGTGGCAACGTTTGTCCCAACAGTGGGAACAATGAACGCTAATCATGATAAAGCTCGTCACAGTTTACACCCGTATGTCCCAAAAAGCGTACATTGTCTGCGTTGTAAAGCGCTCTGGGTGCTACAAATTACCAACACACTTTACAACTCAACTATCACCTTCCATCCCTTCACCCACGACAATACGGTTGACAATCCCCTAATGTCGAGTACAAGGATTGTAGATATAAGTTGGCGGTGATGACATGTCACTCTGTAAAGAAGTTTTAACAAAGTTCTGAGGATGAGTTTAGTACAAAGTCCGCGACAATATGATAGTTTAATGTTCCTGGATTTTCTAGGCTCAGTTGTGAGGTTGAAATATATCTCAGTTCTGAATGAGTTCTAGTTGGACACCTTTGTGTTTATTGTGTGAATTAATATACTTGATTTGCTATTGTTTCTGAACTTAATAACTTGGCTTCCCGCCCACGTGTAGTTTGGTAATGGTATCGATTCTGTTGTGCACAAACTAAACTTAATTTAGGCTATTGCTATATTTTTCTCTCTAATGAAACGAGAAAGAGACGGACGTTATTTTGAGCTGTCATTTAATTGGAACTAATGAAGGGTGCACGTAAAAACACGTCGACTAAAAACACGGTGAAGCGCAAGGCGTATCTAGTTTGACATCTCTAACTTAGTTTAATGTTAGCGCCGTCCTTTTCGCGCACTGCCTTTTAGTAAAAGATAGCAATAGCCTAAATTAAGTTTAGTTTGTGCACAACAGAATCGACAACAATACCGAGTTTTCTTTGTGCCATGGAAACTACGTCAAACCGTTGGTCTCGGCTGTCATTTGTAGATCTTTGACAGTCGTTACAGGTAATCGCAGTGGTCCAAAAGCCTTAGCAAGAGGTAGGAGGGAGGTTAGGTACTCGTATTACCCGTATTATGTAATTTTTTAATTATGTAAATTGCTGGTAATCTGCTGCATCCGATTAGACTGGAAGCCAACTGTAACATGGTATTTTTTTTTGTTTTTTTTTGGGACAAGCCCGCCACACTATTCCCAAACCACTGTAACTCTTGAAAGCCAGAATCAACAGTGGCGACCACCAGAAAAGCAACGAGACAATGAAGCTCAACGAAGTCCCAGAGAATGAATTTAACTGTCTTGGATCCCGCAACGAAATTAATCAGAAAGTATAGCGGAGGAGTAGGAAAAAAACCGTAATTTCCACTTCCTTTCATATCAGCAGGAGACAGAACGAAACAAGGCCAATAGGCACAAAGGGACGTTTACAACTGGGATAGGCCCAGTTGCCTAGCACCACGGATAAATATTAACAATAATGGGTCCTAAGTTGTGAGCTGTTATATTTGATTTATTATTTCGTAACATAGTTAGGAAAAGGCTAGGCAGATGTTGACGAGCAGTAATGCATTCTGCATCCTGGATTCAAACTCGCCTGGATTGGTTTTAAAAGGAGGAGGTTTTCTTTGTGTATATCTTCAGCAGTTTCTTCACCAATTGAGAACCGATTATAATAAGAATAAGAATAATTTATTTAAAAGAAGAAGGTTTACAAAAGTATACATTAAAGTGCAGTAGAGTTAATGTTAATGACTCTTGTTTGTTTGGAAGAATATAATTTTACGGTAGTCCCGTTTAAATTTGATGTATTTCAAATCAAATCAAATCAAAATATTTTATTTCACATAGGCCTAGATGGGCACTTATAAAACGTCGAAAAAGGTGCACGGTTCGCGTTGGTCGATTCCATGGAGAAGAACCGGCAAGAAACTCCATGGTTACTCTTTTCAAATCATTTGGTATTACAATATTTTTATGTTTCATTACAGCATTAGTACTAAAGTATGGGGGAACAGCGTAGGCCCGACAATAGGTCGTTGCTTGCTATACAAAAAATGTAAAACAAAGGAAATATTTAACAAAAGTTAAACAGCATCCGGGAATCTAAAAGGCCTACTATGTTCACTCATTCACAAATAATAGGTAAAAAAGCATCTATACAAATGTAAGTAAATTAAAAAAAAAAAGAATATTTAAATAAAGGACTAACTAAATTAAACAAGTGACACAAACATTGTCATCAGTGCTGTAACTATTCTGAGCTAAATATGAGAAAAAGAATGATTTGAAAACTACTGTAATAATCTGAATCAAAAGAAAAAGAATAATGAGATTGAGAATAGTTAGAGACATTAATCTGTGCCGAAAATGCTGTGATGAAAATCTGATGCTAATCTTCGGAGATATACAAGGGAAATCTTCAATAATAGACAGCAAATCTGTCGTGATTGCTGCAATCGCTTGAATATTTACTGTTAGTACAACATAATAACGTAATATCACGCTTGTGCTCTGAGGGGTACGCAGATGTGTACAGTACAACCAGATTTTGGGCAGTTAGGTATGTTAGTTTCCGTTTGATTGGGGATAAGCCTATTACCATGGTATGTATAGTTTAACTATGTAAAATAAATGCATAGCAATTATTTGTACAGGATAATACAACTAAAAATCGTAAATGAAAAAACCGACTTCAAAAAACAAAAAAAGTATAAAATAACCTAAGCTAATTTACTTTAGTCGGTGGCAAAAAAATGAATTAAACAAACAAGTCTTCGACTTGTGAAGCTAGAGTGATTTTTCACTTTATTGTATTTTTTAAGTAAAATAAACAGAATATTGAGTTTGAATTACCATTCAAAGCGATTGTTTACAATATTCGGAAATCACAATTAATTTATTCATTTTCCTTTTGTAGACATCACAATTAATTTATTCAATATCCCTTTGAAGCTACATATTTTTTACATTCGAAATTCACGATCCATTAATTGCAAGAATTGCGTTCCCATTTCATTACATAGTTGTCATGTTAATTAAGGAAAGGCAGTATTCATGAAATACAACAATGTCGGTAACCAAACAGTTTTTCATGAATACGGATTTTTTCACTTCTTTGTTTCCAAATCTGTTATGAGTTGAAACTGTGGTGGTTCTCTGATGACAAGCTTAAGAGTAGAAACTTTTTTAAAGCTAGTAAAGCACGCAAATCTGATGAGATCAATTTGCTTGGATGTAGAAACCTGCGTTTCTGTGCATGCTTGAGAAAATCCAGGGCGGTATAAAATATCTGACACCAGGTTAGGCACTTATCACATAAAGAAAAGAATGACCGCTTTTTTCTATAATATAAAATAAATGGCCCATACTATGAAATGCTTACTTGGGTTTGAGTCATGACCCACAAGTCTTAAGGTCCAATGCAGAGCCCTCTACTGTTACAAAAATACGAACATAATCTGACCACGAATATGCAAAAGGCTCCTATTGCTTTTAGCAAATTCTCATGAATTATTTTATCTTAATTTGCCATTCAATCACCTTCATTTTGAACGGCTGTTTTTACTGTTTAGACTATATTTTAGCTGTGTTATGAATATGTAAAATTATATTAACATTTTTGTACTCAATAGTTAAAGTTTCGATTAAAGCTGGTGAGTGAAATATATCACATTCTTTGAAGGAATTAATTTTCCTGTACTTTCAAATGTCGCTTATGTGTCTTATGTGTACATGTATGTATTTATTTATTGTATATAATTATGTAAATGGTACCTACACCACAGGCTACCTGCAGTATTGTCTCTCTTTCCCCTTTAAATCCATCCAAAGGTTGTCTTTAAAAGATCGCTTTTAGCGATAAGACCGCCCATTGTGTCACCCCTTGTAAAATGTTTAAAATTTTTGTATTTCTATTTTTTATGGTGTACATAATAAAGAGTATTCTATTCTATTCTATTCTTATGGGATATCTTCCGTGATCATTGTTTATTTTGAGCTCCCGATGTTTTCAAATTTGTCTGCTCCTAACATTTTTTTCCA
Organism: Xestia ashworthii; assembly: GCA_950022955.1. NCBI lineage: Eukaryota > Metazoa > Arthropoda > Insecta > Lepidoptera > Noctuidae > Xestia > Xestia ashworthii. The sequence continues at coordinate 7,346,713 of OX465571.1, read as the reverse complement.
TCCACCGCATTCTCCAGGAAACCCGCAATCATGGCGCTTGCAACAGCGTCGAAATATCCAGAGCGTGACAGCTTAATACAGGGTTTGAATTTTCTGTAGAATTTTAGAGTCACCTTATGTCACTCAAAAATAGAGTTTTGTTCAAACATCCCGCATTTAAAATAGCCACAATTTTCACTTTGAATGAACGAGACAACACTGCTTAAATGTCATAAACAATAATGATACCTTTTGGTCGCACCGGCCGCTATCTCAAGCAAACCTGGTCGTACGTCCGGCCGTGCGACCAAACTTTCTTCCTAGTCAGAGCTTCTGCAGCCTAAGGGCTCATTTCTAGAGACGCGGCGCGTTGGGCGGCGCGTCGGGCGGCGCGGGCCGCTTCAAATTCAAACATATGTCAATGTATGAGAGCGTTTACGGAGAAGCGTTTTTACGCGCGTTTGCTCAAGATGCAGCGTCGGACGCCGCCTCGGACGCGGCGGTGCACGCGGCGTCCCCCGCGGCGTGCGACGCGGCGTTATGTCATGGAGACTTCTGCCAGTTTTTGGAGGATGATGTTATGCCCAATGGACTAAGTAAATTAGTTTTGAATGATAACAGTATGAAGTAAAATATGTTTGTGTTTCCTTTTGCTACATTAAAAATACTCTTCTACTTTGACAGATTTAAATTAGATAAAAACATAATATGGTTTTCGCTTGGAACTGCTAGAAAAAATAAATCTGGAACGTCAAAACGTGCTAACTTGCTGTGATCGATGGTGGCTACAAATCCAACCGTATTGCTTGAGGCAGTCGTAGTTCATATAGCATTATTTGTATATTGCATAGCTATAAATCACGAATTTATTAAAAAAAATAAAAAACATAATTCCTCCAAAATTTAGTCGCAGATTTGTATTATACATAGTCGTATGAGCCATGTTTTGTAATTATAAACGTGTACTTTTTGGAACAAAATTTCTTAACGCGTCTTACAGATAGTGCGATTTAGTAGAAAACGTCACGTTATGAAATGCTGTATGCGGCCTGCTGTATACTACCACGTAAAACACTGAACGAGGGTCCGTCCCTTTAGTGGCAAAGAATATAATACAACACTTGAAACTGTTAACATTGACATGAAACATATATTATTATATTTGCTGTAAGCTCATATCGAGTAAAAAACCATCTTGCCTAGGTAACGAAACCGCTATGGTTTCGTTAAATGCGTTTTACGTACTTCTAATCCGACTACAATACCATCTATCGAGTGAGGGGTTTAACTTTCAAATCATTTTTGATTTATCTCTTAATGTTTCTCTATCCAATGTTTTTGTCATCTTTCTCTGCTTCTGTCATAGGTTTTCACAAATAATTTGGAAGTGAAAACTTCTTTAGCGACGTTGTGCACTTTTTGGGATGGGTAAAAAATGTTAAACTCGCGTCTGGACACGTGACCTGATCGAAAATTCGTAAGACGGAGATTCATAATGTAGGTAGATGTGGTGTTCACTCGTACACTAGTTAGGGTTTAGAGTAAAACCACCGTATATTACTGTGGTGTCTTTGTTCAGGGTTGTACAATAAAACACTATTTCCAATATTCCTGGGTTAGGCGTGCTGTCGCTAAGGCTGCTCGGACTAGACTAAACGCGGCGCATCGGCCCGCGCTCCCTCCAACATGCATCCCCCACCACAGAACGCATAACTCATTTATTAAACACTACAGTAGTTAATATAAATTGTCATATTTGTGTACGATAGCGCAATAAATGAATATTTTACTTAACCACATAAATTATAGTATTTTTATACTGGTAATTAGAGCAATTCGTGCGAAATTATTCCATAACCATTCCAAATTATAAAAAATGCACCCCACTCCCGCAGTGCAACCTTTTTTTTTTAAATTGACTATCATAATTATAACCTCATAACAGGGTTGTAAGACACGTGGAAATTTTGAGAAAACCCATTTGTTATTTGTGTTAGATCATACGTGAATATTGTTTAGTTTTGAAATACGAATTACGTTCGTTATTAAAGAAAAAACGGTTGACCGCACAATTTTTTGTTGTTGTTATGCATCTACATCACACGCAAAAGAAATAAATATACATAATCAAAAATATTCAAATCTTTCATTGCTCTTTTTCACATAAATCGTCTACTTTGACAATTCTTGCTGCCCGTCAAATTTCACATTACCAGCGCCAATGATGCCATTGTTACTATGCGTTGCTTAGCCAATTAGAGACGAGCGTTCACAACCTACCCAATCATAACTTCGTGATGATAATAGAGAACAAATTAGCTGTTTAGAGAAAACAAACGTTGTGAGGCCGTCTATCAAAAAGATTTTGTTTGAAGTTACTAAAAAAAGCGGCCAAGTGCGAGTCGAACTCGCCCATGAAGGATTCCGTAGCAGCAAGTAACATAACGCTTTTTTTATTTTTATATTTGAGTTGATTGAATGAAAGGTAAATTGCGGTTTACGATTTATGACGTATTAAAAAAAAACTACTTACTGATCTCGTTCAAACCAATTTTCGGTGGAAGTTTACATGGTAATGCACATCATTTATTTTTTTTAGTTTTATCATTCTCTTATTTTAGAAGTTACAGGGGGACACACACACATTTGACCTGTTTGGAAGTGTCTCGCGCGCAAAATATTCAGTTTAGAAAAAAATTATACTACATATCTCAATATCATTTTTGAAGATATACCCATAGATACCCCACACGTATGGGTTTGATGAAAAAAAATGTATAGTTTCAGTTCTAAGTATCAGGAACCCCCAAAATTTATTGTTTTTTTTTCTAGTTTTTGTGTGAAAATCTTAATGCGGTTCACAGAATACCTCTACTTACCAAGTTTCAACAGCATAGTTCTTGTAGTTTTGGAAAATAGTGGCTGTGACATACCTACGGACGGACAGACATAGAGACAGACATGACTAATCCATAAGGGTTCCGTTTTTTGCCATGTGGCTACGGAACCCTAAAAAGCTCTCGAGTTGGCATTGGGACCAAAGACTACTTGATGCTCTGTGCTGTATTTTTTTACAGACAATTGACAATACTGAGACTTTCACAACATCAAAAGAGTTTGCATAGATGATGTGGATAATTCCAACTTGATTTTATCGAATCAGAGATCGATTATTAAAATAAATCGACATGCTTCTCTTGCGGGTGTGCAGCACGTATTCCTTCCCTCCTACTGCAACGACGCGTATGCCGCAGCGTTGTCGACTGCAGGCAACACTCACACGCTACAAGATCCGTGGTAAACAGCGCGGCGTAATAGAGGAAGAGCCGTGACGATCAGCCCATCGCTATTTTATAAAACCGAAAAGTTTGTCTGTGTATGTCCCTAATTTTGATCACGGTTCTTATGAAATTTATCAGGTAGCAGTTGTATAAAATTGCTCGCGAAACGTGATTATTTTAGACAAAAAATGAGTACCTGTCTGGAATTCAAACCTGAGACCCTAGGTTTATAAAGAGGCCACTAAACCGTTGGGCTACTTCACCCCAGTGATAATTGGTCTAAAATAGTCGTTCTATTCTAATGTAATGCTTGTTATGACCGAGTAAGATAGGATGAAAGGTAGAAATAAAGAAAACATATTTATTTGGCATAATTATGCCATAAGTGCACACAACAAGAACAGCAAAAAATAAAAACTTAATTACACAATTAAAAAACTTAAAACTACAGAGACAAAAAATGGAAAGAAATAATTATTGTGCGTCTCACGGCTGCGCCAATTAGGCCTAGTTTAGTTAAGCACTCGTAGATGTAGCGCGCTTCTATTTGCAGAGCCCGGCAGATCGAGCGAGATCCGCTGTTATCATGCCTCGACGCACTCGCGCTCCCCGCGGCCAGCTCGTCCCGTAGGTCGCGACGCGCGAGCCGCACGACGAGGAAGCGGGGGCGGGTCTCCACCGGCACCGTCGCCTGCGTTGCGTTGAAGCGCCAGCCTCCTTGCTCCATGCTTGGGGCTCACGAAATCGCGCGCTTTAATTTTGACGCCAATCTTAGCGGCCACCAACATGGCAGTGTAGGTGGTGTTTTCTCCACTTATCTCTGGAATATTAGATCTAAGGATATCATTTGCGAGCAAGTCCTGGTCACGGTCGTTTATGTCGCTCAACTGATTTGTAAGATCCACATTCGACGATTGCGACATTTCGGGTTGAGCCAGTTTCGTCTCCATAATAACTATCCAACTCCAAGTTACTCATTCTATTGTTCTAGCTTCAGAAGTTCAGACAAACACCATAGGTTGAGCACAGCAACGGAGTACAGGACCGCACATGCCGACGTTAAGCCACAAGTTGGTTTTCCGTTCCCCGAATAATTATCTTCTATAAACTGTGGGTTTCGGGTACTTGTGTATTGATGGGGTTCACCTATAGTTATTTACTGTTTTTTTTTTAATATTTAAACAGCACATGAACACTAGATAACAATGTTATTCGTAAGTTGCCCTTGCAGAAGTATTTATTCACTAAACTTAGGCGAATTAGACTGTTATTTTATTTGTTCGCGAGAAGAAAAACACAAAGAGCTTATGTCTGTTTGACATCCGTGACGTGACATGATGCACAACGCCGCGTGCACCGCCGCGTCGGACGCGGCGTGCGACGCCGCGGGCAACGCGTCGCAGCACGCCCCGCGTCTCCCTATACAATATTGTACTGAGGCCGCTGCACGCGCCGCCTCTCCGTAAACGGAAAAAACGCTCGACGCGCCGCGTGACGCGCCGCTCAACGCGCCGCCCGACGCGCCGCGTCTCCAGAAATGAGCCCATAGTCTTGGTGGTAGCCATGTAGTGCACGAAGTCCCCTCAATACTAAGCAAACTCTTCACGAAGCTGTCAACCAAGCATTCTGTACATCAAACTAAGTAACCTAATCCAAAAATATTTGGGTAACAACATTTTTTTTGGGGTGAAAAGTCACATTATTCGGTAGGACTCAATGTACCGCACTCAAAACATTGTGCTTGTGGTTGGATTGAACAGTACGGGGTCGTCAATTTGTTTAAAAATCTTACAATAGAACAATGTAATAATAAAAAAAAAAAAAATTAACTTCGACCCCCAATATCTCCGTAACTAGAAGGTTCCCAGGTATGGTCTACAGAAAAAAACTGATCGCAACGACAAGGAGAACAAATGCCTTTCGGCTTCGTTAAGAGTCTTTTTAACCCCCGACGCAAAAACTACGGGGTGTTATAAATTTGCCGTGTCTGTTTGTGTCTGTCTGTGGCATCGTAGCTGCCGAACAGATGAACCGATTTTGATTTTGTTTTTCTTTTTTGAAAGGTGAATTAGTCGGGAGTGTTTTTAGCTATGTTTTATAAAAATCAGTCCAAGATGACCACCGCCACAAAATGGCGGATTAGGCACATATTTATTCAAAAAATCCCTCAATATGGATATCAAATGAAATGGCTTGACTAGTAGGACACTATACGCCATAATAAATTTCAAAACAAAGATGGCCGCCACCAGAAAATGGTGATTTACATTTTTTTTCACAACTTCCTCAATATGGGTATCAAATTAAAGGGCTTGACACCCGTAAGCCGCGTTAAGGAACTTCGTTCCAAAAAAAATAAACCATAAAATTATGAGCCTAGCGTCGGGGATTTTTTTTTTAATTATAATTTAATGTTATTTGTTACATCCTGTATATACATCCTATCGTCGACTTCATCATCGCTAAACATCACGTGAAATGGTGGACCATTTGAAAGATTTTTAATATGTATTTATCCATTGCTTCTTAAGATTGAAAATCCGTGTACTAGACAACGTAAACAACACAATGAAAACCAACCTTATTCAATTATTATTCCAGCAATGTCCCTAAATGCTAATCAAAATCAGATCCTTTCATCAGAAGTCTTTTTGCTTATAAATTGACACAAAAATCTCGTAAAAATCTTCTAAAAAACTGTCTGTGGCAAAACATTTCCTTGAATTCGCACCCATCCGTCATTTTGACTCTTATCACAATCAGCGCAAATAAATATCCAAATATATAAGCGAAGGGCTTTTTCATAAGAAAAAGTCTCATCTTGAGGTACATAGTATAAATACTAGGACTTGGTCTTTGTGTCCGTCTGTGTTCCCGCTTTGTATAGATACTAATACATCAAGATACTCGAAACTGACTAATTTTCTCAATCAAACTAGAATAGAATAGAATACTCTTTATTATGTACACCATAAAAAATAGAAATACAAAAATTTGAAACATTTTACAAGGGGTGACACAATGAGCGGTCTTATCGCTAAAAGCGATCTTTTAAAGACAACTTTTGGATGGATTTAAAGGAGAAAAGAGAGACAATACAGCAGGTAGCCTGTGGTGTACCATTTACATATATACAATAAATAAATACATACATATACACACATAAGACATATTACACTTATTTATATATATTAAACATATTCATAAGTGCAAATACCTCATATACAACGTGTCCCAAAATTCAACGATAAGCCAGCACCGGAGGATAGACCTGCCCATGACTACTCGGGGAAAAAAAGAAAAAAAATATATATCTCTTTTTTTTTGAAGTTATAAAAAAAAAGAAGAAATTCTTAAAAAAGTGAGACCTTTTATGATATTTTTCACTACCATGACCACACTTTTTTAAATATTTCTGTTATTTTTTTTTATAGGCAACCTGAATAGCACTGCTATCTACCACAATTCTTAAAAAATCCAGAATACCTCTAGTTTTTTCACGTAAATTAATGAAACTTAATTTATTCCCTAAATTTTTTGAAGATTTTTACTTTTAATCAACTTTAACTCATCGTGGTGTAAAAAAAAAGTATGAACACTACTATGGCAAGTTTTTTTATAAATTGACGCAACTAATCAAGATTCCAAAATGGTATAATACTCTAGGAAAATCAACCACAAAAAAATAATATCCATACTAGTTCAAAACAAGAACCAAATTCCTTAAATTATAGTTGACAGTAATCACTTTCACTGCGTGCCCAAAATGGGTTCTTGTTACAATTTCTAGGAATTTGAGTGGGGCATACATACCTTAGAAGTTAGAGAGAGATAGATAGATAGAGATATTTACGTTAAAAAGAGACAACAACAGGGCAGGTAGTGGGTTCTTGTTACAATTTCTAGGAATTTGAATGGGGCATACATACCTTAGAAGTTAGAGAGAGATAGATAGACAGAGATATTTACGTTAAAAAGAGACAACAACAGGGCAGGTAGAGAAGCTGTTATTATTCTCAGAGCAAGTCAGTTCAGTACGCTCTGCTCCTTTGTTTACTGCGCACCGTTCCGTATTCAACTGACGTGGCTCTCGTACGTACTAACGACTTTTGGCTTGGCTTTTTGGACTGGAATCGATCTGCAAACTGAACTGACCTGGCATTATCTTGGACTACGATTGTGTGTTTTGTGACTACGATTGTGAGTTTTGTGATTTGGAGTTCTGGCGCATTTTGGACTGTTTAACGATCAACATGCCGCAACCATACACACCACAGGAATACGCAAATATGCACCTCATCTATGGAGAAACCCGATGCAATGCTAACGCTGCTAGCAGACTGTATCGAGAAAGGTACCCAAATGCTCAAAGATATCCTGATTATCGAGTGTTTATTAATGTGCATCAAGCGTTTTCGGAGGGTCGTATGCCATCCAGTAGGAGAAACGCTGGAAGACCTAGTTTGGATCGTGATGAAGAAGTTCTCAATGAGATAGAAAATGATTCGACTACTTCGGTACGCAACATAGAAGAAGCTACAGGAATCCCGAAAAGTTCTGCACATCGAATTTTACAACGTCACAAGCTTCACCCATATCATTACAGGCGTGTGCAGACGTTGTTACCGCGGGACTATCCATTAAGAGTCACATTTTGCCGTGTGATGCTGCAAAGGCACAGGGAAGATCCCCAATTCCTGGACAAAATTCTATGGTCGGATGAAACAACATGCAAGAAAGATGGATATTTAAATCTACACAACCTACATAGTTGGAGCAATGAAAATCCGCACTTGATGAGACAAGACAGATCCCAATATCAATTCAAGGTTAACTTATAATGGAAAAGTAATTGGGCCCTTTGAGTTACAAGGAAACTTAGATGGCAATAGTTATTTAAACTTTTTACAAAATGACTTGCAAGAATTGCTAGACGACGTGCCCTTAAATGATCTCCAAAACATGTGGCTCCAAAATGATGGTTGCCCAGCACATTATGCCCGCCCTGTGCGAGAATATTTAAATCAAGAGTATCCAGGGCGTTGGATCGGGCGACTTGGTCCTATCTTATGGCCACCTCGTTCACCCGATTTGAACCCCCTGGACTTCTTCTATTGGGGTTGTCTTAAAGACAGGGTCTACTCAAAACCCATTGCGTCATTGGACGAGCTTCGTCGAAATATCAGTCAGGCTGCGGATCATATTAATCGCAGAAGATATGCAAGACAAATAAAACGGTCATTTTTAAGGCGATGTCGTGCATGTATTATTGCTGGTGGCAAACAATTTGAACATTGGTTATAATGTTAATAAATTACATGAGAAATTGTTTGACCATTTATTTAAATATTAAACATTTTCCAAGAACTAATACTTTTTATTACCTGACCGTCATTTGGCCCCTGTTTAGAAATAATAGGAACATTTTTTTTTTAAACTTGTTTGCCTAGAGTATTATACCATTTTGGAATCTTGATTAGTTGCGTCAATTTATAAAAAAACTGGCCATAGTAGTGTTCATACTTTTTTTTTACACCACGATGAGTTAAAGTTGATTAAAAGTAAAAATCTTCAAAAAATTTAGGGAATAAATTAAGTTTCATTAATTTACGTGAAAAAACTAGAGGTATTCTGGATTTTTTAAGAATTGTGGTAGATAGCAGTGCTATTCAGGTTGCCTATAAAAAAAAATAACAGAAATATTTAAAAAAGTGTGGTCATGGTAGTGAAAAATATCATAAAAGGTCTCACTTTTTTAAGAATTTCTTCTTTTTTTTTATAACTTCAAAAAAAAAGAGATATATATTTTTTTTCTTTTTTTCCCCGAGTAGTCATGGGCAGGTCTATCCTCCGGTGCTGGCTTATCGTTGAATTTTGGGACACGTTAATAATAAGTATATATAATATACATACTTTTTAAATTATCTTTTATTGCTAGATCTTTGGTGATAAAGATGAAAATTTATTCGAAAATGATGTAATTTAATACTATCTATATTGGCAAAGAAAATATGAATGGATTGTATAAGGAATGATATGAAAGAGAAAGGAGTAAATGGTGCCGTAACGTCTGAGAGGGAAAAAATAAAGAAAAAACGTGTTACGCCGACCCCAAGTAGAATGGGACAAGTGCAGGAAGACGATTATTATTTTAAACTAGTTGTCTCATCATCATCAACATTTCAGTCGAAAGAGGTCCACTGCTGGAGATAGGCTAGTATATTTGACTAGTTGTCTAATACATAAGTATTAAATCTACATAAAATGGCTGTCAAGAGATTATTGATCGAGCATTGACAGATCAACAGTCAGATAGCGGAGAGGGAGGTACAGAAAGTTGCGATCAAGTCGTGGATGAGACTAGCACAAACCAGGAAAGCATGGCCAAAAAGAGACAAATATTTTATTGCTATGGGTAGAACGAAGCAGGCAATAATGATACTGTAGATCAAATAAGATACAGAAATGTCAGTATTTCGTAGTCGTAAAATCCGTGCAGAGCCGGGTTGCGTTGCTAGTTTTACATAAGTATAGTCCTATGATTTATATTCGCTTCTGTGGAATGAGACTATTCGTAGACATATCGACGCTCCCTTCCAATATATTGCTTTTCCGATTTTAGCCAATAATATGCCGAAAATTCTAGTAGCGAAGAAATAATGTTAGGAAACAATGTGCCTTTGAAAGTGACCCAAATATGTAAACCAAAGGGGTGTCCTTCAAAGATGTCGGTACATAATTTGTCAGAGGTTGTTTTATTTTTCTTTTGACAATGAATAAACATGCTGAATATATTATGACGGAGCTGATAGACGGTACTAAAGGCAACAAACTCGTGGCTGTATTTTGGGCATATATATTATTATAATTTAGATTACCATCAACATGCTTTCAAGAAGAACATTAGGTATTTAAAATGATGAACTAGGAAAACATCATGAGGATCCTAGAACCAAAATATTGAATACATGTGACATATTCTAACACTACCAACCCGCACTAGACCCGATTGGTAGATTATTGCCGATTCCTTCTCATAGAGAGGAGGCCGTGTGCCCTAGCAGTGGGAACATTAGAGGCTGATTGTACAAACTTTTATCTTACAGCAAAAAAACTCTATGTAGTACACTTCAAGAAATTTTTTGTCTCGTTAAGTGCTGAATACAAAATGTGGAAACGATGGACGGACTGTATCAAATATGATATCGCTTGAAAGGAGACTGCGAGTAACAGAGAAATATATGTAGATGATAAACGCAATAATCACAACTCTTATTAAGAAAGTATGAGGGCAGGGATTACCCTGCCCTAAAAATGGATCATCCTAATAATGGATGATGAACGACGGACATCATGACCTACGGTAGCACATACGAGTATTTCGCATAAAAAAACCGGACAAAAATATTTTTTATCATATTTTACTATTTTATGAAATAAAAGTAAAAAAATCGTCATAATTAGGCATTTATTTAAAAAGAAAAACATTAAAAAAAATTAAAAAAGTCAAAAATCAAAGAGAGTATTTTTTCTTAAAACAGGATTTGTTTTCAAGAGGATAATCATGAGAAGACCGAATCAATAGAATCAGTCTCCGAGTTCACCGGTGATTTGGTCCTCATCATCTTTCCCAAATAGTTTGAAGAACTATAAAAAAATATGGGGTACGTTGGGCGGACTTTTTATTCATGTTTCTAATTCCTTATAGGCGACATTTTATGCCCGCATAAAAATTTTGAGGCGACAAGGCGCGACACATAAACAAAAACATTAATGCATTTAAAATTTCTTTAAAAAACCAAATAAAACAAGTGCCACAAGTGAAAGAAATATAATAAAATATACTTCAGTACGGAGCCCCTATATCCATCTCCGAATCTCGTTTGTGTTTATCAGAAAACTGATAAACACAAACGAATGCGCCGAGAACGCCGAGAACAAAGACACGCGTACCTACAGTACGATGACTGAGTTCCGACTGACCTAATAAAAGTTGACTGACGTTGTCCGACATGTGCGGGAGTGTTGGGAAGATCTACCTTTTGATAAATCGGTTATCGTTGGTAAAGAAACATGTATTTTACTTAAAATAGTAAATTGAAAATAGTAGTATTTTCAATTTTGTCCGGTTTTTTATGGGTAATACTCCTATGTGGGTAGCCTAAAAGTTTTAAAATTCACTGTTTGAAGGCGGATAAATGCCAGACAGGGTATAAATGTATGTAACTTGATCCATGTTTTCAAAATTTCAATGACAACTAATTTTCAATGAACGTGTTCTGGATGGAAAGTTTACAGGCTTAATTTAACACAAACATCAAATATTTCCAGAAATTACGTAAATATTGATATTGTGTGATCATAATGTAAAACAATTTTTCCCGTAGATCAACTTCAAAAGAATCAGAAATATTTACAAAGGCAAGCTTTAGGCAATATTGCGCGAATGCGTATCAGTGCTGGAACTCAACCATCCTCATTGTAAGAGGAAGGATCCATAATAAAATTTTACTATGTATATTACTATAATGTTATGAAGAGGTAAAAGTATGTAGGGGGGGAGGCGTTGCGTTGGAAGACCTCCCAGTAGGTGGACCGATTACCTGGTGAAGGTTGCGGATGGATGTGAATGCGAATCGCACGGGACCGGTCAATGTGGGACACCAGGGGGAGGCCTATTTCCAGCAGTGGACGTCTTTCCGCTGAAATGAATGATAAGGGTATAATCTTCGGAACTGCTGATCTGCATCAGAAAATTCTTTCACTTACGGGAAGCTGCATTATATTCAAATAAAATAGGCTACATTTAATACGTTCTCGTGCGTTTATTTCCATACATAACGGAAGCGAAGCGCGTGAAAGCTATTAATCTAATAAAGGATGTAAAACGGCTCTGAACGAAGCGTAGGAAAGGTACTAGTTCTCCCTGTCATTGCGATCCTGTTTATGTTCTACACCATACCTTCTGGTTACGGAGATATTGGGGGTCAATGTTTCTACTTTGTAGATTTTTACTTTAAACACTTCCACGACCTCCGTACTATTCAAACCATCAGCACAATCTTTTGAGTGCGTTACATGCGTTCCACCACAAAAAATGATATTTTACCCCAAAAAAAATCGTTTTCTAGCAATATTGCTAGGAAACGATGGGGGCTTTTGTTTTTTTTTTTTAATTGTTATTATTATTATTTTTTGCGTACTGTTACTTAGTTTGATGTACAGAATGCTTGTTTGATGGCTTAGTGATGAGTCTATTAACAGCACCCTTTATAGTCCACCACTAGTGCCGAGTGCAGGTTAGTGGACGTCACGTATCTTCGAAATTATCATTCTGGAACATGCACTGTTTTAGAATTTCACGGTTTTTTTAATATCGGGTGCTCGAAAAACCGAAAGAAAATCACGGATATAATCCCGTAAGTACTTTAAGTGTATTCTGGAACATGTTGGTTTTCTGGCGATGCTTTTCTTCACCGTTTGGTGTGGTGATGAAATAAAGTACAAAAGCCAAAGTGCCGTCCGTAGGTGTGGTGTAAACCTTTTGCAAGTATTTGTACAGTTCCAACATTTTGTTTAGTTGTAATTTGATATGGCAATTAATTTTTGGATTAGTTCAAAGAGCTCTAAATAGATTTCGTATTCAAATACAATTCCATGATTCGTTTGATGTCATCAACATAATCTCTAGGTGGTGGCGTGGTGGCCAAATGGCATCGGCCCCGACGAACGGTTCGAACCTAGACAAGCGTGGGTATTATTTGACGTAATTCGTAGGTACGTGACGTAAAGAAATCCGATTAAGTATATATTTTTTTTCAGCTTTCAAACTGCGTTTTTTTTGTTTGCTAACTCAAAGTGGCAGCAAATTCAAATATTGCGTAAATGACTATGGGAGATTTAGTATGGGCCACGTCCTCACTCTCAAATAGTCATAGAATATATACGAGTATCAATATGCTCTAAAGAATCAAAAAAATATTGTCTTTCTCAATTGCAAAATAGACCAAACCTGTTACAAATCTATTGGGAGTTGGGAAGTTTTTCCCAATGGCCTTTTGAGACACCCGAAATATTTTGTAACACCTTAATTCTTGTTGCGCTGACGGTTGATCGTGACGTCAGCGAAAACAAAATACGGCTGTCGGTCGTTTAGTCGCTGACGTCAGATTCGTCAATATGCAATACAATCCAATCCATTACAATACAATACAATATAATACACACAATACAATATGTAACAATACAATGTATACTAGTACACCACCGACTGTGCGCAACCGACCGCCAGCCAGAATTCAGGCCTAACTTGTATTGTTTTTGTCAGTCAGTCACGGACCTGATTTTCAGGGTGCAAGAATAAAAACTTCATCCGGAAATCAAAATATCTTCATAACAATCATTCTTATTACAAACAAAAGTGGACACGGGTAGTCCCTTGCTCGTAAAAGGAATAAAAACCCATTGAAAATTTATTAGCCATACCTTTATTGTAGTCACAGTTGGCTGAAACACAATTACAATAGGCCTTTTGTTACACAAGCCGTGTAGTAATGAGAAATTGGGATTTATGTTGACATAGGTTAAGTTACAATTCGAGGAAGGCACGAGGCTAAATAATAACTGCCACACGATCTTCAGCGTTAAGCAATGTTTGCCAAGATTGTCCGTGGATGGTTGACCACTATATTAGGTACATACCGAGTTTCTTCTATAACTTAGAAAGCACGTAAAGTATTGAGTCTTTGACAGTCGTTACAGGTAGGCAGTTGCTTAACAGTCTGACAACCATACTGGCCGAAGCTTATCGCGTTACGTCGTCGTTGTCCTGAGTGAGTTTAATAAATACTTTTTCTTTCTTTCTTTTTACCTAGTAACTGAGTTGTGGAGGTCAGATAAGCAGTCGCTCCAAGTAAACTACATGTCAGCTACATCAGCTGTGTCCCGTTAGACTTGATGATGATAAAAACATAGTTGTGAAAAGCTCGGTAGATTATGATAGTCAACATTTCGTGCTAAACCAGTTGCAGTTTTTCTTTTTTAATCGACTTAAAAAAAAAATCAGCTGTTCAGTACATTTATGTTCGCCTAATGTACTGAACAGCTGATTTTTTGAGCACAATCACGTTCGTGTTTAAGTATCAAACACTAATTGCCCGTCACCTTATAAATTGTATATTTCTTTTTATTAGTTTTTGCGGATAACTTCGTTGTTTATGAACCGATTTTGATGTTACTATTTTGTTGGAACGGAAATAATTCAAAGGTTCTTATCATGATAAGGACTTCAGGATCTGATGATGGCATATTCTTAGAGGAATCGAGGGGAACCTTTAAAAATGTAATGGCGACTAGTGCGTTTGTTAATATTTTCATTCAGTATTTTAAATCACTCCCATTTAATTAAGGTCTGGAGTCGATTTGATAACGGAGCCGAAAGACAGTCGAGGGAACTCCTCCACGATTTACAGTAATTACCTGGTGTTTGGGTTTGATTCGTTTGTATTGATGAAAACTTTGCACCCATTTGGGTATAGGTGCCTTTACAGGTGTGATGATGGATACCATAGACAGTGGAGGGAATTCCTCAACGATTTACAGTAGTTACCTTTTATTGGGCTTACTTCACACGGTTCAATATGCCAAAGGTTCAGAGCTTACAAAAATAGTACCTAATTAAGATTGACCTGGTGAAGGTTGCGGGAATCTGTTGGATGCGAGTCGCATGGGACCGGTCAATGTGGCGACACTTGGGGGAGACCTATATCTAGCAGTGGACTTCTTTCGGCTGAAGTGATGATGATGATGAAAACCGACTTCAACAAAAAACACAAAAAAAGGAAAAATAACTTTTTTCTTAAGTACTTACCTTTTTTCTTTTACCTTTGTTTGATTGATTTAGTTTTTTTTTTGTGTTTTTTGGAGTCTGTTTTATTTTTTGTTAAACTCTCAGCTTCTGATTCCTGTGTGTAAAAAGCTGAAGCAAAATGTTACATATATAGTTCGATGTTTGCATCAAAAATACAATTACTCTAGAGCATTTTAGTTATAGGGATTGCAACAAGCGCAATATGTAACTTTCGAATAATTACCAAAAATTATGTTTATACTGATGGTCGTGGCTTCCCCCGCGTACAAAGTATACACTAAAACCTTCCTCGAGAACCACTCTATCCATTGGTGAAAACAACATGAAAATCGGTGCAGTAGTTTTTGAGTTTATCGTGAATAGACAGACCTAGACGCGGCGGAGGACTTTGTTTTAAAATATGTAGTGATTATTTGTGAAATGACTATTTTTAATTAATTTTAAGATCGACGTATTAACATTAATTTTGCAGCTCGCTCATACAAGGGTGAAAGTCTAGTAAAATGTAAAATAATAAATACAGCTTATTGTCTGACGCAGCTCTTAAAAAGTCTTCAAAGAACATTCCCTACTTTTACTTTTACCATAACACTCTATCATACAATGACATATTCACATTTACAAACTCGCTCATCACTTATAATATTGCCATACTTTACAAACTCCACTTCCAATTCAATATCAACTGTATATTCTATCAGATAGGACTTAAATTCGAATTGCTTGTCCAAAAACATTTAAAAACTTTTCCCATACTTTTTGCTTTAATGAAATAGGGTTCCCTATAACCATTTGACAAAGTAAGGAAGACATTTTGAGTTGGGAACACAACAGGAGTCCTGCGCTAAAGTTTTACGATGAAATATAGGAAAATACGAAATAACCCTGCAGGAAAAAAGTTAAAAACCGGCCAAGTGCGAGTCAGACTCGCGCACCGAGGGTTCCGTACAAACCTGTAGGTATATAAGTAAAAGTTATGGTAATTTAAGATTTTCGGAATTTTTCCTATATGTGTACTTTATAACGTTGCTTCATGCCAAATTTCAAGATTCCAGGTCGTCTGGAAGTATCCTTTAGGTTTTGATTCCCTTGCGAGTAGTTGCGAGTTTCAAAATATGCGGCTTTAATTGCTGTATCTTTTGATTGCGTTGACGTAGAAGTTTGATTTTGTTACAGCTTAAAGATATTATAGACTTGAGTATTTGTTAAGAATTTCAATATAATACCACTACGCGTTCATGAGTAAAGGGGTAATAAGTTTAAAATTATTAAAAATATTTTTATTATATGATGTAACTAAAAATTTATGCTTTTCGCAATTTTTCCTTTATCTGTGTTATAAGACGTTGCTTCGTACCAAATTTCAAGATTCTGAGTTCACGGGAAGTACCCTGTAATGGGGTGACAAAACTCGATAGAAAGTTCTTTTTAACGATATTTAGAAACGCCAAAAGGTTTAAAAAAACCCTCAATGATCGCCAGTTTTTGCCCGCGGCTTAAACTGCGTTGTGATCGGTAAATAAACCGCCATTGGGTCTTGTATTTTTGGAGTTCGTAGCTAAATATGTATAAACTAGCTGACCCACGCAACTTCGTCTGCGTCACGTATGAGAGAAAAAGCTCTCAAAAGTAATAAATTGCCCCCGTTTTTGTAACATTTTTCATTTGTGCTCCGCTCCTATTAGTCGTAGTAGCGTGATCTTATACAGCCTACGATAATTGGACTATCTAACACAAAAATAATTTTTCAATTCGAACAAATAGTTCCTGAGATTAGCGCGTTCAAACAAACAAACAAACTCTTCAGCTTTATAATATTAGTATAGATAGGTGTTTGGGCCGCTCTTTAGGTTAAACCGCGTTTATCTAGGTTGGTCTATGGGTGGATAACAATCCATTACATACCGCATTTCCTCCGTGCCTCGGGAAGCACGTTAAGCAGTTGGTCCCAGCTGTCATTTTGTAGATCTTTGACAGTTGTCTACAGCCAATGGCCCGAAAGTCTGACAGCCCGTCTTACCAGGGGGGTGAAACTTCCATACATTGGCGCCAAACAATATTTTCGTAGATAGTGCTGCCATCTGTGTGTTTGAGTACACAAACTTTTCAACTGTTTGACTGTTTTACAACTGTCATAAAGAGAACAGCTATTTTAGACGGGTGACAGCGGTTGCCTTGTGAATAATAGTTCCCAGGTTCGAATCCGTAGTCAAGAATTACCTACTTTTTGTATTTATTTGGTTGAACAGAAACTAACAGTGCCATCTAACAGTTGAGGTACACAGTTTTAAAAAAACGAAAACCAGAGTTGCGCATCTATCTTGTATTATAAATAGTGTATCAATGCCGTCTTACAAAGAGGTAATCGTATTACCCGGTACTGAGTTGTGAAGTCCAGATAAGACAGTCGCTCCATGTTTTGTACCCACTTAGCTGCATTCGGTTAGACCGGAAGCCGACCCCAACCTAGTTGGTAAAAGGCTAGGCAGATGATGGGTCGTATTTTTTAATAATAAAAACCGGCCAAGAGCGTGTCGGGCCACGCTCACTGTAGGGTTCCGTAGCTTCCCAGACCATTAAAAATACCAACATTTTTCGTCAGCAAAAATAACTTTGTTTTTCATAGTATTTGTATGAAAAACAAAGTTATCATTTGCGTTTTTTTGAAAAAGTGCTATATAACTCAAAAACTATTCAACTCATCAAGTTGAAAATAATTTTCCTAGAAAGTTCATATAAAGGTCTACTTCTGTGATTTTTTCCATATTTTTTAAACTTATGGTTCAAAAGTTAGAGGGGGGGGGGACACATTGTTTTTGACTTTCGGAGCGATTATTTCCTAAAATATTAATATTATCAAAAAATGATTTTAGAAAACCCCTATTCATTTTTAAATACCTATCCAACAATATATCACACGTCAGGGTCAAAATTAAAAAAAAAATCGCTCCCCACTTTACGTCTGGGGGAGGTACCCTAATAAAAATGTTTTTTTAAATTTTTATTTTTGCACTTTGTCGGCATGATTGATATACATATTGGTACCAAATTTCAGCTTTCTGGTGCTAACGGTCACTGAGATTATCCGCGGACAGACAGACAGACAGACAGACAGACAGACAGACATGGCGAAACTATAAGGGTTCCGTTTTTTGCCATTTGGCTACGGAACCCTAAAAATGTACCCTATGTCCTGTCTAAGACCATTTTCTACCTCATCGTGAATATTTTGAACCTCACTGAGCTTTTATTTAGGTATTTATTACAAGTGTTAGTGAAAACGAACATAAAAGTCCCTTGGCAAATTGTAAATGCATGAGTAAATATAAATTAGGCACACTTATTTAAAACTTTTAGCCTTTATAATAAGGTTTAACTTTATCACAGCCCAAAGAATCGGGGTAAACGATACCTTTTTATTGCAGAGAATATCGCTAATTTCCAGGCGGGGTCAATTTCACCCTGAGTGCGAAATGGCAGGTTAAATACACGGGACGTTTTATTAAATTTTAATGCAAATAAAAGGTGAGAGGGAAAGTAGCTTTAGTAAGGGGCGAAGCGGGTGATACCGGTTATGGGACATTTCAGGGGTCAAGTAGCAAAGATGATAATCACACCCTATGACTATGCTTTGCTTTATAGGTTTAGAAATAATGATCTCAATAATGAGACTGCCGACTCGTTTTTTACAGGGTGTAAACCACCTCATCACGAAGCCGTCAACCAAGCATTCTGTACATCAAACTAAGTAACTACGTAACGCAAAAATTATTGGTGGGAAACAACTTTTTTTTAAGGGTCAAAAATCATGTTTTGTGGTTTACCTCAATGTAACGCACTTAAAACATTGTGCTGATTGATGGATTGAATAGTACGGGGGTCGTGAAGGTGTTAAAAGGTTAAAATCTTACAAAAAAAACTTGTACTTGAAAAAAACTTGTCAAAAACATTGACCCCCCAAATCTCCGTAACTAGAAGGTTCCCAAGTATGATGTAGAACAAAAAAATGATCGCAATGATGGGGAGAACAAGTGCCTTTCGGCTTCGTGAAGAGGTGTTTTACACCCTTTAGGTTTAGAAATAATGATCTCAATAATGAGACTGCTGACTCGTTTTTTTTTCTTTTCGACCCAATATGCTATATTTAGGATTGCGTGGTTAAATAATAACAGCCGCTCGGCCCGTTCTTTAGGTTAAGCCGTGTTTGCCTAGGTTGGTCTGTAGATGGGTGACCACCCATACATAAAGAGTTTCCTCCGAGCCTCGGAATCTTTGGCAGTTGTTACAGGTAGTCAGTGGCCCAAAAGTCTGACAATCAGTCTTACCAAGTGGTATCGTATTACCCATTATTAACTGGGTCATGGAGGCCAAATAGGCAGTCGCTCCATGTAAAATACTGGTATTCAGCTGCACCCGGTTAGGCTGTTTCCCCACGATGTTTTCCTTCACCATTTTGAGAGCAGCGGTGATGTAGTAAATTACACAAAGTAATGCGCCTGCCTGGGTTCGAACCCACGACTTACTGAACGTAAGTCGGGGCCGCCACCACTGGGCCACCGCTGCTAGGCCATGGTAGCCTGCAAAATGTCAGGTTATAAGTTGATTAAAACATGATTCGGGACCGTAACAAATATGACTTTATCTTATGATGGCCTCAGTTGGCCACGTTTTTAGATGCGCCAGTGGGTAGGATATAAGAGTATAACTCCACTCCACATCTCCTCCAATAATACCTCAGCTACAATCTTTGCTTACTTACTGGCTAACCACAACGCCAGAACTACTTACCTCAACGCATGAGACGTAAGAGAACAGAGTAACGTACTAATTCTGCTAAAGCGGTCATTTTACACCCCCAGGGTGAGCCGTGTCGACAGCGCGTTCGTCGAGCGCCTCAAAGAGATGTCAGCATGAGGAAAGGGTCCGCAAGGGTCGATGCCTGCTGGGGCTGCGGGACTGTTCTAAAGAGATACCGCGGCCCTGATACACAGAAGGCTAAGGAGGAACATGTATGGTTTTTAGTCAGTGTCAAAGTCTAACACTCCCTTTCGCTCCGCCCAGAGCGGGAGGTGTCATTAAAAAAAGTGTGAGCAAAGTAATTATTACCTATCTCTCTACCTTTACGACCACATACAAACAGGGGCGATTTTTCATCGCTCAACAAATTTCCAACTCTCGTCATTGAGAAGAGCATTCAAAATCCAACAGATCGCGTCCCCTGTGCATTGAAAAACACACTGTTTCTAAAGATCCGCTTATCGCTGATCCCAGCACTGAGTTCTAAACGGGCATTGTGAGAAAGCCCCGTCGCTCTTTTACGATACTATAAAAAGATACTACAATATACATTTTCCTCCAAAGTGTGTCAATGAATTTATATTATTATTTATTAATCCAACCTTTCTGATAAAGAAGCTGTTTTTATCGATGTTTAAGAGAACAACGATGTAGTAAATATTTAAGGGTAAGTGCGCCTCGTTGGCCTAGTGGTAGCAAGCGTGACTGCTGAGAATGAGGTCCTGTAATCGATTCCTGGGTTGGGTAAAGTGTTATTGGGTTTTTCCACTAAGAATTTTTCAGTAGCAGATATGGAGTTTGGATTTGGGCACAGTTAATGGCAATTAGGCTCGCTCCATACAACATAATGTGGGTGTACTATTATATGCAGTTCTGCCTAATCGTTTGGGTATTATGAATTGAACGTGTCTCAAAACGGTGAAGCAAAACATCGTAAGGAAACCGGTATATCCTAGAATCAAAACTGCAAAAAACAACAATTTCTCAGTGACATCGCACGTCTTCAAAAAAACCATCTTAAAACAGAAATAGCAGTTTAGTGACGTACGAATTTTAAAGATGTTTGTGTACTTACCGACGCCGATGATTTGTGTGAGCAGTCTCGACATAGATGGCTACAAAATCGCTATCTTTCGATCGCTAATAACTTACGAAAAAAATCGGTTGCATTAACGATGCTTGCGAAAAACGCAAGTCTCTACATCCAAGATGGGTGCCGGCCCTGGTCAGGTTCCCTCACTTGTCAGGCTTGTTCTTTGAGCTATGTCGACACCTATGGTTCTCTGTCGGATCATGATGGTTTCGAATGCGATCTCTCAGACAGACTCCAAGCATATCCTGCTCCATAGCTAAGGTACCTTCAATTGATGGACCAGCTTGGTGCGTATTTTTTTTAATTGTTAAAATTAATAAAACTATTTTCTAACAGAATTCAATCACACTTCTACTTCATATTTATTTCTGTTTCATCTCATTTCAAGAATATTGTTTTTTGTGGCTTCTCTTCACAGCAAAAGTTACAAAATAACGTTCGTTCAGAATATTCGAGCTAAATTCGTGTGAATTTCTTTTTTGGGAGTAACAAAAGTATTTGTAATGTTTTGTGGCTCTGAAACAAGCGGGAGAAATGATAAAAATGCACTAAAAAAAAATATACTGCTACACGGGTTTGCGGCAGACCACGTAGAAGATGTCGGGACGAACTGGATGTCTTCCTTGAGAATGGAAAGAAATAGCATAGAATCATGATCATTGGAAAAAATGGATGGAGGCCTTTGCCCAGCAGTGGGACAATACAGGCTAGCTATTAAGTATACACGTATAATATAATAAACTAACTTAAAATTTGTATGACAATAAACTCAAAACTCAGATGTAAACCGTAGTATTATTGAACAGATTCGAGCGATCCGTGCGGTGCGGATCAGTGGACACGCTTGTGTGCTATACAAAGAATACCTCAAAAGGTACTATTGAATATCAGAAAAACAAAGAACGAAGCTGTAGTACAGTAAACTACAGGGGAACACCCAAATACTCCGAAATATTTTATTCCGAATTTCGATGTTCCGATTTTCAAAAGTCCGATTTTTCGTATTTATGTAGTGCACTCAAACTACAGTCCTTTCACATTCCAAAGCAGAGATCTCTATGGAGAGGCACAGAACTAAAAAAAAAAGATGCTGGGCAGTCTTTGGGGACTGGCGAGAGAAGTGAAAAATATATCTGCTAGCGGTTGTGCCCCGCGCACGCCTAAATGGTGCTACACCGAAGTGGATCGGCTACGAGTGCTACGAAGCGTTATGTGACGGTCACGCGAGTTCAATGATTTTTGTTTACCCAAAAAGTGCTCAACGCGTCTACAGACGTTTTCACTTCAATAAATGTATTTTTTTCTTGACAAGTACCGCCACCTTGAACTGCACACTTAAAGCGGCCATACTATACGGTGACATTGACCCCCTAATTGTATTTACCTGTCAGACCGCGACCGCCATTTTGGAAGCCCAACTAAATGCGTACAAAAACAAATTCATTTTCTAACAACTTAACTTTTAGGCGAGACTCAAATTAAACGGTGACCCAAGTAAGGTTTTACGAATGAATGAATTTATTATCACACTATAGCTTTGAATTATTTTAATAAAATAAATATGAATATTTAAGGCAATAAAAGACTTTATGAGGGATGATACTAAAAATGGTGCTGACGAAGACAACAAATAAGCTCTTTTATTTAATTTTAAGATTAATTCTCTGGTATTCAGGTGAGTCAGTCTGTCAGCGTAAGCAAAAGTGTGTATACAGACAGACAGACAGACAGAAAGACAGACAGACAGAGTTACTTTCGCATTTATAATATTAGTTTGGATTTTAATTTACTACTTTATTTGTTTTCTCTCTACTGGAACGCTGTCGTCTCCCTCTTGGAGGTGGGCGTTAATACCTGCGACACAGTTTTGTAACTAATGTGGCTATTTACGTACGCAATAAATTTGTAAAATGTGTTTTTGTTCCAATAAAGATTATTATTATTATTATTATTATATGTTACCGGCCCAACCCGATTTCTTGACAAACTAGTTTGGGTTTGGTTTGGTTTGGGTTTTGGTTTGCTTTGGTTTGGTTTGGCTTAAATCGCTCGCTTTTGCATAGGTTGTAGCGGGGTACCTACTACTTCTGACCTAATCTATCCATTCCAGGGTGCCCAAAGTCGATATAGATTCAAACTTAATTAACCTAGGCCAAACTAGTTTGTCCTGAAATCGTTTTTGGCCGGTAACATTATTATAATAAAAAAACTTTTTTGCAAAAAATAAAACCGACTTCAAAAAAAAAACAAAAAAGTGAAAAATAACTTTAGCTTCTGAAGTCGGTGACCTTTGTTTGATTGATTTAGTTTTTCTGTCACCGACTTCAGAAGCTAAAGTTATTTTTCACTTTTTTGTTTTTTTTTTGAAGTCGGTTTTATTTTTTGCAAAAAAGTTTTTATTTTTCACTTTTTAGTGGTTATCATGTGCTTGATATACATGAAAAGTGCATACCGTTACAATTACATCAAGCCCAAACACGACTAGGGTACATTGTCTCATTATGGAGTTCCGTGACTCTTGGCTTCATCATCAGATCTGATGGTAGAATGGTTCTTATCAAACGCAAATGCTTCACTTGTTGTAGAAAATACCAAAATCGCAACACATTTTCATATAAAATTTGAAGAGTTCCCTCGATTTCGCCAAGATTCCATCATCAGATCCCGACTTGGTGGCTATGGGACCATTTGGAAAGAATACCCTTTCCAACAAAAAAAGAATTTTCCAAATCGGTTGGCAAACGACGGAGTTATGCCCGAACAAACATAAAAAAAAAAAAAAAAAAAAAAAAAAAAATAGAAACATCCGAATTGAGAACCTCCTCCTTTTTTAGAAGTCGGTTAAAAAAGAAAAATGAACCTTATGTGTATTATCTCATAGTCCATTCTCAGTCTGGCCTTTTCCCAACAATACAGGGTGTAAACAACCTCATCACGAAGCCGTCAACCGAGCACACTGTACATCAAACTAAGTAAACAAATTATGACTACAAAAAATATTACTGGGAAACGACTTTTTTTTTTGGGGTGAAAAATCATGTTGTATGGTAGAACTCAATGTAACACACTTAAAACATTGTGCTGATGGATGGATTGAATAGTACGGGGGTCGTAGAGGTGGTTAAAATCTCACAGTAAAAACTTGAATTAAAAAAAAAAACTTGTCAAAAAACTTGGAACTTTGACCCCCCATATTCCCCCGCATTCTCCCATTTTGATCTCTGTAACCAGAAGGTTCCCAGGTATGGTGTATCACATCACAAAATGATTGCAATGACGGGGAAAACAAGTGCCTTTCGGCTTCGTTAAGAGGTGTTTTATACCGTTTATTGGGGCCGTCATCCAATCTAATCGAATGCAGCTGAATACTAGTATTTTACACGGAGCGACTGCTGATCTGACCTCCACAACCAAATTAGTACTGGGTAATACGGTACCCCTTGGCAAGTCTAGCAGATTTTCGGGAAACTGACTACCTAATGTTATCCTAATACCTAAGATTTACAAATTAGAGCCGGGACCAACGCCTTAACGTGCTTTCCAAGGCATTGAAGAAACTCAACATGGTGGGCGTTCACCCATCCACAGAACAACCTGGGTAAATGCAGCTTTACCTGAAGATGGATCCAAGTGGATAGCATCTATCTCAGAGTCCAGTGAAGTTTATTTAATTCGCAGATGCGCCCCTTTTGCCTAGGGCCATAAAATTACAAAGTTCAGAAGATCGAATATTTACATACATCAGCAAGTTTAAATTAGTTTGCGATTAAAGGAGATAGTTTTTTTGGGCCCACCAGGTCATTGCATTTATTATTCATAATAACACCAAAAAAAAGTAACCATTTTACTATGGTAGTAAACGAAATATTACGTAGAATTGAAAACGAAATCTTAAAATCATAATAAATAAGCTATGTTATGATATTTTATTGCGAGTCAAATCATTCCTGTTTGGTCAATGTCATTTGACAGCAAATACTTACTTGAATAGGGGCGTTTTTTTCTGTTTACTAAAAAAAGTACGGTACCTACCCGTTGGTAATCATATTTGCTATAATTATTATAGAATCAGAAAGAATATAAAAAAAAATATTATTAAACTGTGAGCATTTTTAATGCTATTTTTAAAGGTTAACACTAAAATCGCATAGATGGTTTAAACAATCAACGTGGCACGGAACGTTATGAACCCACTTTTTTAGTGATAGACAGACAACTTCATTGTTTTGACATTTACATTTTCTGTTTATTTTGATTTTCGTAAGTGTTTTTGCAGATTTTTCGCATTTATTCCGTTTAGACAATGCTTAGCTAATTTAACCACTGGAATCTAGAGGTTATAAGGAACAAATCGATGTAAGTTTCATGATTATGTGCTATAATTTATGTGGGTGGCCTAGTCCCCGAACAAGAAAACTTGTCTCCTATAAAACAAGAATGATCGTTCATTCGTTCAAATGTTAGACATTGAACAGTTAGTGATTTGTTAAACTAAATACACAAAGGTAACCAAATAGTACAGCACCCTTTTCGAAATAATTAAAAAAAAAAAAATTCAGTGATGCAAAAAAAAACTCTTTCAGTTACTTAACAGTTTGAGTGAACTGATCTGAACTTTCTTAAGATAACAAAACTCTAGAACCATCAAAAAGTATATTCCTTAGCAACAACCGTTTCCTTTATTTTACTTCAATGGGCGAAACGTTTCTTTGAAATATTAAAACTACGCTGGATAAAATAATTCTCGGAGTAGCGAAGCAATTTCAGTACCAATAATCCAAAGATACCTCCATGGCCACGACTTACGTGCTCAAACGAACAGCGACTGTTTCGAAAACAAATGAACGACGTTGTTTAAAGCATGCTACGACTCACAGCCTCGGGATTTGCGGAGCGACAGTACTCACGCGAAAGAAACAAAAGACGCACGCGCGTTTTGCTATATACATAGAAGTCGCATCACCCGAGGCCATAGGCCCATATGTACAGAAACAATCAAAAGAAAAATATTACTTAAATAACATAAAGTAAAAACAAAGTGAGCCATCAAGAACCGAAAATAACTGGCTCAAATAACTGGGTTACAAAGTAGCTAAATAAAAATAAACAGACAGTAGTGCTAACCTTATTGAAATTGGAATACCTACTCTAATTCCACGTAGTAGTTTCCAAAACGACCCTGTTAAGACCGTCTATGGATATATTTACAAATTTAAAACAACTGCTTCGAAGGACCAAAAATCTTATGGACCAAAAGAGAATCCGATTTGAGCGTCAGCAAAATTAAATTTGTAAAACTGTACAGGCCCATTTATTGGTCAAAAGAGTTCTTCAGAGGTCGTATGGAGGACAATGGGGGGACCAATTGTTATTGTCTGCAATTTATGTGGAAGTAAGTATGGTTTTATGGTGTCTTCAATTGGAGACCTTTCTCTGAGCTATTGGTTTAGATATAGCGGCTAAAGCTGTGTTCATACTTTGATCTTTTTCGTTATTGGTCTTTAGCTTTTATATCTTAAGACATAACATTATTACACATTAAATCCCTGAAAGGTAAGGCAGAGGAACCGTTATTCATGTTTATGTACGTGTGATGCAGAGCAAACCAAGTTCAGACTACATGGCTGTTATACGTAAAAAATTCCGACACCGATCTCTCCCGACTTGGGAATTAAGCCTAGGAACTCGTGCCCGCAATCACGCAATTTTTATTATTAACCTCCAACTCATAGCATTAATTTGAAATATACCAGTACCAATTACAGTTTCTTTTAAATTGTCAAAACTAAAAAGATGAAACAATTGAAAAATTGCCCATTTCAAGCATGAAAAACTCAAACTCAAAGCATTTTTTTTGACAAAAAGAAGAGTCAAAAACAAAAAGATGATACTATTTGAAAAAATTGCCCATTTCAAGAATGAAAAAGAAGAATGGACAAAAAACACCATGGACGACGTCACTCTTTCAAATCGTTTTTGTATGTATTTTAATATTTTGTTTATTTCCTATGAGCAAGCCCTTAGAAAGTCCACAGGATTGCTCCGCCCAAGCGTGCCGGGAATAGCTCACTCGCGTCAGTTTCAGTCCTTCCCGAATATTAAAATGGAGATTTGTAGAAAATCTGACTTATAAGAGAAACTTTACATGACAGATGGTTCAAACGTTGAAAAGGACTGCATACAAAGTGTGTAGTGTTGCTTTCTCGCTTTATTAAATCTACCACTTTTGTCGTTGCATAACCCACAGATGGACTGGTAGAAAATCCCTATGGCATCGAGTTTGCATTTTTTATACAGGTGTAAATGGACCCATTAACGAAGCCGTGAACCAAGCATTCTGTACATCAAACTAAGTAACACTATTCTTACATTTTTGCTGGGAAACTACAGTACGAATTATCAGTTATCGACTACAAGACAGTGTATAATCGTTTTAAAGTTTGTTAGTGGCAGTAGTTGGCCAGTGTTTTATTGCAATATATTACTGAAAAGGTTAGTTTCAAGTAAAAAAAAAAGGTTATTGTTGTGTTTGTCAATCTTTTAAGGATTTTTTAAAAATCGTCCGATTAAATACTTATGCCAAGAGCAGAAGAATTAAAACATTTTATAGTAGCAAACATTCAAACTAGTCGCGGTCGCGGTGAATAAACGTAAAAGTTTGCGTTAAGTTTAAGTTTGCCGGAGACGTACTGCAAACACATGGTTGCTGCAGCTACTGAGTTCCAAATACATTTAAGAACTCAGTCACAACCTTAACGTATAGAGATTATAGAGCGCGCATGAAAATGCGAAATATTTTGCAGACATCGCAATACTGATTGAGCCAATATTGTTCTGTCAACGGCGATTTACGTTGGGTCGGTGCAGAAAATTAACTACGAGTTTGGTGCAATTATTAGTGTCCATTAATTCTAATAGTCAAAGTATATCACAGTATTTATTAGTGTAATTTTTGGTGATACAGTAGGCCTTAGAATGTATTAGAGTACAGGCCAGTAGCTCAGTTATGCCCCCGCATCACAAACGCTGGGAAGGAATTTCGATTCGACAAGCCGTATGGCTATCCTTTTTTGGGCTAGTGAAAACGAGAGAGATAGACATACCACTTCCCGAATCGAAATGAAATCGAAGCGTTGTGAATATGGGGTCTGGGCCAACACAATTTAGATTGCCATCGACAAGCTAAAAGAAGAGTGTAAGACAAGATATGTGGAGATATGGGGTTCTTTCGTATGTCTAACAGAACGCAGATTTTCTCTTTACGCTAATATTATCCATGTATTCACCAACTGAGCAAGTTTTCCTTGCTTCATCTAACCCTGATCCTTTTGTGGGTATCGCTCGATACTAATCGCAACGCAACTTGCATCACCAGATTTCCTAAACAGGGTCACTTTTTTTTCGGATGGTAAATCATCAAATCACTTCTCCCACTCTGGGCGGAGCGGGAGGAAGTGTCAGACTTTTACTGACTAAAACCCATCCATGTTCTGTTTTCGCCCTGTATGTTCTGGGGCCACGGTATTTCTTTCGAACAGTCCCGCAGCCCCGGCAGGCAAACAGGGTCACTTGACATTAACAATTAAGTTGAAGCGCTCCACTTCTATTCAATACTTTAACAATGACTAAATTAAATGTGTGACCAAAGTTTGGGGCAAGTTCAATTTTAAAGTTTCGTCTAGTTTTGTAATGAATTTCCGTCATTTGTAACTCTAAAATGTATACAGCTGTGTACAGTCACGTCTAATAATTATGTAAACACTTAAGATTTTTTTAAATTGTGTTTCTCCTAATGTACTGATTGAAATGTAATGTTATTACGTACATAGTATGCTGGAACTCATATTTTTATGAAAAAGATCCAATCTTCTAGTTCCAATCGTTATTTCCCGCGAAAATAGCTATAATATTAAGAAAAGTGTATACATATTATTAGACGTGACTGTACTATCTTAGGTTATTTACGTTGTAGTATTGATAGTAGGTTATCAATTTAGGAAATTACTTTTTCTTATCTTTTGAGATAAGATAAATTGGTACACAAGCACTTGAAGTTTTGTAATATTTTATATTAAATCATTGCTAAGATTAGATGAAGATCGTTTTCATAATAATTGCCAAATTGATTTATAATGGGTACCTAATTATTTAACCGACTTCCATCTATTCGCATTTTTCTCCTTCCTAAAACTATCTTATCCTCTTAACTACCTATCCAATTTAATTATTTTTTTCCGTAACGATGTACTTACATCGTGTTTATTAGATTTGCTACATTTTTTTAATTAAGGTTATTCCTAACCCTACAATAGCCTAAGTCTAAGTCTAAGCCTAACTCTTAAGACCTGATTTTTTGTAGCGCTGATGGTCGGTCGCGTACGGTTGGTCGTGACGTCAGCAAGAACATATCTCCGGTGAGGCGACGAGCCTCCTTGCTGGATTGCTGACATGGGATCTGGAAGCGATAGTCCTCACACGCCTGCATGAATGCTCCGCCCATTTGATGATTTCATATCTAAAACAAAAAAATATGGTTCTTCATAGAACACTGTATACTCGTACGCGACCGACCGTCAGTGCGACAAGAATTCAGGCCTAATTACGATCAACTTTTACTATGGGACATACCCACCTTTTATTTTTACATAATTATCATAATTTTATTAAGATAACTTGTTAACACTAAAATTATCGTTGGTTATTGGTAAGATATGGAAGCTGATGTACCTATCATAGCAACTGTTTAATTATATTACAGATTGCACAATATTTTGCAACCACTTTTGGCAACTATTGGATCTGGATATTAATCTATTACATTGCAACTTTTTCTGCAAATAATATAGGCAAGATAATGTTCAAAAATTGCGCAATATTATGCCATATAAATAAATAAAAATTATCTATTTTTACCGAATTATTTCCATGAATTTACTGATTTTAGTATGATAAAATTACTGAATACCGATTAAGATTACAAATTAATATCAGTTACGACTGGTTTTAACAGCGCCGATGAGATGGTTGATAGGTATTGTAATGTTCACTCCGACGCGAGTTAGGGTCTGGAGTAAAGCCACCGTATATCAGGGTGGTGTCTTTGTTCAGGGTTGTACAATAAAACACAGTTTCCAATATTACTGGGTTAGGCGTGCTGTCGCTAGGACCGCTCGTAACAGACTGAGCGCGGCGCATCGCCCCGCACTCCTTCCAACGCGCATCCCCCACCACAGCACGTATAACTCATTTATTAAACGTCACAGGTATTATCACCAAATGCAGTGGAAAGCGCATGCCGCACCGGTACTGCCGGGGCTGCGGGATTGTTCGAAAGAGATACCGTGGTCCCGGAACATTAAGGGCGAGGAACGAACATAGATGGGTTTTAGTCAGTAAAAGTCTGACTCTCTCTCCCACTCCGCCCAGAGCGAGAGGAGTCATTTGATGATGCCCCAACCTAAAAAAAAAAAATGCCGCACCCGTAGACGACGATTGTAACTAGGAGATAGGATCTTTTTCGCAAAATATGAGTTCCAAAATACTTTGTTCGTAACAACGTGAAATTTTAATCAAAACAGTAGGCGAATCATTTTAGAAGTTGTTAAATGTTTAAATATGATGCTCATGACTCAGCTATGTTTAAATGACGAGCCGGACGAGCCAATTGCCATCAACCGGGCACAAAAACAGACCCCGTGGTTGCTACTGAGAAATTGCTGATGGAAAACACCCAACAACAGTTTGCCCGAC